>OZ004618.1:33708485-34908485 GCA_963924575.1 Pycnomerus fuliginosus | reverse complement strand
GGATTTTCGCTATATGGCAGAGGTTATAAATCTGCCTAATCTAAAAATAGTGGCGTGTATACTGGGTGTCCCACTTAGTAACCATAAACCAAACTTGCATTTTAAAAATCAAACACCCGGTATATTTTGCATTTTTTTGGTTAGATCTGATCATTCTAAACGAGTTTTGTATAGCATACCCTAGCTTTAGTTCTAACCGTTTGACGGGAATTTTGAATTTTGTAACGCGGACGTTGCCATTTTGAAGGGCTGGTACTTGAGATTTCAAAATAAAATGCGCGCCATAAATTATCTAAAATCGTCTTCTTTAACAGCGGATCATCAATTTTTACATTTTTAATAAATAATATACAGGGTGAAAACGTTTTGCCAAGTTTTATTCTTCTCGAGATTTTCAAATGGAACGCTCTGTATATTTCGATGGCGTTAAATAACAAATATTACGTGCATTTCAGCAGGTTAAATTTTTTGGGTCTAGAGCTTGCCATTTTGACTGTAGAATTTTTTCAACATAACTTTTTGAATAAAATGCCAAAGAGATCTCGGAAACTAGCATTTTCTTATTTAATTTTCCATTCTATTTTATTTAGGCTATTTTTGGCGTCTTTTTTACTTCTTTTGTTGCGTTCTTGTTAAATCTCTTTGTCATTCTATACAAGAAGTTATATTTAAAAAATATTCTGCAGCCAAAATGACAAGCTCTAGACCTATAAAAGTCTAACCTGCTGAAAAGCATGTAATATTTATTATTTAACGCCACCAAAATATTCAGGATGTTCCATTTGAAAATCTTCAGAAAAGTAAAACTTCGCAAAACGCTTTGACCCTGTATATTATTTATCGAAAAAAAAATGATGATGCGCTGTTAAAGAAGAAGATTTTAGATTATTTATGACACGAATTTCATTTCGTAATCTCAAGTGATTAGCCCGCGCAAGCCCTTCAAATCGGGAACGTTCGCGTTACAAAATTCAAAATTACCGCCAAACGGTTAGATTTAGACCTTTAGTATGCTATACAAAACTTGTTCATAATGAACAGATCTAACCAAACACTGCAAAATATACCGGGTGTTCCTTTTAAAAAACGGTAAGTTAGGTTTATGGTTACTAAGTGGGACACCCTGTATACACGCCACTATTTTTAGATTATGCAGATTTATAACCTCTACCATAACAACGAAAATCCCACTTCAATTTGATCTTTGCTAGAAGTGGAACAATCTTACGTCCACGCACCCCTGGGACACCCTGTATATAGGTGTTAACCGGTGTTTAAACCATTTTCTGTAATACATTTCAGCATTTATTGAATCCTAAAATTCGTTTATCCCGCGGATAAAAAATTCATACTCAACAGGTTCTAGGCCCATTGCTTTTCCCCAAAAGTGCTTAAGAACTACCATGTGGCCACCATAGCAAAAAGTTGCATTGTTGCTAATTGCTAATGATATTATATTAGCTATGTCTTAATTAAGCCATTTGGTAGATTTGTTTTCAAAGTCCAGAGATATTTTGTAAAAATTTCAAAATCCAGGCCCAAAATGTATCGGAAATCGATATGATCCTTTCATTGGCTACCAGACAGTATATCGTACCTTTCATTCTGACCTCCCTTTATTCGAATGCAGGTATTGCAAACTAGTGGAAGTTTAGACCACTCCCTATTCTTGAAAAAAAAAATGCAGCAGAGAAGCGGCTGGAACCTCCCCATCGCGTGGATCTTTGTATTCTGTGTAGATAGTAGTCAATTCAACAGAATTTTTTTATGCTTATCGACTGTGACTAATTTCGCAATTTTCTGACAAATGCCGACATCATCTCGGACATCACCCATCACATTTGACAATATGTTCCTTTTAAGGTTAATATAGTTTGCCACCCTTTTGACAATAACTGATACTTTATGTCATCCACTGTCAGCCCGCTCCCTTTTAATGAAAAATAATTTTTTCTCTATTTTCCACTTAAATGGCAGAAACTGTGAATACATTTTTAGAACCAGAATTTGATCGTCTTTCTAATGGCGACATAAAAAAGGAGGCCTTGTATTTAAAATTTAAAGTTGATATGCTTAAATGGCACTTCCCGTGCACCAATTGCTTCCAAAAGCCTTTCGGGTCTTCAACAGGTCACCCAATCTCGATGTACCAAATTTCAGCCAAATCGATGCACTAATCTGGGCTATAATGGATTACAATAAATCTCTCAAAAACTTGTTTTGGATGGTTAAATGAGTGAATAATTTTAAAGTTGGAAATTGGTGTGCCAAAACGGCACTTTCCGTGGGCCGATTGAATCCAAAATTTGTTCAGCTCTTCGACGTGTAATACAATCCCCATGTGCAAAATTTCAGCTAAATCGGTTCAGGGGCTTCGGCTGTACCGCGATTTTAAAGTCCGATAAAAATCAATTTTTTTTTATTTTTGGTCAAAAGGGCACTAAGGATGAATGCATTTTTAGAAGCAGAATTTAAAGGCCTTTCCTATCGTGACGTAAAAAATGGGGGTTTGCATTTAAAATTTAAAAGTTGATGTGCCAAAATGGCATTTCTAGTTGCACGATTGGCTCCAAAAGCTTTTCAGATCTAAGTTGGGTTATCACATGCACACGTACCAAATTTCACCCAAATCGGTCTAGTAGTTTTGGCTGTGGCGTGTTTACAAACGTACGCACGTACGTACGAACGTACGTACGCACATACACACAGACACATTTTTAAAACCACTTTTTTGGGTTCCTGAGACCTCGAAACGTGAAGATCTGGTGCTATCTCACATTCGAAAATTTTAGTGATTGCAGTAACCTCCCTTTTTTTATAAGTGGTGAAGTGGATTGGGGAGGTTAAAAAATTCTGATTTCTTTTGACTGGTTCAGGGAACGTATTAAGTCCATCCCTCGGGACGTTTTTTTGAATTTTCTTCCAGCCCCCCTAGTTAGGGCGCAGTACCAAAAAATCTGTTTTTTCGTGGATCGTTAATAGCGGTCTTAGCCTTTAGCTAATTTTTTCATTTGCTGGGGGTATTGTAACCCAAAGACATCACTCAAGAACACTATGGATTTCAGATTGGCCTGAGACAAAATTTCCTACAAACGGGGCCCCTTGAAACGGACCCAAATTTTTTCTGCGCCCCAAAATGATCTTTAATTGACGCGCCTTGAAATTCAAACGATGTCCTTATGGATGCATTCATTCTGAACATTTTAAGATGCTCCCTGGTTGAATCCGATTACAATGGCCGGTGTTGATATGTACCAGCGCTTTGTCTAACGGTTTTCGGATAGATTGCAGTCATTTCGCATGCTTGTATTTTCATAAAACTAAGGCGACGTAATTTTTGACAAAACTGTCACATGGCCTGAAGGATCGTTACCTGGTCAACGAAAGTACGATTTTTTGTTCCAATTTTCGTCTCCTTGACTTCATGAATCTACAGACGCACATTTTATCTAAAAACCGTCATCGAAGGAATTGAAATCAACACCGGCAATTGTAATCAAATTCAATCAGGGAGCATCTTAAAATGTTTAGAATAAATGCCTAAATAAGACATCGTTTGAATTTCAAGGCGCGTCAATTAAGGATCATTTTGGGACGCAGAATAAAGGGTCCGTTTCAATGGGCCCCCTTTTCTAGTAAATGTTGTCTCAGGCCAATTTAAAATCCATGGTGTTCTTAAGTGATGTTTTTGGGTTACACTGCCACCAGCAAATAAAAAATTTGTTGAAAGCTAAGGCCTTTATTAACGATCCACGAAAAAACAAATTTTTTGGCCTTGCGCCCTAACCAGGGTGGCTGGAGGAAAATTCAAAAAAGCGTCTCGAGTGATGGATCTAATACGTTCCGTGAACCAATCAAAAAAAATCTAAAATTTCTTTCCAAGAATAGGGAGTGGTCTAAACTTCCGCTAGTTTGCAGTACCTGCATTTGACGCCCTGTATAGGAATAAAGGGAGGTATGAATAAAACGTACAATATACTGTGTGGTAGCCAATGAAATTTACTATCCGATATAAAAAATGAGCCGGACCCCTGGTTGGCAGTTTTAAAATAAACAATTATCACAATTTTTATTTTTAATGATTTGTAATTATTATTACGCCATAATGGAACTGGCTGGGAAAAAAATAGAATTCATACCTTGATAAAAAAGTGCTCTTCCAGCCTTTGCTCAGTTAAAAACCGAGCTCGGTTTATAAACTTTGTCCGCGGTCTACACCTTAGTTTGAAATATGTATATTATTTCCTCCTTGCAGTTTTTGCCCACTCACTTTTGAAATTTACCCTATGCTGTCCTTTTTGCCCTGGCCTTTATTGTTTTCTAACTTTCCTATTACTTGTTTGATATCTGTCGGTTAAGTTTCAAATATCATTTCATTATTAATTTAGAAATTTTCCATTGCCTTTAATCTAATCTGGCTTCTTCGAACTATTTTCTATATTTCCTGCGTTATTTGTTTCAGTTAGTGTTATTTTTGTACGTACATCTATTTTCTATTTCTCAGTCATTGTCGAACCACTCCTTTCCCTTTATTTATTTTGGACAGCTTAGCCACTTCTCCGCTGCCTCTGTTACAGCTTACCTTATTGGTCTTCATTCCAGGTGCTACATCCCTTTGAAGATCTCTCTTGTTCCCTTTCTAAATATCTGAATGTATTTTGGTCCTCTTCTCTTTGTTTGTCTTTTTGGTATAATTTTCTTCACATTCATTATAATACAGAGCGTTTCAATGAAAATGAGCTACCCCAAATATTTCGTAAACCAAACAAAAGATGAAAATTCCCTCAGACTGGTCGATTACTTGGAGGGGGACACTTAAATCAAATCCATGCTTGACGAAATTTCAAAACTCACCCCCTAATCCCACTTCAAAATTTTAAATGGCAACCCCCCACTTGTGATACATAATTTGAAAACTAATTTCATTGCCAATCTAACGCTGTACCAAATTTTGATATTTGTTCAACTCTAGCGCCCTCGATGGTCAAATTTAAAATTACATTAGGGCCCTTTCTGGGCATAGAAATACTTCAAGTTTAGGCTGTAACTTTTGAACGAATGGATGGATTTAAAAAATCCTTGCATTGGTTTACAGGTAATTTCAAACTCTTTCAAATGATGTATCACAAAAGGGTGCTGTTGTTGAACAAATATCAAAAATTATTACAGCGTTGGATTGGCAATGAACTTAAGGCTGATTTATAAAAGGCGCTGTCGTTGACGCAATCGCTGTCGTTGTTAAATGGAGACATTTGATTTGTCAAAAATTACTGCGCAGTAATTTTTGACAAATCAACAACGACAAATTTAACAACGACAGCGATTGCGTCAACGACAGCGCATTTTATAAATCAGCCTTTAGCTTTCAAATGATGTATCACAGGTGGGGGGTTGCCATTTAAAATTTTGAAGTGGGGGTAGGTGGGGGTTAGGGATGAGTTTTGAAATTTCGCCAAGCATGGGTTTAAGTGTCCTTTAAATAAAAATCGACCTGTCCGAGGAAATTTTCAGATTTTATTTGGTTTACGAAATATTTGGGGTGGCTCCTTTTCATTGGAACGCTCTGTATAATGAGGCAGTGATCTGAGTTAGCCAGCTTCTCTGTAGCTGCTAACATTTTTTACTGCTCTTGTTTGCTTATCTTCTAATATCTGCTCCACCAAATCCAAATCCAAGCAGTTTCGCAGACATCTTTTGTACCAAAAGTTGGACTCATAATTTTTAGATTCTATTCTCATTCTATTTTGCCATTTTTTTTGCAGACTCGAACCTGGCCCAGAAGTGATCTACCTCCGTCACGTTGAACGAGCACGCCCGCATCCCCATGCGTCAGAGGAAGATCGCATATATCCTCCTCCACAATTTATCATCCCCCTCAGGGATTCCGTTCAGTTTGAAGGAGGTAAAGTTCACTTTGAAGCCAGGATAGAACCCGTTGGTGATCCTACCATGGTAGTGGAATGGTTCATCAACGGAAGACCCTTGGAAGCAAGTACGTATTAAATTTAAACCTCTCCCAGAAGTAACTTAACACGTTTTAACAGGCTCCAGAGCTACTTCCATTTTCCGTTTTGGATTCATCGCTTTAGATCTGATAAGTCTCACCCTGAGAGACAGCGGTGAATACGTGTGCCGAGTCACCAGTGCCACAGGCTGTGTTGAATCTCGGGCGCTGCTCACGGTTAACCCTCGTGCATCGATCGAACAAAGCTCGCAACATCCAGATAGCTTAAAGTATATTCAACAACTCGAAGATTATTCCAAATATCAAAGAAGCGATAGCTTGGAAGAAACTGTGAATCAGAAACCGCACTTCATACGGCCGCTCCAGGATCTCGGCGAGCTACATGAGGGTAGGAATGCACATTTCGATGCGCAACTTACTCCAGTGAGCGATCCCACGATGAGAGTGGAGTGGTATAAAGATGGCCGACCTATCACAGCCAGTTCACGTATTACCACCATCTTCAACTTCGGCTACGTTTCTCTCAACATCCTGCACCTACGGGCCGAAGATGTAGGAACGTATACAGTACGTGCGGTTAACAGATTAGGGGAGGCCATCAGCAGCGCCACTTTACAAGTCTTCGTTCGATCAACCGTTACTGGAGATTTGGGAATCCCAGAACAACAGAGATACATCGAAAAGGTTGAAGAACTCGAAGCCTGGCAACAACAGCAACACCAAAAGTACGTCTCGGAAACCCCAGAAAGCTCCCAACCACCCGAGTTTAAGACACCAATCAAAGATCAACTCAGCATTCGTGAGGGCGGTTTCGCCCATTTCGAAGCCCGACTCGAACCCGTTGGTGATTCAACCCTTAAAGTTGAATGGTTAAAAGACGGCCGTGCAGTCGAAGCCAGTTCTAGAATCACCAGCTTCTTTAACTTCGGCTACGTGGCCTTAACAATCAAAGACGTAACGATTCACGATGTCGGAAATTACACCTGCCGAGCTCAGAATGCCATAGGACAGGCTACTACCACCGCTCAGCTGAGCGTTGTCAGTAAGAAAGATATAATATTTGATTCTCAGCACCCCGGAGGTCTTGAGAAGATTCAACACTTGGAAGATTCTAGCCGTTACCAACGCAGTGAAAGAGAAGAGGTGACAGTTACGCAAAAACCTCGGTTTTTGGGACCACTGAAAGGTACAAATAAGATTGTTGAGGGCCAGCGAGGACACTTTGAAGCTCGTGTTGAACCTCAAAGTGATTTAACTTTAAAAACCGAATGGTATTTCAATGGCAAACCCATTCAGACTGCCAATAGAATACAGACATATCATGATTTTGGTTATGTGGCACTCGACATTCTGAGTGTGAGGGAAGAAGATTCTGGCACTTACACTGTTGTTGCCCGCAACGCCCTAGGAGAGGCGCAGGTCTCCGCCAGCATGGTTGTCGAAAGTAAGTTAACATCTTTCAATTTAAGAAAGTCTCAAAATATTACACAAGGTAGTTTCAAAGTCTTGTTCCACTGTTTAGGACGCGTTTCGGAGTGTTACTCCATCTTCAGCTATAAATAAATTAACACAACATACAAAACAGTTGCCTGGAAAACGAAAAAACGTTTGGGTCAAAGAAAAATAATAGCTTTTGAGTCACACTGTAAATTCATGGAAAGACGCTCAAACATTGAAGAAAGGCGCGAAAAGGACCCTATCTGATATGCCCGGTTTTTGGGCCCCTTTTAGCTAGCAGCCTTAACCTTTTTCATAAACGAGTGTTTGAAACACTAGTGGGTACATATGAAATAGTCCCATGAATTAATGTAACCATAGTGTTAGGTGAGAATCGCAAAATATATGATGTTTTAAGTTTTGGCATAATTGAAGAAAAATTGTTTTGTAATAAATGGATACGTTAAAGGCTTAAAGAACAATAGTAGCTGGCATGACTGATTCAAAAAAGGTCCCTCAACCGAAAGCTTCGTTCTTCCTGAGTTTGTGAGCAAAAAATTAGGAAACAGTCATGACAGCTACGGCCAGCTACAAGCGGCACAAATATGGGGCATATCCGATAGGGTCCTTTGCTATCATGATGATGTGATAGCTTTATTCCAAGGTTTGTCTTCTGAGTTAGAGATCTTCCTTGATTTCCTCAATTCCCTACACACAAACATTAATTTCACATGTGAACTAGAGAAAAATGGCAAATTACCATTCCTAGACCTAATTACCAGAAATCCCAACATTTCCTTTGAAATTTATCGCAAACCTACAACCACCCACACTATCATTCCTTTCAACTCCTGCCACCCCCTCAGTCACAAATTATCCTTCCTTCAATTCCTTATTTCATAGACTTTTCACAGTTCCACTTTCCAAGGAAGGTTTCCACCAATAGAAGGACATTATGTTCCAGATAGCCCAATTAAATGGTTTTCCTCGTGATCTTATTAGTACACTTTATTCTAAATGTTTCTACAGATTTAGATTGTTTCCATTTCTTAAAACCCCCTAAGGAATCAGAAAAATTCTTCACTCTTTCCTTCATTGGTGCACCCCCAACAACCATTTCAAACATCTTCAAGAAACACAAGATCAACATTGCTTTCAAGTCCACCAACAAAGTTTCATAACACATTGTCCATCTCAAAGATTCTGTACCTCCTACTCTTAAATCTGGTGTTTCTTGATAGAACTGCCCCAAAGTTTATATTGGCCAAACTAGGAGATGTCTTCAACAGAGAGTCAAGGAACACCATAAACAAATCACTTCCAACCTTGATCGTTCAGAGGTTGTCACCCAATCTGTCTTCGCTGATCACATCCTAAAAGCTGGACATTCCTTTGACCCGAATTCCAACGTAGATGTGTTACATTTTTGTCCAAAAGGCCGTCTCTTAATAATCTAGAAATTCTGGATAGACCCATCGAATTTTTCTTACAGGTTATGTTTTTCTTTGACAAGTGACAAGTCATGGCTCCTTCTCTGGAGCGGTTTTTCGGGCTTGTCGCGATTATGGAATTGCTATGGCATAGACAGAGACGGATACAGTTGCGCCATGGCCGTCTCTAGTTCCAGGCCCTGTCCTTAACCATTTGGCAACGCTGCCGGAGGAGATTTAGCGTCAGTTTGACAAATTGTCATAGATTGTCATTGAAGTGAAACATTGCAAAAATTACCAAAAAATATTGTATTTTTATCAATTTCAAATGATTAACGAATTGAAATTCAATACTTTAAGAAAGCCTGTAAGATGTGCCCTATTAAGTAAGTTTTAAGTCACAAATTCTGCTTCTAGAGCCAGAGAAAAAGATTTTTACAAATCCTTTTCAAATTCAATCGAAATTACATCAGCTTGCATGATTTCTAAGCATCTGGGCCTCAAACAACTCCCTTCGAAGCCACTGCGAGTCCTCCACGTTTTATAATTTCTAGATCATTATTGAAACTTAACACTTTTACACAGAATTACGTGTTTATTGAGAGCATGTAGTTTGTGCAGAAATAAATACAATATAATGTTAAATGTTAATTTTTGGGCGCTTGGGCACCTATAATTAGGGTGTAGCAACGTGTAACGGTTCTAATAATGAGTAGGTAACAGGTTGGACTGAGAGATAAATTTTTTAACTAGATACACAAAATAGCGATGAATAGGTATCAATTTCAATAGGTCTTCGTTTAGCAGGATACCTACGTCATTGTGTCGACTTTACACAAAATTCTACAGATGAGAATGGTCTAATTCCTGCCTTTTACCATAGCTGCAACGATGAAATAAATCTTGTCTTGAAATGCGATTTATCCATCAAGTCCAAATAGTTTTCTGCTATTTATTTAAACTTCCTAATGATAAAAGCTCAATTCCAGTGAGTGTTTAATTAAAACACGGTGAAATCAAATTTACAAAACCCTCTTGTCCACATAGTATTTAAAATGGGCCTGTAATCAAAATTTATCACTATAAATTTACTAAATACCACATATCTTACATAGTTTCTTCAAAATATTCATTTTCAGTACGTTAATCATTTGAGATTGGTAAAGATTCCAATATTTTTGGTCTTTTTTCGCAAAAGTTTCACTTTAACGACAATCGGAGACAATTTGTCAAATTGACGGTAAATCTCCTCTCGCCACGTTGCACAAATGGTTAGGACATGGCCTGGAGCTAGAGACGGCCATGGTTGTGCTGAACCTGACCGTCTTCTTCTGGTCGGCGCGCAGAAGCTGCTTTTGACTTTAGTGTGACTAACCTTTTCCCACCACCCACCAAATTTCCCCAAATTTTCGCGCCTTTCTTCAATGTTTGAGCGTCTTTCGATGAATTTACAGTGTGAGTCAAAAGCTGTTATTTTTCTTTGACCCGAACGTTTTTTCATTTTCCAGGCAACTGTTTTGTATTTTGTGTAAATTTCTTTTATAGCTGAACATGGAGTAACACTCCGAAACGCGTCCTAAACAGTAAGTTGTGGAACAAGACTTTGAAACTACCTCGTGTAATCAAACATCAGTTCCTCTTTGAAAAATGGACCAAACTTTCAACCAACTCAAAATATTATTTACAGCTCGTGCCAGCATCGATACTAGAAGCCTGCACCACTCGGCCTACGACAAAACCAGAGTTTTAGAAGAGTCGAAATTCGTAGAACCCCAATATGAAATCGAGGAGATTTCTAAATCTAAACCTATTTTCGTAGTTCCACTATCAGACCCACCGCCACTCACAGAAGGCCGCAATGTACATCTAGAATGTCGCCTAGAACCAATGGGAGATCCCACTATGAGAGTAGAATGGTTCTGTAACGGGAGACCCGTTACTGTAGGTTCCAGATTCAGAACCTACAACGACTTCGGATTTGTAGCTTTAGATATCATCCACGCTACAGCTTTGGATTCTGGTGAATATACAGTACGTGCTGTTAACCACCTTGGCTCAGCTCACACTTCAGCTTGTGTAAGAGTAATTGAAAGATCAGATATTATCACCGATACCCAACACGAACAATCCTTGGAACAAATCCAGCAACTTGAGGATGCCTCAAGATACCGTAAACGCGTGGATGAAGACGTAACTGTTTTACAAGCCCCGCAGTTTACGAGACCACTTCACAATATTGAAACCGTAGAAGGTACTAACGTTCATTTAGAATGTCGCCTTCAGCCGGTTGGAGATTCATCCATGAGGGTTGATTGGTTCGTCAATGGTGTTCCTGTAAAAACTGGTCACCGCTTTAGGCCAGCCTACGATTTTGACTACGTCGCTCTAGATCTCTTAAGCGTCTATCCTGCAGATTCTGGTGTGTACACTTGCCAAGCTAGAAATCAATTAGGTGAGGCAGTTACTTCGTGCTCTGTTAGAATTATAGCAAAGAAAGATCTTCTTTTGGATACTCAGCACCCTGCTGGCTTAGAAAAGATTCAACACTTGGAAGATGCCTCCAGATACAAGCGCACAGAATTTGTAGATGAACAAATTACAGTCAGACCAAGATTTTTGACAAAACCCAAAAATTTAGAAAACATGTTTGAAGCTCAACACGCTCATTTTGAGTGTAAAATAGAACCTGTAACAGATCCTAACTTGAAAGTTGAATGGTTCAAAGATGGTCGTCAGGTGACTGTGGGGCATAGATTTAGACCCATCCACGATTTTGGTTACGTGGCCTTAGATGTTGTTGACTTAATTGCTGAAGATTCAGGAGTATACACCTGCAGAGCCACTAACCTGGTGGGTGTTGATGAAACCACCTGCCTTTTAAGATGCAAAGCTTCCGGACAAATAATTACTAGCACCCAAAACGAACAAAGCGTTCAACAAATCCAACATCTTGAGGATCGTTCTAAGTATCACCGCTCTGAACAAATAGAGGAAACTACCACCCAAGCACCCACTTTTACAACTTCTCTCAAAAACGTTGATATCAAGGAAGGCCAAAGAGCTCACTTTGAATGCCGTTTGATTCCAGTCTCAGATCCTACAATGAAAGTTGAATGGTTCTTTAATGGACAAGCTCTTAAATCTGGATCTAGATTTACGGAGACGAACAATTTCGGATTTGTCGCCCTCGATATACTCTACACTTACCCAGAAGATACTGGAACCTACACGTGCAGAGCTACCAACAGATTAGGTCAAGCTGTAACATCTGCAGTCTGTAACGTGCATTCAAAGAAATCTATTTATTTGGATACTGTCCATGAAGGCGCTATGCAGAAAATTACTGAATTAGAAGACCACTCAAGATATAATAGACACGTTGTGCAAGAGGAAACTGTCAGCCAAGCACCAGTCTTTACCATGCCAATTAAAGACTTAAGAGTTGCTGAAAATCAGGCTGCACATTTCGAAGCTCGCTTGATTCCAGTAGGTGATTCTCGCCTCAAAGTTACGTGGTTGCGCAATGGGGTGCCAATTCAAGCTTGTAAGATTTAATTTTTGCAGAAATTAGCATTTCAAACGGATTTTCTAGCTAACCGAATTACTACCATGCACGACTTTGGGTACGTTGCCCTGAACATGAAATACGTCAATCCTGAGGACTCTGGAACTTATACTTGCAGAGCTGTTAATGATTTAGGAGAAGCAGTCACAACCGCTACTATGTTTGTAGCTTGTAAGTTACTGAAACGTTAACACTTTTAAATTAAACACAATTTCCAGCTAAAGCCTCCCTTCAACTCGAGTCACAACATGAAGGTGCTTTGCAAAAACTTCGCCAATTAGAGGATTCTTCAAAATACCAACGTCGTGAAGAAGAAGATATCCAGGTTACTCAAGCTCCAAGGTTTAGCACTCAACTTAACGGCCCCACGGAATTATATGAAGGTCAAAGTGCTCACTACGAGTGCCGCATTGAACCATACCCTGACGCTACCATGAAGGTTGAATGGTTGCACAATGGAAAAGCATTGTCAACTGGTCATAGATTCCGTACCGCCTATGACTTCGGTTTTGCAAGTCTCGATGTCCTCACTGCATATGCGGAAGATTCTGGAGAGTACACTTGTAGAGTAACCAACCGTTTGGGTCAAGCACAATCCTCGGTAGTCACAAATGTCAAATGTAAGTTTTTAAAATTCTCTGAATTTATTTGTCATTTATATTTATTTACAGCGAAGTCGTCTATAATTCGTGAAACCCAACACGAGGGAGCTTTGCAAAAGATCCAGTACTTGGAAGACGACTCTCGTTACAAGAAAGTAACCAGAGAAGACGCCGTAACATTGGAACCACCACACTTTGGTCGTGGCTTGAAGAACATTGAACACTTACCAGAAGGTCAAAGCGCCCATCTCGAGGCCACGCTAACACCCGTCAATGACCCAACCATGAAAGTGGAGTGGTTCTGCAATGGTCGCCCGATTCAAACCGGGCATCGTTTTAAAACTACGTACGATTTTGGATTTGTCGCCCTTGATATCCTATACGCTTATGCTGAGGATTCTGGTACTTACATGTGCAGAGCTAGAAATGCAGCTGGAGAAGCTGTCACCACTGCAGCAGTCCAAGTGGTAGCAAAATCAGGACTTCAGCTGGAAACGCTGGATGAGCAGAGATTGAAGAAAATCCGCGACTTGGAAACGTACGAAAGGCCAAAGAGGGAAGAATTTGAACCACAGCCGCAACCCCCGGTATTCCTTACTCCACTGGTGAGCTTAGAAAACCTGAAAGAAGGTGAACACGCCCATTTAGAGTGCAGGGTTGAACCGGTTAACGATGCTAACCTCAAGATCGAATGGTACGTTAATGGTGTAAAACTTAGAGCAGGGCATAGATTTAGAACTACTCACGATTTCGGGTACGTAGCTCTAGACGTTCTATACGCTTACCCTGAAGATAGCGGAACCTACATGTGCAAGGCTACCAATCTCGTTGGTGAGGCTGTAAATACATGCACTATTAAAGTAGGTGGAAGAAAAAGTATTTTGTTGGAAACTCACCACCCTGAAGGATTGGAAAAGATCAGGGAGCTTGAGGCTCAAGGACATCCTACCAGATTGGAGGTTGAAGAACCAGTTCCCACCCCTCCACGCCTTGTCACGCAATTACGTGGTACTACAGAGCTCTACGAAGGCCAAACAGCTCACTTCGAAGCACAAGTCGAGCCTATTCATGATCCTAACTTGAGAATTGAATTCTATCACAACGGCAAACCGTTACCGCATGCCAACAGATTCCACATAACCTTTGATTTCGGATACATTGCTCTTGATATAAAACAAGTTGTCGCCGAAGATGCTGGCGAATATTCAGTGAAAGCAATTAACAATTTGGGTCAATGCACCTCATCTATTAACTTGAAGGTAATTGAAAGGGATAGCATTATTCTCGAGTCGCAACGTCCAGAAGGTCTGGAAAAGATTAGGCAACTTGAAGAGCATCAACCTTACAAGAGACCCGACATTGACGAACCTGTCACCCGCCAAAGACCTGTGTTTACACAACCTTTGCAAAATATCGACTCCATTCAAGAGGGGCAAAAGGCGCACTTTGAATGTCGTCTGATTCCAGTAGGTGATCCAACCCTTAAAGTTGAGTGGTTCAGAAATGAGAAACCCCTTGAAGACAGCTCTAGAATCACAAAAGTGCACGACTTTGGTTATGTATCCCTTGATATTTCTCACGTTCGTGATGAAGACGAAGGTGTTTACATCTGCAGGGCTTCCAACCCTCTTGGGGAAGCTGTTACGACTGCATCTATGAAAATTAGAAGTAAGTTCTGAACATAAAATGAGGTTAATCATTGTTAACAATAATTTGTATTGCAGCCAAAGCCAGCATCCAATTGGAAACTCAACACCCTGAAGCCCAACGTAAGATTGCGCAACTGGAACAACCCCTGGCTCCTCGTCCGGAAGAACCTGAAAGGATCTTCGAGAAACCAATCTTCATCCAAATACTTACCGGACCTACAGAATTGTGGGAAGGTCAACACGCTCACTTTGAAGCACGCGTGGTACCTGTTGGAGACCCTAGCTTAAGATTTGAATGGTACGTCAACGGAGTTGAGTTGAACTTGGGCTCAAGGTTTAAAGTAACACATGACTTCGGTTTTGTCACCCTTGATATTATGTCTACTGTTCCCAATGATTCAGGCGTGTATATGTGCAAAGCCATTAATAAATCAGGAGAGGCCGTTTCCTCGATATCAATGAAAGTCAAATCAAAATCTAGCATCTATGGGGATGCTCTTCAACCAGATGCATGGCAGAAAATTCAACAGAAGGAAGCAGATATGAACAGAGTGCCAGAAATGTTTATTGATACTACACCCCAACAACCACCAGTATTTACGACACATCTTAAGAGTTACGATAAACTAGTTGAAGGTCAACACGTATATCTAGAAGCTCAAGTTGAGCCAAGAGCCGATCCCAATCTACGCATTGAATGGTTTAAGAATGGTGTTTCGTTGACCACAGGCACTCGCTTACGCAGTACCTTTGATTTTGGCTTAGTAACATTGTCAATCAATGGACTTCGCGATGACGATTCAGCAATTTACACCTGCAAAGCCACTAATTTACTTGGTGAAGCTACATCAACCTGTACTCTTAAAATCGAAGATCGCCATTGGCTGCTTGGGCAAACCCTTCATCCTGATGCCATTCCAAAATTGGAAGCTTTGGAAAAACCACAAGAAGCTCGTGCGGAACTCCCTGAACCGACTTATGAAATTCCACTCTTCATTAGTCACTTAAACAATGTCGAATGCTGGGAAGGCGATAACGTTCACTTCGAGTGCAACGTTGAACCTTCAAAAGATCCCACGCTAAAGATTGAATGGTTTATTAATGGTAAACCCTTACCTTCAGGTGCTAAATACAAGTCTACGTACGATTTTGGATTCGTAGCTCTTGATCTAACCCACGTCTATGAACATGACGGAGGAATATACACCTGTAAAGCAAGCAATAGTAAAGGTTCTGCTACTACTTCAGGCTCTTTACGTGTTACTTCTAAGCAGAGCATCTTTTTGGACACCCAACATCCCCAAGGAAAAGCTGGTCTTGAAGCTGTTGAAGACGTTGAACAGGCATTCGCTGCTAAAAACAAACGACGAGAAAGCGGACCAGAACATGAATTCCCAAAACCAGTTTGGGTCATCCCACTCAATCCCGAGTTTAAAATCCTCGAGGGTAAACCTTTACATTTGGAAGGAACCGTCGAACCTAAAACAGACCCTAACCTGAAAATTGAGTGGTTCTTCAATGGAAAATCACTCGACCACGGTAGTCGATTTAAATTTACCAGTGACTTTGGTTTCGTCACCCTTGACCTTACTGACGTTTACGAAAGGGATCAAGGTATTTACACATGTAAGGCTTATAACAAAGCTGGTGAAGCTTTCACTTCCACCACCATTTACTGCACCACTAAGGCTAACCTCATTGAACGCACGCAACATCCTAAAGGACAAGAAGGTTTGGAGAGGATTCAAGATCTTGAAGATTCTCTTAACAGGCCTGAAGCTCAATATCCTGACAGTGACGAAGGCCATGCTCCAGTATTTACTTCTGAGTTTACCAACTTAACCAATCTCAATGAAGGTGAGATCGCTCACTTTGAAGCTGGACTGACACCGATTGGAGATCAAACAATGGTGGTTGAATGGTTTTATAATGGTAAAACCATCGAAGCTTCACATCGCTTCAGAACGGTCCATGCTTTTGGTATGGTTGTACTAGAAGTTCTAGGCTGCAAAATTGAAGATTCTGGTAGTTACACGTGCAAGGCCACCAACAGATGGGGCAAAGCCGAACAAAGCGTGACCCTAGAATGCACTGAGAAACTCAAGGGACAGAAGCCCAAATTTACGACCCAAATCAAGGACATTGTCGGGCTTAAGGATGGACAATCCGCACATTTCGAATGCACGTTGGTTCCTGTTAATGATCCCGACCTTAAAGTTGAATGGTACCACAATGGACAACAGATCTTACAGTCATCACGCATTAAGACCGTATCCGATTTTGGATTTGTCGTCATGGATATTTCTTACATCCAAGATCATGATTCTGGAGAATATGTCTGTAGGGCATATAACAAATATGGCGAGGATTTCACAAAAGCTACAATCTCTGCTCACGGCAAAGGTGGCGTCTTCTCTGACAGTCTACAGCCAGACTCACTGGCTAAAATTAGACAACTCGAAAGTCTACAAGGACTACAAACCCCAACCGATGCAGCACCTGTTACAGAACCTCCCAAATTTATCACGCAAATCCAGGACCTCGCAAGACTCGTTGAAGGACAAAGTGCTCATTTCGAGGCACGACTTACACCAGTTACTGATCCGGATTTGGTCGTAGAATGGTACTACAACGGTAAGAAGTTGCCTCACGGGCACAGATACAGAACTTTCCACGACTTTGGAATCGTTATTTTGGACATTCTCTACTGTTACGAAGAAAATTCAGGAATCTACGAATGTAGGGCTTACAACAAATATGGCGAAGACAGCACTAAGGCGACTATGAAATGTATATCGAAGGCTAATTTGATCTTGGACTCGCAACTCCCGCGGGTAAGTTCACTAGTAAGTATTCGATTTACTACAAATTATTTTCAGGGCATGGAAGGAGGACTTGAGAAAATCCAAACATTAGAAGACTCTTTGGTTCGCACCAAAGACGAAAAGGTGACAGAAGAAAAAGGCCGTGCGCCAGTCTTCACCGTACCTTTATCTAACATCGACAGTTTAAGGGAAGGTGAAAGTGCTCACTTCGAGGCAAGACTAATCCCTACCGACGATCCTAAACTAACAGTAGAATGGTTCTGGAACGGAAAACCGTTAAGAACCGGGTCAAGATTCCGCACCTTCTGCGATTTCGGTTTTGTGATTCTGGAAATCTCTCCAGTGTATCCGGAGGATTCGGGAGAATACTCCTGCAGGGCCTTTAACGAATACGGTGAAGCTGTAACGACAGCATCTATGAAAGTCCAAGGAAAGAGAAGCATCATTTTGGAGTCCCAACTTCCCAAAGGGATGGAGGGAACAATTGATAAAATTGCAGAACTTGAAGGACTTGGAGTGGTCGCCCAACAAGCCACTCAAGAAGATGACACCGGAAGACCACCAGAATTTATTACGACTCCATCCGATTTAACCTTGGGCGAAAACTCATTGGCTCACTTTGAATGCAAACTCATTCCAGTGAATGACCAAAGTATGATAGTGGAATGGTTCCATAATGGAAAAGCGCTTTGGGCAGGTTCCAGAATCAAGACGATCAATGACTTTGGGTTTGTAATTCTTGAAGTTGCCGGAGTTTACCAGAGAGACTCCGGATTGTACACTTGCAAAGCTACTAACAAACACGGTGAAGCCACGGTTTCATGTAAACTACAGGTCAGAGGAAGACAAGGAATAATTCTTGAACCCCAGTTACCATCCAACTTCCGCTCGGGAACAGAAAGCATTCAGAAACTAGAAGAAGAACTTTACAAAAAAGAAGAAATCGTGGATGAGGAAGAGAAACCACATCCGCCAAGATTCATCGTTGAAATTAAAGACAATTTGGACGTACCCGAGGGTAGCCCAGTGCACTTTGACTGTAGAGTAGAACCAAGCAATGACTCTTCAATGCGTATTGAATGGTTCCATAATGGACGTCCATTCGCCACCGGATCCAGAGTTCACGAAATCAAAGACTTTGGCTTCATTTCCCTCGACATTGACTACACTTACACACGCGATGCTGGTGAATACGTCTGCAGGGCTACGAATAAATGGGGCTTTGCAACGACCAAAGCAACTGTTACTTCCAAATCTAAACGAACCATCGACTATGAGTCACAATTACCCGCTGGAATGAGCGCAGAGAAACTAAAAGAATTAGAACGTGGACCAGTGACCGAAAAGGTACAAGAAGACAAAACTTTCTCACCCCCCAAGTTTATAACTCAAATCGAATCAGTCACCGTAGAAGAATCAGAACAAGTTCGATTCGAATGCAGAGTAGAACCAAAAGATGATCCAAAGTTGCGCATTGAATGGTACAGAAACGGTAAACTCTTACCAGCTGGTCATCGCTACAGAACAGTGTACGACATGGGATTCGTGTCTCTTGATATCCTCAACGTATATTCCGAAGATTCTGGAGAATATGTTTGCAGGGCTGTTAACGATTACGGTGAAGATTTCACCAAGGCTAAAGTTACCTGCAAGAAATTGCCCGACATTATACTGCAGAACCAAGTACCCAAAGGCATGAAGAAATCTGAAACTCTCATGCAGATGGAGGCTGCCATCAAGAAGTACACCTCTGAAATTTACCTAACAGAAGATGATATTTACGATATCGAGAAGAAGCAGCCCCCTCGCTTCGTGACTCAAATTCTGACTCAAGAAGATTTGGTTGAGATGCAATCAACTAAATTTGAATGTCAACTAGCACCTGTTGGTGATCCAAACATGAAGGTTGAGTGGTTCTATAATGGAAAGCCTCTCTCTCACAGTAAGTTTTTGCTAACTTGTTGGAACTTTTTGCTCAAGTTTTGTTGATTGCAGAGAATCGTTTTACTCCAATTTACGACTTTGGTTACGTGGCTATGAATTTCAACTGGATATATCCTGAAGATAGTGGTGAATATGTTTGCCGTGCTACTAACTTGTACGGCATGGACGAGACTAGGGCCATCATAAAGACGGCCGGTAAACCAGGCATTATATACGACTCACAGTTGCCCAAGGGCATGAAGAGTATTGAAAAGATTCGGGAACTTGAAGCAGCTTGGCAAGCGTAAGTTACTTGTATTAGAAAATTAACTAACGACTGAAATTTTGTAAAATACGTTTTAATAATGGACTTTTTTAACATTTGATTTTTAAACAACCCAAGTAACACACAAATGTCTTATGTACGTCCATTATTTATCCATTTTGGCCCGTGAGGTGGTTCTAGGACCATCGGCCTGTGGACAATAAATGGACGTCCATAGAACATTCCCGGTGCACAAAAATGGACAGATTCGGAACCATCTGGTCGGACTCGGACGACACATGTACGGTTATGGCACTATGTACGGATGATTCGTGAACGGCATATGGACGATTTTTGATTAGTCTGGAGGCATAACAGACCGTAATCGTACGATTTAGAGATCATTAGGGACAATTTTATGACCATCTAAGAACAAATTTAAAAAGTACAACCTATAAGCGTCCCTGTCCCTTACTGGACTACCCTGCGTTCACCCTCCGCAAGAGACAAAAAAGGCCCGGCAATAATAGTCCAGATTCATTTCGTTCTATTTGGTTATTCAATCGGCTTGAAAATAAAAGAAAGTGTAGATAATGATAGATAGTGGGTACGTTATAGGTACATTCCATATAATTCATGTAAATTTTTAGATCTTGCGGAAACTTTGTTAATCATAAGCAGCACAACGGTTGTTATGAATGGTTGTATTTTCATTGCTGCAGGGATGCAAACTATTTTACAAAAATCTTGCTTAGTCCATAAAGAGTGCGAAAGCGAACGTGCTTAGAATCTACATTATTAAATTCATCATTCATCCGAAGACTGTTTATATAGGGACGCACGTGGAACATCCTACTTAGGTCTGTACGGCCGTTTCTGTTTCGTTGAGAGCCTGTTGAGAGAGGGTTGAAAGAGGGATGAAAAAGGGTTGAGAAATGGTTGAGAGAGGGTTGAGATATTGTGAAGAGTAGGTTGAGAGGGTTGAAAGAAGGTTGAGAGGTCGAAAGAAGGTTGAGAGAGGGTTGAGAGTAGGTTAAGAGACGGTTGAAAGAGGGTTGAGAGATGGTTGAGGGAAGGTTGAGAGATGGTGGAGAGAGGGTTGAGAGATGGTGGAAAGAGGGTTGAGAGAGGGCTGAGAGAAGGTAGAGAGAGGGTTGAGAGGGGATTAAAACAGGGTTAAGAGATGGTTGAAAGAGGGTTGAGAGAGTGTTGAGGGAGGGTTGAGAGAAGGTTGAGGGTTGAGGGTTGAGAGAATGGAACAATAATTCTTCAAAGGAATAATTATTGTAACATTCATAAAAAATTTCATAAAACTTATAGCTTGAAAAAGATTAGATCTGTAATTCTCCTGTAAGGGATTAATGATGTTTGACTATTTAACAAAAACTTAAGGAAACGTGTTTTTTCTTGTAGTCAATTCTACAGCACCTAGTCAACCGACGCTTCGAAAAACGGAAATTTCGAACAACTGAGCGTTCGAACAATAGAAGCTTCGACAAGCTGAGTTTCGAACAACTGACCGTTCGAACAATTGGGTATTCGAACAATTGACCGGATAACGGTTAAGAGAGGGTTAAAAGAGGGTTGAGAGAGGGTTGAGAGTGGGTGGAGAGAGGGTTGAGAGAAAGTTGAGAGTGGTTTGGGAGAGGGTTGAGAGTCTGTTGAGAGAGGGTTGAAAGTGGATTGAGCGAAAGTTTAGAGAAGGTTGAGAAAGGGTTGAGAGAAGGTGGAAAGAGGGATGAAAAAGGATTGAGAGATGGTTGAGAGAAGGTTGAGGGAGGGTTGAAAGTAGGTTAAGAGACGGTTGAAAGAGGGTTTAGAGGAACGATACGTCTGAAAACGTACGTGCAATGTCCCTCAGCGGACGTCCAGAAACCGTCGAAAGATAGACCATTACTGGGTATTCTGAATATTGCTTTACAGAGAGCAATTCAGGGGCAAACAGATGCAGTCTGTTTAATATTACATTTTTTACACAGCGATGTAAACATTTTACAAATTTTTTTGTTTATCCGTAAAGAGTTCGAGCGAAAACGTCCATTGAATGTACATTATCGGTTCATCCAAGGGCTGTTTATATAGGGACGTACATAAAACGTCATAATTAGGTTCCCAGTCAATACTTACGTTTTGAGCATGTAACAGTTGCATAACACTGCTAACATAATTTGTTCCAACGTGTCATCAAACACGGGGTTGAATAAACAGCGAAAAGTGCCGAGGGTTTATATCTCTTTCAGTGCGTCATACAGGGTATTAGTGATACCAACGCGCGCCATCTACCATCATGGAACTGAATCTTTAAGAAATGTCCTGTGGGACTTTTAAAAGGCCCTCCATGCGATATCATTTCGAAATATAGAACTAACATCTCAGGGCTATATCACATAGGCATTATGTCCAGAATATAATAATGTGACATCTGCAGAACTTTCTATCTATGCAACATTGTAACGTAACATAACCGTCACGCACTCACATGTTAGATACGTTGATTTGTTAATAACTATGAAATGTTACAAGCTAACGTAACAATTATAGTCTATTAATGTTGTAAGTGAACGTTTCATTTTGTGATGTAACTGCAACTAAGCATGTGACTATGCTACATACATACTTTTGGTTCCTTCAGCGCTATATCGCTGAAACATAATTATCACCGAATTGTTGACTGGGTTTATTGAGCGAATATCCATGGTACATCCCTTTTTGGTTCGATCAGGAACCGTCCAGCTGAAAACATACATAGAATGTCTGATGTTCGTTCGAAAATCGCCCGCAAATGTACGTCCATGATACGTCCATAATTAGTACGGTCTCGTACAGGACGAATACGGACGTTTGGTGGATGTCCATTCTCCGTGTGTTACTTGAGGCGTATGTGCAAAAATTCAACCCTCTGTTAACTTATTAACTTTTTTTGCTTACCGACGCTTAGTGTTCCGGAGCAACCAGCCGAAGAGAGCAAACCACGTCAAGCACCCACTTTTGTCAGCAAACCAGAACCATGCACCGTCCAAGAAGGAGAGTGGGCACGTTTCTGCTGCCGAGTAACCGGCCACCCTCGTCCACGTGTCATGTGGTTAGTAAACGGACACACAGTCGTAAATGGTTCCAGATACAAACTCACTTATGATGGAATGTACCACATGGACATCCCCAAAACCCGCCAGTATGACACTGGAAAAGTGGAAGTTATTGCTCGCAGTTCCGTTGGTGAAGCCATCGCCGAAACGGAACTCAACGTCATTCCTCGACAAGATGACTATAGAGGAGTACTTAAAAACTCACCAAGACGTAAGTCCACAACATTTTCATACTTGGACATAATGCACATATACTGTAAAAACATGCAATGCATACAATTCGCTTTAACACTATTCCACAAAGCCTTCTGGAAAATCCTTGTCCTCCCCTTGCTTCGTCGTCATATCAGCGGCGCATTTGTGCTTAAGGAGAGTATATGAAACAGGTATGCAGTTATTTGATGTTGGTGTCGTTAGTTTTGCATGTAGAGATGTGCATCGTAATCGTCCCTTTTAATATTTTTGTCTCCGTTAAGCTAGTTGCACGCACTAAGAGATTTTGTTGATCTAGCATGGTACGATATCGACTTAGCTGAGTACCAGAGAGAGCGTACTGATACCGAGCTCGAACGAGTTTTCGACGAGCGCAACACAGCTCAACGCGAACAAGGATTCAACGTCTCAGGAATCCACGTCCAATCTAAAGAATTCAAAGAAGAGGACACCGACTGGCAAAGATCAGTTAAGACAAAGAAAAAGGATGAGTACTACAACAAACTGCAAGAACTTGAAAACGAACAAGTTATTAAAGAGATCAAACTTAGAGAATCAAGTCATCAGTATGCCATTCCCGGTGAAAAGATTGTAGCAAGCACAGTAGCCAAAGGCATGGCACAACAATATCAAGAAAACTTGTAAGTTGAATAATTATTTATTGTGTTGTGGTTTTAAATGAAACATTTTAGGGAACCAAAACCAGAACATGTAGATCTCCGTCCAATACCATACGTACAGAAAGCAGAAGAAAAACTTACCCCTCATCGCGACCAAGTCCAGTTGAGAAAGACAGATCTGGGGAAAGAATACGAGCAAGAACGAGAAGTTATAATAGATTCAAAGAAGGGTGCTTATCCACCAGACCCCACAGAATCTGGAGTTCACGGCAGGGAAGTCTACGTCACGAAACAGAAACAAGTTCAGAAAGAGAAAGTTGGCGACACTGAAATCACAAGAAACATCACAGCTACTGAAACTACAGACGTTGAGCACAAAGGAAAGACTCAAGAACGTGTGGTGCAAGGCCAAGTACTACCAGCAAACCCACCCTTCTTTACCAAGAAAATCCAACCGTGCCGCGTCTTCGAAAATTCACCAGCCCGTTTTGAAGTAGAATTCGATGGAGATCCTTTACCTAAAGTTACTTGGTTCCGGGAAGATTTCCCTATTAAGAGCTCACCTGACCTTACCATTTACACGTTCAGTACCAAATCCATCTTAGCGCTGAGAAACGTACTGATGGAAGACTCGGGAGTTTTCAGCGTTGTGGCTGAAAATCGTGGAGGTACTGCCAAATGCAGTGCTAATTTAGTTGTACAAGAACGTAGAACTCAAGCCAAAGGAGGAGCACCACCAAGCTTCGTTACCACAATCCAAAGTACTGCTGCAAATGTTGGACAAGTTGTTAGATTTGACGCTAGGATCAATGGGGCGAAACCCATTGATGTGTACTGGTTGAAAAACGGACGAAAAATTGCGTCGGATATTCGCTACAAAACGCTAGAGGAAGACGAACTCTATACTCTTTTGATTATTGAAGTAATACCAGAAGATTCGGGAAAGTACGAATGTGTAGCGATGAACAACGCAGGGGAAGCTCGTTGCGAGGCTGAAGCCGTAGTGCAAAGACCTGCAACTCCATCTAAACCTTCAAAGCCAACTACCCCCGGTACTGAAAAAGCTCCTGCTATTGTTGAACAACTAAAAGATCAGAAAGTTCGTGAAGGGCAAGCTGTGGCTTTTAGAACTAAAATAACTGCCAAACCTTCACCAATAGTGAAATGGTTAAAAGGTGACAAGGTCATTAAGCCATCCAAATATTTCCAAATGGTTAAAGACAACGATTATTATACGTTAAAGATCTCCGAGGCTTTTCCCGAAGACGAAGGCACGTACAAGTGCTTGGCTGAAAATCCGGCTGGAACTGCTGCCACCCAAGCCAACTTGAAAGTTCTTGCTCCAGAAACTCAAGAGGTCGCACCCTCACTTACCCCTATGAAAGATGTTAATGTACCTGAAGGAACTACAGCCCAGTTCAAGACAACTGTGACTGGGAAACCCAAGCCAACCGTCCAGTGGTTGAGGGAGGGCTTCCTCATTCCCGACTCTCCAGATTTCAGGGTAAGAAAGTTTGTTTTAAGCTGTTTACAATATTGGAGAAGGCGGTTTTCAAAAATATAGCTGGTGGAAACAATATTTGGGAGACCCTAAAAGCCGCCTCATTACGAGGGTTGTAACTGTGTGGGCAAACCAGACGTTTGACTTTTGCCTTAGGCTCGTGGATATTTTAAAATTTCCAAATCGATTGATTATAGATAATGAAATACTACTAAAATCATTGCACAGGCACCCAAGCGACTCATACAAGATTAAAGTTTTGACAAGTCAAGTAATTTGGAATTAGAATGAGTTTAAAATTGACGAGAGACAAAAAACGTAGCGTGCATTTAAAAAAGTACGCTGTTGGTAGATCTGTAGGATTCGATTATTGTTGGCTAAACCGTTCTGTGCTAATGACAATGATAATGAGACTTTGCCAGTAATGGGTAGTTTGCAATTATCGAAATAGCCCCTATTTAAGGGAGAGTTGTGGATTTACACTTCAGTTTTATCTTACACTGTTTAGTGAATTATTCGTGGCTTTAAAACTAAAATTGTTAGTGGGTACACCAGACGCCTGTGTTTGTCCACGCAGCGGGGCATCATTGTCACAGTTATAACCCTCGTAATGAGGCGGCTTTTAGGTTCTCCCAAATATTGTTTCCACCAGCTATAAACGGAACGTGATCGATACCTAGTTACACATTTAAGAATAGTAATTAACGATTTAAGGCAATTTTTCTTTTTTTTCTCTTCGTAGAATAGTCAAGAGTAATACGTGAATTAGATAATCCAAAATATCCTAAAATACCCAAGTTCTAAATACCGAAAATTTGGCTTCGAAGATGATCGAAAACATATGTTCGTAAGTGAAAGCTTTAAGATGACTTCCAAGAAAATCGTCTCTCCGTAAATTAGACTATTTAAAAAGACGTTAACATTTTTAACATAATAATTGACAGTTGGCGCAAATTTGCAAATTGGTAGCGGTCCAAAAATTATAAAGTGTTTTCGAGTTTATAGGTCACAAATATTTAAGTTATGCAGCTTTTGAGTAATGGTATGTTTGGACACGACAGTGAGGAGAGATAGGTATTCAGAACAACAACAATTTGTCAATTTTGTTTTCCGGCAGGCATTTTCACCTGATTTTATATAATTATACTGAGGCCCAGCGGCGCACCCAGAAAAAATGCTTGGAGGGGGGGCAACGAGAAAAAGGGGTCATCCCTTGGCTAATCTGCAGAGTATAATGTGCAGGCAAAGCAGGGGTAATAGCGCCTCAGGCGAAAATTCTGAATAATTTTACTTTGGTAATTCACGAGGATTTTCTGATGAACAAATAATATTGGATTAAGCTTTACGTTTCGACTTTAATTAAGTCTTCATCAGAAGCGAGTGGCGAGTCGTACGCACCCATTTTTAAACGATTAGCTTCTGATGAAGACTTAATTGAAGTCGAAACGTAAAGCTTAATCCAATATTATTTATTCATCCAAAATCCTCCTGAATTACCAAAGTAAACATAATAATGACGGATGTGAATAACCATTATTCTGAATAATTTCAAGGGCACGCATTTTAAAAGCACTTCAGAACGCTCATGCAAGGATGAAAATGAAAAACTTTAAGCGTCTTTTCTACCGTGCTGGTGATTATTTTTATAAAAAGACTGATTCCTAGACAAGGAAGGGCACATTTAACGAAGGCCGGCTATGAAGTATTTTATAATACTTTGGAGTTCAATTTCGAGAAAAAAATATCTTGGATTAGTATTAATAAGACATTTACAAGAGCCGTTAGAAGACGAAAGCTTCAAATAATAAGCGCCAAAAAATTTTGCCTCCCCGAAAAGTTTGCCGCCCTGAATAGCAAAATTTGGGGGGCGAGTGCAATTTTTTTAAATCCTCCCCCACCTTACATAAGTACGCGTAAGGATTGCCACAGCGTGATGCGTTGAAGATTAGGTCAGGAAATTCCGAAATTTTGGAAAGTATGTGATTAAAAAAATGTGGAGGAGGCCTAGGGGCCCGTCCCCCCCTGGATGCGCCACTGCTGAATACAGAGTAAGTAGTAATTTTTACTGAAAGCGGTCGGGTAAGGGGGGTACTCAGTAGAAATATAAGCCGGTAATGGGTAGATTCCTGGACTTAATCTAAGACGAATTAACCTCCCCAACCCCATCACAATTTTAAAAAAATGGGAGGTTACTGCAATCACTAAAATTTTCGAATTCGAGATAACACCAGATCTTCACGTTTTGGGGTCTCAGGAACTCAAAAAAGTGGTTTTTAAAATGTGTCTGTGTGTATGTACGTACGTACGTACGTTCGTACGTTCGTTTGTAATCACGCCACAGCCAAAACTACTAGACCGATTTAGCTGAAATTTGGAACATAGGCATCTCGTAACCTAACTTAGATCTGAAAAGCTTTTGGAGCCAATCGTGCAACCGGAAATGCCATTTTGGCACATCAACTTTTAAATTTTAAATGTAAACTCCCATTTTTCACGTCACCATAAGAAAGACCTTCAAATTCTGCTTCTAAAAGTGTATTGATTCTTAGTGCCCTTTAGACCAAAAATTTAAAAAAAATTGATTTTTATCCGACTTTAAAGTCGCGGTACAGCCCAAGCCCCTGAACCGATTTGGCTGAAACTTTGCACATGGAGATTGTATTACACGTCGAAAAGCTGAACAAATTTTGAATTCAATCGGCTCACGGAAAGTGCCGTTTTGGCACACCAATTTCCAAATTTAAAATTATTCCCTCATTTAATCATTAAAAACAAGTTTTTGAAAGATTTATTGTCACCATCAGAAAGGTCCTCAAATTCTGGTTTTAAGTAGGACAAAATTAATTCGCATTTAGCTCTTTTTTATTGTTCAAAAAAGCGAAATTTTATAATAACAGTAAAAATACATTATAGCCCAAATTACTGAATCGATTTGGCTGAAATTTGGTACATGGAGATCGGGTGACCCGTTGAAGACGTGAAAGGCTTTTGAAAGCAATTGGCTTACGGGAAGTCCTATTTAAGCATATCAACTTAAAATTTTAAATACAAGACCTCATTTTTTATGTCGCCATTAGAAAGGCGATCAAATTCTGGTTCTAAAAATGTATTCACAGTTTCTGCCATTTCAGTGGAAAATAGAGGAAACATTCTTTCTCATTAAAAGGGAGCGGGCTGACAGTGGGTGACATAAATTGGCAGTTATTGTCAAAAAGGTGGCAAAAGATTAACCTTAAAAGGAACATATTGTCAAATGTGATGGGTGATGTCCGAGGTGATGTCGGTACTTGTCAGAAAATTGCGAAATTAGTCACAGACGATAAAGATAAAAAAGATTCTCTTGAATTGACTACTATCTACACAGAATACAAAGATCCACGCGATGGGGAGGTTCCAGCCGCTTCTCTGCTGCATTTTTTTCCTTTGCAATCACTTTGCATCACTTAATTAAATGGTAAGGTAAAATGGACGGCTTTTTGCATAAAAGAACCATCCCACAAAATATCTTTATCTAGATAATGACTCGAGAATATTAAATATTCATCAAAATTGAGACGATAAATGAACAAATATTAAAATATGCTTATTAATTAAAACTCTGTGGAATGCAGATACTGGCAACAAAATTTTGAACATGCAAAGATAATCTTTGAAAAGGAAGGCAATTAGAATCATTGGTTCCTTTCTGCAAAATTGTTTAAATGGATGTCAGGTTTCTGCAGAAAGGAACCGTATACGTTGAAAAATACAGAATGCAAACTTTTTTAGTCACTAAAAAAGTTTGTTTTACCAATGAAAAGAAAGAAAAGCAGTAATCTAAAAATCTAGAATAAAAGTTCATAGGAGGAATATTTTTCATTCAATTGTTGCAACCGAATTGCACAGAGTTCTATACAGGGTTAATATACCTACTCACATAGTTAGTACAAAGTCCCGGGTGTTATTTCTCAAGATTTTAGTTTGAAACTTTGGACTTATCCACAGTTGAAAGCAAGGAATTCAAAAATATTTGTACGAATTGAATTGATGATGGTTCTGAGATTCGAGACAAGCATAAAACAAAGCTTGCATAGGCCGACGTTTCGATGATCCCTTTATTGCATCTTTTTCAAGGCGATTCAACTTAAAATTTGTTAAAATGAAAACAATTAAAAATGCACATTCAATCAGTAAAAAAGAAAAGGGATGTTCATTCACATAACATTTGTAAGAATTTTTTTCCGCTTCCGGTTTAACCCGAAATAATCGAAATTTTGTTTTTTCAAATGAAAACACATTTTTCTCAACGGATTCGGAATCTAACATTAAAGTTCAAACCATGTGTCATACTTGACCGCAAGTGCAGTCACCGTTATCTCAGATTTTCAAAAACATCGAAGAAATGGGTGAAAAATTAGATTTTTGAAAAATAAAAAATACATAGTTTATGTAAAATTTTTTTTGAAATTGCGCAGTTGAATTTGTATTGAGAAAATAAAAATGACGGGCGCGTTATTGCGTTTTTAAAACATTTGGGGTTTGCACTGAGATCTTCGAGGTTTTTGAAAATCTGGACTGGCCGTGACTGCACGGGTAAAATGTGATACTTTTTTAAATTAATGAAATTCGTTAGATTCCGAATCCGTTGAGAAAAATGTAGGTCTCCATTTGATAAAGCAAAACTAGGGTAATTTCCGGTTAAACCGGAAGTTGAATTTTTTTATAAATCTTTTTGAATGCTTTCAACTGTGCATAGGTCCCAAGTCCCACGCAACAGAGAAAATGGACCGTTCTGGGACTTTGTACTAACTCTGTAGGGTCGGTTCCTTTCTGCCGAAATAATGATTAGGGTTAGCAACATATGTGGATTTGTTCCACCTAGTTTTAGCCGATGTAAAGACAATATTTCATAGATTTGCATTTTCTTAATGAAAAAAAAATAATGTGATTATGATTTCAGTTTAAAAATTTGAAAGTGGGTTGGTTCACTAATCACTAAAATTTTCGAATTCGAGATAAGACCAAATCTATACGTTTTGAGATCACAGGGATCTAAAAAAGTGGTATATGTCTGTGTGCATGTGTGCGTACATTTATAAACACGCCACAGCCCAAACTGCTAGACCGATTTGGCTGAAATTTGGTAGATAGGCATAAATTTTAGACGCAAACCCCAATTTTTGACGTCACCATAAGGCTTTCAAATTCTGCTTCCAAAGATTTATTCAGTTTCAGTGTCATTTTGACCAAAAGCTAAAGAATTCGAGACTTTTAATAGACTTTAAATCGCGGTACAGCCCAAGCCCCTGAACAGATTTGGTTGAAATTTTGCACATAATATATTATACAGGGTGTTATTTTTAAAACTTCCCACCTTGAATATCTTTAGATGTAATAAAGATATTGAATTGAAATAGACGCTGACCAATCCCGCATGGAGGGGGACACTTGCGCGAATATAGAGGAAATTTTTTCCACTTCCGGTTTAACCGGAAATGACCTTAACTTTGTTTTTTCAAATGGAATGATACCTTTTTCTCAACGAATTCAGAATCTACGATTTTTTCTGAGTTATAAACATGTATCATACTTGACCGGAAGTGCAGTCACGGCCACCCTAGATTTTCAAAAACATCGAAGAAATCGGTGAAAAATTGAGTTTTTCGAAAAACGCAAAAACACGTCTACTTTAATTTTTTGATGCAAATTCATCTGCCCATTGACATTTTCTTTTTATTTACTTTTGAGATTTTGACAGATTGTGAGGTAAGAGAAAATTTGATAGAAATAAGAGAAATCAAAATATGAAATTGCTCAGGTAAATTTGCATCAAAAAAAAGGCAGCAGAGAAGCGGCTGGAACCTCCCCAACGCGTGGGTCTTTGATTTCCGTGACTTGTGTTTAAGATTTTAAAGTTAATATGCCTAAATGGCACTTCCCGTTAACCAATTGCTCCCAAAAGCCTTTCAGCTCTTCAACGGGTCACCTGATCTCCATGTACCAAATTTCAGACAAATCCTTCCAGTAGTTTGGGCTATAACGTGGTTTCAGTGTTACTTCAAAATTTCGATTTTTCTACCCAAAGGGTAATAAATGCGAATAAATTTTATCTCATTTAAAACCAGAATTCGAAGACCCTTCTAATGGTGGCAATTAATCTTTCAAAAATTTGTTTTGGATGGGTAAATGAGAGAATACTTTAAATTTGGAAATTGGTGTGCCAAAGCGGCACTTTCCGTGGGTCGATTGAATCCAACATTTGTTCAGCTCTTCGACGTGTAATACAATCCCCATGTGCAAAATTTTAGCCAAATCGGTTCAGGGGCTTGGGCTGTACCGCGATTTTAAAGTCCGATAAAAATCTCGATATTTTTAGTTTTTGGTCAAAAGGGCACTGACAGTGAATACATCTTTGGAAGCAGAATCTGAAGGCCTTTCTTATTGTGACGTGAAAGATGGGGGTTTACATTTAAAATTTAAAAGTTGATGTGCCAAAACGGCATTTCTGGTTGCACGATTGGCTCCAAAAGCTTTTCAGATCTAAGTTGGGTTATCACATGCACACGTACCAAATTTCAGCCAAATCGGTCGAGTAGTTTGGGCTGTGGCGTGTTTACGAACGAACGAACGAACGAACGAACGAACGAACGTACGTACGAACGAACGTACGTACATACATACAGACACATTTTAAAAACCACTTTTTTGGGTTTCTGAGACCTCAAAACGTACAGATCCGGTCTTATCTCGAATTCGAAAATTTTAGTGATTGCAGTAACCTCCCTTTTTTTTTAAATGGTGAAGTGGAGTGGGGAGGTTAAAACTAACTTGACGTGTTTTTGCGTTTTTCGAAAATCTCAATATTTCACCGATTTCTTCGATGTTTTTGAAAATCTAGGGTGGCCGTGACTGCACTTCCGGTCAAGTATGATACGTGTTTCTAACTCAGAAAAAATCGTAGATTCCGAATCCGTTGAGAAAAAGGTGCCATTCCATTTGAAAAAACAAAGTTAGGGTCATTTCCGGTTAAACCGGAAGTGGAAAAAATTCCCTGAATATGCGCGCAAGTGTCCCCCTCCGTGCGGGATTGTCCAGTTTTTATTTCAATTCAAAATCTTTATTACCTCCAAAGATATTCAAGTTGGGAAGTTTTAAAAATAACACCCTGTATAATTCTCTCATTTAACCATCCAAAACTCGTTTTTGAATGATTTATTGTCACCATCAGAAAGGCCTCCAAATTCTGGTTTTAAATAAGACAAAATTCATTCGCATTTAAAATTTGGTACATGGAAATTAGGTGACCTTTGAAGAGCTGAAAGGCTTTCAGGAGCAATTGGTTGACGGGAAGTGCCATTAGGCACATGACCTTTAAAGTTTTAAACACGAGACACGGAAATCAAAGACTCACGCGATGGGGAGGTTCCAGCCGCTTCTCTGCTGCCCATTTTTTTAAATTTTGAGGCTAAAATTTCTGTAAGAGCGAGCAAAGCGAAGCGTATAAGTACCGTTTGTGTGATCGAAATTTGTACCTACCTACAAGTGTTACTGTTACTGAAGAGACTGAAGTAATATCTACTGTAAATTGTATTGTTTAAATTACCTTACACTACGAGAAGAAAACTTCAAAATTGTCTTAATTCTTTCTTATTGCTGTTGATGCTAATTTTGTGCAAACGGAATATCAAATGGCAAGCTTTGAATCTCAATGACCATTTTCAAAATTAAATTAATCGAACTGGGCTGTAAAATGTAAATCACAATAATTAAAGATTAAACTAAGTTTGGTCAATTAAAGCTCTCTCAGAGAGCACATTATTCCAACAATTCATAATCATTAGAGAGCGGATTTTATGCTAAATGCATATTGCATGCATATTTTACATATTTGGTCATTTTTTGGCATTTTCGCTTATTTGGAGAAAAATTGCATATTTATGCTTATTTCGCAAGATTTTTGTTATGTGTAATGGCGGCGGTTCTTCGAAAAACTGATTTCATGAATTTACCTACCCTTTTATTACCTGCATCCCTTTCCTGCTTAAGACAACTCGGGTCAGGGAAACGGTCAACCTGTATTCATTGCTAATCACAGGGTTTTTCCCTATTTGCAGGTATAGTATGATGTAAAGAGGGAAGGTGTTTTAGTGGGGGTTGATTTTTGTAGTTATTTTAAGTGAAGTACTCTTGGTTCTTATCAGTCATGCCTAAGGACAAGAGTGCCCTCATTTCAAAAGCCATTCTGAGTTAATTTTTGCAGATGGTTTTTTTTTTCTAGAATGATAACTCGCGTGCTTATTTAGAATTTTACATGGTTATTTAGTGCTTATTTCGCTATTTCTTGGTACATAAATATGCACCTTGGCACGATTTCGTGGACTTTGTTGCTTTCTCGGTCTGTTTTAGAGTTACAAAAAGCTCTTAGGTTATGATGAACAATAAAAAACCAAGAATTGACATTGAGGAACCGATCATAAATATAATTGTGGTAATTACGACTGTCGAGAAAACGAATTTCCTATTATTATTATACTATTATTTGCAAGTCAAGGGTGATCTCTGAAAAAGTTTTACTTTTTATATTCCAATATTAGTTTTAAGAAAATGTACCGAAATAGCAGTATAAAAGAGAGTCACAAAATTAATTAATCGACACGCGACCATAGGCAAATAACATGGAAAAATGACTTATATTTTTTCCTGCTCCATAGAATTTACTCCAAAAGCTGTGGCGTGTGTGGATGATAGTATGGACTATCCTGTACCTTTTGAGATTTTTTTCGTCCATCAGCTCCTCTTAGGTATTTAACAATGATTTTTTGAAAATTTAATTTTAAACAGAGGCTGGAAATTTTTCGGGTGCAATCGACACGCTTCGGCAGTTTTCAACTCTGGGATCAAACCAATTTTCAAATCTCAAGAGGTACAGGCTAGTCCATCTCTACCCTCCACACTCGCTAAAACTTTTGGAGTAACTTTAATAAAATTTTCGTATATACCGGGTGTTTCTTTCCAGGCGCCGTATAGGGAAAAGTAATTTCATTTTCAGTTTACTCACGGAACTGGTTCCGGCCAAATCCGAGTGATTCGGTCAATGGCCATCAGTGTCCTTTATGCATGAAAAAAAATTGGTCCTGAAAGATTAAAAAAAAATTGGTCCTGAAAGATTATAGTTCTGGGAGATTCCAAAGAGCGCTGAATCGCCGCCCGCATAATTTAAACAGTTTCAGGGCCAATTTTTTTTCTTGCATAGAGGACATTTAAAGGACATTTTTTTTTCATGCATAAAGGACACTATGAGGCCCATTGACAGAATCACTCGAATTTCACCGGAAACAGTTTCATGAGCAAACTGAAAATAAAAGTACTTTTCTCGTGTTATTTTCCTATGCGGCGCCTGGAATGAAACAGCTGGTATAATACCACGAGTGACACTAAAATTTCCGGAAATTTTTTGACATTTACGACAGTTTTTTGTCAAGCGGAAATCATCACGAGTCGAAGACAAGTGATGATTTCTGCGGCAAAAAATCTGGAGGAAATGTCAAAAATAAATTTTCGGAAATTTTAGGGATTACCAGTGGTATTCAGCAAGAAAATTTCACTTTAAGTACAAAATCCTGACAGAAAAATTTCCGATATAATTTTCACCTGATTGGCCAGAATCCGTCGTAAAGATTTAAATCCTCGTTCGTAATTGGATCAAATTTTTAAAGTGAAATTTTCCATGTTATTTGCCTATTATCGCGGGTCGATAATACACCTGGTAGAATATTATGTGGTGAAATGCACTGCCAGAAAACATGCCGCCCACCTAGGATACGTTTCAGAGAACAGTAATTGAGAGAAAGATAAATCAAATTTGAACAATAAACATATGTACCAAACTGACAATACACCTAAAATTCGCAGACAGCTAATTATTATTTTAGATTGACTGAGATTATTCATCGAAGCGTTTCTAAAATTAGTAAACTTATTTTAGTTATTATAAACTGGGCCATCCAGCTGTACAAACGTAGGGATTACGAGTAGGAAGGATAAACTTTCAGATCCTAAAAAAAACACCTGGATAGCATATTATACGTGCGAGTACCTTTTACCTAAAAATAGTAAAGTTGAAGCACTTCAACATAAAAAAACAGTCGCTTAATCATTACTGCATCTCTTAACCACAAATAATAATGAACACATTTTTATTTTCTTTAACATTACGAAAGTTGGCGTATCAAGAAAGGATGTAAAGTGTAACCCTGACATTCAGTCATCTTATGTTGAAATAATTGTAAATTTTGTTCAAGCATTCACTACCATATTAGGCTATACAAATACATACTTAATTGCCTTACCAAGTACGTTACTAAAAAGGAAGAGTATTAACATCTACATAATATTTTCGCCTGAACTAAATATTTATAGGGTCATTAAATTTAATTGAATATTACACAATTATGGAGTAAATTGCAGGAAATGCATAAGAATGCAGTTACTTTGTGTGCAATTATGAAGAATTATTAGCTAAGGTGTGATTCTTCTTTCCAGATGATCCATGAGGGCAACAACGCTGTTCTTCTGATCTCAACGACGTATGAAGAAGACAGTGGGGTCTTCACCTGCAGGGCAACATCGTCGGCGGGCCAGGTCGAGCGATCTGCCAGACTTACCGTAAAAAGTAAGAAATAATAAAATTAAACCCTCACCCCTAAATTGCGGAATCACTGTGACCTTTTAATCTAGAACATATATTTAAGCTTTTATTGTGCGCTCTTTTCTATTTCCTCTTAACACTAGTCACTTGATGGCAGCCGATTTGGCCAGACTGTGTAATTATTGGTGATGAATTGTTATACCCCAAGTTCCAAGTGATGATATTTTTAGGAATGAATTTCAGCTTTGGCGCTAATTCGCTCAACGCTGGGCTTTTATTTATGAAATTTATTATTGTTAATATGTATCGTAAAATGCAATGATTTTAATAAACTGCTATTATGAGACCTTGTCGTTTAAAGTACATTATTCCTATTTTTGCTCGTGCAAACCTTATTTGGAATTTTTTTTGATGCACAGGTGCAAGATTTTTGTGTTATTTTAGTGGTGTCGTTGTGCATTTCAGCACTCTGAAAAACAGAAAATTGTATAGTGTGGTGGCGTGTGCAGCTATGACACACGCTGAACTATTTTAAACTTTACGTGGATTACATTACTATTCTAAATTAGGAGACCCCCACTGATCTCTGCACCTTACCATATGCTCCACTGAACTCTCCACGAGAGGGTCGAGGAAATAATAAAACGCTTATCGTCATCATGTTTATTTTATTTTTTAAATACAGTTCATGTTAAATTTAACTTATTTTGAAACATTTACATTTACATTTCATGTTAAATTTAAATCATTTTGAAACCATCAAAATCGGTGTCAGGAACCAGCAGCAGACAGGGTGACTCACTTAATACCTGAGAACTCGTAAATAAGTCTTGGAGGTCTTCCAAAAATTCTCTTCACCTGAAACATGCTACAAACAAGTCATGGCAAAATGACTATAAAACTATGAGAAAAAAACTTACGAATCACTTGGGACTTGACCAATTTTTTGCACTTCAGGTCACTTCAAGCCTGTTTAATCAAAGCCGGGCAAAATTCAACCGATTAAGGGTTGAATTTTGCCCGGCACAAACCTATCACTAACACTAGCACTACACGAGTCTTGCTTGAGCAACTGCACACACATCTTTGAAAGAGTTGTTCTAGTTCACGTGGTTGGTTATTCCTGAGCGTGGTAGGGGGTGCGTACGAACGCATTGCGTGAGACCGTCTCCTGCTTTTTCATTGTTCTGACTCATGTTTTCTGATGTTCCCATAAAAATAACTGCGGGTGTACACACATTCCCGAATTAGTTTTTTCACCCAAGCAATGACGAATAACGAGTACCTCACCTATAAATAAGCGCACAATGATGAATGATGCCGAAAATAAATTGCCTCACCTGCATTTTAGCACAGGAACATAAATAATGCAAAACGCATGATTTGGCGTTGTTTTATGGACGTGATTAATGCCGGATTGCTGCAAGGATAATAATTATTTCTATATTTCGTTTCAACTTGGAACCGGTAAAATAAACAACTTTAGATTAAAAGATTGGAATTAAAAATAAATTTTTAGAATAATATTTACCGATTTGCTCAAACTATTGAGACGGTGACCGGCTGTTAACTTCAATTAGTTTTAATAGATTTATTTGCACTCGGATGTAAACGATGATTATGTGGGACATTTATTGCATTTTGAGAAACCCGACCCACGCTACGGGGTACCTAATAATGATTTATTGTCTAGAAATATGGAACGCGTCTACATCTTTTGAAAACGATACCTGAGATTAAAAAAGAAATTAAGGGGTAATAATTATACGATAATTTGTTGACTTGTTCATTTTTGAAGTCATTCGAAACCATACCTATCTAAAGACGAATCATTTTTTAAAGAGCAGAGGCAGTGTGAGTGTTATGAGTGCATATGAGAGCCAAGTTTAACATCACAACAGAAAAATGCCTGACTCACACTATCGCTATGTCCGTTCAAACATGATTCTACTTTATGTACAGGCTGTCCGGAAATTAGAGGATAATATCCTAAGGGCGTATTCTACGATCAAAAATATGAAGACCAGCTTTAATAAACGTGGGTCGAAAAATGCCTCCTAAGGGAGCTAGCCCCCCTTAAATGGGTCACTTTGAAAGTGGTTTTTTCTAAATTTCTTCCAAACGGTTAAAAATAACGTCAAATTGAGCATCTTTAGTAAGTTTTTGATGCTGAATTCATTACCGTGGTAAAAATTTTAAAGTTTCGATGATAAAGCCTTCCGTACAGGGCTTAGGACTAAATTTGCTCAAATAATTTTTGTTAATAGTTTTTTCTCAAATTTAGCATCAGGATCTGGATGATTGAAGTTTTTTACGTAAAGATGGTGCTCTTGTTCGAAATCGCTAGGGTGCAACGTTTTTGAATAAATTGACCCTAATGGTTTTAGAGAACGAAAATTTGTCACATATTTTATTTAGTTATTTATCAAATTATCAAAAATTAGTTCAGGGGTTGATTGCTTGTGTTATTTTAGGAAGAAAAGTTCGCATGGACATATGGCGGAAAACGCTTCATGCCTTCAGTTCTATACATACAGGGTGAGTCTGAAAGACTCCACATCCTTTATACCACAGAATCTACTGTCAAAATGATGAAGCTTGGTGAAAAAATTATTTGTCAATTGTGATTCCTCTTGATGTTATAAGCCGCCAAAGATCTTCATTTTTAAACGTTCTTTTTAAATGTCTTTCGAAAGGTGTATCGTAGGATTTTGAATTTTTGCACAGCATTGTTACAGACCAAGAAGCAACTACTGATGGTACTTAAGACATTAACCAAAATGCGGATCCCTGTTATACAGGGTGGCCCCGATGTTATTTGCTCTTGAACTTTTTTATGTTTGAAAATATTGTCAATTTGCCTATGCGGCCGTATTCCCCGTTCAATTCTAAAACTTTTTTGGCTCTTAAAATCTTTCGAAAAAACTAACCACTCACGAGGAAAATTGAAAAAACCGAAAGCATGATCATCTTGATAAACCTACAACTTCAATAAAAATCGAAGTGTACGTTGACACCCATCACATTTCAACTGTTTTTTTTGCATTGAAGGTGTTGCCCTTCATCTGTGCCCAGAACCGTTGCTCACAACTGAAGAAAAAACATTGATGGTAATTTCACTTTTTTATGAGATAGACTCATCATTGGTTTTAAGGTGATTACTTACATCATGTTTTCGGTTTTTTCAATTTTTCTCGTGGGTGGTCAGTTTTTTCGAAAAATTGTAAGAGCCAAAAAAGTTTTAGAAGCAAACGGGGAATACGGCCGCATAGGCAAATTATCAATATTTTCAGACATAAAAAAGTTCAAGGGCAAATAACATCGGGGCCACCCTGTATAACAGAGATCCGCTTTTTGGATAATGTCTTAAGTACCATCAGCAGTTGCTTCTTGGTCTGTAACAATGCTGTGCAAAAAATCAAAATCCTACGATACACCTTTCGAAAGATATTTAAGAAGAACGTTCAAAAATGAAGATCTTTGACGGCTTATAACAAGAGGAATCACAATTGATTGATTGCACCAAGCTTCATCATTTGAACAGTAGATTCTGTGGTGTAAAGGATGTGGAGTCTTTCAGACTCACCCTGTAGAACTTTCAACCCCTTTTTGCATTTTTTATATTTCGTGGTCATTCTTGACATGAAACGCCAGATCATTTACCGATTGCTTCATTTTCACTAACTGCTGAAATTGTTTTGAAAATCAGCAGAAAAATTTTTCAGAATAAAATGAAAAGCACTTCGTGGATGCAATATTTTTTTACTTTTACATGGAACAATCAACTTTCAATTCTCTCTTGATTTCCTCAAAACTTCGATGTCGGGTAGTTAAAAAAATTTACCCACTTAACAGAAACATATCTCATAGACACTCTTTCTAGCATCAGATGTGCGCGTAGTTTCGCTGAAACCCAAGTCCAAGTCCAACCTAAGATCGGCTCAAAATTATCCCAATCTTAAAACAGACTCGGTCATAGATACTCAGACTCCACAAACTGTAAAGTACACATTACCATTACATCATTAAAATAATATTAAACTTGCATTATTAAATATTGAAATAGGAATCGAAAACATTCGCAAGGTTATGGCGTCAGCCTCTCCATAACAGCGGCAAATCGGTATTTGCATAACTCCAAGTTTATCTCCTAGTAATTTTCTGCTAAATATAAATTTGATTTCTTTGTTTTGCTGCTATTTAAAATGCAATAAAAACGACTTGGTTAAACTAGAAACAAATCGGCTTAGTGGTAATTGGAAAATGCACAAATTTGCATTTGTAATGAGCTACAAAACAAAACTTTATGTCATTACCGATATAATTTTGGACAAACTTCAAGAGACATTAATTGCCAAACATTTAAATTCTGTTGAAGATCTCTATCTCCATAGTTGCTATAATTAAATTATTTTTAGCCTTTTAACTGCTAACACGAGTCGGCTAATACTTACCATCTGTAAATCTTTAAATTTTGCATAAAAAATCATTGTAGGACGACCTGGAGCGTTCCGCAAAAGCGGTACAACAGACATTACTTCTCAAGACTCAACTGTACAACAGTCAAAACAACCGATTGGGCCAGGTGTGGGTTCGGGTAAAACCACCCAAAAGGCCGTACCTGGCTCAAAAGGTGGCGTGCAACCTTCTGATGAAAACGAGTTACCAGTGGGGGATGAATCGTTGCCCTGGAGGCAAACACATAAACCACAACAAATACAATTACGAAAAGGCTCTAAAGATGCTCAAATACCAGTGATTGAAGAGCAGAAACCGCAACAGATTCCGTGGACACAGGAGCAAATTTCTCTGAAGAAGACACAAAGAGAACATAAGGAAATTGTTAAAGAAACAATCGAAGAGGTTCAGTTAAAATCCTCCAAGCCTCAAGTGAAGGAAATAGAAAAACTTGAATTGGAAAAAGTTGATCTCAAACATAGGACGAGAGAAGTTTCAGAAATTCAAAAGACTGAAGATGTTAGTGGGGTATCTCAACGAGTTGATGTGGAAGACAAGACTTTGTTGAGAGTTGACGAAAAGACTACTGTTAGTAAGACTGAAAAACTGCAAACCAAAGACTGGCGTAAACCAACGCCTGAAGTTGCGACTATTCAACATCTCGAGGACACGACTCTTCTATCAGTTGAAGAGTCGGAAAAAATTAAATTAAACAAAGAAGAGGAAGTAAGGGGTTGGCGCAGACCGAGACCTGATTCTAGCCTAGATAGGCAAAGGAAAATCGAAGATTCTACTATTCTCTCAGTGGAGGAAGCAGAAAAGGTTAGGACGTCTAAAGAAACCGAGGCTAGAAGTTGGAGGCAACCTAAAAAACACGAAACTGAAATTGAACAAAGAGATGTTGAGGATACTACAACACTACAAATCACCGAACAGACAGAAGAGCAACTGGCAACAAAAGGTTGGCGTCGACCAAGGAAAGGCTCGGAAGTTACAGAGCAGTTAACAGCTCCAAAAGAAGAGCAAATTCCCTGGACCCAAGAACAAGTCAAACTTAAACCTGCGCCGAAGGAAATAAAAGAAATCCCAAGAGAAAAGCTTGAAGAGGTTCAACTAAAACCAACAAGGCGTGATAGTAAAACTATCGCGAAAGAAGAACTGGAAGTTGTTGACTTAAAACCAGTTTCCCTGCAAAAGGCAAAGCCACAGGACGTTGATCAACCTGGTAAGGTTCAATCTGAAGATGCTACAATTTTACGAGTGGATGAAAGAACTGAAGAAACTAGAGAGACTCTAAAGAAGGAAGAACCAATTCCGTGGAACAAACAAGAAATTAAACTTAAATCCGCACCTAGAGATAGAAAGGAAATTCCAAAGGAAAAACTGGAGGATGTCGAATTAAAACCTACCAGACGTGGCAGTAAAGCACCAGAGGAAGATTTAAAGCCTGGTGATTCTGAGAAAGTTAAACCACAGCTTCAACCGCAGACACTGCAACAAGTGCACGTTGAAGATTCAAAAACTTTAAGAGTTGAGGAAAAAACTGAAGAGACAAAACAAGGTAAGGTCAAGCAATGGCGAAAAACGAAAGAGGAAGGCGAAATTGAAAAGGTCGAAGAGATTATAAAAGTAGAAGAAAAAGAAGAAGTTCCTCAAGCGGTACCTAAGAGAGAAGAGCCTATTCCATGGAATCAACAAGAGATTAAACTTAAATCAACACCTCGGGAAAAGAAAGAAATACCAAAAGAAACTCTGGAGGAAGTTGAACTTAAACCAGCGAGAAAAGGCAGTAAAGCACCTGAAGAACAAGAAGTTGTAGACTTGAAGCAAGTTCCGTTCGAAAAGGTTAAACCGGAACTTCAACCTCAGGCACTACAACAAGTACATGTTGAAGATTCAACAACTTTAACAGTTGAGGAAAAAACTGAAGAGACAAAACAAGGTAAGGTCAAACAAAGGCGTAAAACGAAAGAGGAAGGCCAAATTGAAAAAACAGAAGAGATAGTGAAAGTAGAAGAGAAAGAAGAAGTTCCTCAACCCAGGAAAGAAGAGCCCATTCCCTGGAATCAACAAGAGATTAAACTTAAATCAACACCTCGAGAAAGGAAAGAAATACCAAAAGAAAAACTGGAGGAAGTTGAACTTAAACCAGCGAGAAAAGGCAGTAAAGCACCTGAAGAACAAGAAGTTGTCGACTTGAAGCAAGTTCCTTCCGAAAAGGTTAAACCGGAACTTCAACCTCAGGCAATACAACAAGTACATGTTGAAGATTCAACAACTTTAACAGTTGAGGAAAAAACTGAAGAGAGCAAGCAAGGTAAAGTTAAACAATGGCGTAAAACGAAAGAAGAAAGCAAAGTTGAAAAGACAGAAGAGATAGTGAAAGTAGAAGAGAAAGAAGAAGTTCCTCAAGCAATACCCAGGAAAGAAGAGCCCATTCCATGGAATCAACAAGAGATTAAACTTAAATCAACACCTCGAGAAAAGAAAGAAATACCAAAAGAAAAAGTGGAGGAATTGGAACTGAAACCAGCGAGAAAAGGCAGTAAAGCACCTGAAGAACAAGAAGTTGTAGACTTGAAGCAAGTTCCCTTCGAAAAGGTGAAACCAGAACTTCAACCTCAAGCACTACAACAAGTACATGTTGAAGATTCAACAACTTTAACAGTTGAGGAAAAGACTGAAGAGAGCAAGCAAGGTAAAGTTAAACATTGGCGTAAAACGAAAGAAGAAAGCAAAGTTGAGAAGACAGAAGAGATACTGAAAGTAGAAGAGAAAGAAGAAGTTCCTCAAGCAATACCCAGGAAAGAAGAGCCCATTCCATGGAATCAACAAGAGATTAAACTTAAATCAACACCTCGAGAAAAGAAAGAAACACCAAAAGAAAGACTGGAGGAAGTTGAACTTAAACCAGCGAGAAAAGGCAGTAAAGCACCTGAAGAACAAGAAGTTGTAGACCTGAAGCAAGTTCCTTTCGAAAAGGTTAAACCAGAACTTCAACCTCAGGCACTACAACAAGTACATGTTGAAGATTCAACAACTTTAACAGTTGAGGAAAAAACTGAAGAGACAAAACAGGGTAAGGTCAAACAATGGCGTAAAACGAAAGTGGAAGGCCAAATTGAAAAGACAGAAGAGATAGTGAAAGTAGAAGAGAAAGAAGAAGTTCCTCAAGCAATACCTAGGAAAGAAGAGCCCATACCATGGAATCAACAAGAGATTAAACTTAAATCAACACCTCGAGAAAAGAAAGAAATACCAAAAGAAACACTGGAGGAAGTTGAACTGAAACCAGCGAGAAAAGGCAGTAAAGCACCTGAAGAACAAGAAGTTGTAGACTTGAAGCAAGTTCCTTTGGAAAAGGTTAAACCGGAACTTCAACCTCAGGCACTACTGAAACCTGCATCAAAGACTGATCAAGATGTTGCACCGCTTGAAGAGCAACCATTAGCTCAGCAAATTGAAGACAGGACAATTACTGCCATCGATGAGACAGTTGTAGAACAAAAGGCAGCTTCAAGAGGACCAAAAGAACAGAAAGTTAATGAAACACAAACTATTGAAGAGCAAACCACGGAAACAAGAAGCTGGAGACAACCAAAAAAGCCTGACACTTCTGAAGGTCCTAAACCGGAAGAAACTCAGCCTAGTGAGGAGGTAGTTCCATGGAACCAACAGAAAATCGAATTAAAACGGACAAGGCAGCAAAAGAAGGAAGTTGTTAAGGAACAAATCGAGCAGGTAGATCTAAAAGCAGTTAAAAAGGAGACCAAAGAAGATAAACAAACAATTGAAGATAAAACAATAATTGATATTAAAGAAGCTGTGAAAGAAGAAAGCAAAACTAAAGTGGTGCAAGAACAGAAAATATTAGAACAGCCTGAAAGAACGGCAACAGAAGACAAGACGATAATTGATATCTCAGAAAAAGAAAAAGTTTTAGAAGAAAGAGAACAACCCGAAACGAGAGGGTGGAGACGACCAAAACAAGAAATTCCTGAGGTTGAAAAAATTGGTGAACAAATACCCGAAGACAAAGATCAACCTGAGACAAGAGGGTGGAGACGCCCAAGAAAGGAAGTTCCTCAAGCTGAAACAGTTGAAGCAATTGAAGCAGCAGAACAAATACCGGAGGAAGTACAAATTGAAGAACTTAAACCCAAAAAGGTACCAAGTGAAAAGATACAACCAGAAGAAGTGATTCCTTGGAATAAACAAGAGGTTGTATTAAAACGCACACCAAGAGAAAAGAAGGAAGTAGTCAAAGAAAACATCGAGGAAGTTGCTTTGAAATCCGTTAAGAAACACGATAAAGTAGTAGAACAAGTTACTGACGATACAAAAGTCCACGTAGAGGATAAACTTATAATAGAAGAACAGAAGTCAATTACAGAAAAGAAGAAAAAGCCAGTAAAAGATGAAAAGGTTGAGGAAGTAATACAACCCGTACAACCTACATCACACGTCGAAGATAAAACTCACTTGGAAGCAAGTGAAATTGAAAAGGTTGAAGAAGTAATTCAACCGGAAGTTAGGGGATGGAGAAGACCTAAGAAAGAAATTCCTGAAGAAATTTCCCAACCCGTGTCAGTGGAAGATAAAACAGTATTGGAAAGCACCGTAACAGAAACTCAACCTGAAGTTAAAACTTGGAGACGACCTAAGACAGAGATTCCTGAAGAAGTTAAGTCGAAAGAAGAAGTACCTGAAGAAAAAACCGAAGAATTGAAACCTAAACTTCCTTCAGAAAAGATACAACCTGAAGAAGTTATTCCATGGAACAAACAGGAGATTACGCTTAAGCGAACTCCAAAGGAGAAAAAAGAAATTATGAAAGAAGAATTAGAAGAAGTTACTCTAAAGGCTGTAAAGAAAGATAAAGAAGTAAGCGAAGATGATAAAGCACACGTAGAAGACAAAATAACAATTGACGAGAAGGAAATAACAAAGAAAGTTGTTGATAAGAAAAAGAGAACAAAGGATGAGACAAAACCTGCTGAAATTCAACAAGCCGACGAAGTCGTAACAGCTGTTGATGATAAAAGTGTGCTGGAAGCCACTGAAGAAGTTAAAGAGCCAGTACAAACGGAGGTCAGGTCATGGAGGAAGCCAAAGCAGGAAGCTCCTCTTCCTTCTGAGGAGACAAAACCAAGTGAAGAAAGACCCGCCGAAAAAACCGAAGAGGTCTCTGAAATTCAAAAACCAAAGAAAGTTGCCGACCAAGTTCAACCAGAAGTTGTTCCATGGAATAAGCAGGAAATTACTTTAAAACGTACATCAAAAGCGAAAAAGGAAACCGTAACTGAAGAAGTTGAGGCCATTAGTTTGAAGCCTGTTAAAAAAGCAGTACATGTAGAAGAAGAAAAGGTACCTACTGAAGATGTGAGTGATGTAGACGTTAAAGACAGTGTTAAGGTGGAAGAAACCATTACCAAAGCGAAGAAGAGAATACCTAAAGAGAAGAAAGCACAGGAGGTGGAGCAACCAGACGCTGCCAGTGGAGATATTGATGAACTGATTACAAAACCAGAAATTGTAGAGGAAACAAAGCCTGAAGTTAGGGACTGGAGAAGACCTAGAAAAGAAACTAAACCAGAAGTTGTAGAGCAAATTACTCCATTAGAAGAAGAGAAGCCTGCTGAGTTACCTAAGGTTGTGGAAGAGCCTAAGAGCTGGAGGCAACCTAGTGTAAAAGAGGAGAAACCTGAGGAAATTGAGTCCAAACCTGTCGAAGAAAAACCTAAGAAAGTTCAACTGGAGAAACCTCAACCTCAAGAAGAAATTGTTCCATGGAATAAGCAAGAGATTGTGCTGAAGCGATCTCGACCTGAAAAGAAGGCAGTGGAAAAAGAGGAACTGGAGGAAGTTCTTCTGAAACCCATTAAGAAACAAGATAAGGAGGAGGAGGTAAAACCTGAATTGAAGGAAACTGTGGATGAGATACTTGAAGAGGATAAAAAATCAAAGACTAAGAAGACTAGAAAACCAAAAGAAGGGAAAGTTGAAACGCAAGAGATACAGGAAGAACAACTTGAAATAACCAAACCCCAGGATCAAAAAACAGAAGTCTCAGAAATAGAAAAGACCGATACAATAACTAAACCAAAGGCCGAGCTTAAAAAACCGGATGAATTAATTCCCCAGCCTGAAGAAATCAAGCCTAAAGTTGCTGAAATTGTCCCAGAACAACAAAAAGAACTTGAAACCACAAAACCAGAGGAAATTGAAGTCAGTAAACCAAAGGAAAAGAAAGCTCCAAAAGAAGCCTTAGAGGCTAAACCTGTGCCCTGGACAGAAGAAGTCGTGCAGCTTAAGAGAAGACCCAAGACGCAAAAGCCCCTGAAGGAAGAAGAACAAGAAACCGTTTCATTGAAGCCAGTGCGTAAACCTGAAGGAATAACCGAACTAGTGGAAGATCAAGAAACAAAACCAGTCGCATTAGATGAGAAAGTAGAAAAACTAAGCAAAGCTAGAAGAGCGAGGAAACAAAAGAAGCCTAAATCACAAATTCCTGGTGAAGAAGAAGAAGAAGAAGAATTAGCTCCGGAAGAGATTGAGGAATTAGAAAGAGTAGAAGATACTGAATTGCCACAACCAATAGAAATAGTTGAAACTGTTACTGAGGTCGAAGATACGGTAATTCTTAAAGTGGACGACAAGAAAGAAAAACCAAAGAGGATTAGAGAAGAAATTAAAGATGAACAACCTGAAGTAATCAAACTTAGAGCAGCTAAAAGACCAGAAAGGGCTGAAGAAGAAGAACAATTTGAAACTGTTAAACTTAAACCCGTAAAGCAATTTGTTCCTGAAGAAGCAACAGTTACAACCAAAGAGAAGAAAATAAAACGAAGGAAGGAAAAAGACGTTGAATTGCCAGAAGACGGAGAAAGATATATTCCAGAGGAGGCCGAAAAGATAGAATTTGAAGAGAAACCAAAAGAAGTAGAAGAAAAGCCAGCAGTTCCGTGGAGAAGGGAAGTGAAACCGAAACCAGAAGTTCCAGAAGAAGAAAAGCCGGTGATCAAACTTGGAAAAGGAAAAGTGCCGATTGAAGAGGAACAAAAGGAAGATGTTCACCTTAAACCGGTAAAGAAGGAACACGTTACTGAACAAAAACCCACGGAACTTACCAAACCTAGTCAGATACCAGGAACTGACTTTATTCCAACCGACCTTGAACCTGAAAAATTCGAAGGAAAGCCCAGAAAACTTAAAGAAAAAGAAAAACTTGAGCAGCCAGAGGAGCACATTCCAGAGGAAAAACCAAGCGAAGCTATTGTTGAAGAAGTTCCCACGGCACCTTGGAGACGTCAACCCAAGCAGAAGACAGAAGAAATTCCAGAAACCAAAGAATTGCCCAGGGGTAAAAGATTACCGAAAGAAGAGGAAGAGGAAGAGCCGATAAAACTGAAACCTTTCAAGAAGGAAAAACCAGAGGAACCTCTTAGTAAAGTGATTTTAGAGGATATAACTCCTCAAGAACCTACCGTAACAATTTTAGAAGAGAAGGATGATTCGATTAAGTTTACACCTTATGATCGGGATGAAAAACCAGAAGATGAGAAAACTAAAAAGAAACGTTACAAAAAGAAACCAAAAGAAGAAGGTTTGGAACAACCATCAGAGGAGACTGCCCAAGAACAACCTGAGGAATTGGCTCCTGAAGTTATCGAAGAGAAACCTCAAGAAATAGAAAAACCGAAAGAGGAGCTTTTAGAAGTCAAGGAATGGCGCAGAGGTAAACGTTTGCCTAAACCCGTTGAATCTGAAAAGGAAGTGGTTGAGTTGAAACCAATTTCCAAACAGGAAGAGGTCATCCAAATCGAAGAAAAAGAGGAAACTCCAGGACGTGTGATAACAAAGAAGAAGATAATTAGAAAATCAAAGTCGCACGCCTTGCCACACGAAGGGCAAGAAGAAAGTGAAGAGGTAGTTGAAGAAGAACTAATCGCAACAAAACTTGAGGAAATTCCAGTTCCGCAAGAAACTGTTACGCTGGAACAAGAATCAGTTGCCGAAATTGTGTTAACTGAAAAGAAACCAGTTGAAAAGGCGTTACCAAAAGAAGAAAAAGTTCAAGAGGACGAACAGGTTCAGTTCCAGAAGCAAATGACGGTCGAAATTACATCGAAGAAGGTGAAACCAGAACGCAAAGTGGTCCATTTCGATGATGAAGGTCAACCGATTCCAGAGCTTGAAATTATTTCTCAGAAGAGAGTTACACAGGGAATCGAAAAAGTTCCCGATGAACCTCTTCAGGAAGATGTTGATATACGCGAAGAGAAGACGGTCCGAAAATCTGTCGTCGAAAAACGAATCAGCGATAGAGTTAAACGTCGCAAACCTATTGCTCCAAGATTCACCAAACGAGTTCAGCCCATTGTTGCTGAATCAGATAAACCCACGAAACTTGTTTGCAAAGTTGAGGGAACACCCTTCCCAGAAATTACCTGGTACAAAAATGAAAGTGTGTTGCACGCCACCGAAAGAGTCTACTGGACTGTTGTTGAAGACACCGTCACTTTGGAGTTTGCCAGAGTGGAGCCACAAGACATTGCTATTTATTCCTGCAAGGCTACGAATCCTGCAGGAGTGGCCACATCAACAGCAAATCTTGTTATTCTAGGTACTTTGTGTGGTTTGAAAAGTTTGGATTTCGTTTTTGTTTGTTTTTGATTTGCTTTCTCGTTCGTTATGTTTGTCGCGTGAAAAAATTTCAATATAATTTAATTTCGAATCTTTTTCTAGAAAAAGAAGAAAGTGGAGCTGCTCCGCACTTCGTCCAGCCCCTCAAGCCCCAGATCGTGAAAGAAACTTCTAAAGCAATCCTGGAATGTACAGTTGTTGGTAAACCGACACCCACAGTCAAATGGTTCAAAGACGACAAAGAAGTTGTGCCAACTCCCAAACAAAAACTTGCACACAATCCCGAAACTGGTGTTGCAACCCTTGAGTTGCTCGAACCAACTCCAGACGACGAAAAAATATACACGGTGAGGGCAGAGAATAAATTTGGACAGGCCCAATGCAGAGCGAATCTCATTATTTCCAAAGTTGAAGCAGTTACGCAACCTGTTGTAATGCAAGCTCCTAAAATTATCCAACCCGTCCAAGCTGTCATCAGTAAACCTGAAGAAGAGGTTGTTTTGGAGGCTGAATTTGAGGGTGTACCAGTTCCTGAAATTAAATGGTTGAAAAACAACAAAGAAATTAAGAAGGGCGATGATTATGATATCAAAGTTGAAGAAAACAAGACAATTCTCAAGATAAACAAGAGAGTTAAGAAGAAGGGTGGGAAGTATGAAGTAATTGCAACTAATCCCAAGGGTGAAGCACGATCTTCTGGAAGCGTGACAGTTGTTGAAGAAATCACTGAAGAAGCTAGACCACCTAGATTCATTCAGCCTATTAAACCACAGTTCGCCACAATTGGAGAAGTTGTCATCTTGGAAGCAACTGTCGAAGCATTCCCGGCCGCGTCATTCCAGTGGTTCCAACAGGCCACACCGATCGTTTCTTCGCCACAAGTGAAGATTGTCAACGAAGTGAACAAATCTACCCTTATCATGACAGATATTACACCTGAACAGGCAGGTACTATTACCTGTAGAGCTGAGAATGCTGTAGGATCTGTTACTTGCACAGCAACGATTGAAGTTGTAGAGGAATCTCAATGGGAAGAAGCAAGAGAACTTGAGTATCCCAGATTTGTGAAGCCACTAGTTCCAGTAACTGTGATGGATGGTGAAGAAGTTACCTTCACTTGCGTGGTCATCGGCAAACCTATACCAAAAGTAGAATGGTACCTGGAAGACCAGCTGATACAGGAAGCGAAAGATGTAGTAATTTCCCAGACGCCAGAAGGAGTATGTAGTTTGTCAATTTCCGAAGTTTTCCCAGAGAATGCTGGAGTTTATACTTGCAAGGCTGTCAACAAAGTAGGGGAGGCGATTTGCAAGACTCCGCTTGTAGTGGAGGCTTACGAATATCTCGCTGACTCTGAAATTGGTCAGTTGACTGGTTCTGAGGAAGATTTACTTGACAGAACCATCAGTGAAGGGTTCCTATCAGACAGCGATGTTGAATGTGCTCCCAAAATTATTAAAAAACTTCCCCAAATCGTTTCTAGTAAAGATGGAGACGTAACTAAACTAGAAGTTCAAGCGGTTGGTAAACCTAAACCTGAAGGAAAATGGTTGAAGCAAGGATTGGAAATTATTCCTTCCAATGAATTCGTTATTGAGAATCTTGAAGATGGAACCTCAATTCTTACAATTTCTGAAGTATACCCCGATGATACAGGAGATATCGTTTACGAAGCCCAAAATCCGTTAGGTGTTGCCAGCAGCACCACACATTTGATCGTTGAATCGACGGAAGGTAAGTTTTTAATTCTTTTGATGGAGGTGTGTTAGTTTTTTTAATAATATTTTGAAGATATTTCAGCGACCTTTCCTAAAACCCGATAAACAAAATAAAACACACTATTTCACCACCACTCACAAGCCTTGCCCTTGAATAATTCCGTGTTTCTTTTAGGTATTGTGGGCACCAAGGAATACAGAAAACCTGAGTGGGTTACCCACATGGAAGAATTGCAAGCTGCACTTAAAGGTAATTCATCGTCCGCTTCTTTGTCGCATGTGCCTTCGTTTGATATGTCAGCTGATAGTCTCGAAAGCCCTCACACTTTACCAAAGCGAAAAAAGCGAGACGAAGGTAAGAGCTCTAGAAGCAATAGCGACACCACACCGCAACCTTTTTATCTAAACGAGCCTCCCGAATCGCAAACTTCATCCACAGCTTCAGTTTATAGCGAACCAAATCGCGCCACGAAATCTAAACTAAGTTTCATCGAAAACGCTATGGCTGACTATCTGAATTCGCATAGACATTCTTTGAGTTCTGTTATGGAACTTATCGATAGAAGTGAAAGATGTCGAGGGTTGATGGAGAAAAGTGTTGAAGAGATTCAGGACGAACCTATAGTTGAACTTCCTGAAGACTATCCGAAATCGGATGAAGAGGAGGAGGTTTTTCTTGAGGCTCAAGAAAGTCTATCACCTCAACCATTTTACATCCTATCACCGATTGAGGAGAAAAGTGAACCGTCTACTAGAAGTAGTAGTTTTAGAGGCAGCAACGGGTCTGAAAGACGCAGAAAAATTTCCTTTGATTTCTACAGGCAAAAACTCTCGAGCTCCTGCGAGCCGATACCTTCAGAAAGAGTTGGTCAGGTTTGTGAGAAGTTCAAAACTTTCCCAAGACTTAAAAGCGAAGATGACAATGATAATATTTACAAGGGCTACTATACTGACGAAACTATGTTCCCTCTGGAGCCCAGAGAGTTAGATCCTGCTGCTTTTCATCAATTACATACAGCAGATAGCCAGGAGGAGTTGCAGGAATTCCTACTTTTAGAAAGCGAATGTATGACCGATAAGGGAAGAGGTTTGGCCTCAGCTTTTGTTGACTCCTGTGATGACATTCATGCTGAATCCAGTAATACCAAAGGTAAAACTAATGCTAGTGTGTGCTTACTAATCTTGCGTGCTGTTTTTACTAGAATAACATAATCACCAACTTCGTGGACAGGCAATAAAGCAAATTGGAAGGTACGTAGCCCTCATTGAGGAATTTCTATCAAGCTTTTCAAGTAAATTCAGAAATTCATATTTTACGTATTTCAGCTTCTCAAAGCCCACCCACATTTGTCAAAGAAATCACGGATGTTAGAACAACTGAAGCTGAAACAATCAAGTTTGAATGCGTGTTTTCGGGCACTCCAACACCAGGTTAGAATCTAACAACTATTTAGTTTACTAACGTTTGTTTGTCTACAGATATTATTTGGTACTTCAATGACAAAATTGTTCGCAACAATGATAAAGTCAAAGTGAGGATTGAAGACAACAAAACATCTTGCACCATTACAGAAGTCACCAAGGACCAAGTAGGAACTTACGTGTGCAAGGCTGTGAGCGATGTAGGCCTAGCAGTTACCAAAGCGAAACTCCACGTTCAAGAAATTCCAGAAGAAAAGAAGAAAGAAATCTTGATTAGAAAAGCACAAGAACGCGAAGAGAAGGTTAAGAAAGAGCGCGTTACAATAGACAAACGTGAGGAACGTAAGAGGAGGAGGGTTAAACCCACGCAAGAGGAAGATACCAAACCTCTTCAAATCAGTGAAGTTACAACAATTGAAACTACTGAAACAATCGCTCCGGAAGAAACTAAGCCTGAGAAAGCAACGCCTATTCTCGACGTGCAACAACCTGTCAAGACTGAAGCTGTAGCCACGTGCAAGAAGATTGAAGAAACAGAAGAAATTATCGAGGAAACTGAAAAAGCGAAGGCCTTGTTGTCACCAACTGAGCCGATGGTTTCTGAAGAAATCCTCCCCGGCGAGACGATCAAAGACATTAAAGAGGCAAAACCAAAAACCAAGAAACCGAAAACTGCTGTTCAAGAAGCGGTTGCTGAGTTCGCTGATATAACAGAAGTTAAACTTGAAGATGTTATCGAAAGAGTAGAGAAGATTATTAGAAAGAGTGAACTCAAGATGGCTAAAGAAGTTTCTGATTTACTAGAATTTATTAATGTGAAGCAGTTTGGACCTGGAGAATCGCCAATGAGAGAAATTGCGGAGATTGGGTATTTGGTGAAAAATGGTATAACCACAAAAGAAGTTACAGTCCTCTACCATGAAAATAAATTCCCTTCGCTAACTACTCCTCAAGCTCAATCGGCTTTGGTTAATGTTGTGGAAAGGAAAGGTTATGGACCACTGATTTCCGAAGTTTTGACTGAAGAGAAATCTGTTGATGAGAAGGAATTGGCTGCAACTGTAGGATTCAGGGCGTTTATGAAAATGATCGACAAGAATTACGTCACTATTGAAGAAGTCATCACCAGTTTCACACCAGAAGATTTCATCCAACGAGCTTGGGAAGCAACTGAAGCTACTGAGGTGAATCTCAATTGTCGCTTTTCTTTCCAATCCCTAACGAAATTTTTTCAGATCACCACTACGACATTTAAAGATATGGTCACTATCAGCGAAGAAGTGGAAGTATTGGAAGGTGAGTTTTGTGTGAGTTCGTGCATGTCCCGTGCCATATTTGTTACAATTACGGACTTTTATTATTGCCTGCCTTTTTTTTATTGTGCAAATTATTTATTTTTGTTTTCGCTTTATTATTTAATAAAAATACTTCGAGAAGTACTGATGTAGTTTTTATATTCAGACTCTGGAAGAATAGTAAAACAAAAGGGTATAAAAGAAAAAGACGAAGTTGGTAAGTCTGCAAAACGAACGTGTGCCCTTTTATTTCTTAAATTAACGCTTATTAATTCGAAAAATATTTAAACACGCTATTTTATTATGAGCACAGTTTAGTTAGTGTTGTACTAGCAAGTGGTAAGTGTGTTAGTACAAGTTGTGGAAAATTGATGTGAGCATAGTGCAAGTATGAAGCAACTAAAAGCTGAAATGTTAATTAGCTCGGCTAGTCACTCCAATAGTTTTGCTAAATGCAGCAGATAGCATGGCTTCTTAGTACAATAGCAATGGGTGAGTAATTTTTAGGTTATTTACATTAAATCTAGCTGCTAGTCACGCAATCACAACACTCTACCTTCACGCTGCTCTTTCTGTACCTGAAACGCATGAACTGACACTAATAAAGTTATACAAAACACCAAACAATCATACATTACACATTTCACAGAAATCGTTGAAGTCAAAGAAGAACGCACAAGAGTCGTCAAAGCCGACGACCAAACTACACTTCCAGAGAAAACACAAATAGAAGAACTGCCGTTCGTCACTGAGACACCCGTTGATAAATCCACAGAACTAGAGTCCTTTTCTAAACCGAAAATTGTAGAAATTGAAACTCAAGAAGCAGTTGTACAAGAGCTGCCTTGGCGTAGAAGGAAACAACGTAAAGAGAAAGGTGAAGAAAATCTTGAAATTGTACAAATAGAACAACCTGAAGACGTCAAAGATACAACCAAGGTTCAAGTCGAAGAAACTGTTATAACAACTATTAGAAAAACCAAGAAACACAAACCTAAAGGTAAAGATGAAGTCGAAGTCGAGGAAATAGTTGAAGAAGAAGAAATTCTCAAACCTCAATTAGAAGAAGTGCCTCTACAAGAAGCAACAGTCGAAGAACTTCCTTGGCGACGTAGAAAACAACGCAAAGAAAAAGTGGAGGAAAAGATCGAGATTGTTGAGAAGGAACAACCTGAGGATGTTGAAGATACAACCCAAGTACACGTTGAAGAAACTGTTGAGACGACTATCATTAAAAAGCGAAGAAAGCCCAAACCTAAAGACAAGGAGGAAGTAGAAATCGAGGAAATAATCGAAGAAGAGGAAATAGAAAAGAAACAAAAGCCAGATGAAATTTTAAAGCCCGAAATTGAAGAAATTCCAACGCAAGAAGCAATTGTGGAAGAACTTCCCTGGCGTCGCAGAAAACAACGCAAGGAAAAGGTGGAGGAAAAAATCGAGATTGTCGAAAAGGAACAGCCTGAGGATGTCAAGGATATAACCCAAGTTGAAGAAACTATTGAGACAACTATTATTAAAAAGCGAATAAAGCCCAAACCTAAAGATGAGGAAGAGGTTGAAATTGAGGAAATCATTGAAGAAGAAATAGGAAAGAAACCAGACCTTCAAATCCTTAAACCTGAAATTGAAGAAATTCCCATACGAGAAGCAACTGTTGAAGAAACTGTTGAAACGACTATTATTAAGAAGCGAAGAAAACTAAAATCTAAAGATAAAGAGGAAGTTGAGATCGAAGAAATAATTGAAGAAGAACTTCTAAAACCTGAAATTGAAGACATTCCCGTACAAGAAGCAACTGTGGAAGAGTTGCCGTGGCGTCGACGCAAACAACGCAAGGAAAGGAGGGAAGACAAGGTTGAAATCGAAGAAATTTCGGAAACACCCAAGGATAAACCTGAAGATGTAGAGGTAGAAATTGAAGAAATCATAGAAGTTGAAGAACAAAAGAAACCAAGGAAGATGGAAGAAATCACTGAAGTAATCACCGAAGAAACTGTTAAAAAGATCCGCAGAAAGAAACCAAAAGACAAGAAAGACGTGGAAGTAGAAATCGAAGAGGAAATTGAGGAAGAAACGCTAAAGAGAATCAAAGCTCGTAGACCCAGAGTGGGAGAATATGATATTGATGAAGAGGAATATGATGAAATAACGCCATTCGATAGACCTAGTCAGCAAGAAATTCCTCAGCAAACAGCTGGTGAATACTCAGAGGCTACACCTATTGGACTTGTTGCTGAAATTGGCGAAGGAAAGATTCCTGAAACAAGAGCAAACGTTGATTTGTTACCACACACAGCTGTCCTAGAAGAACAAGTTCAAACAGCTGACAAAGAAACTGAAGGCGACCAAGTTAAGTCAACCACGTATGTTGCAAGAAAATCAATCGATACAAGAGAAGCTTATGAGGTCAGTGAACAAAATGTTCAGACTTTACCAGGAGATTTTGAGGGTAGTTTCCAACCCGCGTTGTCCACAGCCCAGCCTACAATTACCTCAAGTGAAAGTATTTCGATACAAGAAGTGACTACTAGTGATACGTCAACTATATTGGTTAAAGAGGAAACTACACAACAAAGGGCAGACTTTTCCTTGTTACCGCAAGAAGCTACCAAAATATCTGAAGTACAAACCTCTCAAAGAGAAGAAAATCTCGACGAGTTTAAAATTCCAAAATCAAGTCAAGCAACCGGAGCCTATTCTACAAAAGAAGGCTTGACTGTGGAGGAAGTCCTTCATGGCATTAGCGAAGGCGATTTTCAAGCGGATAAACCTTTAACAGCAACTGGAAAAGTCAGTGTTGATACTAAGGAGTCACTTGTAGTGGAAGAGGTTGAAAGTGAAATAAAACCAGGGAAGCATTTACCAGAAGCTTTTGTTCCTACAGAGGTTGCAACTTTAGGAGTTATTGCACAAAAATCACTAACGCAATCGCAAATGGTTGCTCCAGAAATCGAAGGCGAATATATACCGGGGCGACTACCACCAATGCAAACAGCTGATTTTAAATTATCGGCCGAAGAAGGAGTCATCGTGTCCGAAACGCAGACGCAAGATAAAGAAAGTCTGTTCGCTAAAGCACCGAGTCCTGAGAGAGCTGCGGCTAGTGAAGATTTAATTCTATCTGAGGGAGTAGCTGTTAGCATTACAGATACTCAAATGCCTCAACAGGACATTACAGATGAAGCTGTGAAAAGTGAAACTGCAAATTTGGAAATTCTTACGAGGCAATCACTAACTACTGAAACCACCGTGCCAGCAGAATCAGAAAGCATTTATCACGTGGGAGATAAACCAGATCTCAAAACAGCTGATACCACGTTATTTTGCCTCGAAGTCAATGCCACATCTATTGTAACAGCACAAGAATCTGAAAAAGACTTGGATTTAGGGGAGAAACCGACACACTCCCTCGCGGAATCCAACATAAGACCAAACGAACCTCTTCAAGTATCACAAGTTCAAACAAACGAAGTTCCATCAGAATTTAAAGATTATCCTAAATTTAAAACTGATACTGCTACAAGCGACCTAGAAACTTTAGAAGCTACCAGTGTAACAGAAACGAACGTGAACGAAAGAGAATCAACTTACATCAAGGAAGAACTTGAGGAAAAAACAGCTGAAAGATCGTTTACTAGACCACAAAGTGAAATTGAGGTCACCGAATTAACTGAAATGGAAAGTGAAAAACAACTTAAACAATTCGAATTGCCAGAAAGTCATAAAAGCAAAAGTGTTACGACTCATTCTCTACCAACTAGCACAGTTGAGGAAGTTACACCCGATTACAGTGTTAGCCAAATTGATGAAAGCGGAATTCAACCAGGACAGGCAGATTTGACTCAAACACCTCTTGTCGAAACTGTTATTTCAGAGACAGTGGCTGGGGAAAGCCTTGAAGGTAAAGACTACGATAAGCCTGTTACCAAACACGCGGATATTACATTATCCCCAAAAGAAAGTTTAAATATATCTGAAGTTGTTACTGATGACAAGGAATCAGAATATGTGCCTGGAGAGCTGCAGCAGGAGCAAACGGCACAATTTGACATAGAAGGTCAAACAGTTGCTAGTAAATCGGAAGTACAACCGGAAGATTCAACGAAGAAATTTGATACTGTGCAACCATCTAGTGTTACTGCTGAAACTGAACAAGATACATTAGAAGGGGTGCAAGTAACAGAATATCAAACAGCAGAAAAGGAATCCGAGAAAGTGGAAACAGTTCAAGCGGAAAGTAAACATGTAGCTATTGACTTGAGTGAATCGCATTTGGGTCCAAGCGTCTCACAAGTTATCGTCAGTGAAAAGGAGGATGAATATGTAGCCCAGCCACAACCTCTGCAAGGCCAGGCTTCATCAAATATTACTACTCAAGAAGTAATTGTAAAATCCGAGATTGAAACAGTTGTACATGCTGACGATATCCCGGAAGAGGAGCCTTTAACGGGAAGAGCTAAAAAATATGCACGACCTCTACAAGAATTAATTGTAACAGAAACTAACGTGGTGGAGGTCGAACGGAATTTACCTCGAGACATTATGCCATTTAAAAAATCTGCCAACGTTGATATCACTCCCGGGCAAGAGCTTTCTGTTACTGAAATTGTAACTGATCACAGAGAAGAAAATTTGGAAATTAGTGCTCCAGTAACCTCACAAGCTGACTTCAATATAACCGAAACTCAAGTAGCACTGAAAGAAGAGGTTTTACCGGAGGTACTTCCAGGTGACCTCGAGAAAACTTCACCAGAGACTCAACAGGCAAAGACAGCTCAAGATGTGTCTCACTCCCTCGTCCAAACTCAATTTACAGTTGGCGAGAAGGAAGGAGAACAACCAGCTGACATAAAACCTGATCAGAAGAAGGCAGGTGTCGAATTCACTGAAGTCGAAAGTATTAACATTACAGAAACTACAACTGAAGATAAGGAGCAACAACTAGAAGAAGCGGCCAAACCAGAGCAAGTTCATGGTGAACAATCTGTTGATTCTCATGTTATTGCTACAAAAACGGAAGTTCAGGCTGATGATAGCGTTGATCGGTTATCACAACCAGATGTAAGCACCAAGCAAGCAACTTGTGAAAGCTCCTTCTTAGAAAGCTTAGTCACAACTGAGCCACAAGTGCAAGAGAAAGAATCAACTTTCAAAGAGGATAAGCCTGACTTCAAATCTGCGGCTGAAGAGTTGATATTAGGGCAAAGCGTTTCCGTTACTTCTGTAACGGCAGGGGATCGAGAAAAAGAATTTACAGATAAAGAGACTGCTCTAGAGCAGGCGGATCTCGTTCTGAGCCCACAAGATGTGGTTCAAGTAAGAGAAACCATTCCTACAGACACTTTAGGAGATTATGATAGTGCTTCACCTAATACTGCAACAGCAGTTAAAACTCAATCCGAGCTTCAAAGCGTTGTAAATTTGGAAGCTATTCCAGGCGAATCGGAAGACGTTTTAGCTAAAGATACTTTACCTGATCAGAAAGTTGCTGGAGTCGAGTTCGAGGAAACTAAAGCTGCTGTGGTGTCAGAAACCCAAACCGCTGATAAGGAAAAACTGTATGATCAACCAGAGGATGTAGCTTCGGGTACAGCTTCTCTAGCGTTTGATGTCCAGCCAGTTGCCGAAACTAACGTGGTGATTTCTGAAAATACCACAGGAGATGTAGTTGAAGTTACACCAACCGCCGCTACAGCTAATATTGATCAAACAACTCTTGAAAGTATTATTCAAACAGAATCAATAGCGCAAGATAGTGAAGGAGTATTTGAAAAATCTTTCGTTGACACCAAGACTGCAACTGTTGGTTTTAGAGAAGACGCGGGGGTTTTGATTACAGAAATAGAAAGTAATGAAAATGAAACGACTTTAAAACCTCACGAAAAGCCAGAAGGCAAACATGCTTTAGCAGAACTGGACACGCTTGAATTAGTTACCACTACTGAAACTGATGTTAACGAATCACTCAAAGATTTTGAGGAACGAAAACCGGAAACTGCTTCGGCAGAATCAGAAATTACAGCACACCAAACTGCTGTTAACATCGAAACTCTTGCACAAGATACTGGCTTACCGCTAGAGGTACTTCAAGCGGAAAGTAAGAATGTCGTAGTTTCTGTCAACGAAGGTCAAAGTGTGACAATTGAAACGGTGATAACAAACGAAAAAGAAAAAGAATTTGCTGGAGAAGAAACTGAGGGTAAAACAGCAGATGCCTTAATGACTGACCTGAAAACGGTAGCCTCAACCCTCCAAACGCAAACTGATCAAGGATTTGAAGAAATTAAACCGGAAGTCAGGGAAAGCACAACTGCAATATCCAACACCATTCCATATAACATCGTTATGCAGACTGAGCAAACAATAATAGACCAAGAAAATGTTTTTGACAAAGAGTCGCAGCCAGGCAGTGTTATCGCCAATATAAATGTTGAGTCATCCGAAGGGGTTTCAGTCTCTGAAGCCACTTTAGCACTAAAAGAAGAAGTGTTCATCCCAGAAATGTTACCGACTGAAAAAATTGCATGGCCGAACATTGATGTCACTCACAAAATTGCAGAAACTTCAACAGTGGATTCTTCTGCTGATGTTCAACTAGTTAAAAGTCAGCAGCCTGAAGTTCAGCAAGCTCAGCCAAACGAAGAAGCCCTCTCCAGTTTAATAATATCAGAAAGCATTGCTGAAGAAAAAGAAGTTGAGTTTGAAGGTAAATTTTCCCCTGCCACGACAAAAGTTGAAGTGTCTTTAGAAGAAGGCAAGAAAGTTGTATCAATAACGGAATCGATAACTCAAGACAAAGAAGGTATTGTAGGAGAGTTTGAGGCACCAAAAACTCAGCAAGCCACAACTGGTTATGATGCGAAATTATTACCTCAACAGACTGAAATACGAGCTGAAACAATTCCTGGTGAAATAGTTACTGAAGTGCCTGCAACATCCATAGCTTCTGTAAAACAAACAACTCACGAAGAGTTGGTACAAACCGTGCCACAGGTACAAGAGAGGGAGGATGTTTTTGATTCTAAGAAAGATTTTGTTACAAAAACTGCAGAGGTAACACTAGAAGAAGGCAAAATTATATCTACTTCTGAAATAGTACCAGGCGAGAAAGAAAGTTTGTTAGAAGAACAACGCAAGCCGGATGTCAGTAGAGCTGACGTCAACATTACTGGCAATATTACAGCGCAGACATCAGAAGTTCTCACGAGTGTTCACCTTGGAGACTTTTCTGACAGTAAACCAACTGAAGCTTCCGCAGTTTCTGAGCAAAATACCTTAGAAAGTCTCACGCAAATAGTCACCGAATTGATGGACACCTTTGGTGAATTCGATGAACTATTCAAACCCGACGGTAAAACAGCTGATACAAAAGTAGATACCCTTACTGAAATTACAACCAGTGAAACTTACACCGAAGGACAAGCTGATACTTTCACTAAATTTGAAACTAAAACCGAAACCGCCACTACTGAATTCTCAACAACAAAACCTGTTGAAACTTCTGAAGTGCTAACCAGTGAAAATGTGAGTGATTTTAAACCAGAAAGTAAGGAATCGGCTTTGGGCCATGTCGAGCAAGACGTCCTAGAAAGTGTGACCCTTTCTGAAAACATCGTACACGAGTCTGAAAGAGGTTTCGAAAAAGCTCCTGATTTTGAAACAAAGAAAGCAACAACAGTTCTTGACGAAAAGACGTCAGTAACTATTACTGATGTTACTTCACAAGAAAAAGAGAAGGAACTTGGTGATGAACTTGTTAGAGACGAGAAATACGTAACCACTACTATTTCGACCAATTTAACTACAGGCTCTACATTTGAAGTTGTGACCCACGACAATATCGATAAGCTAGTTTCAGAGAAGCCAACAGAAGAAACTGCAGAAATTACAGAAAGTAGTCTTCAGAGTTTGATAGTATCAGAAAAAACAGTGCAGGAATCTGAAGTGCCGTTTTCGGAAAAACCTGTTGAGGAAAAGAAAGGCGATGTTTCTATAATTCCGGAATCTCACGTTACAGTGAGTGAAGTAACAACAGTCGATAAGGAAACAACGTTTGAAGAAACCGTACCACTGAAAACTAGTACTGCTGAAAGTACGATCACTTCTCAAGAAGTTCCACAAGTTGAACAAACTTCAGTAGAAGACAGCGTGAAGATATTAAAGACCGATATTCCTGACACTGAAAAAGCTCAAGCTGAGCACGTGCCTCAAACTGCAGTTAGTGTTTCAGAAGTTGAGTCATCTGAAAAAGAAGGTGATTATAAACCTGGAGATAAACCAACCACGCAAATAGCTGCCTCTGAACTGCAAGACTCGAGAACAACTGCCACTACGGCTGAAATAGTAACACAGGAAAAAGAAAGTAGCTTTGAAGAAACTCAGACTAAGACAACTAAAGCTGAGCAGTCGATTATTCCTCAAGAAGCGCCAATAATTGAAGAGGTGAGATCTGAGCAAGACATAACTAAACTGACGACTGAAGCTCCTGAGACGTCACAAGCGTCTGGCGAGCACGAACCTCACTCCACGTTAAGCATTACAGAGGTTACTTCTTCTGAAAGAGAAAGTGAATTCAAACCCGGTGATAAACCAGGCACTCAACTTGCAGAAGTAGAATGGGAGGAAACGAGAAAAACTCTAGAAATTGGTGAAGTTGTGACGGAGGAAAAAGAGGAGAGTTTTGATAAGCCAGAGATTAAAACCAGTAGGGCTGAGCAATCGATTGGACCTCAAGAGGCTCCATTAATTGAAGAAGTACGAACCGAAGAGGATTTAACAAGATTGTCAACTGAAGTACCCCAACCTTCGCAAGCTACTGGCGAACATGTACCTCACTCTACTGTTAGCGTAACTGAAATCACGTCCAGTGAAAAAGAAAGTGACTTTAAACCAGGAGAAAAACCAACAACACAAATGGCAGATTTGGAACTAGAAGAAACAAGGAAAACAGCATCGACAACTGAGGTTGTAACTGACGAGAAAGAGGAAAAGTTTGAAGAAAGTGAAATTAAAGCAAGCAAGGCGGATCGATTGATTGAACCACAAGAAGCTCCAGTCACAGAAGAGGTAAGAACAGAAGAAGACGTGGCAAAACTGAAACCGGAATTACCAGAGTCATCGCAAGCCACTGGTGAACATCTGCCACATTCCACAGTTAGCATTACCGAAGTAACGTCAACCGAAAGGGAAAGTGAATTGAAACCAAGTGATAAACCAGCCACGCAGTTAGCAGACTTAGAGCTGGAGGAGGCAAGAAAAACTGCATCAACTTCTGAAGTTTCGAGTCACGAAAAAGAAGAACGGCTTGAAAAACCTGAAGTGAAGACCAGCAAAGCTCAACAATCATTTGATGAACAAGAAGCTTCTCTAGTCGAGGAGACAAAAGCTGAGGAAGATTTGGGTAAATTAAAAACTGAAGTGCCTGACAAAGGTGAAGCACTAGAAGAACACGTTCCACATTCAACAGTTAATATAACAGAAATCACCTCAACTGAAAAAGAAGGACAACTGAAACCTGATGAAAAACCGATTGCACAATTGGCAGGTTTGGAATTGGAAAAGACCAAGAAAACGGCTTCGAAAGCTGAAGTAATCACGCAGGAAAAAGAAAGCGTTTTCGAGGAATCCGAAGTAAAGACATCTTCAGCGGAAAAATCAATAACTCCACAAGAGACAGCTGTAATTGAAGAAACTAAACCTCAAGAAGGATTTGATAGATTTGAACCTGAGAAACCGTTAAAGCAGTCGGCAAGTTTGGATCTGGAAGAAGCCCAAAAAGTAGTACAAGAAAGTGATGTTAATGTTTACGACACGGTCGACGAGTTTACTGAAAAAGTGCAAGAAACTAGGAAAGCCTCGCATTTAACACTTCCTCTAGAAAGTCTAATTCAAAGTGAAGTTACAGTTCAAGGTAACACGGAGACATTTACACAAGAAGAGACTAGTTTCAAAACAGCGAACCTTGACATTTTGCTGAAAGAAGGACTAACAGTGACGGAGGTTATTTCGCATGGACAACTAGGTAAAGAAGTTACCGAGGCTCTTGCAAAAGAGTCCACAGCACAAGAAGAAGTTATCCCCAGATCTGTCCCCTTAAAGGAAGAAAACATCCCTCTACAAAGCAGTGACGAATTTAAGTTGGACAAACCAAAACCAAGCAAGGCTCAAAGAGATTTAACTGAAAGCCACGGACTCATAGTTTCTGAGACAAAGTCAACGGGTGATCTAAACACGATTGAAGCGGCGAAACCATCTGCAAAGACTGGTAAAGTTGTCCTGGAGGATAGTACGAGTGTACAGATTAGCGAAGTTGTTTTACAAGAGAGAGAAGGTAAGTGCACACAACATATCAGACTTTTATTTAGGTGCGGTACATAGGGATGTACACTAACAAAACTACACTGAACAAAAAACACTACAAGCAACACTACTGCAAAGCACGAAATTGTATATTTCTGTATAACAACACACTCTAAATTCCAGGTCCGTTGGATGAAACAGAACCACACAAAACACGAGCCAGAGTCACACAAACCACAACCACGACTCAAATAGCAGAGAAACACATATCAGATATTCAACAAGACGACACACCTAAGCAAACAGAGGAAACACATGAAATTATCACCAAATTTAAATCTACACCTGATAGTGATGAAACTACGCAAATTATAACTAAAAAGACGGTAATAAAAAGTCGTCATAAACAGCCTGAAGAAGGCGATGTGATAATTGAAGAAGTGCTAGAAGAGATTGCCCCAGAAAAGGACAAAGTTAAGCAAAGCCCGATCATAGAAGAAATTACAGAAGAATGGCCGCAAACCGTTGAAGAAACCCCACAAGAACCTAGTTTCATTGAAGAAGAAGCAGAAACCGTGGTTATCCAGAAAGACCGAAAGATTAAGAAGAAGAAGATTCCAAAGGACAAACCAGAGGAACCCGCTATAGTAAAAGAGTTACCTGAAGAAGTTCAAGAAATAGAAGAAATCACACCCGAAGGCTCGATAACTAAGAAAACAATCAAACGGAGAGTTATCAGGAAAAAGAAACACGGCAAGGAAGAGGAGACACGCATAATAACCGTTGAAGAGGAAGGTAAGAAGCCTGAAACTACTGTTACTGTCGAAGAGATTGATGTGCCGGAAGAGATCGAAGAAATTTCTGAATTACAACCGGAACAGCCTACGGAAATTATTGAAGAAGTACCAACCGAGGTACAGGTACTTGAAATTACAACTCAAGATGGTAAAAAATCCACTAAAACTGTAAAGAGAAAAGTATTCAAAAAGCGCAAGCAGGACAAAGTAGAAAGCACTACCATAACAACGGTGGAAGAAGAAGGTATGAAGCCTGAGACTACCGTTACCATTGAAGAATTTGAAGCCCCAGAAGAGTGGTCTCAAATTGTAGACGAAAAACCGGAGGAACCTACTTATACTGAAGAAACTATCACAGTAAAACGAGATAAGAAAATTAAAAAGAAGAAGATAGTTAAACAAGACTCGGAAGAACGTGTTGTAATTAAAGAGCTGCCTGAAGAAGTGAAAGAGATAGAAGAAATCACGCCGCAAGGTATTAGAAAGAAAAAAATAATAAGGCGCAAAATAATCAAAAGGAAGCCCGGTGATGACAAGCAAGAAGAAACACAGATACTGACCGTGGAAGAGGAAGGTAAAAAGCCCGAAACTACTGTTACTGTCGAAGAGACTTTTGTTCCAGAAGAAATCGAGGAAATTCCTGAATTACAATCAGAAAAACCTACGGAAGTTATTGAAGAAACACCAACAGAAGTGCAGGTAATTGAAGTTACAGCTATAGACGGCAAAAAATCCACCAAAACTGTAAAGAGAAAAGTATTCAAAAAACGAAAACAAGGCAAAGTGGAAAGTACTACTATAACAACGGTAGAGGAAGATGGTATGAAGCCTGAAACCACTGTTACTATTGAAGAAATTGAAGCACCAGAAGAATGGCCTCAAATTGTTGAAGATAAACCAGAAGAACCTGCTTACACAGAGGAAACTGTTACAGTGAAGAAAGATAAGAAAATAAGGAAGAAAAAGGTTGTGAGAGAAAAGTCAGAGGAACGTGTTGTAGAACTGCCCGAAGAAGTAAAAGAAATAGAAGAAGTCACGCCGCAGGGCATTAAGAAGAAGAAAATAATAAAACGCAGAATAATTAAGAAGAGGACCGGTGATGGCAAGCAAGAAGAAACTCAAATACTGACCGTGGAAGAGGAAGGTAAAAAGCCCGAAACTACTGTTACTGTCGAAGAGACTGATGTTCCAGAAGAAATCGAAGAAATTCCTGAATTACAATCAGAAAAGCCTACGGAGGTTATTGAAGAAACACCAACAGAATTGCAGGTAATTGAAGTTACGGCTATAGACGGCAAAAAATCCATCAAAACTGTAAAGAGAAAAGTATTCAAAAAACGAAAACAGGGTAAAGTGGAAAGTACTACTATAACAACGGTAGAGGAAGATGGTATGAAGCCTGAAACTACTGTTACTATTGAAGAAATTGAGGCACCAGAAGAATGGCCTCAAATTGTCGAAGAAAAGCCAGAGGAACCTGCTTACACCGAGGAAACTGTTACAGTGAAGAAAGATAAGAAAATAAGGAAGAAAAAGGTTGTGAGAGAAGAATCAGAGGAACGTGTTGTAGAACTGCCCGAAGAAGTAAAAGAAATAGAAGAAGTCACGCCGCAGGGCATTAAGAAGAAGAAAATAATAAAACGCAGAATAATTAAAAAGAGGACCGGTGATGGCAAGCAAGAAGAAACACAGATACTGACCGTGGAAGAGGAAGGTAAAAAGCCCGAAACTACTGTTACGGTCGAAGAGACTGATGTTCCAGAAGAAATCGAAGAAATTCCTGAATTACAATCAGAAAAGCCTACGGAGGTTATTGAAGAAACACCAACAGAATTGCAGGTAATTGAAGTTACGGCTATAGACGGCAAAAAATCCATCAAAACTGTAAAGAGAAAAGTATTCAAAAAACGAAAACAGGGTAAAGTGGAAAGTACTACTATAACAACGGTAGAGGAAGATGGTATGAAGCCTGAAACTACTGTTACTATTGAAGAAATTGAAGCACCAGAAGAATGGCCTCAAATTGTCGAAGAAAAGCCAGAGGAACCTGCTTACACCGAGGAAACTGTTACAGTGAAGAAAGACAAGAAAATAAGGAAGAAAAAAGTTGTGAGAGAAGAATCAGAGGAACGTGTTGTAGAACTGCCCGAAGAAGTAAAAGAAATAGAAGAAGTCACGCCGCAGGGCATTAAGAAGAAGAAAATAATAAAACGCAGAATAATTAAAAAGAGGACCGGTGATGGCAAGCAAGAAGAAACACAGATACTGACCGTGGAAGAGGAAGGTAAAAAGCCCGAAACTACTGTTACTGTCGAAGAGACTGATGTTCCAGAAGAAATCGAAGAAATTCCTGAATTACAATCAGAAAAGCCTACGGAGGTTATCGAAGAAACACCAACAGAATTGCAGGTAATTGAAGTTACAGCTATAGACGGCAAAAAATCCATCAAAACTGTAAAGAGAAAAGTATTCAAAAAACGAAAACAAGGTAAAGTGGAAAGTACTACTATAACAACGGTAGAGGAAGATGGTATGAAGCCTGAAACTACTGTTACTATTGAAGAAATTGAAGCACCAGAAGAATGGCCTCAAATTGTCGAAGAAAAGCCAGAGGAACCTGCTTACACCGAGGAAACTGTTACAGTGAAGAAAGATAAGAAAATAAGGAAGAAAAAGGTTGTGAGAGAAAAATCAGAGGAACGTGTTGTAGAACTGCCCGAAGAAGTAAAAGAAATAGAAGAAGTCACGCCGCAGGGCATTAAGAAGAAGAAAATAATAAAACGCAGAATAATTAAGAAGAGGACCGGTGATGGCAAGCAAGAAGAAACACAGATACTGACCGTGGAAGAGGAAGGTAAAAAGCCCGAAACTACTGTTACTGTCGAAGAGACTGATGTTCCAGAAGAAATCGAAGAAATTCCTGAATTACAATCAGAAAAGCCTACGGAGGTTATCGAAGAAACACCAACAGAAGTGCAAGTAATTGAAATTACAGCTATAGACGGTAAAAAATCCACCAAAACTGTAAAGAGAAAAGTATTCAAAAAACGAAAACAAGGTAAAGTGGAAAGTACTACCATAACAACTGTGGAAGAAGAAGGTTTGAAGCCTGAAACTACTGTTACTATTGAGGAGGTCGAGGCCCCCGAAGAATGGCCCCAAATTGTAGAAGAAAAGCCAGAGGAAGCCACTTACACAGAAGAAACTGTTACAGTAAAGCGAGATAAGAAAATTAAAAAGAAGAAACTTGTCAAGCAAGACTCGGGAGAACGTGTTGTAATTAAAGAACTGCCGGAGGAAGTGGAAGAACTAGAAGAAATCACGCCTCAGGGTATTAAAAAGAAGAAAATAATAAAACGCAGAATAATTAAAAAGAAGACTGGCGATGATAAACAGGAAGAAACACAAATACTAACAGTAGAAGAGGAAGGCAAGAAACCAGAAACCACAGTTACTGTTGAAGAAATTGATATCCCTGAAGAAATCGAGGAAATTCCCGAATTGCAACCGGAACAACCTACTGAAATTATTGAGGAAGCACCAACAGAAGTGCAGGTAATTGAAGTTACAGCTAAAGACGGTAAAAAATCCACAAGAACTATAAAGAGAAAAGTATTCAAAAAACGTAAACAAGATAAAGTAGAAAGTACTACTATAACAACGGTAGAGGAAGAGGGTATGAAACCTGAAACTACTGTTACTATTGAGGAGATCGAGGCCCCCGAAGAATGGCCCCAAATTGTAGAAGAAAAGCCAGAGGAATCCACTTACACAGAAGAAACTGTTACAGTAAAGCGAGATAAAAAAATTAAAAAGAAGAAACTCGTCAAGCAGGACTCGGAAGAACGTGTTGTAATTAAAGAGCTGCCCGAAGAAGTGGAAGAAATCGAAGAAATCACGCCTCAGGGTATTAAAAGGAAGAAAATAATAAAACGCAGAATAATTAGGAAGAAGACTGGCGATGATAAACAGGAAGAAACTCAAATACTAACTGTAGAAGAGGAAGGCAAGAAACCCGAAACCACAGTTACTGTTGAAGAAATTGAGGTACCAGAAGAGATTGCTGAATTTCCAGAGCTTCAGCAGGAGCAACCATCAGAAATTATAGAAGAAGCGCCAGTGGACGTAGAAGTAATTGAAGCCACTACAATTGATGGCAAAAAGACGAAGAAAATTGTTAAACGCAAAGTATTCAAAAAGCGGAAAGGCGACAAAGTTGAAAGTACTACAATCAGTACTGTTCAAGAAGAGGGCAAGGAACCCGAAACAACTGTAACGATTGAAGAACTTGAAGGTCCAGAATTCCTTCAGCCAGAACTTGTGCAAGAAGCCCCCACTGAAATACAGATCACAGAAACTGTAACGCTTGAGGGTAAACCACAAAAGAAAATAGTAAGAAAAACTAAGAAACGTGGCGCTGGAAAAATTGAAAGTACAGAAACTGTTACCATTGAAGAAGAGGGCAAAAAGCCGACAACCGTAGTAACAGTTGAAGAGACAGAAATACCTGAAGAAATTGAAGAACTCCCGCAGAAAACAACTACTGAAACTGAGATTATTGAAACTGTGACTGAAGAGGGAAAACCGGTAAGAAAGACAGTTAAGAAAGTGAAACGACGTAAAGGTGGTAAAGAAAAAGTGACTGAAACTATAACAATAGAAGAAGAAGGCAAGAAACCGCAAACGGCTATCGAGGAATATGAAATTCCGGAAGAACTAGAAGAACTACCTGAAGTAACGCCTGAAAAACTGAAATATATTGAGGAAGTGCCGGAAGAAATTGTAGTTACAGAGACACTAACTCAGGAAGGTAAGAAAAAGAAGATCACGAAAAAGAAAATCAAGAAACCGAAAGAGGGAAAAATTGAAGAAATTGTAACAGTTGAGGAAGAAGGAAAGAAACCTGAAACTACTATTTCCGTTGAGGAATTAACACCAGCAGAAATTCAACCAGAACGAATTACTACGGAAACCGAAGTTATAGAAACGGTTGTAGATGGAAAACCGACTAAAATAACAAAGAAAAAGATAATAAAGCGCAAGCGTGGAAAGGAACAAATAACTGAAGCAGTCACAGTTGAGAAACTAGGAGAAAAGCCAGAAACTACAGTAACTATTGATGAAGTAGAAGCCCCTGAAGAAATTGAAGAAGTACTTGAACTGGCACCTGAACAAGTCACCACTGAAACACAGGTGACAGAAACGATAAATGAAAAAGGAAAACCGGTAAAGAAGATAATAAAGAGAGTTAAAAGGCGCAAGGGTAACAATGAAACAACAGAGCAAAGTGAAACTGTGGAAGAGGAAGGCTTGAAGCCTGAAACGACTACTACAATAGAAGAATATGAAATACCTGAAGAAACTCCTGAATTAGTTGAAGAACTACCAACAGAAATTCTAGAAACTGTGACCCCTGAAGGAAAAGTTAGGAGGAAAATCGTTAAAAAGATAAAGCGGAAGAAGGATAAAGCAATTGAGGAAACTCAAATTGTCACTCTTGAAGAGGAGGGCAAAAAACCCGTAACAACTGTGACAATTGAAGAAATTGAAGTGCCGGAAGATCTACAATCACTAGAGGAATTCAAACCCGAGAGCTTTTCTGCTGAAACTCAAATAACGGAAACAGTAACAGAGAAGGGAAAACGAAAGAAAATTATAGTAAAGAAAACTAAAAAGAAAGACAAACATGGTAAAGAGCAGGTAATTCAAACTGTTACTGTGGAAGAGGAAGGAAAGAAACCTGAGACTACAGTAGAAGAATACGATGTTCCGGAGACAATTGAAGAAATCCCTGAAGTCAAACCAGAACAGCTGCAATATATCGAAGACGTACCAGAAGAAATTCAAATAACAGAAACAATCACAAAAGATGGCAAACGAAAGAAAATTATAAAGAGGAAGATTAAGAAACCTAAAGGCGATAAAGTAGAAGAAGTCGAAATAACAACCATCGAAGAAGAAGGAAAGAAACCTGAAACAACAATTTCTGTAGAAGAATTGAAACCAGAAGAAATTGTACCGGAAAGAATTTCTACCGAAACAGAAGTTATCGAGACAATTACAGAAGGCAAACCTACCAAAATAACCAAAAAGAGAATCAAGAAACAAAAAGGTCGTAAACAACAAGTTACTGAAATTGTGACAGTTCAACAAGATGACAACAAGCCTGAAACAACTGTAACAGTTGAAGAATATGAAGTGCCTGAGGAATTCGAAGAAATCAAGCCTGAACAAATGACTACAGAAACGCAGGTGACCGAAACAATAACTGAAGAGGGTAAACCTGTTAAAAGGATAGTTAAGCGCATTAAAAAACGCAAAGGAAATAAGGAAGTAACGGAAAAAACTGAAACTGTGGAGGAACAAGGTAAGAAGCCAGAAACTACAACCACCATTGAAGAATACGAAGTACCGGAAGATATTCCAGAATTAGTTGAGGAATTGCCCACCGAGATTATAGAAACAGTAACTCCAGAAGGAAAAATTCGCAGAAAAATTACCAAGAAAATTAAAAAACCGAAAGGTAAGATAATAGAGGAAACTGAGATCGTAACTGTGGAAGAGGAAGGTAAAAAACCTGTTACAAGTGTAACTATTGAGGAAATTGAAGTCCCAGAAGACTTGAAGCCCTTGGAAGAGTTCAAGCCAGAGGCAATTTCTACAGAAGTTCAAATAACAGAAACATTCACAGAGGAAGGCAAGCCAAGGAAGGTAATTGTAAAGAAGAAAAAGAAGAGAGATAAACAGGGCAGGGAAAAAGTTATTGAAACTGTAACAGTGGAAGAAGAAGGTAAGAAGCCTCAAACTACTGTTGAAGAGTATGAAATTCCAGAGCAATTGCAAGAAATCCCTGAGTTAAAGCCAGAACAACTTAAACTTATCGAGGAAGTCCCAGCGGAAATCCACGTTACAGAAACAATTACAAAAGAAGGGAAGAAAAAGAAAACGATCAAGAAGACAGTTAGAAAGCCTAAAGGTGACAAAGTGGAGGAAATCCAAATATTAACAATTGAGGAAGAAGGAAAGAAACCTGAAACTACAATATCGGTTGAAGAAGTGGTAGAAGATCTCAAACCTGAAAAGATATCTACAGAGATCGAGGTAATAGAAACAGTCGTTGACGGAAAACCTAAAAAGATAATTAAGAAAAAAATAAGAAAACAGAAAGGTGGAAAAGAACAGGTAACAGAAGTTGTAACAGTTGAAGAAGTGGGCAAGAAACCGAAGACCACTGTAACAGTGGAAGAACTGGATATTCCAGAGGAAACTGAGGAATTACCTGAATTCAAGCCGGAACAGGTCACAACCGAAACACAAGTTACTGAAACTGTAACTATTGCAGGAAAACCTGTAAAGAAAACTGTAAAGAAAGTGAAGAAACGAAAGGGCAACAAAGAAGTGACTGAGAAAATTGAGACTATAGAGGAGGAAGGTAAGAAACCTGAATCATTTACTACTATCGAAGAATATGAAATACCTGAGGAAATACCAGAATTGCTTCAAGAGCTTCCTACGGAAATTATAGAAACAGTGACTCCAGAGGGAAAGATTAAACGCAAAACCATCAAAACAATTAAACGAAAGAAAGATAAAAAGGTGGAAGAAACTCAAATAGTAACAGTGGAGGAAGAAGGCAAAAAACCTGTAACAACAGTGACAATAGAAGAGGTTGAAGGTCCTGAAGAACTAAAGCCTTTGACGGAATTGAAACCGGAGAGAATTTCTACGGAAACCGAAATAACAGAAACCGTAACAGAAGAAGGGAAACCAAAGAAGGTGACTGTACGGAGAAAAAAGAAGACTGATAAACACGGCCGACAACAAGTAGAAGAAACAGTGACGATTGAGGAGGAAGGCAAGAAACCCGAGACAAGTGTTACCGTAGAAGAAATTCCTCAAGAAGTGGAGGAAACCCCGGAAGAAATTCCTGAAGAAATTCAAGTTACGGAATTGGTGACGACGGAAGGCAAACGTAAGAAAGTCATCAAGAGGAAAATCAAAAAACAAAAAGGAGACAAAGTTGAAGAAGTTGAAGTAACAACGGTGGAAGAAGAAGGGAAGAAACCTGAAACGACCATTTCTGTGGAAGAACTAAGACCAGAAGAAATAACACCAGAGAAGATTTCAACGGAAACTGAGGTTATTGAAACAGTTGAAGACGGCAAGCCTAAAAAAATTACCAAGAAGAAGATAACAAAACAGAAAGGTGGAAAACAAAAAGTGACTGAAGTCGTGACAGTGGAAGAAATTGGCAAGAAGCCTGAAACGACAGTAACAGTAGAAGAGTTTGATGCACCTGAAGAAATTGAAGAGGTACCTGAGTTTAAACCAGAACAAATCACAACTGAAACACAAGTAATCGAAACAGTAACTGAAGAAGGTAAACCTGTTAAAAAGACCGTGAAGCGTGTTAAAAGACGCAAAGGAAATAAAGAAATAACGGAAAAAACTGAAATCGTACAGGAACAAGGTAAGAAGCCAGAAACTACAACCACAATCGAAGAATACGAAGTACCCGAAGAAATTCCTGAATTAGTTGAAGAATTGCCCACGGAAATCATAGAAACTGTGACTCCCGAAGGAAAGATACGCAGGAAGATTATCAAGAAAATTAAAAGGCCGAAGGGTAAGAAGATAGAAGAAACTGAAATAGTGACCGTAGAGGAAGAGGGTAAAAAACCAGTGACCAGTGTAACAATTGAGGAGATCGAAGTACCAGAAGAGCTGCAACCTTTAGAGGAGTTTAAGCCAGAGGAAGTATCGACTGAAATTCAGTTGACAGAAACAGTAACAGCAGAAGGTAAACCAAAGAAAATTATTGTAAAAAAGAAGAAGAAGAAGGATAAGCATGGCAAAGAACAAGTGATCAAAACTGTAACAATTGAGGAAGAAGGTAAAGCGCCTGAAACCACAGTTTCTGTGGAAGAATACGATGTTCCAGAGGAATTGAAACAAATTCCTGAAACGAAACCAGAATATTTGGAAGAGAAGCCGGAAGAAATTCATGTTACTGAAACGGTAACCACTGAAGGAAAACGCAAAAAAGTGACAGTGAAAAGAGTTAAGAAACCTAAGGGCGATAAAATTGAAGAAGCAAAGATAACAATTGTGGAAGAAGAAGGAAAGGCCCCTGAAACTACCGTTTCTATTGAGGAGCTAAAACCTGAAGAAGCAAAACCGGAGAAAATAATAACAGAAACAGAGGTTGAGGAAACATTTACGGTAAGGGGAGCACCAGTGACTATAACTAAGAAGAAAATTAAGAAACGCAAAAAGGGTAAGGAGGAAGTAACTGAAGTAGTAACAGTGGAAGAGCAAGGTAAGGAACCTCAAACTACAGTAACAGTAACGGAATTAGTAGCGCAAGAAGAATTAGAGGAAATACCTGAATTACCTGAACAAGTGTCGATAGAAACCCATGTAGCACAAGAAGTAACCCCAGAAGGGAAGATTAGGAAGAAGATAACAAAGAAAGTTAAGCGGAAGAAGGGTAATAAAGAAGAGCACACGGAAACTGTGACAATTGACGAAGAAGGTAAAAAACCAGAAACTACGGTTATAATAAAACAGTTCGAAGTACCTGAAGAAAAGCCTGATATAATTGAAGAGTTTCCAACTGAAGTAACTGAAACTGTAGGTCCAGAAGGCAAAGTCAAAAAGAGAACGGTTAAGAAATTAAAACGTGTTAAAGATGGGAAAGAAGAAACTACCCAAATAGTGACAGTAGAAGAAGAAGGAAAGAAACCAGAAACGACAGTCTCATTTGAAGAGATTGATGTACCTGAAACTGTATCAGAGTTTATACCAGAACTAGTAACTACTGAAACGACAATGGTTGAAACTGTAACTGATGAAGGTAAGCCTGTTAAAACTACGGTAAAGAAAACAAGAAAACGAGGTAAAGGCGGTAAGGTTAAAGAGACTCGAGTGGTAACAGTGGAAGAAGAAGGTAAGAAGCCAAAAACTACAGAAGTAGTTGAAGAAATTGACGAAGAAAGCCTGAGGGTCCCAGACTATGCAGAAGATCTTCCTGCTGAGATTCAAGTGATGGAGACTGTATCCGAAAAAGGTAAGCCACAAAAGATTACAGTGCGCAAAATTAAAAAACGAAGAAAAGGCAAGGAAGAAATAACGAAAATCACTACTGTGGAAGAAGAAGGAAAGAAGCCAGAAACGGAAGTTACTATTGAAGAAATTCCTGAAGGATTTGAAAGTGTACCAGAAATTGAGTATGGAACACCTGAATACATCGAGCAGTTGCCAGTGGAAGTGGAAGTTACTGAAACTGTAACAGCAGAAGGTAAGCCCAAGAAGAAAACTACCAAAAAGATTACCAGACATAAACAAGGTAAAAAAGAGGAGACAACTGTTGTAACAGTCGAAGAAGAAGGCAAGAAACCTCAAACTACGGTTACGGTTGAAGAATTGCCAGAAGTAGAAGAAATTGCAGATCTAAAACCGGAAAAAGTAACTACTGAAATTCGTATCGAGGAAGGAGAGACAATAGAAGGTAAACCTACAAGAAAGGTTACCAAGAAAATTAAACGAAGAAAGGATAAACAGCAAGAAGAAACTGAAATCGTAAGGGTTGAAGAAGTTGGTAAAAAACCGGAAACGACTGTAACTGTAGAGATTACTGAAATACCTACTGAGGAGGGACTGCAAGAACCGCAGTTTGTGGAGGAACTCCCAACGGAAATCACAATAACTGAAACTGTAACAATTGAGGGTAAACCCAAAAAGAAAGTCGAAAAAGTTCGTAAGATGAGAAAAACTAAAGGACGTAAAGAGGAAATAACTAGTATATTTACAGTGGAAGAGGAAGGCAAGAAGCCGGTAACCACTGTAAGTATTGAAGAATTTGAATTGCCAGAAGAATTAGTGGAAATACCAGCAATTATTCCAGTAGAAGCGATTTATTTAGAAGAACTTCCCAGCGAGGTTAGAATAACAGAAACCATGACCAAGGAAGGAAAACCTAAGAAGAAGATTGTAAAAGTGAGAAAAATTCGCAAGCGCAAGGGTAGTAAACAAGAAGATACTGCTATAATGATAGTGGAAGAAGAGGGAAAAAAGCCGGTAATGACGGTTTCTATTGAAGAAGTTGAAATACCTGAAGAACTACAGGCTCTTCCAGATATAACACCAATAAAACCTTTCTACGTACATGAACTCCCTGAAGAAGTAACAGTAACGGAAACGGTAACGAAAGAAGGGAAACCTAAAAAGAAGATTGTGAGAACAAGAAAGATAAGAACTAGAAAAGGTAATAAACAAGAAGATACAAATGTTGTAACAGTTGAAGAAGAAGGAAAACCACCGGTACATACAGTAACGATTGAAGAAATAGAAATACCTGAAGAGCTAGAAGATTTTTCGGAAATTAGGCCTTATGAACCATACTTTATTCAGGAGCTACCACAGGAAATTCAAGTAATCGAAACAATAACACCAGAAGGCAAAGTTAAAAAGAAGAAAGTTAAGAAGCGCACCATAAGGAAATTGAAAGACAACGTGGAAGAAAAGACCCACATTGTGACAACAGAGGAAGAAGGTAAATTGCCTGAAACAACTGTAACTGTAGAGGAAACTGAACTTCCTAAGAAGCCTAAAAAGAAGAAGGTTAAAAAGGTTAAGAAGCTCAAGGAAGAACCTGAGGAGCCTGAAAACGTTCTCTTTATACCTCTTTTAGAAGAGAAACGAAAGGAGGAACAAAAAGGAGATGTTTTAGACTTAATTAAAAGTGAACTATTACGCAAAGCTATTGGACACGAACTTCCAGATTTACCTGAGGCAGCATTCTTCAACCTCCTACAGACAACTACTCCTGTCGAAGAACTGCCCGAAGAAGTTATTCAAGTGGAAGAACTTAATGAACATGGTGTCCCTGTAAAAAAGACAATTAAAAAACGGGTTATCAAAAAGAAGAAAGATGGTGACAAAATAGAAATAACAAAAATTGTTACCACACAAAAAGAAGGTGAGAAACCTGAAACCACAGTAACTACTGAAGAAATAAACAAAGATGAGGATGAATACAAACAAGAGGGTGTTCCTATAACAGAATTGCCGGAGGATGTAGAAGTAATCGAGATAAGTACTAGTGACAAAGTACCCAAAAAGAAAATCACTAAGAAGAAAACACTATTGAAGAAAATAGCTCCCGATAGAATTGAGGCTACTGAAATTGTGACCATTCTTGAAGACGATAAACCACCAGAACAAAAAGTGTTCGTTAAAGTGTACCCACCTAAACCCAAGAAAACCAAAAAACCTAAGAAAGAACCAGGAGACGATACCAAAGGAAAACCTATTCCAATGAAACTCGAAATTATAAAAATGGAACCCACTAAAATCAAAATAATAACCAAAGAAGAAATACCATTAATTAGCCAGTTAAAGAAACCCAAAATTCCGAAGAAAAAGATTCCCGAGGCCGTTAAATTCCCTAAAGTACGTCTTACCAGTAGAATACGGTTCATAACGTTTCCCACTGAATCAGAGCAAGAACAAAAACCGGTCATAACTCAACTAAGGCGAGACTTGAAAGACCACGGAGAACTGTCTAGAAATGTAAAAGAAGCCAGAGAAGTGCTTAAGAAAAAGAAGTACAAGTTCAAAGATATAGAACAGTACATTCCGGAATTGGAAACCCCTGAAGATACTTCACTTCCGGAAAAACCAAAACCTGACGAAGATGTACCTACAGAAAAATATAAACGTAAGCCCAAACCAACACCTGAAGAAGGTGAACAACCTGAAAAATTGAAGATAGGTAAGGGTAAGGTACCAGAGGACGAAAATGAAATAGAGCAAGTCAAACTGAAGAAAGTGCCGGAAAAGCCAGAAGAAGAAACTCCCGAGAAGCCCAAAAAGCCTAAGGCCGACAAAAAGCCGGGAAAGAAACTGAAACCAGAGAAACCTGAGGAAGAAGGGGAGGGCATAAAATTCGAACCTTACGACATCGACATATCTGAAATCGATTTAGAAAAACCAGAAAAGTTCGAATATGAGAAGGATGATGAAGAAAAGGAGAAAAAGAAACCGAAATATAAACCCAAAAAGAAGGAGAAACCAAAACCGGAAGTCGAGGAAACGGAATTGATTAAGGGAATACCTAAAAAGAAGCCAGACGAAGAAGAGAAAGATATTAAACTGAAATATAAGCAGAAGCCTAAACCAGAAGAAACTCCGGAGTCGATTAAACTGAAGCCTTGGAAAAAGGATGATGAGGATGAATTAACAACTGTTAAACTAGGAGACAAAATTAAGTTTAAAGTACCGAAAGTTTCATACATTGAGGAGACACCTGAGCAGGAACAAGTCATTATAGAACTTGTTGATGAAAAGCCTGTTAAAAAACGGGTTAAAAAGAGGGTTCTTAAGAGACCAGTTGGTGATAAAGAGGAAATTGTTGAGGTCGTAACTGTACAAGAGGACGATAAGAAGCCGCAGACAACAATTACTACAATAGTACAACCTTTGGAGGAAGAGGGTGTTGAACCCTTAGAACCAGAAGAAATAACTGAAGATAAAGTAGCACCCATTATTGTTGAATTGCCTGAAGAAGTAACAGTTACAGAGGTGGTAACAGATAAGGGAATCATTAAGAGAAAAATTAAAAGAAAGAAAGTGGTCAAGAGGACAGGTCCTATTCAAGAAGTTATTAGTATTGAAACGGCTGAAGAGGAGGGGAAAGAACCTGAAATAACAGTTACTGTTGAAGAATTTATTTCCAGCGAAATTCCAGAAACCATCGAAGGAATAGTTGTTGAAGAGTTGCCTGAGAAAGTAGAAGAAGTCGAGGAAGTTATCAGGGGTGTTATAAAAAGAAAGAAGATTAGAAGGCGAGTTATTAAAAAAGACGTTGATGGCAAGAAGGAATATACTGAAATTGTACAAGTTGAAGAGGATGATAAGGAACCTCAAATTACTGTAACCACAATTGAACAAACTACAGAAGAGGAGGTAACTAAACTCAGAAAAAAGAAGCAAAGGAAAGTAAAGCCTGTTGTGGTAGAGATGCCGGAAGAGGTAGAAGTTACTGAAGTGAAAACAAGGCAAGGGCCTAAAGAGAAAACCATAACAAAAAGGGTAATTAAAAAGCGAACCGGACCTGTGGTGGAAACTACTAATATTGTTACTGAACAAATAGAAGGAAAAGAACCTGTAACAACCATTACTGTCGAGGAAATTATTTCCGATGAAATACCTGGAATATCAGAAGCTGAACTTGTCGAGGAACTTCCAGAAAGAGAAACTGTAGTCGAAGAAGTCGTTCAAGGCAAAATCAGAAAGAAAAAGATAAAGAGACGGGTTATTAAAAAGGACAATGTGATTACCGAGATTGTCTCCGTGGAAGAAGACGATAAACAGCCGCAAATAACAGTTACAACCATAATTCCTGAAGAGCGCATTATAAAGCCACTTGAAGAAACCACGGAAGTAATCGAAACCAAAAAGAAGAAATCTAAAAAAGTCAAACCAATAGTAGTAGAGTTACCGGAAGAAGTTACTGTTACTGAAGTTCAAACTAAGAAGGGCCCGAAGCAGAAAATCAAAAAGACTAGAGTCATCAAAGAAATTGTAGGTCCCGTAGAAAAAGTTACCAAAATAGTGACCGTGGAAGAGGAAGGTGAAGAACCTGAAACCACCGTTACAATTCAAGAATTGATCAGTGACGAGATTCCTCAAATAGAAGAGGCAAGACCTGTTGAAGTTTTGCCAGAGAAAGTCGACGTTATTGAAGAAACAGTGAGAGGAAAGGTGATCAGGAAGAAAGTTAAGAGGAAGGTGATTAGGAAAGAAAACGACGAAGGCCAACAGGAAATAACTGAAATAGTTACGGTCGAAGAGGAAGGTAAGGAACCTCAAACATCTGTTACAACAATTATACCGGATACACCAGAGATTGAGGGTTTGAAGGAAGAAAGTGTGAAACCATTAAAGAAACCTAAAAAGGTAAAACCTACAATAGTGGAACTACCTGAAGAAGTAACTGTCACAGAAGTACAAACCAAGAAAGGCCCTAAAAAGAAAGTTACGAAAACAAGAACGCTTAAGAAATGGACTGGACCAATTGAAGAAACTACTAGAATTGAAGAAACTGAAATAGAAGGAGAACAGCCTGAAACAAGTGTAACAATAGAAGAAGTTGTGGCAGATGAAGTACCGGAAATAATTGAAGCTCACCCAATTGAGGAGCAGGAAACGATGGAAATTGTTCAAGTGAAAGTTGATGAAAAAGTGATTACAAAGAGAATTAAGAAACGTATTGTTAAAAAGATTAAAGATGGAAAACCAGAAATAACAGAAATAGTTACAATCCAGGAAGACGATAAAATACCTCAAATAATTGTTACGAAAATACCTGATGAAAGCTACAGTGAACCTCAGGAGGAAGCTGTTAAACCAATTGAACCTAAAAAGAAGAAACCCAAGAAAGCTAAACCAGCTGTGGTAGAGTTACCGGAGCAAGTTGAAGTGTCAGAAGTAACAACAGAAGAAGGCCCTTCAAAACGAGTTACGAAAACTAGAGTTATTAAAAAACAAAAGAAGGACGGAATTCAAGAAGTTACTACAATTAAAACTGCTGAAACTGAAGGAGAAGAGCCGGAAACGACTGTTACAATAGAGGAAATAATAGCAGATGAAATTCCTGAACTTGAAGAAGCGAAAAAAGTTGAAGAATTACCTGAAAAAATTGAAGTGATTGAAGAAGTGATTGCTGGTAATAAAATAAAGCGGAAGGTCAAGAAACGAGTGTTGAAACAAAAGGGCGACGATGGCACAGAAGAAATAACTCAAATTGTTACTGTTGAAGAAGAAGGCAAAAAACCTGTAATTACTGTTACAACATTAACACCTGGAGTTGAAGATGTCGAGCCTTTGGAAGAAGAAACCACCACCACATCCGTAAAACGAACCAAGAAAAAAACAGCGAAAAAGGTTAAACCAATTGTTGTTGAATTACCAGAAGTTAAGGTCACAGAAGTGACGACTAAAGATGGCAAACCCTCTAAAAAGACTGTTACAAAGAAAGTGTTTAAGAAGATTTCGGGACCAATTGAAGAAATTACCAGGGTAGAAACAACTGAGGAGGAAGGTCAAGAACCGCAGACAACTGTAACAATTGAAGAAATTATTGCAGATGAATTCCCAATTGTTGAAGAATCGCAAATAGTGGAGGAACTCCCAGAAAAGGTTGAATTAATTGAAGAAGTAGTTGCCGGTAAGAAGCACAAAAAGAAGATCAAAAGGAGAGTTATCAAGGGACAAGATGATGCTGGTAAACAAGTAATCACAGAAATTATCACAGTAGAAGAAGACGACCGCAAACCTGAAACCACTGTTACTACCTTTGTACACGACGTTTCTGCCATAAAACCTGAAGAAGAAGATGTTGAACCTCTTAAACCTAAAGAAAAGAAACCTAAAAAGGTTAAACCGATTACAGTGGAATTGCCTGAGGAAGTAAAGGTTACCGAAGTAGTTTCGGAAGAAGGCTTACCAATTAAGAAAACTACGAAGAAAAAGACAATAAAGAGGACAATCGGGCCAATAGTGGAGGTAACAAATGTAGAGACTACTGAAGAGGAAGGTAAAGAACCTGTTACTACTGTGACTGTTGAAGAAATAATAGCAGAAGAGATCCCTGAAGACGAAACACCCCAAATTGTCGAAGAACTACCTGAAAAAGTGGAAATAATAGAAGATATTACGGGTAAAAGGAAAATTAAAAAGAAACGTGTTATTAAGAAAACCGATGGAGGCAAAGAGGAAATTACCGAGGTTGTCACTGTGATTGAGGACGATAAAAAGCCCCAAATCACCGTTACCACCTTAATACATGATATTGCTACAGAGCACCCACTAGATCAAGAATCGTTCACGTCAATGGAACCAGAGAAGAAAAAGCCAAGAAAAATCAAACCCACTGTAGTTGAACTGCCAGAAAAAGTTACAATCACCGAAGTACAAACTTTGGAAGGACCTAAAGAAAAAGTTACTAAAACAAGAACTATAAAGAAAATAAAGGGACCTATTGAAGAAATCACGACAATTAAAACCACAGAGCAAGAAGATTCGACACCTGAAGTCACTGTTACTATTGAAGAAATAATCGCCGATGACATACCCGAAATCCTCGAGGCCAAACCCGTAGAGGAAGAGGAAAAGATCGAATTTGAACAAGTAAAAATAGGCGATAAGATCAAGACAAAGAAGACAAAGAAGAGAACGATTAAAAAGGTAGTCGATGGCAAACCGGAAATAACAGAAATCGTTACGGTCGAAGAAGACGATAAAGCTCCTGAAATAACTGTTACTGTTAAAACTCACGATGTTTCTTCAGCCGAACCCTTAGAAGAAGTAGTGAAGAAATTGAAGCCTGAGAAAAAGAAGCCGAAGCAGTTAAAACCGATAATAGTTGAATTGCCAGAAGAAGTCACCGTTACCAAGGTTAAGACTAAAGAAGGTCCAAAAGAAACAGTTACTAAAACCAGAACGGTGAAAAAACAAATGGGACCCTTGCAAGAAGTAACTAAAATAGAAACAACAGCTGAGGAAGGGCAAGAACCAGAAAGTACTGTTACAATTGAAGAAATTGTGGAAGATGAAATTCCAGAAATTGCTGATTCTAAACCTGTAGAAGAACTGATTAAGGTTGAAGTGCAGGAAGTGATTGTCGATGGACACCCGAAGAAGATTAAAACGAAGAAGCGAATAATCAAGAAACCCGTAGAGCAGAACAAAGAAGAAATAACTCAGATAGTTACAGTAGAGGAGGACGGTAAAGAACCTCAAACCACCGTCACGGTGATTATTCATGACACCTCTGTTTCTGAACCAATAGTTGAAGAAATGCTTGAATCTTTTAAACCGGAAAAGAAGAAATCCAAGAAAGTCATACCTACTATAATTGAATATCCCGAAGAAGTTACTGTTACAGAAGTAGAGTCACCACAAGGCAAACCAGTCAAAAAAGTCACTAAAACAAAGATCATTAAAAGAAAAGAAGGACCTGTTGAACAAATTACCAAAATTGAAACTACACAGGAGGGCGACAACGAACCGGAAACCACGGTTTCTATTGTGGAATTGGCTCCAGACGAGTTACCTCAATTCACAGAATTGAAATCGGTTGAAGACATCCCAGAGAAAGTAGAAATTGTCGAAGTAGTTGTTGATGAGAAGAAGAAAAAGAAGAAGACAAAAAAGCAGGTTGTGAAGCAAGGAAAAGAGGACAAGCCTGAAATTACAGAAATTATCACCGTACAAGAAGATGACAAGCCAACAGAAGTTACAGTCAATATCTACACTTCAGAAGACAACTTTGCAGAACCGCTAAAACTTGAAGCTGTTACTGACTTCGAGAAATTACTTGATTTAGCCCAACGCATAATTCCTAGTTTGACACCACTTACATCCACAAAAACCATTACAGAAGTACACACATTAGAACATACTACAGAGGCACAACTAGGTAAGAAACTAGTCTTATACCCACTCTTTAACATCAAACATCAAATTATTTCAGTACCTTACACAAAAGTTATTTAAAAATTTAGCATTCAAGTTTGATGTTTAAATATTAATTAATTAATCGAACATGTTGTTAATTTAAGCAATACTTTTAGGAGAAGCTGAACAACCCGAAAAAGGTAAAGGAAAACGAGTAGCCGACATTAGAGAATGCGTCATAGTAGAAGCTGTCATGACACAGAAACCAATAGATGACTTTGGTGAGGAAAAGCCTGAAAGTGAGGAAGAGAAACCTGACGAAGAGCTGACAGTTTTGAAGAAAAAGAAAATCAAGAAAATTAAAAAGAAAGGGGAAGTTGAAGAGCAGGTAATAGAAGAGAAACCTGACATTGCCGTTGAAGAAGAAATACCGACCGAGGAAATAACTATTGAAGAACTACCTGAAACGGAAGAGCAGGTAACTGAGGTGAAAAAGAAAGTCAAGAAAATCAAAAAGAAGGGTGAAGTTGAAGAGAAACTGGTAGAAGAGCAGCCTGAGCTTCCTGTTGAAGAGAAATCACCGATTGAAGAGGAAGCACCTACAGAAGAATTACCAGAAGAGGAGGTTATTGAGAAGAAAAAGAAAATCAAGAAAATAAAAAAGAAGGACGAAGCCGAAGAACAGGTCGTCGAAGAGAAGCCTGAGCTTCCAATCCAAGAAGAAACACCAACTGAGCAATTACCGGAAGAAGAGATAATTGAAAAGAAAAAGAAAATCAAGAAGATCAAAAAGAAAGGGGAAGTTGAAGAAAAGTTAGTAGAAGAGCAGCCTGAGCTTCCGGTTGAAGAAGAAATACCACTTGAAGAGGAGGCACCTACCGAAGAATTGCTACAAGAAGAGGTCACTAAAAAGAAGAAAATCAAGAAAATCAAGAAGAGCGAAGCTGAAGAGACTGTGTCAGCAGAAAAGCCTGAGCTTCCAATAGAAGAAATACCAACCGAAGAAGAAGCACCCACTGAGGAATTACCACTAGATGAGGTACCCGAAAAGAAAAAGAAAACCAGGAAAATCAAAAAGACGGACGAAACTGAAGCAAAAGTAGTAGAAGAGACGCCTGAAGTTCCCGTTGAGGAAGAAAAACCAATTGAAGAAGAAGCACCAACTGAGCAATTACAAGAAGAAGAGATAATTGAGAAGAGAAAGAAAATCAAGAAAATCAAAAAGAAGGACGAAGCTGAAGAAGAAAAGCCGGAGGTTCCAATTGAAGAGGAAAGCCCAATTGTAGAGGAAGCACCAACCGAAGAATTGCCAGAAGTTATTGAGAAGAAAAAGAAAATCAAAAAGATCAAAAAGAAGGACGAAGTTGAAGATAAAGTGGAAGAGGAAAAGCCCGAAATTCCTATAGAAGACGACAAACCAATTGAGGAGGGCCCTACTGAAGAATTGCCGGAAGAACAGTTAATTGAAAAGAAAAAGAAAATCAAGAAAATCAAAAAGAAGGAAGGCGCCGAGGAAAAGGTAGTAGAGGAAGAGCAACCAACTGAGGAGGCTCCTACAGAAGAAATACCCGAAACAACCGAAGAGCGTAAAAAGAAGAGGGTTAAAAAAGTTAAACCAAAAGAGGATGTTGAAGAGGTAGAGGAACAACCGGAAGAAGAAGCTCCTGAAGAGATTAAGCCATTAGATGAAACGCCTGAAAAGAAAAAGAAAGTGAAGAAAGTTAAAAAGGCAGAAGAGGAAGAGACGCCGATAGAAGACATACCTGTGGAAGAGGCTCCCAAAGAAGAGGAAGAGAAACCAAAGAAAACGCCGAAACCAGAAGAGCCATCTGAAGTAAAATTGCGCAAGCCTAAAGCGCCTAGGAAAGAGATTAAGGCTCCCAAAACACCTAAATTCAGGTTAAAAAGCCGCATTACGTTCAATGACTTTCCTCCAGGAAATGAAAAGGAACAATTACCTACTATAGCTGAACTTGAACCTGTTTACAGAGATAACGGGGTTTTATCAAGAAATGTATCAGAAGCTGAAAAGATTCCTAAAACGAAAAGGCGAAAGATCAAAAACTTTGAGGATGAATTCAAGGATCTAGAGAAAATTGATCTGGAATTCGAAGACATCAAAAAGGCCGAATTAGAGAAAGTGGATGATGAATTTAGATTTGAGAGGAAACCTAAAAAGAAATCAGTATCAAAGGATGAACCTAAGAAACTTAAAATTGGCAAGGGCGAGGTTCCGAAACCGGAAGACGAAGACGAACAGGTTACATTGAGAAAAATTCCAGAAAAGATAACTGAGGAAGAAAGGGAACCTGAAGAAGCGCCTAAAAAGAAAGAAAAGCCGGAGAAACCTAAGAAACCCAAGCGCCCTGAGGAAGACCAAGACAAAATTAAGTTCGAACCATTTGACATTGAAAGAGAAGAACCCGAACAAATTGAGAAAGAAACGTTTGACTTGGAGAAACCGGATAAAGAGAAACCTGAAAAGAAAAAGGTCAAAGTTCCCAAAGCAAAGAAGGAGAAACCCGAACAAGAATTCGAAGAAACCACTTTAGTGAAGGGAATTCCTAAGCCGAAGCCTGAAGAAGAAGAGACTGAAATCAAATTAAAAGCCAAGCAGAAGCCGAAACCAGAAGAACAACCGGAGGAAATAAAACTCAAACCAATCAAAAAGCCTCAGGAGCCTGAAGAACTTCAGAAGCCACAAATCGATTCTCCTGTTAAACTTGACGCCGTTCCATCTCATGACACTGACAAAGACGACTATGAGCTTAAACCACCAAGCGATATAGAAAAGGCGAAGAAGAAGAAGAAAATAATTGTGAAAAAGGTAAAACCAAAACCCATAGAAGAAGGTGACAAGCCTGAAGAAGAGCAACCAATTGAGGAACTAGTCGAAGAAGAAGTGGAAATTGAAGAAGAAATTCAACCAGAAGTTGAGGAATTACCGGTCGTAGAAAAACCAGAGGAGATTCCAGAACAGATACCCGAAGAGCAAACCGCTGATGAAAAGAAACCAAAGTTAAAGAAGAAGAAAGTACCAAAAGTTACTAAAGAAGAAGGAATCGAGAAGCCAGAGGAGACGAAGCTGCCAGATGAAGAAATACCTGGCGACACAGAAAAACCAAAACGTCTGAAGATAATTAAAAAGAAAACACCCAAACCGAAGTATCCGGAAATCAGTGAAGCTGAACAACCAATTAATTTCGCAGATATTAAACTAAGAAAACCAAAGATACCAGAAAAGAAAGAAATCCAGTCAGTAAAGGTTCCTAAAATCAAATTGAAGACTAGAATTACTAAAGTGACCTTCCCTCCAATCACGGAGCAATTCCAAAAGCTCATAATTACCGTTCTCGAACCTGTTTATAGAGACAATGGAATATTATCACGAAATATTGAGGAAGCAGAAAAAGTCAAGAAGAAGAAGAAGCGAGTGGTAGATCTCAAAAAACTGAAAAAGCTTGATCAAGAATTTGAAGAACAAAAAGGTGAACTGGAAAAGGTCGATGATGAATACAAAAAGAGGCCAGAACTTCGTAAAAAAGAAAAGCCTGTATTAATGGCAATAGTTACGTCATGCGTACCTCCCCTTCAGCATGCTAAAATAGTTGAACCAGAATCCAAGCCAATTAACCTGGCTGACATTAAACTTAAAAAGCCAAAGAGGCCAGAAAAGAAAGAGGTGAAAGAGAAGAAACCGAAAGTACTACTGAAGAGCAGAATTGTTCACGTTCCATTCCCACCTGCCGAAGAATCTGAGCAAATTCCTAAAATCACGGAGCTAGAGCCTGTATATAGAGACAATGGCATTGTATCGAGAAACATTGAAGAGGCGAAAAAGATTAAAAAGAAGAAGCCTAGGAAATTGAAAGACTCCGATATTGACTTAACCAGCTTAGAAAAGCTAGACTTAGAAATGGACGAACTTAAAAAGAAGGAATTAGAGAAGGTTGACGAGCAATTCAAATACGAAAGACCTCCGAAAAAGAAGGAAGAAAAACCAGAAGAACAGGAAGTCAAGATTAAATTAGGCAAAGGCAAAGTTCCGGAGCAAATTGAGGAAAGTGAAACGGTTAAATTGAAGAAAATACCCGAGAAGCCCAAAGAAGAAGACGTTACTCCTAAAGAAAAGAAAGCAAAAGTTACCGAAAAAGACAAACCAAAACCAGAAAAGGTTGAAAAGGAACAGCCGGAGTTGCCGCCATTTGAACCATTCGACATTGACAGAGAAGAACCAGAGAAATTTGAGTATCAACCCACTGAAATAGAACAGCCAGAAAATGAGCAAGAGGACAAGGAAAAACCAAAGAGGGTTAAGAAAAAGAAGGAGAAACCTGCACCAGAAACCATTCAAACTCAATTAGAGAAAGGAATACCTAAACCCAAACCTGAAGAAGAAGTACCTGAGATTAAGTTGAAATATAAACAAAAACCGCCACCTGAAGAAACTCCGGAGGAAATTAAACTAAAACCATTCTCAAAGGAGAAACCGGAAGCCCCGGAAGAGGTAGCTTACGTCGTAAAACCAGAAGGTGAACAAGTTCCTAAAGAGAAGCCTCTCGATGAAGAAACGGCAATAGAAAATGTGGAAATACCACATAAAGTAATAAAGAAGGTAATCAAAAGGAAAATAAAGAAACCCAAAGATAAAGGTGAAGTTTTGACGGCACCTGCCTCTGAAGAGATTGAGGGTGAAGAAGTTGAAGATGTTGAAGATGTTGAAATTGAGGAGGTAGAGGAAGGAGAGACGCCTGTAGAAATAGTAGAAATTGTAGAAGAAGTTCCAGAAACTGGTGTTGCAGAGGAGGAACTTGTGGAAGAAGATATAGAAGTGATTAAAAAGAAGAAGATTAGAAAGATTAAAAAACCCAAAGAGGAGAAACCACCAGAAGATGACAATGAAGGAATTGTTGAGGAGGAAAACGTCGAAGAAGTCGAAGAGACTATTAAAAGGAAAAAGATTAGAAAGATAAAGAAACCCAAAGAGGAAGAACTTCCAGAAGATGACAGTGAAGGAGTTGTCATAGAAGAGATAACAGAGGAGGTTCCCGAACCGCAAGTAGTAGAAGAAGAAAAACCGATTCCAGTCGAAGAAGAAAAACCAGAGCCAAAGGGACCTAAGTTAGACGAGAAAGTTGAACTTGCAGAAGTTAAGCTAAAGAAACCGAAAGCCCCTAGAAAACAGGAACCTAAAGGAGCTAAAGTACCTAAATTCTTATTAAAAAGCAGAATTGTGCATATTGAATTTCCGCCAAAGTCGGAAGCCGAAAGGAAACCTTCCATTACCCAACTGGAACCTGCATTCAAAGACAACGGCATTATTTCTAGAAACGTGCAAGAAGCGGAAAAGGTTGTGAAAACCAAAAGGAGAAAGTTAAAAGATGTAGATAAAGACCTGAAAGATTTGGAAAAACTGGATCTTGAAATAGACGAATTGAAGAAGAAAGAGTTGGAGAAAGTTGACGACGCATTTAAGGCCGAGAAACCGGAGAAGAAACCCAAGGAGCAGGAGCAGGCCGAGCCCAAAAAGCTAAAAATTGGCAAAGGAAAATTACCTGAAAAACCAGATGAAGAAGAAACCGTTAAATTGAAAAAGATTCCAGAAAAACCACAGGAGGAAGAGGTGCCAAAAGAAGCTAAAACACCTAAATTACAAGAAGCGGAGGTTTCGGTTATAGAGAAAGACGAAAAGAAAGAGCCGCAACTTGAACCGTTTGAACCTTTGGAGTTCGATAAAGACGAACCTGAAAAATTGTCGTATGAACCTAGCAAGGATGAAAAACCAGTCAAAGAACCTACTGAAGAAGAGAAGGTAAAGAAACAGAAAAAGAAAAAGACGAAACCTGAACCAGAAACAATAGAGCAGGTTTTAGTGAAAGGTAAGCCCAAACCAGTAGAAGAAGAGGAAACACCTGAAATAAAATTGAAATACAAACAAAAGCCACCACCTGAAGAAGTACCGGAGGAAATTACATTAAAACCAGTGCCAAAGGAAAAACCAGAACAACCAGAGGAAGTTACAGCCTCAGTCAAACCGGAGATAGAGCAAGTGCCGAAAGACAAACCTATTAATGAAGAAGATGAGATAAAACCAGAAAAACTGGAAACTAAGGTAAAGAAAGTAAAGAAGGTCAAGAAGCCTAAACCGACAGATGAAGCTCCTGAAGTTCCGGAAATTGAGGAAGTTAAAGAAATAGATGTTTCTAAACCAGAAGAGGAAGTTTTAGACAATGTTGAGGAAGAAATCTCCCCGATTCCTGATCTGCCGAAACCAGAAGAATCAATTGAAGTTGTTGAACTTCCTGAAGAAACACCAGTGGAAGAAACTGAAACCGAAATAAAGAAAAAGAAAATCATCAAAAAGATTAAAAAACCAAAGGACAAAGGAGAAGTTCCAGAAACCAAAGAAGAAATATCCCCCGAAGTGGAACAGGAACCAGAGGAGGAAGTCCCTAAACCAGAGAAGGTTGAAGCAGTAGATATTCCAGAAACAATAGAAACAAAACCCGAGCCCAAAGAAAAAGTTGAAGAGAAGGTAGACTTAGCAGAAATTAAGCTAAAGAAACCAAAGGCACCTAAGAAGGCAGAACCAAAAGGTGTAAAGATTCCTAAATTTTTGCTCAAGAGCAGAATTGTGTTTGTAGATTTCCCTCCCATCAGCGAATCAGAACGTAAACCCTTAATTCAACAGTTGGAACCAGTCACTAAAGACAACGGAATAGTATCCAGAAACATCCAGGAAGCTGAGAAGCTTCCAAAAACTAAAAAAAGGAAACTGAAAAAGATTGGGGAAGATCTCAAAGACCTGGAGAAGTTAGATCTTGAGTTTGAAGAACTGAAGAAAGGCGAACTTGAAACAGTTGACGATGAGTACAAGAAATATGAAAAAGCGCCAAAGAAACCTAAAGAGGAGGAAAAGCCGGAGGAGGTTTCTATAAAGATAGGTAAAGGAAAAGTGCCAGAGAAACCAGAAGAAGAAGAAGAAAAAATAACGTTAAAGAAAGCACCTGAAAGGGCCGGGGAGGCTTTGGTTCCTGAAGAGAAGACACCAAAAGTAACAGAACTGGAAGAAGAGAAGAAACCTAAGAAGCAACGTAAGGAACCGAAGGATAAACTGGAATTCAAACCATTCGACACAGAAAGAGATGAACCTGAAAAATTGGAATATGAAAAAACAGAATATGAGAGTCCTGAAAAGGAAATCCCAGATAAAGAAAAACCTAAGTATAAACGTAAAAAGAAGGAAGAACCAGTTCCAGAAGAACAAGAAATTACGATCAAAAAGGGAATCCCCAAGAAGGAAGAAAAAGAAGAACCGGAAGATGTGAAATTTAGAATTCCACATAAGGACAAACCGGAGGAGGAACTAGAGGAAATTAAGCTAAAGCCGTTTAAGAAACCGCAGAAAGAGGAACCGGAACAACAAATTGTATTAGAGAAAAAAGAAGCTCAGATACCAAAAGATAAGGATATTCCCGAAGACAAAGATGAGGCAATTGCTCCTCCAGAAATTACTATTAAACGGAAGAAAACGCCTAAGAAGAAGAAGGAGGTGGACGAGGAAATCCCAGAGGAAGTTGTACTTGCACAAAAACCCGAAATTGAAAAACCAGAAGAGGTAACGGCCGAAGAAGTAACTATTAAGAAAAAGAAGCCAAAAGAACCGAAACCAGTGGAAGAACCGGAAACAGAAATTGTATTGAAAGAACCTGCTAAAGTCGAAGATGAAACAGAAGTTGTTGTTATCGAAAAGGCGCGTAAGCCCGAAGAACCACAGGAAGAACCTATTGCCGAAATCACTATTAAGGAAGTGCCCGAAAAGAAAGAGGAGGAAATCGTAACGGTAGAGGAAGAACTTATTATTAAGAAAAGGAAAAAGAAGAGAATCCCAGAAAAGCCAGAGGAAACAACTGTACCTGAAGAAATCCCAACAGTCCAAGAACTACCCGAGGAACCTACTAAGCTTGAAGAAATATTGCCTGAAGAGCAGGCGGAAATAATTGAAGAAAAACCGAAAGATGAACTAGAAGAGGTAACAGTCGAAGAAGTTAAGATAGTTAAGAAAAAGAAGCCGAAGAAGATAGAGCCAGAAGAGGCACCTGCCGAAGAAGTAACAATAAAGAAAGAACCTGAAGAGGTTCAGAAGACAGAAACTACAACCACAGAAGAAATTATTATTAAAAGAAAGAAATCAAAAGTACCTGAAAAACCAGAAGAAGCAATTGCGGAAATCACCATTGAAGAAGCACCGAAGCTCGAGGAAGTGACAGTTGAAGAAACCGTGCCACAGAGACAAGAGGAAGTTCCAAAAATAGAAGAGATTCAGGAAGTCAAAATCAAAAAGAAGAAAAAGAAACCCGAGACACCAAAGGAAGAACCAGTTGAAGAAATAACTGTTCAAGCGGAAACACCCAAAGAACCTGAAATTCTGGAAGAACCGGTCACGGAAGTTATCGTTGAAAAAGCACCCGCACCAGAGGAAAAAGAAGATGTTGAGGAAATAACAATTAAAAAGAAAACTCCAAAGGAGCCTAAGAAGCCCGAGGAACCGGAGGCCGAAGTAGTGTTGCCGAAGAAGCCAGTAGAGGAAGTAGAGGTTACAGTTGAAGAAGTAAAAATAAAGAAGAAACCTAAGAAAAAACAGGAACCTGTTGAAGAGACCGCAGTAGAGATAACGATTAAGAAGGAACCAGAAATTCCCGAAAAGATCGAGGAAACAACCGTTGAAGAAGAAATCGTAATCCGAAAGAAAAAACCAAAGGAACCAGAACAACCAGAAGTCATTGCTGAGATTACTATTGAAGAGGTGGTGAAACCAGAAGAATTGCCTGAAGAAGTAAAACCCGTGGAAAGCCCGAAGCAGGATGAGATTCCGGAAGAAAAAACAGAAGTGGTGGAAGAAATAAAAATAATAAAGAAGAAAAAGAAACATGAAAAACCAAAGGATGAGAAACCCGCTGAAGAAGTAACTATTCCTGAGGAAGCTAAACCTGAAGAAAAGCCAGAGGAAGCAGTAATCATTAAGGAGTTGCCTGAAGAACCTGCGCCAGAAGAACCTTCTGAAGAGATAATAATTAAGAAAGACACGCCTCAGCCACCAGAAATAATTGAAGAAATTACTACCGAAGAGGTAATCATAAAGAAGAAAAAACCAAAACCTCCTCAAGAAGTTGAAGAAACTGATGTTGAAGTTATTTTGCCGAAAAAACCAAAGGAAGAGGAAGAAATAACTACAGTTGTAGAAGAAGTAAAAATTAAACGAAAGAAGAAAAAGATTCCAGAGAAACCAGAAGAAGAGGCGGCTGCTGAGATTACAATCAAGAAGGCACCAAAACCTGAAGAAGAAGTAGAAGAAGTGGTAACAGAGGAGGTAGTGGTGAAAAAGAGAAAACCGAAAGTTCCTGAAAAGCCTGAGGAAGATGTCGCGGCTGAGATTACCATCACTCAACCACAACCAGAAGAAGAGGCAAAAATACCTGAAGAAACAACAGTTGAAGAGGAAATCAAAATACCAAAGATACCGAAGAAAGATCATGAAGAAGCAGCGGATGAAGTAACTATCAAGAAAGTGGATATTAAGCCGGCTCCAAAAGACGAAGAAGAAGAAACGGTTGAGTTGCCCAAGAAACCCGTAGAAACAACCGTTGAGGAAGAAATAAAGATTTCAAAGAAACTTCCAAAGAAGGAAGAAGAAGCTGCGGATGAGGTGACTGTCAAGAGACTGGAAATTAAAGAGGCTCCGAAAGACGAAGAGGAAGAAACTATTAAGTTACCCGCGAAACCCGAAGAGACAACTGTTGAGGAAGAAATAAAGATTCCAAAGAAACCTCCAAAGAAGGAAGAAGAAGCTGCGGATGAGGTGACTGTCAAGAGACTGGAAATTAAGGAGGCTCCGAAAGACGAAGAGGAAGAAACTATCAAGTTACCCGAGAAGCCCCAAGAGACAACTGTTGAGGAAGAAATAAAGATTCCAAAGAAACCTCCAAAGAAAGAGGAAGAAGCTGCGGATGAAGTTACTATTAAAAAACTAGAAATTAAGGAGGTTCCGAAAGATGAAGAGGAAGAAACTGTTACTTTGCCCGAGAAACCCGAAGAGATAACTGTTGAAGAAGAAATAAAGATTCCAAAGAAACCTCCAAAGAAAGAGGAAGAAGCTGCGGATGAAGTTACTATTAAAAAACTAGAAATTAAGGACGCTCCAGAGGAAGAAGAGGTGGAGGTTAAATTGCCCAAGAAGCCCGAAGAAACGACAACTGAAGAACAGCTAAAGATTCCAAAGAAAGTGCCGAAAAAGGAAGAAGAAGCGGCGGCTGAGGTTACTATTAAGAAATTGGAAATCAAAGAAGCTCCAAAAGAAGAAGAGAAGGAAACGGTAAAATTACCCAAGAAACCAGATGAAACTACCACGGAGGAAGAAATAAAGATTCCAAGGAAGCCTCCACAGAAGGAAGAAGAGGCAGCAGATGAAATCACAGTGAAAAAACTGGAAATTAAAGAGGCTCCGAAGGAAGAGGAGGAGGAATCTGTTACTTTACCAAAGAAAGTCGAAGAAATAACCACGGAAGAAGAAATAACGATTCCAAAGAAACCTCCGAAGAAGGATGAAGAAGCAGCTGACGAGGTAACAATTAAAAAGTTTGAAATCAAAGAGGTTCCTAAAGACGAAGAAGAAATCGAAGTAACAATACCCAAAAAGCCGGAAGAAATAACTACAGTGGAGGAAGTTAAAATTAAGAAGAAGAAAAAGCCTAAGAAGAAAGACGAAGATGCTGAAGCTGAGGTAACCATCAAAAAGGTTGAAATTCAAAAAGGACCCGAAGATGAGGAAGAGACAGAAATTGTCATTTCCAAGAAACCCGAAGAGACGACAACTGAGGAGGAAATTAAAATACCAAGAAAACCTAAAAAGGAAGAGGATGAGGCCAAGGACGAAATCACGATTAAAAAACTTGAAATTCAAAAAGGACCCGAAGATGAAGAGGAGACTGAGGTAACAGTACCAATAAAAACAACAGATGAAACTGAAGAAACAATAATAACTAAAAGGAAGTTACCAAAGCCGGAGGAAGAGGAAGAAGCTGAAGTAACTATTCAGAAATACGAAGTTCAGGAACCAGACGAAGAGGAACCAGTTGTGGCCGAATTTACCGTCAAGAAAAAACCGCCCCCTCATCCACCTTCTATCGAAGAGCACGAAGAAGAAATCACCCTTAAAAAGCTGAAAAAAGTGAAGCGACCTTCCAGACCAGAAATACCAGAATATACTGAAGTTGAAACTGTGACATTCCGACCACGAGTGACCAAAACTAAAGAGGATGTAGAACAAGAATTCAAGATTTCCTTGGATTCATACGCTGAAGAAGAAATCTCTTTAAGCAGCAAAGTCAAATTAAAACCAAAGCGACAACTAACTTACAACGAGGAAAGCGTTGATGAATCCATAAAGATTACTAAAGAAATTGAAGACGAAGGACCTGCTATTGAGGAAATTATCGACGAAGGTAGTGACGCTGAAGACTTACCGTACGATGACGATCACTCAGAAAGCTACAACGTTCCTCTAAAACGCAAACCGTCTCGTAAGTATTCAGTATTTGAAGAAAAGGAAGAAGAGGTCCAAATTGGTCTAAAACAAAAACCTTTTGAGTACGAAGAGGAATCGGTGACGGTCAAACCAAAGAGGAAACCATCGCAACAGGCATCATTTGACGAAGGTTATTACCGAGATTTTAATAACATTACTGCCAGCTTAATTAACATTTCAGCTTTTACTATTTATGCGTTTTGAGGCTCAAAATATTTAATAAATTTTTAAACGCAAAATATTTTTGATAAATTATGAACTAGCTTGTGGCTTGTCGCATATTATTAAGACCGATTTATAATCGCTGCAAATTTTTAGAAGCGGTATCTTTGAGTATTACCAAAGAGACGGACATTGAGGAGGAAGGCCCGGAAATCGTTGAAGTGGTTCACGAAGGTGACGTCTATTTCTCTGTTCATTCTTACGAGGCTGAAGCCGAACAAGCGATAGATCTAGTGGAGGGTGAGAGAGTTTATGTGATTGAAACTCCCAACAGCGATTGGTGGTTCGTGAAAAAGCACCTTACTGAAGAAAAAGGTTGGGTGCCAGCCCAACTCCTGATGGATGAGCACAATTACACAATTTACGTCCAAAAGAAGCTAAACGAAAAGATCGACAAGCTGCCGGTTTTCGAAAGTAAACATTTCAACAGCGAAAACGTAGTTATTTAACTTTGAATTTCAGAACCCAAAGCAGAAGAGAAAGCTACAGCTCCGAGGTTCATAGAAAAACTTCAACCAATAATTACCCCCGATGGTTATACAGTGCAGTTTGAATGCCAAGTTGAAGGCTTCCCAAGACCACAAATCACTTGGTTCCGCCAAACGGCCGTCATTAAGCCTTCACAGGACTTCCAGATGTACTATGACGAAGACAATGTAGTAACGCTTATCATTCGTGAGGTATTCCCAGAAGATGCAGGAACATTCACTTGTGTGGCAAAGAATGCAGCAGGATTTGCCTCAAGTACCACTGAACTCATTGTGGAGTTACCTCTTTCAGACCATGGTTCTGATATTACTGGTCTTTCTAGGAAGAGTATGTCACGAGAATCTTCTCTTGCTGATATACTTGAAGGCATTCCTCCAACATTCTCAAGAAAACCCAACTCACAATATGTACCTGAGCGTTCTGATGTAGTTGTTGACTGTAGACTAGTCGCAGTACCTGAACCAGAAATCATTTGGTACCGCAATGGTAAACGAATCACGAGTAAAAACAACGTTACTATTATTACTACATCCGACATGCACAGCTACACTACTATTTTGAAGATAAAAGAAATTCAGAAGAAACAGGAGGGTAGTTACCAAATTATTGCGAGAAATAGAGAAGGGGAAGCGACAGTTCAATTCACGTTGAAGGTTAAGACTGAAGAGAAGGAGGCACCTCAAGTGCTTGAACCGTTGAAATCTCTTACGGTACGCAAGACTGAAGCTGTGGTACTTAGTACCACAATCGCAGGAAATCCAACACCAACCATTACCTGGTTCAAGAATGGTGAACCAATCAAAAAGCCTGCACCAAAGAAAGACGGTGACACCTACACTCTTACCATTGTTAACACCACGATGGAAGACACAGCTGAATACACTGTTAAGGCTAAGAATTCAGTTGGAACTGCGGAAACTACAGCACAACTCACAGTGGAGGGTAAACTTTCAAGTTATTAGACTTCCTGCTGCTTTGCTTTGTATTTTTGCATTAAAGTTTTCCTTGAAAAACAGCTTTTATTTCTCGCTTATGCTCCCCGCTTTCACGAGCCCATTTCTGGTTTTAATAAAACTTTCATTTTCAGAATTCCCCGACAATGCAGAACCACCCCTCTTCGTCGAACGCTTCCAAGAACAAACTGTCCAAGAAAAGAGTACCATCAGATTGTTTGCACGTGTCATCGGAAATCCAGTACCAGAAGTATACTGGCTGCGAAATAACAAACCCCTGAAACCATCCAACAGGGTGAAAATCTCATACGATGGAGAAAATATAGAACTGACTATTAAAAACGCGGACGCTGAGGCAGACACAGGAGATTACAAAGTTATCGCGAGTAATCCAGCTGGAAAAGCTTCTCACGGTGCCAAAATCACGGTTGAAGTCGACGTTACTTTCACCAAGAAGCTGAGAAAGTCTTACGAAACTGTTGAAAGAGAAACCGTGGAATTCGAGTGTGAAACTTCTCATAAAATTTCCACGAAATGGTTCCATGATGATGTCGAAATTAGTGGAATGGATCATCGGGAGGTGATTCAAGATGGAAGAACTCACAAACTGGTTATAAAGAAGACTACGAAGACAGACGAGGGGCGTTACAAATGTACTGTTCGCAATGAGAAGACTGAAACAACGCTGACAGTTCAACAGACGAAGCCCGAATTCTTGAGAAAGTTGCAGGATCTTGAAATAACAGAAAAGGAAGTAGCGGTTTTGGAAGTGGAGATTTCTTCAGATACTGCCAATGTAACGTGGCTAAGAGATGGAAAAATAATTGAAGATGACGATAAATATATAGTTGAAAGAGAAAGAGGGGTTAGGAAGTTACTAATTCGCAGCACGTCCATTCATGATGAAGGTGAATACACTTGTACTCTTCTGGATGATGAATGCCGAGCTGAAGTTACAGTTATTGAACTTCCGCCGGAAATTGTATCACCCTTACAAGATAAGACTGTGACTAAAGGAGAAAAGACTGTTTTCGAAATAGAATTAAGCAAAGGAGACGCTTTAGTTAGATGGTACAAAGACGGAAACGAAATTCAATTTTCCGAACATATTCAACTATCCATCGATGGTAAGCGACAAAAACTGAAGATTTACAACACGCAACCAGAAGATGCCGGAATCTATACTTGTGAAGTGGGCAGACAGCAATCAAATGCCCACCTTACTGTTCAAGTACCGACGATTACTTTCTTGAAAACGCTCCCAGAATACACGATAGTGCCTATTAACACCAACGCTGAGTTCTTAGTCGAGATCTCAAGAGAAGACGCAGAAGTAACTTGGCTTAAGCAAGGCAAAAAGATCAAAAAGTCTTCCAAATTCACGATCACTAAAGAGAAAACATTCAGGAAATTGGTGGTTAATGAAGTAACGCAAGAAGATGAATTCGAGTACAGCTGCACAGTTGAAACTTTAAAAACTTCATCGAAACTAAAAGTGGGAGATAGACCATCACCGCCAAGAGGACCTCTTGAAGTATCGGGCATGTCAGCTACTTCTTTTACCGTCAAATGGTTGCCATCAGAAAACGACGGTGGTTCTTCAATTATCGAATATATTGTGGAAATGAAAGAAGCGACCAAGAAGGAATTCAAGAAGCTTGGATCTACCAAAGGTGATATTACTGACATTCCAGTTAACTACTTAGAAAAAGATCACGGATACAAGTTCCGAATCACAGCAAGAAATGCGATTGGAGTCAGCGAACCCTACTGCCCCGAAGAGACAATCATTGCTGGTTCGAGAATAAGTGAGTACTTTTTTTTGCTAACTCCTCCCTAGCTTACTGCTTTTGCTAATAGGAATTAGATATCAGTTTTCCAAGACTGATGAAACGCTTTACTGCTTGCTCGGCATATTCCCTCCTGCTAAAATTGAGTACCAAAGTGAGTACCAACATTTTGAATAAGACTAGTATTAAGTAAAATGTTTCCTTAGCACCACCCTCTCCACCAATCAACTTAAACGTAACCGATATTCAGAGTAGAAGCGCTACGCTTTCATGGGAACCCCCAGTCAACAATGGAGGTACCGAAATAACAGGGTACGTTGTGGAGAAGAAATTAGAGTACGTACCAAGCTGGGAGAAAGTCTACACATTGGAATCAACTTCTCTCCAATACACTTTCGAAAATCTAAAAGAAAAGAGCGACTACGTGTTCAGGGTATTTGCTGAGAATTCCATTGGACTAAGCGTGCCTGCGACATCCGACGTTATTCAACTAAGAACACATGCCAGTAAGTATTGCAGTTTTAGGGTAAATTCAAAAAAAATTCCTCCCTTAGCTGTACCATCTCCACCGACTGCGCCGCTAGAAATACGTACTATTGGCCCCAATGCTATTGTAATAGAGTGGGGAGCTCCAGAATGGGACGGGGGTTCACCTCTTTTGGGTTACAACATTGCCATTAGAGATACTAAGAAGACTATGTGGATGGAAATTGGTCGTGTCAGCAAGGGTGTCCAGAAATTCACGATTAGGGACTTACAAGAAGACCATGAGTACATGATTAGAATATTTGCCAAAAATGAAATCGGTCTAAGCGATCCTCTGGAGTCGGATGAACCCTTCAAAGTGCTCCCTTCGGGAGGTAAGCTTCTTATATTTTCCTTTCATACATTTCAATATTTCATACTGCAGAGGTTTCTAAGTTTGTCTTAATATTTGCGAGGGGTGGCTCTCTTGCGTATTCTTGCCATTATAATTTAGTTTATCAGGCTAAAGGCCAATGTCAGTCTAGAATTAAGAGTATAAGGTAGGAACTTACTCTTTTCGGTACACCTCTCCGAAAACATCATGTTTCCGTGGCTACTTAGATTAACGAAAATCCATTTTTCCCTTGCGCTGTAATTGTTGCAACGTTTAGCAACGATTGTTGGGCAGTTCTTTTGACGTTTATATGCAATTTCCGTTCGCTCATGCGCTTTTAATTTCTTGTGTCTAATAAGGTGTAATGAAAACAGTCTTTCATCACATGTCCATAAACTGCTTTTCCCGTGCTTGTATGATGCCCGTACTCGGCTTCGCCTCCCACGGGAACTTTTCATGCGCGTACGTAAAAAGCTTAGTTTCTGAACTGGTAATGAAATACACTATTAATTTAATTAATTTTCGGTCTATCTCCGGTGCCTACTCATTTTCACCCGGATGCACACCCTGTTCCGGTGTAGTCAGTTAAAATAAGATGAGATAAGAGTTAATGTGTTATAGAAGTAAAAACGGGTAAAAACAAGGATGAATGAATAAGGGTGAATGATGGTTTTGTCAAGTTTTGGGAAATGGTACCTTCGTGATCAGAAAAAACGACTACAGTGACGTGACTTTAGACACAAGCACTTCCAACTAGAATTTTGGAAAATGCCTGTGTCAAAAGTCACGTCGCTGATTTTGTCAAGTTTTGGGAAATGGTACAGTTGGGGACTTTGAAAATGCCCACCCCACCGCGACAATTCAATTGGTCGGCTGCATCGCTGCAGTTTGAATGACGTTTGTCTGACAGGTCGGAAAACATTAGCACATTGCAGCGATACAGTCGACCAGGTGATTTGTCGCAGTGGGGAGGGCATTTTCAGAGTCTTCGACTGTACATCGTCATCATAAAGAGCGAGTACGGTGACGTGACTTTAGACACGAGCGTTTTTCCATCTAAAATGTTAGAAAATGCTTGTGTCTAAAGTCATTCGCTGTTCTCGTTTTTTCTGACCACGATGGAACATACGTAGTATTACAGAGGAGTATTAAAAATCTTAACATCTCCTTAAGAATAAAAACTTTTAGGTGCCTTTACTTAGAAAGTACCTAGCTATGTACCTATAAGTAAGTATAGTATTTTGTTGCACTCGATCGTCTTCTTTTTAACTTCTAAAGTTGATAAGATTGAAAAGGCCAAAAATCGGTTCTCGATAGTTATAGCAATTCGTTGTTTTCATATATAATTGGCCCAAATTTCACTCCGATTATTCTTTCTAAAGTTATGCTAGGGGCTAATTCTAAGTTGGTTTATATCATCGTAATGACACAAGTCTGATTAATGGATATCTCAGAAGAGGTCGCTAGTAGTGCGGTTTTACAGAGTTCTACATTATTACCTTGATGAAGCGGTAAGGCAAGCGACGTGACTTTAATACCGCCGGTCGAGTGACAAATGAAAATTGAAATTGTGGTTGTTCAAAATGGCTGCCGCACAAAATTCAGCAAAATAATGATGGAGAACTCTGCAAAACCGTACTACTAGCGACCTCTTCTGAGTTATGCACTGATCAGACTTGTGTCATTACGTCATGACATAAACCAACTTAGAATTAGCTCCTTAGACCAAACACCTCGCTCATTTAATTGCAAAATAATAGTATATTATTAAACGAGCACATTATAAAGTGAATAATGGTCCATCATGTGCGAGTTAAATACTAAGTTTTATCCATGATTATTGAAATGTATGTACATATCCAAGATTATTGAAATTTTTCAAAAATTTTTATCGCTTTATATTTAATGTAAACACAAATCAACAAAAACAAAATGTTGACAAATGATAGGAACAGCTTGATGTTGATCTACTTTGGCACACTTTCGCTTGATTTTGAAACGTCATGAAGTTCACTGGATAGGCAGCTAACATTACAAGCGTGAAATAAAGTGACAGAAGCGTGACTTATGACCATAAGTCACACTGTATTTTATGAACAGGATCATACGTACATAACAATGGCATAGTCGTGAATAAAATTTATAATATAATTTCTCTTCCATAAGATGCGGACCAAGACGACTTCAGAGAGGGCACCGACCGCGAACCCACGTCCTACAGCACCGAAACGTCAACGTCGTGGATGCGAGAGAACAGCATGGATGCCGACATATCCTCTTACTCAAAGGGAGAACTATTAAGAAAAGACGAATATTTCTTCAAGATTTGGTGCAACGCCAAGAAGTTATTTAAATAAACCCGTATATATCTTATAGATGTACATAATATAATTTAGTTTAGTTTTTTTTAAGACTTTGACGGTTTCTAAAGAGCTTACTTTAAAAGTAAATCATTTAATTTCATTATTTGCGAATTGCGAAGCGAACTAAAAATTTTAATGTGAGCTCTGTTTAAAGTTATTTTACAAGGATACTGTGATACTGATGATGACTTTACTTGACGAAACGACTAGAGAAATATGAATGAGATTGACAATGTTTGCGCTTTGTGCCAAGAGTAACTTACACGACTCGTTTTTTTGTTTTTGTTTTGCCCAGTTATTTATCTTTAATTTATTGTTATTATTTAAAGTTTCCTCAGCCTCTACTTCGTGGAGAGAATAAATATAGGTGCATCTAACATCAAATATGAGAAGTTGTAGGGGTAACGGAAACAATGTTGTATGCAATTATTAAATAAAAAATTAAAAACTCGATTTGTTTCCCTTCAAAATAAAACAACGTTTAAGCGGCGATAGAATATATTTCTTAAAATATTCAATAATTATATTATAACTTACATAATTTCATTGAGTAAAATACAGTGAATATAGGTAGGGCACAACGTTAACAGGGTGATTTTACACGGATAAACCAGCTTTTTGACGGCACTTTTGCATGAGAGCTCGCAACATGAATTGTTTCCTGGACAAAGTTCTGACTTGTCGAAGGAAAACGTCGAGGTCAATCACGCCACATCTTAGGGCTTCGCCCATGTAGTAGATGGCGTCTTCGAGAGCTGCCTCCTCGGCGAAGGCATTGAGCAATCTAGAATTTCAATTTAAAAATAAAAAATGCCAAATATTCACATAAATAAATTAAGCTTGAAGGGGTAGGTACTAAAGAGAAACGAGCAACTTTTTTTATAATTTATAATGCACTATCACTAGAAACACCCGCGTAGCTCCACCCCTCGGCTGTGAAATTTCGACCAATCACAGGTCGAGAAATGGTCACGCGCGGGTGAACACGTATAAATACAACGAGTCCTCCCGAAAGTAGCATAAACAGAGATGAATATGCGATCGGGCCTGTATCGGCGAGCATAAGCCTATCTCTAGACATAAATTACGATACTTTCCATCGCATCTAGCATCTACACCTTGTTAACGCTACAAACTAACTTAATATTGTCACTTATTCTATGGTCATTGTGTAAAGCACGGCAACACTGGATTTCTCAATTCTGCCATATTTAAGGTGGGCTAAGTGCTCCTTAAATCTGGTGTTGAGAGACTTTCGTGTTTGACCTACATACTTTAGATCACAATTTTGACAATTGATTTCGTATATGCCAGATTTTTCGCTATTCCCTACTTTATCTTTCGGGTTGCCTAAAAGGTTTTTCAGTTTATTTTCAGATGTGAAAATTGTCTTTAAATTTCGTTGAGCAAAAAACCTTGTCAAACCTCTTGTCAACTGAGGTTCAAAAGGTAATGCGACAAATTTTAAGTCCTGTTTTTGTTCTTCAGAGCGAAAAGTCGCAGGTGCAGATGCTAGATGCGATGGAAAGTATCGTAATTTATAAGGCTAGAGATAGGCTTATAGGTATATGCCGATACAAGGAGGACTCGTATTTATACGTGCTCATCCGCACGTGACCATTCCTCGACCTGTGATTTGTCTAACTTTGACAACCGAGGTGTGGAGTTACGCGGGTGGGCCTATAAATATTTCAGTTTTCGGGAAAGTAGGGTAGTATAGCTTCGGCTTTGATAATGAGCACATTGTGTTCGAAACGCGTCAGCAGTGAAAATCAAGTGTTTCGGTGTAGTGGGGTATTTCTAGTGATAGTGCATTTTTCCACTGAAGTTGTCCAGTGTTTCCATTGTGATAATTTATAACATTTTATAATTTCTATTTGAAACAGTGAAAAGAAGGAATAGTTCCAACTTTATGTCAATAATCTTCGTAAAATAAACAAGACACTTGTAGATAAAGCGAAACTTACTAATTACATTGGTTTACCGAATAAAATAGAAAGCTGAACAAACAAAATGGACATTTGTGGCCAAAATGCTGTCAGAGTTCTGCAGTTTTATCTTATTTATTTCTTAAAAAATGAAAGTAAAACTGCAAATTTATTCTTGCTTTTCGATTAACAAAATCTTGAGCTCTCAAATGATACTACTTTGCTGACGTAATTTCTCTTTAGTACGCCATTAATCGAATCGAGCAGAAAAAGACAACAAATACGTCTTTCTCGTTGCTTGAAATTCACAACTGCAAGGCCTATTATAGCATTGTTCGAATTAGTTGCCTAAAATGTGCGACGACATTCGGTTCGGTTAAACTTTAGAAGATCACAAACAAAAAAAAACAGATATTATTTGTTAAAAAAATCGTGTCAATTCTTGCTTCTATACCCAAACAGTTTATTTGCACACAGTTAGCTATGAACAAGGCCTTAGTTAACAAACATAATGCAAAAAAAAGAAAGAATGAGAACTTATTGTTCACAGACAAGAATAGGAGGGAAATAAAAATTTTTCGTAAAAAGGTTTTTGTTGAAGCACATAAATAAGTTGAAAATGAACGCATTTTAGTTACTTACTGCTTGTACAGAGGCGCTGTCGTCGTCACAGCGTCATCTACGTCGATAGATTCCTGATTGCTGAGCCTTTCGATGGCCTTATCAAGCTCTTGCTCCTTATCTTTCAGCATAGTGATATTTTTATCCAAATCACTCTGAAAGTGTAATTAAAAAATCGCAAAAACATATTTAACAAGCAAAAGTCGGAATATAGTTTATTCTTTTAAGGGCCGGTTTTTCAGTGGTTCCAAGTGTTTTGGAAACAACGGAATTATTGCTTTTCTGACCACATTTTCGCAAATGTTAACAAGAAAAACATGGCATCATAAGTATCTACACAGAGTGGTGATAAAGTCCGGAACATTCGCGAACACTTTGCAAACAGAAATTTTTGAGAAAATCTGTTGGATAGGTCAAATTGACTTAAATTCTTATGGAAGTGTTGACGTAATTTTTAAGTCTCTTAGAGCTTATTCACAACCACTTTACGTACGTAACGTAACAAACTTTAACAATGGTCAACAATTGTTCATGACAGCTTCTGACTTTTCCAGTAATTGTTGACGATTGTTAAACTTTGTTATGTCACGTACGTAAAGTGGTTGAGAATGAGGTTTTACGTCACTCCGTGTCAAACATAAGGCAAATTTTCTCGATTTTTTGGTTTAATCGAAAACTGACGTCTGCTCAACATTGTTCCTACTAATTCTCTCTAAATCTAAGCAATTGACATACAGAGGCATTTAAATTTCTTAATAATATAACAATACAACTTTGTAGCTCGATTTCTGGTCGATTTAAAGTAAAATCTGTTCCTTTAACATTATTTTGCAAGAATTTAGCACTATTTTTTCAGAGACTATGTATACCTAGTGACAACGAGACCATGTACGCTCCAGTAACTTTTCAGTTTTCTAATTATTATGATAAATATCTGAAAAAAAGTGATAATGTCCACGAAACGTCATCTTTCGACATATGTACATTAGAACTTTCTATTCGCGAAAATCAGCAAAGTGTCTGACATCTGGTGGCAATACTTTAATTACACTGAGAGACAGGATACGGAAATACTTTTAAACGTCCGCCATCATAATTTCGGCTTACGTCAGTCAGTTGTCAGTTGCGAGGTTAGGTAGTAGTTTTGTTAGGAGTCATCCTCTCGCTTGCTCGAAATTTTGGGAATAATTCTGTGGAATTTTACGTTTTGTGTTTACTTAAGTGGAACATTGTAAATCCAGGAAAACTTTGGCTTTTAAAAAATCCACGTATCGATGTCACTGATATCACCAACTGACACTGTCAGGCACGTCACGCTAGAATTCTCACTTCCGGCTCCCCAATGGGGTGAGACCGCCATTTTGTGGTTTAGCAATGCCATCTATTAGCAGCTGATTTTCGCGAATCGCTTCCTGTTACGCCGGAAATAGTTTTAATTTTTAATTTTTAAACGGGATAAACGGTATATTTTTATATTTTTGGAATCTAGGAGTCATTCTGAGTATTACAGTGTCATTTTATGAAGTCTCTTCTTTTGTTTTGGGAAACTTGGTTGTGGATCTAGAAGGCGATGCTACTCATTTTTTGTGGATAAAAATGCCAAGTTCGTGGTATCATTGCACGCACAAAAAAATATCTGTTTTCATGAATTAGGTGTACCGGCGTGTTACCATTTGAAAAAATTTAGTTATCCAGGAAAAACTTTTTTCTTTTCCATAGTTTGAAGCCATCCGAGTAAGGCTTAAATGAGTCGAAACTAAACATTATTAATTTTATAAGAATACTGTCGTCCATTAAAGACAAAAAAAGCGTATCGCAGCACTCTAGACCCACAACAAAATTTCGTCAAAACACTTAAAAACTCATGAAAATGACACAGGATGACCTCTAGATTCCAAAAATATAAAAATATACCAGGTGTCCCATTTCAAAATTAAAAATTAAAGCCATTTTCGGCGTAACCGGACGTTGCAATGAATGTCAAAAAATTACGTTTGATAAGCATGTTCACTGTGAATTTTCTCAGGTTTTTATCTTGATAATTGCAAAAGTTATTGGGGCGTACATGGTCTCGTTGTCACCCGGTATAAACATATTGTAAGGAACAAGAACAGTGATCATGAAACTTTTAAAAATAAGTAATTGCGTTAAATTTTAATTAATCATCTTTGCCCGCTTCTTCTTTTATTCCAAAAGAAACATTTTTAGCCTAAACACTTCAAGGTCTTTTCCTCCTTGATATACATTTTCGGGTTATTATGGTCTATTAATCATTTTCCACTTACATACAGACTGTAGTAAAAGTTTGGCCCTATAATTTTGAGGCACCCTGTATAACAAAAGCCATTGCAGACGTTCATTTTTTAATAAAAGTTTTGACTTCTATAATTGAGTTCTTTCCAACCCTAAAGCCACACCAACCAACCTTATTCTGTAGACTTACTGTACGGGGTGTTCAAATGAAAACGAAACAGGCCCAGTGAGTCATTTTTCTGATAAATGCTCGAACAGGTCGACTTTTGTTTCGAGGGGGACATATTAATCCGTAGTGGGCGCTATTTCACAACACACCCCCTAACCCCATCGACCCCAACTTTAGAATTTCAAATGGCAACCCCCCACTTGTGTCAAACTTTTCGATATTCGTTCACCTCCAGCGCCCTCTATGGTCGAATTTAAAATTACATTAGCGCCCTTTGTGATACATCATTCGAAAGGGCATGAAATTATCTGTAAATCGGTGCAAACATTTTTGAAATCAATCATCTTCAAAAGTTACACTGAAAAACATGAACTGGTTCTGGACATAGAAATAATTACTGTTTTTGCTGTAACTTTTGAAGGAGTTGATGGATTTTAAAAATGTTTGCACTGGTTCACAGAGAATTTCATACTCTTTCATATATCACATGTATCACAAAAGGCCCTAATATAATTTTAAATTCGATCTGAGAGGGGGCTGGAGGTGAACGAAATAAGTTTCACACCATTGGATTCGTAATGAAATTAGCTTTCAAATGATGTATCACACGGTGAGGGTGTTGCCATTTGAAATTCTAAAGTTGGGGTTGATGGGGGTTAGGGAGGGGGTGTTTAATGGTATGAATGAATAAAGTGTTACAAGATGCTCATACTCCCCTTAACAAAGGATGCAAATATAAGTTTTTCGTGCATGAGAAAAGGATAGAACTATAAGCAAAAGCACTCGAAACAAAAACAGGAGTGATTCGTTTTCGTTTGACCACCCTGAATTATGAAACATTAATGAGTTACACAAAGCTGTAAATGAAGCTGAAAGCTTCAAACAACAAATTTAAAATGTACTTATTTATGATTAGTTAATGGCCGGTATGAAGAAACAGTAACAAAGCTTTTACTTATATTTCTAGCCTTTTCTCGTGCACAAAAAACTTGTATTTGCATCCTTTGTTAATGTGAGTATGAACATCTTGTAACACTTTATTCATACCGGTATGAATAAACGGTTACAAAGCTTATAGTTCTATCCTTTTCTAGTGCACGAAAAAATTATATTTGCATCCTTTATTAATGCAAGTAATCTTGTAACACTTTATGCATTCCACCCAATGAGTGACTTCATGCAAAAATGGTCAATTTTAGTAAAACAATTCACTAGAAACCATCTGGCACATACAAGCAATTTTTTACATCATTAAAATAAATAAAGAAAGAATTCTACCTGTTCTTTCTGCAATCTGCTCAAAATGGCATTAAGTTTGATCTTCCCCTGATTCAACTCATCTTGCGTCCTTTTCAGAGTATCCAATTCTGCCTGATTCTGAAGATACTGTTCCTTCATTCGTCTCATCAATTTTTCTTCAATTGCAGTTAAAAGACTCTCCCTAATGTGTTCATCTTTTATTGTACCCGTACCACCAGCACTTGGGACAACACCACCAGAACCTGCTCCACTATAAGGGGGATAAGGGGTGGGGTAGGGATTGTAAGTAGGATAAGGCAAATTATTTGCAGGAGGATACGGTGTTGCATATCCCCCAAAGCCTGTGGCTGGTGGATAATTAGAGGGTGGGTAAGGTGGCATGAAATTACCTCCAGGTTGAGGCATAAAAGCTGAAATAATTAATAGTTAGCTAATAATAGATATGAACTAAGTTTTATTACCACTTGTAGGGTAAGGTACTTCGGGGTCTTTAGGTTTTGCAAAAACTGGAGGGTGATCTCCGAATGTAACAATCATAACTTGAATAAGTCCCAATAATTCTGAAGAATTCTAGAATTTTCATATAAAATTTCTATAGCTCGATTTAGTTAAAACTTACCGCATTCCAGTCATGTAAATATGGTAGATACACTTTTCCACTTTGATCCACAAACATTGATGGTTTTATTGACATTTCTTGAGTAGGTCGAACATAACAAATCGGTGCATTTTTTGGATGCGTATCCATCAACCATATACAAATGGGTATATTATATGTACTACCTCTGTAAGTCACAGGAATTGTTCCATTTAAATTAACTAGATCCATTGGGGTACCATCATTAAAAACTACAAATAACTCCCTTGATTAATTGTATCAAAAGGATCAATATACTTACTGTAAGTGTCTTGTTGCGGGTAAAGTCCATGATAGTTACTAGTTACACTTGAAATGTCTCTACACGTTGAATCGGGGTTGTGATACTGCAAAATGGGGGTACAGTTATAGAATTATTTATAAAACAACTTACTTTTGAAAGCCACTGTCTCAGTCTACCTTCGTCTACTACTCCAGCCATATTTTTATTGCTGCTACAAACTCCAAATAATTTATCTAAATTATTATCATCTATTTTACGTCCTAATCTTTTGTTTATAACATTTATTACTAATTGTTTAATTAATATAATAGAATGACATCACTTTGTGAAATCAATTTATTTTGTCATTGTTGTCATTAATGACACTGATGACACTAATGACAGAGCACTGACAGAGGATATTTCTAGAGAAGAGATGCTCTCCTTTGCACATGTATCTTAGAAATCTTACTTAATCTTGGCAATTTGATTGGTTCGTGTGAATCTTGACCGATCAGATTGCTGAGATTAACTCAGGCTCCCGAGATAGACGTGCAAAAGGAAAACGTCACAGACTACCTACTAAAAGATTTCTGGCGACTCAAATAAACCGAAACCGAAATGCATTTCAACTTTCAAGGAAAGATATTTCAAGATATTTCAGATTTGTTTGAGTGGGTGACGTGAGAAATATAAACATCGCCAGAGAACTTGTATTCGTCTTAATCGTATTTTATAAAGACTGTGTAAATTTCGGTACGTTTCGGAACAGAATTCTATGGAATGCCGTTTTACTTTTTAATAGAACAAGCCACCGTGGTAGCCAAGAAAATCACATAATTGAAATTCAAATACTGTTAAGAGAAAATAAATCTATTTTCATTATCTGATATGCAATTTCTATTATCACTACCGTAATTTCTCTTAACAGTAATTCAATTTCTGTTAACACTAATTCAATTTCTCTTAACACTATTTCATTTTTACTGAACAGTTATTCGGAGAGATAATAGAAATACACGCCACTGAACTGTCGTCGTTCTCTGTCTTACCAGTTGAAAATACATCTTCTGTCGCATTCGAACATGCGCAGTAGTGATAATGGAAATTTAATTTCTCTTAACAGTAATTCAGAGAGATAATGGAAACAACGCTATTGGTCCGTTGGGCTGTCGTGATAATGAAAATTGAATTTTACTTAACAGTAATTCGGAGAGATAATGGAAATAACGCTATTGGTCCGAGAGATAATGGAAATAGCGCCATTGGTCCGTTGGGCGATCACCTTTCTCGCTCGTACCACTCGAAAGTACATCTTCTGTCGCATTCAAGCATGCGCAGTAGTGATAATGGAAATTGAATTTCTCTTAACAGTAATTCAGAGAGATAATGGAAATAACGCTATTGGTCCGTTGGGCTGTCGTGATAATGAAAATTGAATTTTACTTAACAGTAATTCGGAGAGATAATGGAAATAACGCTATTGGTCCGAGAGATAATGGAAATAGCGCCATTGGTCCGTTGGGCGGTCACCTTTCTCGCTCGTACCACTCGAAAGTACATCTTCTGTCGCATTCAAACATGCGCAGTAGTGATAATGGAAATTGAATTTCTCTTAACAGTAATTCAGAGAGATAATGGAAATAACGCTATTGGTCCGCGTGGGCTGTCGTGATAATGAAAATTGAATTTCTCTTAGAGTTGACGGCCGACTAGAAGGATGTGTGGGCGTGGCCTAAGTGCGCGAACTTCAAACGTACAGTGCCGTAGAAATAGATATTAAAACGACACACGTGCTACTGTCAGTGTGGTCAGTACTCTCACTGACTCTCACTGACACTACGCCCACCCCGGTCTGAGTAATGGACTCGCCCGGACGAGTTTTGGTTTCTTGCGCAGAGCCGCCCACACATCCTTCTAGTCGGCCGTCAACTCTAACAGTAATTATCGGAGAGATAATGGAAATAGCGCCATTGGTCCGTTGGATTTTAGGTACTTAACAGAAATTCATTTACTGTTAACACTAATTCATTTTTACTTAAGAGAAATTCATTTAGGTACTGTTAACACTAATTCAATTTCACTTAACAGAAATAGAATTTTTATTATCTCTCCTTAGAGAAAATTGAAAAACAATTTTACTTAACAAAAATTCGTGCAGTGATAGGTAATCGAAATAAATTTGGTGATTTGCAGCAATTTTACGAGCCGTTTTACTTTTTATTGCAAGCATTTAGAATATTTTAATTTTTTTGAAATACACTGGCCATGGGTTGCATTAAAAAGTAAAATGGCTCGTAAAACTACGGTTTCAGTTAAATTTATCACTGAAATAATTTTTGTTAAGTGAAATTGTTTTTCAATTATCTCTAAAAGAGAGATAATAGAAATTGAATTTCTGTTAACAGTAAATGAATATGTGTTAAGTGAAATTCAATTTCCATTATCACGACTGGGCATGCGCGAATGAGACAGAAGATGTGCTTTCAAGCGATACGAGCGAGAAAGATAACAGTCCAACGCACCAATGGCTATATTTCCATTATCTCTCTGAATTACTGTTAAGAGAAATTACAGTAGTGATAATAGAAATTGTATATGAGATAATGAAAATAGATTTATTTTCTCTTAACAGTATTTGAATTTCAATTATGTGATTTTCTTGGTTACCACGGTGGCTTGTTCTATTAAAAAGTAAAACGGCATTCCATAGAATTCCATTAGCCCAATGAGAGCACCGGTTGCTAAGAAAATGAGCTGTAAAGGTCGTATTCTATGTGTGATAAAAGATAAAACGCAACTTTCTTGCTATATACCTATGTATAGCGATTTCTGGGTAGTTTTTCGAAATTTTTAGTGGAATCTGCAATAAGTAAGTATATCTATTTCGTGTTACGTGTTACATCGTCATAAGAGGGAAAAGGATCAGTGATGTGAGGTGGTAATTTACCGCGTAAATTACCAAATTAATTACGGTAATTTACCAAAAGTAAATTACCGTAAATTACCAAATTAATTACGGTAATTTTTCGGTAAATTACCAGCATAAATTACCATTAATTCTCGTTGAGAAAAAATGAAAATTTTAAAGTACGGAGTTCCATATCCCCACCACAATTATGACAGCTGTCAACTGTCGGGCGCCCTGAGGACAAGCAAACAAACGTCGTCTATAAGATTTACATTGTAACAACTTTTTCATCCACTTTGCATGCAATTCTCTTCAATCAATGCTTTAATAATGCATGTAAGCTTTTGTGTGCCCGAGTTTCTGTTAAATGTTAAGGGTTAAGGGGGTTAAGGGGGGTTAAGGGAAATACTTATCTTTTTTTTCGTTAATTTTCAAAATATGTTTGTATTTACCTTATAGTTCACCTATATAATTATTGTTTAAGTATTTACGAGAAATTGTGATTTTCCTTTCATTCAATCCAAAATTTGAAAACTTCTTAATTACGATGGTAAAAAAAAATGGTAAATTACGGCGGTAAATTACCACGGTAAATTACCATAAAAATAAATTACCCGAGAATTTAAATTGGTAAATTACAATGGTAAATTACCACGGTAATTTACCAAAAAAATAAATTACGGTAAACTCACATCACTGAAAAGGATGCACATAATGCCGACCGTAGTAATTTTACTGCGGCCAACAGTATCTGCATCGTTTTCCCCTTATGGCGAGGTAATAACGTAACACGTGACAGATAATTATATACTCTGGCAGTACTGCCGTAGCATGCCCGGTCGAAATCGGCATTATTTCAGGTTAGGCAAAATGCATCTCAAGTAATAACGTATCTTTGACGTCATCAACCAATCAATACGCGATATTAGCGATGACGTGGAACCGCCATCTTTGTTGTGTATGGTTATAGTCAACGCCTCCCACTGACGCCAAACAATAATGCAAGATTTCAATGTGCAAATTCCAGAAAACTTCATTTTTCGTCAAATTCTTTATTTACAGTTACTGAATAAGGGTTTTCAGCATAAAAGGATGGAAGATGTGCCATGTCAGACCCCCTATGCGCCGCCATAAACAGTATACCATCTGCGCATAGTGCGCTGCCGCTTGATTGGCTTGACGTCACAATTAGAAAAGGACCCTCTTATACTAAAAACCCTTATTGCGTTTTAAGACCTTATTAGTATTGACAAATTGAAGAATTTCTATCGATAAATCGTTACACTTATGTCCATAATGAGCTTTGTGCTGAAATAAATCAAATCTACACAAGGAAATTCTCGCTTTGTTTAGCTTCATTGCCATGGTAACAACCTTAACCTAGTCCAACAAAGATGGCGGACCTGCGTCACACTAATGCACGATTCCACCGACCTTACTTAACTTTAAGAGAGTCACTGTCACTGTCACTTATTATAGGTTAAGTTACTGTTTAAGACCCCATTAATGGTGACTTTAATTAAAGTTAGGCTTTAAAGATAAAGCAAAACTTAAATGCGCGGTGCAACTGAACAATAGTAGGTATGCCTTAAGCTCTAAAGCCTCCCTTAAAAATTAAGTAGTGTCGGTGAGATCGGCCATTAAAATGGCAATAATGACATTTATACCATAAAACAAACGTCATTCTTATTCATTTTTAAGTCTAACTTAAGTGATAAGTATGGTCCGTGGAATCGGCTATAATAGCCCGTATTCATTTTGCTCAGAGGCTGATTCCAAGTTGGTATATGTCATGACGTAACAACAGAAGTTTGATTAGGTGCACAACTCATGAGATGGCGCTAGCAACATGATTTTGCGTCTCATTATCGAGGACTTTCATGCTGAAACAGAGTGTCCTCGGTACACCCTAATGAGGACACTTCGTTTCCTCGATAGTGATGTGGTCAAAAATCTTAATGGTAGCGCCATCTCATGAGTTATGCACCTAAGCAGATTAATGTCGTTATGTCATGACATAAAAACCAACTTGGAATCAGCCCTTAGTCGCGAAAACAACACACTTGATTTCGGTTTATTTGACACGCCAAAAAACTGTTAATTTGGGTGACAGTGGTGACAGGTATGCTTGTTAACGTTTGTCAGTGGCTTAACCAACATGAAAATTCCAATTTTACTAGGATAATGAAATTAATAAACTCACAAAAAGAAACGTTTTTCTAATTCCTAATTTTCTAGTACGAATCAGTAATTAATAAATTGTGTTCAATAGGTCAAACAAACTTATTGGTTCTAGAGAAACTTCCAAAATCATTTTTGTTTTCAAAGTTGACGTTTAGTGGTTTACATCAAAACAAAGACCCTAGATGCACGTGTGTTTTGGTGTCAACTGTCAAGAATATAAACATAACCTTTTCTTGCTATTTAAGGAAAATGGGAAAAAAGGGGAAAGACAAGAAGAAAGGCAAAGGTGCCGAGAAAACCGCTGCTAAAACCGAAAAGAAGTTGTCTAATAAAATGAAGAAGGAATTGCAAAAATTGGGAGAGGTTCGATTACATCAAGAAAAATTCATTACTTTGTACTTACCTACATTTTAGGACGATATTGAGAATATAGTGGCACAAATTGAAAAAGAGGAACAAAAGAGACTTGAAGTGACTGAAAGTGTAGTTGATCCACCCTCACGACGGGTTAATTTTACTTTTATATCCCATCCTGATAAAGAACAACTGATTTTGTTTGGAGGGGAATTTTTTAATGGACAGAAAGTAAGGTCAAACATTTATGCAATTGTTTTTGTGGTTATGTAACGTGGTTAATTTGCAAAGTACCTATATAGTTGCTTCATACCAGAACTTCTAACAAAAGAAAATCTTTTATTATATGGGGTTGTTACAAATTATTGTAACATCGTGGATGACTGTAGAAACAAATAAACTGAAGTTCAGCAAATTTAGTAACTAAATATCAAAGCGAACCAATAACACACCAACTAACACAAGCGAAGAGCAGTTATCATAACATTTAAAACTTAAAAAAGCTCTGTAGCTAATTTATAATAATAGCTGCAATAGTCTCATATTTCATTAAAGTTTATTTCAGTATGTAAGTTTTATAAATCATTCAGTAGGTAGTAAGTAATTTTTTATAAAAGTAAGTGTTATTTTAACCTCCCCAACCCCATCACAATTTAAAAAAAATGGGAGGTTACTGCAATCACTAAAATTTTCGAATTTGAGATAGCACCAGATCTTCACGTTTTGAGGTCTCAGGAACCCAGAAAAGGGGTTTTTAAAATGTGTCTGTGTGTATGTACGTACGTTCGTACGTTCGTTTGTAATCACGCCACAGCCAAAACTACTAGACCGATTTGGCTGAAATTTGGAACATAGGCATCTCGTAACCTAACTTAGATCTGAAAAGCTTTTGGAGCCAATCGTGCAACCGGAAATGCCATTTTGGCACATCTAATTTTAAATGCAAACCCCCATTTTTTTCATTCTTAGTGCCCTTTTGACCAAAAATAAAAAAAAAATTGATTTTTATCGGACTTTAAAATCGCGGTACAGCCCAAGCCCCTGAACCGATTTGGATGAAATTTTGCACATAGGGATTGTATTACACGTCGAAGAACTGAACAAATTTTGAATTCAATCGACTCACGGAAAGTGCCGTTTTGGCACACCAATTTCCAAATTTAAAATTATTCTCTCATTTGACCATTAAAAACAAGTTTTTGAAAGATTTATTGTCACCATCAGAAAGGTCTTCAAATTCTGGTTTTAAATAGGGCAAAATTAATTCGCATTTAGCGCTGTTTGGTTCAAAAAATCGAAATTTTATAATAACAGTAAAAATACATTATAGCCCAAATTTCTGAATCGGTTTGGCTGAAATATGGTACATGGAGATTGGGTGACCCGTTGAAGACCTGAAAGGCTTTTGGAAGCAATTGGTCCACGGGAAGTGCCATTTAGGCATATCATATCAACTTTAAATTTTAAATACAAAGGTCTCCTTTTTTATGTCGCCATTAGAAAGACGATCAAATTCTCGTTCTAAAAATGTATTCACAGTTTCTGCCATTTCAGTGGAAAATAGAGAAAAAATTCTTTCTCATTAAAAGGGTGCGGGCTGACAGTGGATGACATAAAGTGGCAGTTATTGTCAAAAAGGTGGCAAAAGATTAACCTTAAAAGAAACATATTGTCAAAAGTGATGGGTGATGTCCGAGGTGACGTCGGTATTTGTCAGAAAATTGCGAAATTAGTCCAGGATTAAAAAAAATCTGTTGAATTAACTACTATCTACACAGAATACAAAGATCCACGCGATGGGGAGGTTCCAGCCGCTTCTCTGCTGCATTTTTTTTCCTTCTTAATTGTTTCATTTTGGAATTGTACCATTTTTACCGAATTTTTATATATTTTTTATATTTTATTACATTTTCAGACTTTCATCTTCAATGATCTATTCTTCTACAACATCCCCACCAACACTTGGACTGTTCTAAAAGCTCCCTCTGGTCCTCCCCCACGATGCGGTCATCAGATGGTAGCCACTTCCACCAATAAAGGCCAACTTTGGCTATTCGGGGGTGAATTTGCAAGCCCCTCTCAAGCCCAGTTTTATCACTACCGAGACTTATGGCTGTACCACATGGCAAAAAGACAGTGGGAGAAAATTGTCGCACCAAATGGTCCAAGTGCAAGAAGTGGCCATAGAATGGTCTATGTAAAAAAAAATATAATACTGTTTGGAGGATTCCACGATAATTTAAGGGATTATAAGTATTTTAATGATGTTCATATGTTCAACACAGAAACTTACAAGTGGGTTAAATTAGAACTATCTGGAAGTCCTCCACCTCCCAGATCTGCTTGTTGTATGGTGACTTTGAATGATGGGAGAGTTCTTATTTATGGAGGGTATAGCAAGGAGAGAATTAAAAAAGACGTGGATAAAGGGCACGTGTTCACAGACTCGTATTTGCTAACTCCAGACAGTAAGTTTTGCTTGAAATTGTTTTATAACGATTATTTTATTCATTAAGTATTGAACCAATCCAAAGCAGCATTTAGAATACCAGTAAACAATCAAATCCTCATTACAGTGATAATACTACAACGTCAATTTGACATTACTTACTCAATACAATACCATCAAGAGACTACTCGTCGTATTACTGTTGATAAGACGACAGTCAGTCGTAGTTCAAATCAACTGGTAATCCTACGACATTTAACACAACTGTCATTAAAAAATGGCAAAAGTAAAAATATACTTACTCAAAGTAAACATTTAATCAGATTTAGAAAAAGATACGGTTACCAGATTTGTACAGAAAATTGTTGGGTAATTTTAAACTGTGTGGTATCTTGTTATAATTACAACAAACTACAAAGTCACTCGCCGGAATGTAAATTTGTAGCACTTTATAACATTCTCCTAAAACTCACGAGCCAACAACAGGAACTTAACATTATTTTAAACACTGGATATGAGCAGGTCCTCCTCTTTTTGAGCTATTAGTTATTTTTTCAATTTATCAAATCTCTTCTAATAAACTCTCCCCGGTGTCCTTCGGTCTTCCTGTGTCGCGTCTAATTGGTCTTCGCTTCCTATATCCTTCGTATCAGTTTTGTTTCGTCCATTCTTTTCATAGTAGGTAGATGCCCCCGAACAAGACTTCATCTAATAAGTACTCCATTGTAAAGTTTTAGGTATTCTACCAAATTTCATACCAAGAATGTTATAATGCGGTTAAAATAAAATTCAATCGCCGTAATCAGCCGTAGGTATACATAAATGTTTAAATCTTGTTGAAAATAAATAATTTCACTTCTATTTTGTGACGTGACACTCAGTTGACAAGTGACTGACAACTGACAGCGATGATCCAACATTTTTACACTACCTAGACTCGAACGTCTTTGGAACTACTTCAATACTTTTAATTTATAAAATAATCTGTAAAATATGATTCGTCGTCTCTTGATTGCCTTGTTGAGTCCTCATGGATTCACTACTCGTCAATGGTAGATTTTCTTTCGGCCAAAGACGACTCGAGCAAGCTCTCGGCGTCTTTTTGGCCTAAAAAAAATCTACCATTTTGACTCGTAGTTCAACCATTCGGACGTCAAACCCGCGGCAATCAAGAGACGACTTATCATATTACTAATGATTATATTTCTGTCAAATGAAATGTCATGGCAACGAGTATGGCAACCTTATTGTTTCCATGAAATTTCTTTTGTTGTTTTATCGTATATAATATAACGAGTGGTACTGATTTTTTCCGACAAAATTTGCGAAACAAATAAATGAGTAGCTTTTGCAACGAAAATCGTCACGAGCGCTTTAGCGCGAGTGGCGATTTTCCAAAAGCAAAAGCTACGAATGTATTTGTAAGCAAATTTTGCAGAAAAAATCAGACCACGAATTATATTCGGATGATTAAATAACAAAAGAAATTTCAATAGAAACTGTAAGGTTGCCATGACATTTCATTTGACAGAAATTTTTTCGCTGGAAAACCGTCCTGGCGTTTTTCAGTTCAAAACCATGGTGATTGGTCGACTGTCTATAAATTCTGACGTTTGATTGGTTTAAAATTCTTGAGTTGTTTAATCATCCGAATATAATTCGTGGTCTGATTTTTTCTGCAAAATTAGCTTACAAATACATCGTAGCTTTTGCTTTTGGATTTTCGTTGCAAAAGCTACACATTTCTTATTTCAGTACCAGATAAACAAAATTTCAGAAAATGACGCAAGTGGTACCAAATGGAAATGGGTGCAAACCAAAATAGGAGGAATTCATTTTTCGCCTAGATGTAGTATGCCAATGACGTCGGCAGTCAATAATCTGTCTGCTTACTGTTATGGAGGGGTGTTTGATGTAGATGATGATGAAGACCTCTCTGCGACTTTCTTCAATGACTTCCATGTAATGGATCTAGAGAAACTTGCGTGGAGAAATGTAACAATAACTGGCAGAAATCAGAAAGGCCAAAAAGCGAAGAAAATAAAAAATGAAGAAGAAATTGACAATATGGAGACTCAAGAATTAGAAGAAGCTGTTAAAACTACCACTATTTCAGATGATGGTGTTTTTAAAGTAACAGTGGGACCAACTGCAGGATCAAGCAGTATAAACGTTTCTGAAAAAGTTGAGGATTCAAGGGTCTTTCAGCCGTCTCCAAGAATAAATTGTGGGTTGGCCATTAAGCATGGAGTCTTGTATCTATATGGAGGAATGTTTGAAGATGGAGATAAACAAATAACTTTCTGTGATTTGTATTCAATTGACTTGAAAAAATTAGATGAATGGAAGGTTATAATTCCAGATGACATGTCAAATCTGGAATGGATTGGTTCTGATAGCGAGTCTGAAGATGAAGGCAGTGAAGAAGAATCCAGTGACTCTGAAATGGATACTGACTAAAAGCAGAAAATTGTTGTGATTTTTGTGGTCTTTATTGAAATAAATTTTTTTTTTAAATAACCGGTTACTTAAAATTAACAGTGAAAAGCTACTATACTATAGTGTAAGCTTAATTTTCTTCCCATGGAAGCTAAAAATGAATAACAGTAAGTTTCAGATAGATCTAAGTCTTCCATAACATTCTTTGCATTATAGTCTTGAACCAGAAGGGATGAATACTGTAGAGGGGGGTTTCCGTTGACGATGTGACTGCCCACCCTAATAGAGGGAAAGATAATGATAAATAAATTAATAATAATTAAAGTCTCCTTTAAATATTTGCCTAGCAACATTTCAAAACGGCTGCTCCTGATTTGTCAAAATCCCCCTTTAAAGTCGACATTAACTTTAACGGACCTTATGTCTGATTGCACCGTAATTTTAAGGATAAGTGACGTTTAAATTCCGTAGATACATTTGTTGAAACAATGGTTCCCAAGGACTTTAAGGGTCACTTATCTTTAAGGAACACTCAAAAATTACGGTGCAATCGGCCATAACTTTTATTATGAAATCGGCCCTAATTAAATAGATTAATTTTATAATTATTAAATGTAAATTTTTTAATTTAAAGTAACATTAACCCAGAGATTAATAATAATTTAAAACATGAACCGTTTAAAATAAGAATATTATACCTGATATGCTCTTCCAGCATGCCTAGTTGAATAATCTGGATTAAATGAACTCCCTGCAGTTGTATCAACATTTGACCCAGGTTTAACACTGTTGTCAAATCTTTTCTTTGGCTTAAAATTTTGCATATTTTTTGATAAATTTGATGATGGCCCTGCCTTGTCTTCTTGTCTTGAAAATCCACTACTTTGCTGTTGAACATTACATCAACAACATACATTTTAATAACTTCTACTTACAGATTGGCCACCTGCAGCCGATGTAGATGATACCACTTCACTTTCTACCCCACTTTTTTCCTTAGTAGATAAGCATGCTTCGAGGAAAACACATAATCTTTCTTCATCAGGTTGCCTGTCCTGAGGGAGAGATTCTTTTTCTGTAACTTCATCGATATCCTTTTCATCATCTTCGAGACATTTAGATTCCTTCTCACTTAATAGTGCTTTTTCAGACTTTGTTAATGACCCTCCCTTTTTCTTATCAACTGCGTTCAACATTTGTTTTTTGTAATGAACATGTGATATTGATGCATTGTCAGCAACTTCATTGAAATATGCATCCCTATCATCTATATCATGCAAGTCATCTTCATTTATTTCCCAGGAAAGACTTGTTGCAGTGCTTATTGTTGACATGGTTGTGAATTAATCAGCCGTTCAACCCTGAAAGAAACTAATGATAGGAAATATCCAGATATATCTTCAATTTTTTGGAAGCTCCTTTTTAATTTTTTTTTCAAGTTTTTGCAATGTACACAAACACAAAACTATGGCAATCTTCAACCAGTGCCTGAGCATCAAGTGATCCAATAAAAAACTCATACTCAGTGGGCTTTGAAATTGAAACTCATGTCTTTGATTGCCGGTTTTTTCTTCGGGGTTGATACTGTTATCTGACTGAATCAAAGACATGACTTTTAGTTCCAGAGCCTGCTAGCTAGGAATGTACCGTGTTCCTCTCCTTTATAAACTCGATGTTCAAAAGTTAAGGATATTTCCGAAAAACCAAACTATAACCTGATATGATATTGCAAAAACATTTTTTAATGAGCATACTATTTTACGACTTATTTCACATTACCCTTAACTTTTGAAGAGGGGTTTATTATTATTTAACCGAATGGAAATACATCACCCTGTTTATTCATGTTTACCTATTCTGTATCCATCAAGTTATTTCCAAATAAGTTTCCTATATTTTATTCCATTATGCACCGGCTAACTTTATAAACAAATTTATAAACACACCAAAATTAATATCAACAACCCCACTTTTTACTACTATTTACACTTTTATGGACACTTCCTCTATCAAACTGTCAAATCAAATCAAAATTATCAACTGTCAACTGTGAATCAAATGTGAATTGTCAATTCCAAGGATAGTAGGATAGTGCACCTTGCATATAGGCGCAGTGTATAAATAGTTGCCTGCGTTCGCCCCATTCATTGGAGAAATGTGGCTGAGTATTGCGAAACGAAACTTTCGTCTTACGTAAAAACGTTGCTTTATTGTGAATTTTGTGTTTAATATTCTATTAATATCTATTGAAGTGACAGAACGTCAAAATTTGAATTTTATGTTGGTATGAGGAAATTTTGCAAGGAATTTTACTAACAGTTGAGTGGTAGAAGCGATTCAATGCGATACGTCAGAAAACATGACAAATGTCAAAATTTTGCAATTGCTCTGAATTGGCCCAAAATGGCGTTTGTGTGCGTGCAGTTTTGAGTAATAAGTGCAAAGAAAAATATTCACGATTAAACAACTCAAGAATTTTAAACCAATCAAATGTCAGAATTTATAGACAGTCGACCAATCACCATGGTTTTGAACTGAAAAACACAAATACAAAAAGGCGACCGCTTGGGCCCATCTCTACCAAATTTTAAATTTTGGTAAGCGAGGGATAGATGAATGTTTGGGGGAAAAATAAAAGTTTAGTATCTATTAGTTTTCAAGAAAAAAAATTCGTGAAAATTGCCAATTTCTCGGTGCAAATGTATTTAGAACCACATAAAAATGTGACCGCCTGGACCCTTAACTTTGAAACGGGGAGATGGTCTCACCGGGGAGATGCAACTTATCTCAGCACAGAGTCTCCCCGAACCTATTTTTGAACATAAATGAGATTTTGGCGCATGACAAGAATTGGACGTTGACAATTGAGGCAAAAATCAAAAATAACTAGAAAAATAAACCCGAATTTTTGAGGTTTTACTCGTGTGACAGTTATTTAATTTATTAGTTTATATATTCTTAAAGTGCCGAATGTTTCTTGTTAATTTTTTTGCGTCTTTATAAATGTGAATTTTTTATTGCTGCTAAAATTTTAATCAGTTTCGCCTTTGTTTAAAGTTCATAATGTTTCAAAAGTTATTTAATTTGTGGTATTTTTAATTTAACTTTCGTATTTCTTATTCAAAATTTCATGCTTTCATACAAATGATCCTAAAAAAGTTGTTACTTATTATTCAGTCTTATAATTACCTATTTATGTAGTAATTTACATACCTACATATAAAGACTGAACTTTTTCTATTTAGATACAACAATATAAATTAACACCTACAAAACTGCATTTTTTTCTTTTTACGCCTTATTTTTCCTATCAAGTGCGAAAAATACAAACATTTCTGCGATTAAAATGAATATCAATAAATTTATTTGCTAATCTTACGCAAAATAATTTTGGATAATATTTTGCCTAAAGGCTCTCCCAGCCAATAAATCTACATTTCCTCTTCCGATATATTGATTTGCAACAGAATCATGCCCTTTTCTTCATTTTCATCGAAATAACCACTGGCATTTTGTTGCAACTTGATGCACACGCAGGCGCATTCTAACCTGGGAACTGGGAGATGATCTCGCTTGGTTTGACCAAGGGAGATTGAATCTCATAGGTTTGCCGCAGCTCTATATGCACCTGAGAGCGGCGTGTTGCCTAAATCTCACCGGTGAGATGATCTCCCGGTTTCAAAGTTAAGCGTCCTGGGAAAATTTCTATATATTTGTATTCAATCTTGTAAGAACACTTTACTATACCTCCACGCCAAAAATCAAAGTTTAGTGTCGTCCAGATCCTGATTTTCAATTTATTTCCTGGGCCACTATCGTATAGGGTCCTTTCTATCAAATTGTCAAAAGTACAGGCCCTTACAATTTACAAATTAGGGTTATTGTACAGCAGTTCCAGAAAAATTTTACATCTTCAATAGAAAATGAATGGAGTTTATATGCTAGTTTGGGGAAACGTTATCTTCCAGGTGGTACGAGGTGCTATGAGGTAAAAAAACTTTGAAACGACTTCTGAACACGACCCTTGTTCAGGGCTATTCAGAAAATATGTGATCAGATAACTGGATAACGGTAGACTGGAAACTAGTGAATCGCAATCTGTCAAAAGGACGCTTGCCTGACGTTAGTTTGCACTCTCGCCAGATGAAATGACAGATGTCATGTCCCCAAACAAGTCCCCGGTAAAATGACATGACATGTCCCACGAACTAACTTTAGACAAACGTTCTTTCGACAGATTGCGATTCATTTGTTAATTGTTTCCCTTAACACATATTTTCTGAATTATAAAACAATCGCTCTGGTTGCGTCGCGTGTGTACCTATGGTGCTCAGCGTTCATTTACTAAAATAAATTTAAATAAAAATGTTTTTCACCCCTAAAGTGACATTTTTAGAAAAAAACGGCGCAAAAGTTTTCGATCCGGTAATGCAACAGCTATGAAGTTCGATCATGATAATTGCTCTTTTGCTGAGAAAAACTTAAAAAGGGGACTTTTTGCCTCTAAAATGGCAATTTTCTAAAAACTTGCACTAAGGTTTTTCATCCGACAATGCAACAGCTATCGAATCCGATAGTAAGAATATGCTTTTTTGTAAAATAAATTCAAATAGGGTCCATTTTGCTGCTAAAATGACATTTTTCGAAAAAATGGCACTAGGTTTTCGACTTGAAAAGAAAATCAGCAATCAAATTTGATAATAAAAAAATGCAGCAGAGAAGCGGCTGGAACCTCCCCATCGCGTGGATCTTTGTATTCTGTGTAGATAGTAGTCAATTGAACAGAATTTTTTTAATCCTTGACTAATTTCGCAATTTTCTGACAAATACCGACGTCACCTCGGACATCACCCATCACGTTTGACAGTATGTTTCTTTTAAGGTTAATCTTTTTCCACCTTTTTGACAATAACTGCCACTTTGTCATCCACTGTCAGCCCGCTCCCTTTTAATGAGAAAGAATTTTTTCTCTATTTTCCACTGAAATGGCAGAAACTGTGAACACATTTTTACAACCTGAATTTGATCGCCTTTCTAATGGCGACATAAAAAAGGAGGTCTTGTATTTAAAATTTAAGTTGATATGTTTAAATGGGACTTCCCGTGGGCCAATTGCTTTCAGGTCTTCAACGGGTCACCCAATCTCCATGTACCAAATTTCAGCCAAATCGATTCAGTAATTTGGGCTATAATGTATTTTTACTGTTATTATAAAATTTCGATTTTTTGAACCAAACGGCGCTAAATGCGAATTAATTTTGTCCATTTAAAACCAGAATTTGAAGAACTTTCTGATGGTGACAATAAATCTTTCAAAAACTTGTTTTTAATGGTCAAATGAGAGAATAATTTTAAATTTGGAAATTGGTGTGCCATAACGGCACTTTCCGTGAGTCGATTGAATTCAAAATTTGTTCAGCTCTTCGACGTGTAATACAATCCCCATGTGCAAAATTTCAGCCAGATCGGTTCAGGGGCTTGGGCTGTACCCCGATTTTAAAGTCCGATAAAAATCAATTTTTTTTTAATTTTTGGTCAAAAGGGCACTAAGAGTTAATACATTTTTAGAAGCAGAATTTGAAGATCTTTCTTATGGTGACGTGAAAAATGGGGGTTTGCATTTAAAATTTAAAAGTTGATGTGCCAAAATGGCATTTGTGGTTGCACGATTGGCTCCAAAAGCTTTTCAGATCTAAGTTGGGTTACGAGATGCCTATGTTCCAAATTTCAGCCCAATCGGTCTAGTAGTTTTGGCTGTGGCGTGATTACAAACGAACGTACGTACGAACGTACGTACGTACATACACACAGACACATTTTTAAAACCACTTTTTTGGGTTCCTGAGACCTCAAAACGCATAGATCCGGTCTTATCTCGAATTCGAAAATTTTAGTGATTGCAGTAACCTCCCATTTTTTTAAAATTGTGTTGGGGTTGGGGAGGTTAAAATAAACTGCTCAACAATTCAATTATGGATAGGATTTTTTTCATGGCACCATTTTTTGGCCCAAAAGGCATTCATATGATAACGCGAAAAATGGGGGTTTGTATTAAAATTCTTGAAGTTGGCCAAAAATGCACTTTCCGTGAACAGATGTGGCCCAAAATCTAATCAGCACCTATACAAATTGCCTGCTGAATATGTGTACCAAATTTCATTTCGATACGTTCAGTAGTTTGAGCTGCAGCGTGATCACAGACAGACAGGCAGACAGGCAGACATAGGCAAGACAGACACACAGACAATCATGTTTCAAAAAAAACTTTTTCGGATTCCCACGACCCTGAAACGTAAATTTGATGTTTTTGGCGATCCGATTTTTCGATCGATTTTATTAACTTCCTCCGCGAAGCGTAGAAGTTAAAATATTGAACAATTAGGTAAATTTTTATTAGGTATCTTGCAAATCTTTCGCGAAAATCAGCTGCTAATAGATGGCATTGCTAAACCACAAAATGGCGGTCTCACCCCATTGGGGAGCCGAAAGTGAGAATTCTAGCGTGACGTGCCTGACAGTGTCAGTTGGTGACACAGTGACATCGATACGTGGATTTTTTAAAAGCCAAGTTTTCCTGGATTTACAATGTTCCGCTTAAGTACACAAAACGTAAAATTCCACAGAATTATTCACAAAATTTCGAGTCAACGAGAGGATGTCTCCGAACAAAACTACTACCTAACCTCGCAACTGACAACTGACAGACGCAAGCACGACGCAAGCCGAAATTATGATGGCGGACGTTTAATAGTATTTCCGTATCCTGTCTCTCAGTGTAGTTAAAGTATTGCTACCAGATGTCAGACACTTTGCTGATTTTCGCGAATAGGTAGGTACATGAAAGCAGTTTAGATATTACATTTAATTCTAAAGCAAGCAAGGTACACCACAGGATGCTCCATTGACGTAGTAGAAGGCTGGGTACTAGGTACCTACATTACCTAGTCGCGGCGCACTTTCAGAAAATTTCGTAATTACGTGCATGCGTGTGGCCACATAGGTCGATTAATCGTGCCATCTTCTAGATGGCAACTGGCAAAATAGTGTTGAAGGTGAACCAACTGGTTCATTCGGGACCGCGCGCTCCAGGCTGAATTTTGCCCTACTTAGTACTTATTCCAGCGGTCTTGGATTGGAAGTGGGCGTGATAAAAAAATTCGTAATTATGAAAAAATAATTATCCCGCTTATCTACTGTTAAGTATCAGGCGTAGAAAATTGTTAAGGACAAGGACAGTGTTTAAAAAATCCGTCATCCTCTTCGTAATTACTAATTCCCAATATTTTTCTTATGGTGACGTCAAAAATAGAGGTTTATATTTAAAATTTCAAAATTGATGTACCAAAATGGCACGTCTGGTTGCACGATTCGCTCCAAAACTATTCAGATATCTAAGGTTAAGTTATCAGATGCCCACGTACCAATACCAAATTTTAGCCAAATCGGTCTAGGCTGTGGCGTGTTTACAACCGAACGAACGTATATACATACGTACATCCACACAGACAAATTTTTAAAACCCTTTTTGGGTTCCTAATACCTCAAAATGTGAAGATCTTATGTTATCTCATGCAATTTCGAAAATTTTTCTAATTGCAGTAACCTCCTTTTTTTAAGTGGTGACGTGGAGTGGGGAGGTTAATAGTTGTTATTTCAATAAAAGGGCCAGAAAGATTAGATTACTGCAGAAACAGAGCACAAGCAGAACAGGCATCGCGGGAATTGCCGACAGGGTCGTTGCCAGGGGGGCCAGGGGGTCTTAGCCCACCCTGTCTGTATACAGTGAGGTTCAAAAGTTGTTATCCCCCCCATTTAACTCTATGGAAGGGCAGTTCGAAAAATACTCAGAACTCGGATACCGAGTCGGATACGTAACTTTGACATTTTTAATGACAGTTTTACACACTACTGACGTCCACGGTAACTTTGATTTTACGGTTATGTCATCACTTTACAACACCCCGGTGCGGTAAAATTTCGAAAAAACACTGGCTCACAGGCAAACTCAAAAATTAAAGTAACGCTACAACAATAAATCTCATTTATAGAAATTTCACTTTACTTAACTTTTGAATTGATTAATATCATTTAAATATTTAAAATTTAGGTTTTCATTTCAATTGCCGATACGCCATCTTCCGCCAGTTGACATTATTTTGACTTTTGGCATGTATAGTGAATGGAAATGAAACTTTAGTCCTACGTCATTGATTCAAAAAGTGCAACGTTGCCGAATGGTGGATTCAAAATTCTATGAATATCGAAGTCAGCAACCAATATTACACAACGAAAGGTGTTGCCTATTCAAGAGGCGCTTTCCTACAAATACTCATGAAATGAAATTATAGGTCAAGTCAGGTCCTAACCATTCCTTATTACTGTTAGGGGATCACCTACGCCACTGGAGAAACCTAAGGACAGGGTGCGCGGGGAAACGGCGCGGTAGCCTCCGGCTCCAGTCCTAAAACTCCAGTCGAGAGCTCCGCTCGGGTCAATAAGTCTCTTCGTCTGTTAAACTCCTAACATTGTGCCATAAATATATACTAATTCATCGTTCTCTTATTTACTACTCCTACATCAGAACTGGGATTGCTCACCACTGCCCCTAAAAATTTTTTTTTTCTTCTCCGTCCTGATTTTCTGCGTTGTGCCTTGTATTGTGCCGTGATCCTATCTGTGACCTTCGAGTGTAATTCAACGTGCATCTAAATAGTTGAAACTTCGTTGCAATGCCTCGTCACAAGAAAAAGGAAAAATCCCTGGACAAGCCGACGAAAAAGAAAAGGGGTGAAAAGCGTTCTAGGAGTCCCTCTTCGTCGAGCGATGTTGAAAGCCATACTCCTCCGCCTCGGCCTCGGAACAAAAAGACTTTGTCGTCATCCACGAACTTTTCCCATCGGAAATTGCCATCGGAATTTCTCCGTTCCCGAGATTGCCTTGAAATTTTGAAACTCATCCCCGATTTTGATCCGAAGGTCAACAATATTTGCGAATGGGTAGAAATGATTGATGCGTATGCCGCCTGTTATAAATGGGATGACGACACAACAAAGTTCCAGGCTTTAAACAAATTGAAAAATACGGCCGCAACCTGGTATACAAATTTTGTGCAGAATGAAATTGGTTGGGCAACTTATGATTGGGCTGCTTGGAAGGTTTTGTTACAAAACACTTTTCGTTCAATTAAAAATATGTTCCAATTATTTATGGATGTTTGTACTCATAGGCCGAAAGAGGGTGAGTCTCTTTATTCCTTTTATTTTGAACATGTTGCTAAAATAAACAAAATGAAACTCGACTTTACGGAATCCGATAAAATTTCCTTGATAGTGGGAGCTGTTAATGACGATTCGGTAACTTCAGCTGTTAGAACGTGTAATATTACCCAGTTAAATGTTTTGAGTCATTATTTGTGTGATAAATACGCGGCGTCTATGCCGCCTGGTTCTTATTCTAGGAACCCAACCTCGAACCCAATAAGACTGCAACGCTCAGTGCAACCGCCACAACAAGGTCAGTCACAATCGGTTTCTTTTAATTCCCATATAAATAACTCCGGCCCGTCACAACCGCGTTTTAATAATCGTGCTTCCAAGTTCCAAGAGATTATTTGTTACTCATGTGGAATTGCAGGCCATAAAAAAGCAACGTGTTTCAAAAATAAAATAATTTGCAGTTTTTGTAAGCTACCTGGGCACTACGAGGCTAAATGTTTTAAAAAGCGGAAAGCTGTGGACGCCAAAGTTTTATTCGAAAACCATGGCGATGGGGGAAAATTTATACAACCAGCTCAAATTAACGGACTGAATTTGCAAATTTTCATCGATTTCGGCAGCGGGTGCTCATTAATCGAAAAAGGGTTGGCAGAATTTCTCACTGTTCCCATTAAAACCTTGCCTGACTCTGTCGTCCTCTCAGGGTTCTTAGGTCACGTAAGTGAAGTAACTGAGTATGTTGATGTCGATGTCACGATAAAAAACGTCACTCTGCCCTGTCGTCTCTATATTTTCCCGGGCTGTTTACCCCATTGTCAATGTATAATTGGCCGCAACTTTACAGAGAATAAATTAATCAACTATCATCGCATTGGCGACGAGTTAATTTTTTCAAAATCATTCGACGAGAGTATTTGTGTAATAAGTGAAAGCCCAGTGGTGATTCCCAAATACACCGAGTTTGACGAAATTAATTCCTTATTGTACACCTTCAAAGATTGTCTATCAACCAATTTACAAACGTTAGGCAAGGCCACTACCGTTTCCATGAAAATTGAGCTCTCCTCCGATATTCCAATTTGTCGCCGACCTTACAGATTCTCTGAAAGCGATCTTCAACATTTGCGCAAAATTACTCAGCAATTGAAGGAAGCTGGAATTATCCGAGATAGTTCTTCTGCCTATGCTAGCCCTGCTTTGTTAGTTGACAAGAAGGGCAACGAAAAAAGGCTCGTTGTTGATTATCGACAGCTTAATAAGTTAACTATTAAAGACAAATACCCCCTTCCTGTTATAGAAACGTTAATAGATAGGCTAAAAGGGTGCAAGTTTTATACTTCTCTAGACTTGGCATCGAGTTATCACCAAATTGCGATGCACGAGGACTCTGTTGACAAAACGGCGTTTGTTACGCCTGACGGTCAATTTGAGTACTGCCGCATGCCTTTTGGTTTGGCCAATGCACCCGCGGTGTTCCAACGAGCAATGCACAATATTTTCCATCAATTGCGTTTCCATAAGATTATTATTTATTTGGACGATATCTTGATAGCTACAAAAACACGAGAAGAGAATATTCAAATTCTGTCGGAAGTCCTTCAAATTTTACAATCACATGGTTTTTCAGTCAAGTTGACCAAATGCTTTTTCTTACAGTCAAAAATTAAATTTCTGGGATATGAAATCGACGAGACTGGCATTAAGCCTGATTCTCAAAAATTAGTTGCAGTTCAAAATTTTCCGGAACCTACTAACGTCCATCAGCTTCGTCAATTTCTTGGTTTGATTAGTTATTTTAAGAAATTCATTGATAAGTTCGCGGCCAAAACTCGTAAATTGACGTTACTTTTGCGAAAAGACACTCCTTATGTGTGGACGGAAGAGCACTTGAAGATATTCAACGAATTTAAGTCTTTGCTGACAACCCAACCCTTGTTAATAATTTTTGATTCAAATTTACCCACTATCTTATATACTGACGCAAGTCAGGATGGAATTGGTGGAATTTTAATACAAAGAACTGCTAAAGGAGAACAACCAGTGGCTTACTATAGTAGGCAGACCTCTCACAGTGAAAGAAACTATCATTCGTTCGAACTTGAACTGTTAGCAGTGGTTGCGTGTACAATGAAGTTCCGTCATTATCTTGTTGGAATTAATTTCGTAATTCGTACGGATTGTAATGCTGTCCGAAGCACATTAATAAAGAAGGAAATTACAATGACTCGCCAGGCTCGTTTAATTTTAAAGCTACAGGAATTTAACTTCACCGTTGAGCATCGGCCTGGGTGTCAGATGCAACACGCTGATGCGCTCAGTCGCAATACTCCCACACTCTCTGATGCCTCTGTCGAATCTGTCATGGTCATTTCCGATTGTGATTGGCTTCTTGCTGTGCAGTTGCACGACCCGGAGATTTCAAAAATTAAAGACATAATTTTGTCAGGTGATCGGACTGGAAACAAAGATATTTTTGAAAATTATGACGTGCGTGCAGGTCGCGTATTTCGCCTAACTGCAACGGGTCGTCGTTGGGTGGTTCCCAAAAATTGTCGATGGCAAATTGTTCAATATAACCACGACGATTTAGGTCATTTTGCTTTTGACAAAACCTTAGGTCGTTTAAAGGAAAGATACTGGTTTCCTAAAATGTCACGTTTCGTTAAGAAGTATGTTCGTTCGTGTCTACATTGTCAGTATTTTAAAATACCAGCGGGGAAAAAAACCCGGATTTTTATTTTCAATACATAAGTTTGCCCGGCCATTTCACACTCTCCACGTCGACCATTTAGGTCCCTTTATCGAAACAAAAAATGGCAACAAATTCATTTTTGTGGTTACTGATGCCTTTACTAAGTTCACTTTCCTTTTTGCTGTTCCAAACACTAAAAGTAAGCCAGTTATTGACAAATTACAAGCCTTGTATGCTATATTTGGGTCGCCACGCCGCATTATATCAGATCCAGGCAAGGCTTTTACGTCCTCTCGTTTCAAGAAATTTTGTGAGGATAAAGGCATTAGACATCATCTAACAGCAACAGCGTTACATCGTGCCAATGGTCAAGTTGAACGCACCAACAGAACTGTGTTAGCTGCTGTGGCGGCGTCTGGTGCGAGTTTAGACGTCGATGTTTGGGATTCCAGCTTGGAACAAATTCAGTTGGGTATCAACAGTACTGTACATAAAACTCTTCAATCGACACCGTGTGAAGTCTTCATGGGCTATCAGTTAATGACTGAAGCTGACAAAATTGTGGCTCATGTTGATCAACCGAAAGAAATAGACGTTACGCAATTACGTCAGGGCATTGCTACAAAACTGGCTGAGAATGCCGAATCTCAGGCCAAGAAGTTTAACCAGCATCGCTGCATTGCACCCGCATTTTCTAAAGGACAACAAGTTCTGATTAAGGTTACGTCGCAACCTAGTGATGGCAATAGTCGTAAGCTTAAACCAAAGTACAAAGGACCTTTCACCGTGGTGGAAGTGCTTCCTAATGACCGTTACAAGGTACGTGAAGAACTAGGCTCTCGGCGCAACAAAACTCAAGCTCGCTACGAAGGAGTGGTTGGAGTTGAAAATTTAAAACTTTTTGTTCCAAGGACCGACACCTCATGCTAATTGTGAGTATTTTGTCGATGTTGAATTTTTATGATCTCCGAGGTTGAAAAATTTTTAATTTATATGATCTCCGAGGTTGGAAATTTATATGATCTCCGAGGTTGGAAATTTTTATGATCTCCGATGTTGAAAATTTTTATGATCTCCGTGGTTGAAAATTTATATGATCGCCGAGGTTGGAAATTTTTATGATCTCCGATGTTAAAAATTTTTATGATCTCCGATGTTAAAAATTTTTATGATCTCCGTGGTTGAAAATTTATATGATCGCCGAGGTTGGAAATTTTTATGATCTCCGATGTTAAAAATTTTTATGATCTCCGATGTTAAAAATTTTTATGATCTCCGAGGTTGAAAAATTTTTAATTTTTATGATCTCCGAGGTTGGAAATTTTTATGATCTCCGATGTTAAAAATTTTTATGATCTTCGATGTTGAATTTTTTTTACTGCTCTCCGATGTTGAAATATAAGATTGTGATCCCCTTTGAACTTAATTTTTCTGTTTCTGATTTTCAGTTACGCATTTGAGGACAAATGCCCGTCAGGATGGCCGTGTTAGGGGATCACCTACGCCACTGGAGAAACCTAAGGACAGGGTGCGCGGGGAAACGGCGCGGTAGCCTCCGGCTCCAGTCCTAAAACTCCAGTCGAGAGCTCCGCTCGGGTCAATAAGTCTCTTCGTCTGTTAAACTCCTAACATTGTGCCATAAATATATACTAATTCATCGTTCTCTTATTTACTACTCCTACATTACTTTGTTAGTAAAGGAAGCTCAGAAATATACCTATTTCCTGTAAAATGTTCAGAAAGGATCTTTTATAAGCAAGTAAACTAATATGAATAATCAATCACACAAACAATAATGATGGTCACTAATCTGAATCGAGTTCAAAGCTGCTATCGAAATCGTTGTCGTCACTGTCTTCGCCCAAATTAATTATGATTGGCGCAATCTCATCCCTGTCGAAACGAATTTCCCTATTCCAGTATTCATTAACTATCACATCAGTGTGTCTTTCCGTGTTTGACCACATTTCGGGGGTGACAGTTTGTAAAGCTTCCTTCCACATCGCCAGACAATTGTCAATTGTCTTGCCGTCCCTTCCAATGTGCCGATTATAATAGTTTTTGGCTATTCCCCAAACTTTTTCGATGGGGTTGAAAATACAATGGTAGGGAGGAAGACGTAAAACTCTGTGGCCCATTTTTTCCGCTAATTGGTCTGCCATGTATATTTTTGGAGGCTTATTCCTTGCAACTATTTGTAACAACTCTGGTTTCAACAAATTTTCCTCGAAAGCAATTTGCTGCTCGCGTAGCCATTCTTGAATTGCCGCTTTTCTCCAAGATGCATTTGGAGTATTTCTTACTAAGGTGCTATGGTAAGATGCATTGTCCATAACAATCACCGACGGCTCCGTCAAGTTTGCCAACAATTTATGTTCAAACCAATGTAAAAAATTTTCTTGGTTCATATCGCCATGATAGTCTTCATTTCTGTTCTTCGTTGTAAATATTAATTCCGCACCTTCAATAAAACCGTTTGAATTGCCTGCATGTAGAACAATGTAGCGTTTTCCATCGACCTTAGTGCTTCTCACACTTTTTTTGTTGGTATCTTGCCAGGAATGCCTGGTAGTACCATTTTGAAAAATCCATGTTTCGTCAAGGTAAACAAATTGATAAGTATTCTCCATTTTCAATTGCTTATAGGTTTTTAAGTATTGTATTCTTTTCAAAACAATGTCCGGAAGTTCCATAAGACCCCTACGTGGATCATCCTTTTTCCATTTGAATCCCATATTACGTAATGCTGTATGCAGAGATTTCTGACAGCCCTCGAACTGGTGTCTCTCCTTTAAAGCTTTGTGTAAAGTTGAAAGAGTAACATTTTGCTCTGAAAATAAAATCTGTTACCTATTGTTACATGAGTAATTCCATAATGATACTATTACTTTTCTCATACATTTCGTAAATAGTAGTACGAATAGCAGTAGCAGCCGAATTGTGAACATTCGTCACAGGTTTAGGATGTGGGCGCTTTTTTGGTGGTGAACGTAGTGGTTCATTAATCTTCACACTTTTAGAAACTGAGCTTATTGTCGCCATACTCAACTTCAATGCTGCTGCCACTCGCTAAAACGAGAATTTTGTATCTTCAAGGACAAAAAAATAGATTTAAAAACTTCGAAATTTTCAAACACGAAAAATTAAAAAAAATTAATCTTATTTACCTCTCTGACAGCAGTTACTGGCAACCGGGGACCACCATTAGCGCACTCTTCTTTAAAATAGCTGATTAAATTCGCGACTAGCTCTTTACAGCGGCTATTTAAGGGCTTGGGCATACTGATTGACCAATTAACTTCGAACAGTAGTAAACTCGAAATACTCACTAAAACTGATATTTGAACTATTTTTGTTCTAAAAAGAACAGATTTTTAACGCAACAAAACGTAAGTGGAAGATAATTGAAACCGAAATGGGCGAGGAAATGAAATATCGAAAACGTCAAAATTTAATCAAATGTCGCGCGAGATCGCGGCAACAGCGCTGCCTAGTTTTACATGCTACCGAATGTGAAGGCTTCTAAATTACCAAAATGTTAAATGGCTTCCTTGGTTCTTTTGTAACAGTTATGTTGGCTATAGTAATTACTACAGTTATGACGTAGGACGAAAGTTTCTTTTCCATTTACTATAGCTTTTCACCATCTTATTGCGAACAGCTGTGGAAGTTAGACAGAAGACACACTTTGGGCCACCTCCCTTAATTCTGGTGGTGTGCATAAAAATCACTTTCACTATCAGACATTTTGAAATCTAAATAATTTGACATTTGTTATCAGTGGCCACTTTGATCGGTGGTAATTTGTTCGCATTTAAACGCCAAAATGTGTGGCGTCGGCCAAAAAGTTCAAATCTAATCGCGTGCGGTTTGGTTAATTAAAGCGTAAAATGCAATTTATCGCACTAATATTGTAAATAACTATTTTCGACGACCACTATTGTAAATAGCCAATTTTGAACAATGTGCAAACTAAGTAAGCCGTTTCTTACGCACACAAATCTAAAACTGTGCGTAAAGAGAGAAAATGGCAGTTTTCAATTGTCATTTGTCAAATATATGTAATTTTTCACTCAATTTTATTGTTAAATTCATTATTGTCCCCTTATTTATTAGGACATTTTTTAAAAACCTATCGACTACTCCTCTTCCAGGATAAAAGCATCAGTCCAACCGCAAAATAAAATCCGAGGTAAAATCAATAAAAATCTTCTGTGCAAAAGTTAGGTTATATCGCAGGACCTTTTTGTCCGAAAATGCCTTGGGACCGGTAAGTTGTATTTCTTCATATTATCTTGAACTTTTGAGCCAGGTATTTTAAAGAAATTGTCATAACATAATATACAGGATTAGTACAAAGTCCCGGGACGGTCAGTTATCTCCGTCATTTCTGAAAGTTTTACTTTGAAACGTCGTACCCAGGCACAATTAAATACAGGTAATTGAAAACTTTTTTAGAAATTCTCTTGGACTTCCGGTTAAACCGGATGTGACCTAAAAATTGTTTTTTTAAACGGAATCATAATTTTTTTCTCAACGGATTCGGAATCTACGAATTTTTTAAAGTTAAAAACATATATCATACTTGACCAAAAGTCAAGTCGCGGCCGTCCTGGATTTTCAAAAACATCGAAGAAATCGGTCAAAAAGTAAGATTTTTCAAAACCACAAGTACACGTCAACCTTATTTTAACCTCCCCAACCCCATCACAATTTAAAAAAAATGGGAGGTTACTGCAATCACTAAAATTTTCGAATTTGAGATACCACCAGATCTTCACGTTTTGAGGTCTCAGGAACCCAAAAAAGGGGTTTTATTTAAAATGTGTCTGTGTGTATGTACGTACGTACGTTCGTACGTACGTACGTTCGTTTGTAATCACGCCACAGCCAAAACTACTAGACCGATTTGGCTGAAATTTGGAACATAGGCATCTCGTAACCTAACTTAGATCTGAAAAGCTTTTGGAGCCAATCGTGCACCCGGAAATGCCATTTTGGCACATCAACTTTTAAATTTTAAATGCAAACCCCCATTTTTCACGTCACCATTAGGAAGACCTTCAAATTCTGCTTCTAAAAGTGTATTCATTCTTAGTGCCCTTTTGACCAAAAATTTAAAAAAAATTTATTTTTATCGGACTTTAAAATCGCGGTACAGCCCAAGCCCCTGAACCGATTTGGCTGAAATTTTGCACATGGGGATTGTATTACACGCCGAAGAGCTGAACAAATTTTGAATTCAATCGACTCACGGAAAGTGCCGTTTTGGCACACCAATTTCCAAATTTAAAATTATTCTCTCATTTGACCATTAAAAACAAGTTTTTGAAAGATTTATTGTCACCATCAGAAAGGTCTTCAAATTCTGGTTTTAAATAGGACAAAATTAATTCGCATTTAGCGCTGTTTGGTTCAAAAAATCGAAATTTCATAATAACAGTAAAAATACATTATAGCCCAAATTACTGAATCGATTTGGCTGAAAATTGGTACATGGAGATTGGGTGACCCGCTGAAGATCTAAAAGGCTTTTGAAAGCAATTGGCCTACGGGAAGTCCCATTTAAGCATATCAACTTAAAATTTTAAATACAAGACCTCCTTTTTTATGTCGCCATTAGAAAGGCGATCAAATTCTGGTTCTAAAAATGTGTTCACAGTTTCTGCCATTTCAGTGGAAAATAGAGAAAAAATTCTTTCTCATTAAAAGGGAGCGGGCTGACAGTGGATGACATAAAGTGGCAGTTATTGTCAAAAAGTTGGCAAAAGATTAACCTTAAAAGAAACATATTGTCAAACGTGATGGGTGATGTCCGAGGTCACGTCGATATTTGTCAGAAAATTGCGAAATTAGTCAAGGATTAAAAAAATTCTGTTGAATTGACTACTATCTACACAGAATACAAAGATCCACGCGATGGGGAGGTTCCAGCCGCTTCTCTGCTGCATTTTTTAAAAATGTAATTGGCCGGTTGAATTGGCTTTGAAAAAATAATGTTGACGTGTACTTGCGGTTTTGAAAAATCGTAGTTTTTGACCGATTTCTTGCATGTTTTTGAAAATCCAGGGTGGCCGCGACTTGAGTTCTGGTCAAGTATGATACATGTTCTTAACTTTAAAAAAATCGTAGATTCCGAATCCGTTGAGAAAAAAGTATAATCCCATTTTAAAAAACGATTTTTAGGGCCACTTCCGGTTTAACCGGAACTTCAAGAAAAATCCTAAAACAGTTTTGAATTCCACGTACCTAATTGTACCTGACTACCAAGTTTAAAAGTAAAATCTTAAGAAATAACGGAGATAACTGACCGTCCCGGGACTTTGTACTAACCCTGTATAATATAGAATACCTACTGGTATCAGGTTTCTGGTACCCAGGAACAATAAATCGTTAATTTAGTTGACTTTAAGAAAAGTAATTCCATTGTAAGCACGGATAAATTATTTATGCTGGAAGAAAACATTTCAGGAACCAAAATAATAATGCAGAGTAAATTTGCATAAAATCGTAGATTAGGAATTCGTTGAGAAAAATGATGATTCCATTTGAAAAATAAAAATTGTGGTCATTTCCGGTTGAACCGGAAGTGCTAAAAAATGTCTGACTGGATTCACATAAAAAAAATTATGTTGACTTGTCCTAGGATATTCCCGAAATATTCCACTCGAAAAGTTCTTAAATTTATTACCTATACTTTCGAGAAAAGTTAAGTACCTAGGTATTGTGTGGTCGTAGAAAAAGTATCGTACGCAAGTTCTATTCCGCGAATGATGCTACAATGCGCAATGCAATAGTTTTTTTTTCTAAAAAAAATTTTGATTTTCTTGAGCCTGAGCCACACCTACAATTTCTGGAGCCCTTGACGCCCCAACCTAGCTACGGCGCTGATTGCCGACCACTAAAACTACGAAAGAGCCTAGGTGTCATGCCATCAGTCTTTTATTTATCTCAATATATTGAGATAGTATCTCATTAGAATGAGACAAATATCTCAATATAATGGGATAAATTATCTCAATACATGGTATTCCACTGAAACAGGGGCAATATAGGCTTTGTCCTTTCTGACTCATTTGAGGAAAAATCCCTCGGACAGGTTGATTTTTATCTCGAGGGAGACACTTGAATCTCTGTTTGGTGAAATTTTATAACACACCCCCCTAACCCCAGTCAACCCCAACCTTCAAATTGCAACAATTATCTGTAACAACTCTGTACATTAAATATGTTTTTTCGTAATTTATTTTTTTATCGTTCCGTCAGTAGTAATTTCATAAATAAAATAAAATCTTTTCTCCACAATGTCCGACCTCTTTTAAACCAATTAGAACTATTTTATTCAAAAACGGTGCGTTGTAGCGACTTCGAACAAGAATACCTTCCTTCTTTAGCGCTGATTGTGCCAAAAAAGGTTATACTCAGTTTATTTCAGTTTACTCAAAAACTATAAGATACCAATTGCCAATTTCATTGTCTCACTAGCATAGGATCTCGGAAACTATAAGAGGTGGAGAGTTGAATAAATTAGAGAAAAGTTGCGGTTTCTTACCGTAATTAAGAGCTTGTAAAGAATTCTCCTTTATCTTGATTTATTCCTAAGTTATCCTGAAATAATAGCATTGACAAAAAATTTTGAGCGGCAGCAGTCAACTTTTATTTTTCTTGTGACCGCCATATTGGATTTTAACACTGCCGTATACCTACACAAAAAAATTAGCTTTTCAAAAATGTAGCCAGCTTGGACTTCTTTGACAGATCGTCAGAATTTGAAAATTGGTATGAGTAAGTAATTTGTAAAATCAGACTAAACATAGAAGCAAAACATTATTGCAAAAACCTACACCGACCTTTTCAATTTCCTATGACTTGTGAACACAATTGAATTCGTTAGTAACAGAATGGCAATAGAATACGTATCCTGGCATCGTATGACTCAACTTTTTTTTCCAAAGTCCATATTGATTACTTTTTTGAAAAGCAATTTTTTTTGTTTATCCGGTGGTGTTAAAATCCAATATAGAAGATTTCTGTCTGTGCAATTGGATTGATAGCTGACAAAAATGTGAAGGTTCCACATTTCATTTAAATATCGCCTATTGTTAGAAAGATATAAATTTTTATTTAAAATCACAATTTTGTGTCTTTTCGGGATAACTCAAGAACGAATCAAGACAACCAACTCTCCACCTCACATAGTTGCCGTGATCCCAATAGTGGGACAATACTCCTTTTCCTTTTCATTTAGCAATTATTATGGGTCCTTTGAATAACACCCTACATTTGTCTCATTATATTGCGACATTTATCTCGTTATGTTGAGATAACATCTCATTATATTGAAATAATATGTCAGCATATTAAGATATTTATCTCATTATATTCAGATAAATAAAAGAGTGGCGCGACCCCTAGGCTTTTTCGTACTAAAACACCCTCATGTCGATGTATCTTTCGCAGGAAAGTGAAATGTAAATTAAAAGTCTTTGAGCAGAATTAGTTTTCGAAGTGCACTTTGGGATAGTGCTCTAATGAGATTATAGACCTCAGAAAGAAATACGGCCGATGGATGCCAAGAATTATTGTCCTGACCTGATTGACAATAATCAATAAAGCAATTTTTGCAACCTCAGGAATATTTCACTAATGAATGGACGAGAGGAAGGTTCTTGAGGATCGAAGGGTGTCACCATAAAATAATAATGTTCGCAATTAACAAGAGCTTACATAGCAAAGCGGGAGCCTATTAAGCCGCTATCATAAATTCGTTTCGCAGAGTAGGGACAATCCAGCAACCACTTTTTCAGTAATTATGTAATATTTATTACGACTCCTAATGCCTCATATAGCGTGGCTACCACCACATTCAGGCACCTGTTAATTTTGGGCGCATGTGTAAATTGTGCAGGTTGTCGGCGTTCCTTTTATGCGAAACTTCAGGACTTCAGTTCCGCTCCGACCGCTGATCTTTGTTGACGCGCAGACACGAAAACCGTCGAGGATATCCCCACGCGAGGGTTACGATTACCGGTGCTTATACCTTGAATTAATTTTTTTCACCATTTTTTTTATTTTCTCGGTTCATGAACAATGACCATTTTTTATTTTCCTCGGGAGTAATTTTGTTTTGCATGCAGATTGACCGTGAAGTTTTTTTGTTTTACGACTTGACACAAGGACCTTAGGTATGGTTACAATTAATAAAAACCTATATTTTCTAGTTAGATCATCGTGGCTTATAGAACGTTACCAACTGCTAAATTTAAGCAGGAATACGAAATAGTTTTAAAATAGAACCCTGTTGACTCGAAAACTTTGCGAATAAAACTTAAAGGACATCCAGTATCGTAATAAGAAACTTGACGTGAGCTTCGTAGTTTTAAAATTACAATGTGAGTGAGACTTGAACTCTTTAGTCACGCATCGTAAAAAAGTAGTGAAAACATTTTCGTGCAATTCATAGTGGTGTATAAATAATAGCCGAACTCTCTTGAAATGGATGACAAGAAGCGCCTCTTCCACCATCTGCTTCTGATTTCCACTATTTTGCCGCATTTAGCAGGTGAGTTCTTCGCCTATTCCGTGTTTTTCTAAGTTCGCTTTTTTATGCCTGCATGGGTCTGTTTCAAGCTGAAATAAATGTATTCCAGCGAGGGGATTTTTTTTTCCGACAATTTATTCTACAAAAACAAGGGATCTCGCTATTTGTGTCACTGTTTTTTTTAAGGACTCCCAAACGAAAAGCAATCGATTACTTACCCAATGTGCAATCATTTTATTTTTTTGTATTTAGAATAATCTATAATATCTATATTATGTAGTTATTTATTAAAACGGTAGAGACGTTTTAGCGAATCCAGAATGGATTTCGTATGTAACATTCTATTTTATTTTTAAGCGAATGATAAATACCTAAATAGCTAAGTAGAATTCATTCAGTTTCTTGATATTAATTACTTTAACTACCCTTGCAGTTAAAGCGATCATTGAAGTGTAAACTTAGATACTGCGAGTGTAAAGTCCGAGGTATAGTCTGGAATAAAATTCCTTAAAATTTTGCCCTTGATTTCTGGTAAAAATCCTGGGACAGGTCAATTTTATTTGTTTAATGCTCGGTTTAATGGGGATTTGGTGTTGTGGCCAATTATTTTTTTACATTTCCGGTTTAATCGGAAATGGAATCAACTTTGTTTTCTCAAATGGAATTACACTTTTTTCTCGACGGATTCGGATTTTTTACGAATTTTTATGAGATAAAAACATGTCTGACCCTTGACCCGGAGTGAAGTCACGGCCACCCTAGATTTTCAAAAACATCGAAGAAATCGGACAAAACTCAAGATTTTTTTAAACCACAAGTACACGACAACCTTATTTTTAGTGCCGTATTTTGATACATATTCAACTGCGCGGTTACATTTTAAAAAAATTCTTTTTGCTATTTTGGCAGATTGTGAAAAGTCAAAAAATTTGAGAAAACAGACAAATAAAAGGAAATGTAATTGCGCAGTTGGAATTTGTATCGAAAAAATAAGGTTGACGTGTATTTGCGATTTTCAAAAAACTTGGTTTTTGACCAAATTCTTCGATGTTTTTGAAAATCTAGGGTGGCCGTGACTGTACTTCCGGTCAAGTATGATACATGTTTCTAACTCAGAAAAAATCGTAGAATCCGAATCCGTTGAGAAAAAAGTGTCATTTCATTTGAGAAAACAAAGTTAAGGCCATTTCCGGTTAAACCGGAAGTAGAAAAAAATGACTGTTCCCTCCATCAAATCCGCATTACAAAAATAAAATTGACCTGTTTTGTTAAACAGACTTTCAGTTCCACCGAACGGATTTTTCACGGAATTGGGTCCGATTAGATTTTGGTTCCAATAGGCGATCTGCAAGTGCCTTTTTGCCTTATCAAGTATGATATTTGAAAGATGACCAATTTTCTATATCAGGTCATATGAAAGGCTTTCAAATTATGTTTTATATAAATTAATTTTCACGTACCTAGTGCCTTTTTGCAAAAAAAAAATTCGAAATTTTGAAGGAACATTACTCGGAACATTATTAAATATAAAACACTGCAACCCAAACTGCTGTTCCGATTTAATTGAAATTTGGTGCCGAATAACTGATTGATTTTGGTGGTAATCTGAGGGGTGATCCGCAGACTAAAAAACGTTCACTGATTCCGGGAATACCCAAGTATTCCCAGTATTCCGATATATTCCGAAGTATTCCGAAGCTATTCCGAAACTTGACTTAAAACTATTCCGGTATTCCTATGTACGTAATCCGCAATTTTTTCCATCAGTATTCCCCAGTATTCCGGTGTATTCCTAGTATTCCAATGTATTCCTAAGTATTCCCGGTTATTCCCAAGTCAAGTCCCAAGTATTCCGAGATTTCCTTACCTCAACAGGCTTTCGATTCGAAGCTACCCCGCGTTATTCTGATGTATTCAGGGTAATTTTACCTATTCCTACAAATTATTCCCCAATTGCCTTGATTTATTTTAAAGTACCTACACTCATCCAATCAATAAATTTTAATATATCGCAGAAAAATTTTCAATTATTCCCAACTATTCCAGAGTTTTCCGGGCATTCCCATTTATTCCGATGTATTCCAAAGTATTCCGATCTATTCCCGGTGATGTATTCACGAAAAATGTATACTGATTCCGGCATGCGGATCACCCCTCGTGGTAATCGGTGAACGATAAGTGTTTTTTGTTTGACATAATAATTATGAAATTTTAAAGATCATCAGCGCATCACATGAAAGACATTCAAAAATGTATTCAAACTTAGGGCCGTTTTGGCAAAAAAAATATTTTAATTTCGTTTGTTGTTGCATTGTTCTCGTCAATTCTTTTGGAAGGGGTCATCACACAACTCACACAACACATTATCTCGAATTCGAAAATTTTAAAATTGTTATGGGCTTGAGGAGGTTAATACGAGAAATAGGCAGTGAAATGTTCCATTATTAATTATTATAAACTGAGGTAGATAAAACACGGAAAACACGTCATTTGCTCCAAAAGTTTTATCGTAAAAGCAAAATTTTGTGACCGTTGGCAGTTGGCACCACGGATTTTAAGGGTTCCTCAAACTTTTTTGTTTTATTTCGTTTAAACGACATTTTTTGTGAAATTCAAAACGTCTGTCAACTCTTCGCATCTTTCCCCTCCTAATCCATAGATATTTTATAAGAAAATCTAAATTTCGTTCTAGTTATGTCTGATTTCCTGAGTTGAATAAAAGTCCTTAAAATAGTAAACTAAAGCGCACTGCCATCTGCTTGTTATGAATGCTAAGAGCCAAAACGTTTGTTCTTTTAAATGGCATAGTTTATGGTTTAGGGGCATCTAATCTCAAAAATAAAAAAGTGACACCCTCTCAAAGAAACACGTTACGAAAATTAACTGGTTCTTGCAGATCTTTAAGTAATGAATTAATTGTTATACATTTTATGAAAGGCTGTAAAGGCTGTAAAGGCTATAAAAAAAACTTTAATTAAAATCGGATTTCAAACATAAAAGTTATTATTTGGCAACATTCTCTGGCCCACAGTGTATATTTGTTGTGGGGAGGTTAAAATGTATTCAAATTTTTTGAATAATCCCAGAAAACAGAATATGTAAGATGATGGGGGTTTGAAATTTATTTTATTTCCGTTGTGGGGAGATTCCAACCGCTTCATTTTATCCAATGGATGAGATGAAGACAGCCTTGGTATTTATATTTTATCTTCGCTATTTGTGGTCTAGTTACAATAAACAGGTGGCAAATATCACAATAATTAACAATTCAGTAATTTGCAATAAAAACTGAAATTCTCCACCGATTCTCAACGTTGATTGCTTTATTCTAATCTCAAACAATAAAATTGCCGAGATCAAAAGCGGCTTTCTGTTTTTTGTGAAAAGATTTCCGAAATGCAAAGCAGTAATAATGGAAAATTTTGAGAGAAACTTGAAAATTATTGAAGTGAGAAAAGTTAGGTCCAACCGATCCTAACTTCTAATAATAAATGTGTTTCTGAACTGAGTCCAACTACTGTAGTGTGATCATCCTAACGAGATTGACCGTCGGATTATTTAATACACTTTCTTGATGCCCTTGTTGACATCTAACAAACCTAGGATTCCAGTGCGGATTGAAAGAGTGGCAATAAGCTGAATTAGCTCCGCGTTTTTAGTTTTTATAGTATTAAGATTTCTTAGTGTCAAAAACATTCCTATGAAGTTGTTAATTTAGTTTTGCAAAATAAGAAAGTGATGCAAGTCAAGTTAATAAACGTTATGATCTTGAACACATTTGTTGTTCAGCCCCATATCGCAGCTCTGTTGTCTTTTGAATTGACAAAATTAGATTTTTGTGAAAATTACAAAAAAAATGAACGCCAGCTACGTTCAGTAGCACCGAAATAACGGAAACCATGTAATAATAATCTCTCGGACATTGGGATTTGGATAGACGATGCATTATAAATAGTATACGGTTCATTAAAAAATTGGCAGGCTGGCCGCGTTTTCAATAAACGAATTTTATTAAACCACAATCTCGCCTAACCAAAATATACAAACCTATAATTTCCCGTTTTTTCTGTTTGTTGGAAGAAAAATTTATTTACCTACATACATTGTTATACCAAATGCAATGCGTAATTTTCTGATACTTGCTGCCGCGGATTATTATGTTATGCCTTTGGTCCTGATTTCAAGTTCATTTAAAATTACACCAAAATAGACTTCGTATACAGGGTGTTGCAGAAGGCTCGCTCTGAGTCGAAAAGTCGATTCCCGTTTTCCAAAATTTCCAGGACCAATCAGATTTAGGTTGAGCGCTAATTGCGTCACAAGATAACTCAATTTCAAATGTACTATTTCCTAGGTAACACAATACTATACTATCAATGAAAATTTATGTTGCTGTATTTTGTTGCCTAGGAAATTTGCATCCAACATTAATAAATTATTTTACGAACTTTATGAAAGCATTATATCCAGATTACCTATTAAAAGGAAATTCGAGCGTTCTGTCAACCTAGAAAACATCCACTTTCGCGCTTAGAAATATACTATTTTTCGTGTTTTCCAGATCCAAAAAATATCTGCAGCTTTATCTCGATTGCACTAATCTCCTATTTTTGGAAAATGAGCACTGGGGAATCCTCGGGGGAGGCTAAATGGACTATTCATAAATTATAAAGTTGCATTAATATGAAAAAATGACTGATCCATCCAGAGTAATTTGTTTCAACATACCGTAGGGCGTAAAATAATCCTGATATAAATAGGTATATATTTCGTATATCAAGTGTCTTCAGTCTGATGATCCCACTGTTATTCCCGTATGCATTCCCGCTTCACTGAACTCTTAACATTTAATGAACTCTTCAGTGTTCACTCGCATACTCGCAATAACAAATGGAATTACTTGTTATCCCCTTCCTCTTGCATTGAAATTTAAGTGCTTGAGGGTCTCCCCTAATTTCTTTTTGTTGCAAAATGGACCGATAACCTGCGCTAATGGTCAAAAGCTTGAATTACAAACAAAGTGGTCTTCAGAGCGCACGAGAAGGAAACTTCCTTGGGAAAATGTTTCTGTTGTTAGTTCGGAATTTCCATATCTACGATTCTCCTTTTCCATCGAAGCGTGAAAGAAGTCAGAAAAAATATGTTAAATCCATAGTTTTCTTATTCAGAACGAATGAAAATTTGTGTAAAATAATATGCAAATTCGGTTAAATTGGTGCCGAGCTTATAGTCGCTCTGGGGAATTGAATTTTATATATATTTAGTTTGAATTTAAAATGGTGTAGGCGAAATTGATGGAACATTTAGAGATTCGTGTATTATGCTGAAAGTAATCGTAATTTGTTGTTATACACATATCGAGGGCTCGTGAAATTAAATCTCATTTTTCTTCGATTGGCTCAATCCGAGGGGGCAACCACTCACAAAAAAATGTACCACGGTCTAGGACTAGGCCGGACTATTTAAGGACTAAAATGGACTAAATTTTACTAGACTGGACTAAATTGAACTCAAGCTGACTAGACTAGATTAAAGCGGACTAGCCTGGGACATATTGAATTACATTGAACTAAAGTGAACTTAATTGGACTAAATCGGACTAAATTGCCTTATGCGACGCCCAAAATGTGTTCTCTACCGCGTCCTTTCAGAGATTTAGTCTAATTTAGTTCGATTTAGTTCAATTTGTCCCAGGCTAGTCCGCTTTAGTCCAGTTTAGTCCGCTTTAGTTCAATCTATTCCAATTTAGTCCATTTCGTTCTGCTAGTCCTATAATAGTCCGGTTTAATCCTAGTCCGTTCTCATATACAATAGAGACAGAAACCTTCTGACCCTCAATATTCCAGTGATTGTTTACAAAAACGTTTATACTAGGCAAGAGGTACCCCGAAGGCCAAAGTCATCCTACTTCCATTTTACAGTTCCTAAAAGGTTTTTCTAATTTCATAATATTGTTTTTCCTTACAAAATGTAGACGCTAATAATCTACATAATCTTGTTCTAGCACTAAAGTGTGTCGGGCTAACGCAAAATAAATCGGACTAAACTGTACTAAATTCAGTAAGGTCTTGACTAAGTCGGACTAAATTGCACTAAATGAGACTAAATAGGACTGAATCGGACTAACGGACTAAAAGCGGACTAAATCCAACTAAAAGCGGACTAAATCCAAGGGTGTACCGCGGACTAACGCAGTGGTTGCCCCCTCGGCTCAATCAAATTTTTATACCAACTATTGATGGTCTTATTTAAAAGTTAATCAAACTGTCATGTTGTATTTTATGAACCTATATTGACTCTTAACTTACTGGAAAATATACTGTCAAATATAAAATTATTCTCGCACTTATTTGATTTTACAAAATAAACGAACGTATACGTACGTATGTGGTCAAGATTTCTCGAAAACAAACTGCCGAATGGACTTTAATGCAATTGGGAATGGAGGTTAGTGTTGGCCTTCTGGTGAGCCCAGTTAATTTTGTTGCCAATTCACAAATCCCAAGTGCCTTTTTGGCGTATCAACTATGAAATTTGACTGATGAACACCAATTTTTCTTATCAGTATATGGAAGGTCTTCAAATTCTGTGTCGAAAGAGATACCAGTATCCGCCTAAGAGCTGGTTTAATTTTGGTTGCAATCGGCCAACGATATGTGCCATTTTGGTATGTCAACTTTGAAATTTGAATAATAAACTCGAAATTTTCTTTATCAGTACATGAAATGCCTTCAAATGTCATTTCCAAAAATGTATTCAAACTTAGTACTCTTTTGGCAAAAAATCTAAAAATTTTGAAGAATCCCAGAAAACGCTTTAAGATTGGTGCAGTAACATTTGGATATAGCAAGTAGGAAAATTAACTTAATTCTGGTGGCAAACGGCCAATTACAAGTGCCTTTTTGGCATGTCATCTATGAAATTTGGAAGATGACCACCATTTGTTTTATCAGGTCTTCTGAAAGGTCTTCAAATTCTGTTTCCAAAAATGCAGTCAAGGTGATTGGAGATTGGATCATTCACCAAGTGGGGAGGTTCCAGTCTCTTCCTTAACTGCCCATTTGTTTTGTTAGATTTGTTAAACACACCCAGTTCATTCTCATATGCTCTACTACTAGAAATAATAATTGTTTTTACGTATTCCCAAAGGAGTCAACAATTGAATAAAGTAATAATAATAATACCCTATGAATACCTAAGAATTATAATCAATTAATTTTAATTTTACGGATTTCAATCGTCCAAATGAAAGATACTTTGGCCGCTAACAACTTTCTGAAAATGTTTCAAAACCGCTCTAAAAATACATGAAATATTTTCACTTCATTAAGGGGGAAGCCAAACAAGAATGATTAATCTGATCGCAATCCTCGATACGTTTTGTGGACTTATTTTCGTTATTGGTCTCACCGGTTAGCCGTTTCCTGTGTATTTAGGATTAAATCTGTTATAACCTGGTCTAAAAATAAATTGCGACCGCAATCTTCATCATAGTCAATGAATTAATGTAATGAAGGTGTTGAGCCCCAAAAAATTTAAATAATTTGCATACTTCGGATGGGAACTTATTTAGTGTAAAATATTCCTTGTAATAAATATTTTCCTCGGTTTAGTAATATGATTATGAGTAAAATATTTCACGGGCATTAAATATGCATAGCATTATTATACTTTACTTATTCTTAACCTGATTATTTTCGTCGAGATTTTAACACCGCGAGCTCGTAAGTGAAGAGAGGGTTGGCAGGATTTGCCTTAAATTGACTTTATATTATATTAAAGGCGCAAGTACCATAGTTTAATTTTATCGAAAATTATCACGGCCCGCTTATTTCAAACATTCTAGAGAGATTGCGTATAAAATGTGGAATAAAAGGATTACCTATATTTTCATCACAAGATATTAAATACGGATTTTGCCCTTCTTTAATAATAGGTAATTTCACAGTTTTTTCCACAGGAAGTCAATTTATAGTAACCCTCTCAAACACTAAAATAATTTTTAAAAAAGTACAGGTGCAGTGTAAGACAGCCTTTTTTTTCATTGGTTTTGTTTAGCAGGCTTTTGGTTCCTTCAAAATTCCTGCCATCAGTATCAAAAGGCAGATAGGATTGACATTGAGAGGAATTTTATCGGAACTGAAATCCCGTTTAACAAATGTACTTTTAAAAAAGCCTGACGCACACTGCTTCTGCGTTCGTCACGAGGGGTTGACCACCTGGAAATTGTGGTGTATGTACAATGTACATGCATGAGAAATTGTGGAAATTATGGAAAATGTTTGGAAATTATGGAAATTGTTTTTGTAAATTGTGAAAATTATGTGAAAATTGTGGAAATTATTTAGAAATTGTGGAAATTATTTGGAAATTGTTGAAATTATTCGGAAATTTAGAAATTATTTAGAAATTGTGATTTCAAATGAATGTGTTGATAAGTATGTTATTAAGAGGCTATTCCACGCTATTGTTTTTCTCTCTCTCAACTTGTGCGAATTTATTTAATTTAATTAATGGGAAATCCGTTATAAAATTTAAATTGTGCATAGTTTCTAAACCAAAGAATTGGTATAAATATAGGATAAACCGTTCTGCCTTCAGTTTCTTTCGATATAATTAGATTCGAAATTGCAATTTGAAAATTGCGAATTTTTGTGGGTGATTATGTAATTTTGTTAAAATGTTAAATGACAGAAAATGCATTGTAAATCTGTTATTTGTCATCTTAACATCGATTTTAAAAGTTACAGAATGAAGGGGTTATTCGCAGTTTACAAATACTGATCTACAAAAAAATTAATATTCGAGCTAATATTGAAATTCAAAATTATAGATGGTGTATTTTACCATACACTATGTTGGCAAGTAGTCCACATCTAGAAGGGGTGCGACATTAGTCAACACAATAATTTAATTTTTTCCACGGCTAACTACGTTTATTGATAAGAAAATTATTATTGAATTGTTTTATCAAATTTATTTTTTTCTTCGGAATTATTATAATGCAGGTATGAACTTTCTTTACATCGGTACTTGAAGAAAAAAAGTTGACTATCGTAATTTTGACGTCATTAGGTAGATGATTTAACGACGTCATTTAATAGAGTTTATCATGCGATTTACAAATACAGTGCGAGTGTAAAGTATGGAATAGAATTCCTTAAATTTTTGTCCTTGATTTGTGGCAAAAATCCTCGGACAGGTCGATTTTATTTTTGTAATGCGGACTTGATGGAGGGAACAGTTATTTTCTCACACTTCCGGTTTAACCGGAAATGGCCTTAACTTAGTTTTCTCAAATGGAATGACACTTTTTTATCAATGGATTCGGAATCTACGATTTTTTCTGAGTTAGAAACATGTATCACACTTTACCGGAAGGACAGTCACGGCCACCTCAGATTTTGGAAAATCGCAAATACACGTCAACCTTATTTTTTTGATATAAATTCAACTGCGCAATTTAATTTCCTTTTATTTGTCTTTGTTTTTTCAAATTTTTTAACTTTTCACCGCAGTTGAATTTGTAACAAAAAAATAAGGTAGACGTGTACTTGCGATTTTTAAAAATCTTGGTTTTTGACCGATTTCTTCGATGTTTTTGAAAATCTGGGGTGGCCGTGACTGTACTTCCGGTAAAGTATGATACATGTTTCTAACTCAGAAAAAATCGTAGATTCAGAATCCGTTGAGAAAAAAGTGTCATTCCATTTGAAAAAACTAAGTTAAGGCCATTTCCGGTTAAACCGGAATTGTTAGAAAATAACTGTCCCCTCCATCAAGTCCGCATTACAAAAATAAAATTGACCTGTCCGAGGATTTTTACCACAAATCAAGGACAAAAATTTAAAGAATTTTATTCCATACTTTACACTCGCACACAGGGTGGGTAATTTTTCGATGCTCACAATTGGGATCTCCTAAACGGTAGAAGATACAGGGTCGGTTAAATTACAGAAAAGTTTGGCTATTTCTTGGCAATTACGAATCTGAAGAGAATTCCCCGATATTGTGATTCGTTCCTGAGTTATCACACAAAATCTGAAAATTGGCAATTTAAAGAAAAATTAATATCTTCCTAACGATTGATGTTATTTAAATGAAACTTGGAATTTTTACATTTTTGACAGCTATCAATTGAATGGCATTGACAGAAATTTTCTAGGCCTTCTAGATTTTGAATAAAGACAGTCAACTTTTCTTTTTCTTATGGGCGCCATATTGAATTTTAACACAGCCGGATACACAAAAAAATTAGCTTCTCAAAAATGTAACCAACATTAATGTTTTTGAAAAAATATGTGAAAGCCTGAGTCACACGACCGCAAGACGTAATTTGAATTCAATTGTTATCACATTTTATAAGAAATTGAGGAAGTTGGCGAACTTTTTTGCAATTGTTTTTTACCTAAGTTTAGGCTGATTTTACAAATTATTCATTCCAAATTTCAAATTCTGACATCTGTCAAAAAAGTTGATGTTGCCTACATTTTTGAAATAGCTAATTTTTTGGTGTATTTGATGGTGTCAAAATTCAATATGGCGGCCATAAAAGAATCAAAAGTTGACTGTCATTATTCAAAATCTAGAAGGCCTAGAAAATTTCTGTCGATGCCATCCAATTGACAGCTGTCAAAAATATAAAAGTTCCAAGTTTCATTTAAGCAACATCAATGCTTAGGAAGATATTAATTTTTCTTTAAATTGGCAATTTTCAAATTTTTGTGATAACTCAGGAACGAATCAAAATATCGGAGAATTCTCTTCAGATTCTTAATCGCCAAGAAATAGCGCAACTTTTCTGTAATTTAACCGACCCCGTATCTTTTGCCGTTTAGGAGATTCCAATGGTGAGCATCGAAAAATTACCCACCCTGTATAAGATCTTACATATTTTTCTTTTCAAATAAAAAAATTGGTAGTCTCGGAGACGGTAGAAACTTCTACTTTTTCACAGAATTTGTAAATGTAGCATTTAACTTTATTTAACCAAGGTCGGGCGTGCGTAGCGGTTGGATGGCTGATGCACCCGGCGCTCATTTACTAAAATCTAAAATACAAATGTTTTTCACTTCTAAAATGGACATTTTTCGAAAAAATGGCACTAAGGTTTTCGATCCGGCAATGCAGCAGCTATCAAATTCGATAATAATAATATGCCCTTTTGCTAAGAAAAACTCAAAAAGGGGCCTTTTTAACCTCCCCACTCCACTTCACCATTTAAAAAAAAAGGGAGGTTACTGCAATCACTAAAATTTTCGAATTTGAGATAAGACCGGATCTATACGTTTTGAGGTCTGAGGAGCCCAAAAAAGTGGTTTTTAAAATGTGTCTGTATGTATGTACGTACGTTCGTACGTACGTTCGTACGTTTGTACGTACGTTCGTAAACACGCCACAGCCCAAACTACTCGACAGATTTAGCTGAAATTTGGTACGTGTGCATGTGATAACCCAACTTAGATCTGAAAAGCTTTTGGAGCCAATCGTGCAACCAGAAATGCCATTTTGGCACATCAACTTTTAAATTTTAAATGCAAACCCCCATTTTTCACATCACGATAGGAAAGGCCTTCAAATTCTGCTTCTAAAAATGCATTCATTCTTAGTGCCCTTTTGACCAAAAATAAAAAAAAATTGATTTTTATCGGACTTTAAAATCGCGGTACAGCCCAAGCCCCTGAACCGATTTGGCTGAAATTTTGCACAAGGGGATTGTATTACACGTCGAAGAGGTGAACAAATTTTGGATTCAATCGGCCCACGGAAAGTGCCGTTTTGGCACACCAATTTCGAAATTTAAAATTATTCTCTAATTTACCCATCCAAAACAAGTTTTTGAAAGATTTATTGTCACTATCGAGGTCACCATCAGAAAGGTCTTCAATTTCTGGTTTTAAATGAGACAAAATTTATTCGCATTTAGAACCCTTTGGGTAGAAAAATCGAAATTTTGTAATAACACTGAAACCACTTTATAGCCCAAACTAGTGGATCGATTTGCCCGAAATTTGGTAAATGGAGGTGAGGTGACCCGTTGAAGAGCTGAAAGGCTTTTGGGAGCAATTAGTCAACGGGAAGTGCCATTTAGGCATATCAACTTTAGAATCTTAAACAGAAGTCCCTGAAATCAAAGACCCACGCGTTGGGGAGGTTCCAGCCGCTTCTCTGCTGCCTTTTTCTCCCTAAAATGGAAATTTTCGAAAAAATTGCACTAAGGTTTTCGATCCGGCAATATGACAGCTGTAGAATCCGATAGTAAGAATTTTTTTTTAACCTCCCCACTCCACTTCACCATTTAAAAAAAAAGGCGGTTACTGCAATCACTAATCGAATTCGAGATAAGACCGGATCTATACGTTTTGAGGTCTCACGAACCCAAAAAAGTGGTTTTTAAAATGTGTCTGTATGTATGTACGTACGTACGTTCGTTCGTTCGTTCGTACGTTCGTAAACACGCCACAGCCCAAAGTACTCGACCGATTTGGCTGAAATTTGGTACGTGTGCATGTGACAACCCAACTTAGATCTGAAAAGCTTTTGGAGCCAATCGTGCAACCAGAAGTGCCATTTTGGCACATCAACTTTTAAATTTTAAATGTAAACCCCCATTTTTCAGGTCACGATAAGAAACGCTTTCAGATTCTGCTTCCAAAGATGTATTTACTGTCAGTGCCCTTCTTTTGACCAAAAACTGAAAAAATCGAGATTTTTATCGGACTTCAAAATCGCGGTACAGCCCAAGCCCCTGAACCGATTTGGCTGAAATTTTGCACATGGTGATTGTATTACACGTCGAAGAGGTGAACAAATTTTGGATTCAATCGGCCCACGGAAAGTGCCATTTAGGCATATCAACTTTAAAATCTTAAACACAAGTCACGGAAATCAAAGACCTACGCGTTGGGGAGGTTCCAGCCGCTTCTCTGCTGCATTTTTTTTTGAGAAGTAAATTGAATCAAGGGCCCTTTTGCCACTAAAATGACATTTTTCGAAAAAATGGCACTAAGGTTTTCGGCTTGAAAAAAAATCAGCTATCAAATCCGCTAATAATAATATACAGTTATGTATAGGTTTTTTTTCACGGCACCATTTTTTGGTCAAAAGTGCACAAGTGTGAATACATTTTTAGAAGCAGAATTCGAAGAGCATTCATACGGTAACGCGAAAAATGGTGGTTTGCATTTAAATTTTGAAAGTTGATGTGCCAAAAAGGCACTTTCCGCTAACCGATGTGGCCCAGATTCTAATCAGCACCTACAAATCCCCCACTGAATATGCGTGCCGAATTTCATCTCGATACGTTCAGTGGTTTGAGCTGCAGCGTGATCACAGACAGACATTTTTTCAAAAACCACTTTTTTGGGTTCCCAGGACCCTGAAACGTAAAGATTTCATGTTTTTGGCGATTCGATTTTTTTGAATTTTTGATCTATTCCAGTAACTGCTTCGCGAGCGTAGAAGTGAAAAGTTGCAGGGGGGCGAATACCAAACTGAATCACCCGGTATAGCTGTTCTCATCAAATTCTTCCATAAATACGCAAGCGTAAGCGATGAATATCGAGAATATAAATTGTTAAAAAAACGTATAACTATACATTGTCTACATTTATATCCGTTCTTAAAAACATTGCTTTTTTAATAAACGTGGCTTACTTTTAAATAACTACTATTTATACCGTGCGTACCGTAAAAAAAACTAGTCATGTCAGGCTGTGGAACTTTTGTATTTCGGAAACGTCAACATGCAACATTTTCGAAAGTGCTTGAGTGAAAAGCTGTGAGGACATGGGACAGCCTGACACTAGTTTTCTAAGATACACCCGGTATAACGCCATGCGCACAAGGTCGGTTTGTCAAATACGTCGGAATGTATACCTACTTAGCTATTAGAGATTGCTAATAAAATATGATTGTATACACATATTACAAAAATCGAGTAATAAACTCTAAATTAATTTGCAAAATGACGTAATTGTAAAAATTATTTGTAAATTGCCGAAATTATTTGTAAATTGTGGAAATTACCTGGAAATTGTGGAAATTATTTGGAAATCGTGGAAATTATTTGCAAATTGTGGAAATTATTTGGAAATTGTGGAACTTTTTGTAAATTGTGAAAATTGGTGTAGAGATTTTTCGTGGGTGGTCAACCCCTCGGTTCGCTACAAATTGATTTTATTATACCAAACGTACAGGTGAGGTATTCTTATAGTGGTCAAGTGAAAATTAATTATTATATTTTAATACATTTTCCGCCAGCAAACAAAAGATGTTATATCATTGTTTGCGGTCGACAAAAGTCACCGGAAGAATGAAAGTTACTAAATGAAAAAAGGGATAACAATGGATGACCGTATATATATCAACTTCTACAATGCGAGTCAAATATAGTGTGACATTAAAAGTCCACCTCAAGAACAATAACGGGGGCCAGTTTAAGATACTTTCAGCCCTTCGTCATCCCTACCGGAACTTCAGTCCACCGCTCACCAAGCGCCGGATGTGAACGCCAGACAAGAATAACGAGATTCCCTCATTTAGACCACCTTGGGTCGGACTAAGACAATAGATGAACAGGTGTCCGCCTGTAATAATCATCGGCGTATTTGCGGATTACATGGGAAATGAAAGCTAACGTAACTACGTGAATTTACTTTGTTTTATTTTACGAAATAAGGACGTTTGGAACTTGAAAGAGGGTGTTTGCACAATAAAAAGAATAATACATTCTCCTCTTTAATTTATTAACGTAGGTACAGAACAGAAACCCGGTGGAATACTTATTACATTGTCTAGCTGCCTTTAATTGTATTCCAGAATCAATATTTTTTTATGCAATTGAATATAGGTGCGATTGTAAATCGATAATACTGTTTTACAAGATTAGTGGGGTAATGTCTCACCGATAAGTTTCATGTCATCATTATAATTCCTTTCTTTTTGTTTACTTTTATTATTTTTTATTATTTAATCGCATCAATCATTTATGATTATTAGCGACATAAGGCGCTTTGGATTTACACATTTATCTGGAGCCTCATTCTCACTTACTTAATCTCAACAATGAGATTGGTCAAAATTCAAATTCAAATTCAAATGAATGAAATCGAAAGAGAATATGTTTTAGGGGTTTCCGATTTTATAGGGTTTTAACACAATTGTAGGTGCTGCAACGCTGGTGCTGATTAGATCTTGGTGCCTTTTTGTAATATCGACTATGAAATTTGAAAAGCAAACACCCATTTTATCAGTCTTTTTGTAAAAAATTAAAAAAATGGAAACCAATGAATATTTTTAAAAACATGTTACAGCCCAAAACCCAAACAACTGTACTGATTTGGCCGAAATTTGTGTAAACAACCCAGTTGTTTAAATGAAATATGATAAAAGCCATGAGAGTTGTTACTACAAACTTTGCTTAAAACTGCATCACTTATAAATACAGGCTGTTAGTTCCCTTCCCTAAGTACACCGCCAAACTTCAGGAGGTGATTCTTCACATTATTCTAAGACGAAAACTTCCCATGCACATATATCCTAGAGTGCTTAGTTTTCAAGATTCAGGCTGTAATTTTTTAAGTGCTTGCTCATTTTGATTTTCTTTTTCTTTTATTTTTTCATGAAAGCCCTTAAACTCATTGAGCTTTTCAGCCTATTGATCATTCTGATATTTAAAATGTGGATTAATTAAAGCATTGTAGTAATTTTGATTTTTTCGAATTTACCTGCCTCCGATGAGTTGTTTCCTGTTTGCTCAAAAACGGCTCGTCATATACGACTCATATTTGCAAAAACCATAGTTGACGGGAAAAGTATGCAAAGTGGTATAAACGTATACTAAGTTTCCAACAAAATATCTTGAAGAGTTTTTGAAATATTAGCAAAAAACTATTTTTTTTTTGGAATTTAGACACCCTGTAACTTAGAAACTAACCACTTTAGGACATACGTCTATAGGAAGTTTTAGTCTTAGAATAATGTGAAGACTTTCCCCCTATTTGACGGTGTACTTGAGGAACAGCCTGTATGCAAATAGTAGTACTGTAATAAATAAGTACCATCATGAACCGTTTTTATATGCTAGTTTGGGGAAAGATTACATTGTGGTGCTATGAGGTAAAAAAACTTTGAAACGACTTCTGAATAACACCCTTATTCAGGGCGATCCATAAAATATGTGATGATAACTGATAACGGTAGACTATGGAAGCAAGTGAATTTCAATCTGTCAAAAGGACGTTTGTCTGACGTTAGTTCGCACTCTCGCCAAATGAAATGACAGATGTCATGTCCCCAAACAAGTCCCCGGTAAAATGACATTATATGACATGTCCCATACGAACTAACTTTAGACAAACGTCCTTTCGACAGATTGCGATTCATTTGTTTCCCTTAACACATACTTAACACTAATGTAAACAAGATCTGAACGAAGTTGCATAACGTTTTTATATCTCCAAAAATACAACTTCCCTATATCTTTATATTAGACCTTCGTATAACTCAATTTTCTCCATATACAACACACGTAAAATATTACCGCCGCACTACGCAACAACTTTTACTGTCAAAATGATCCGATCTCTTTACCCCTCTTCAAATTTACGGGCCATCAAAATAACGGAGAATAAGAAAAAAGTTTCTATTTATTTCCATCAAACTTTTGTTTCTACTTGCAGAAATTGAAAGAAAAAGTACCAAAAATGGTAAAGGATAACGCTATGTAGGTCGAATAAATCTCTTAAATTTTGACTTGATATGAAGAAAAAAGATTTCTTTTCTTTTCTTCCTACGCTAACTGAAAATGAGATTTTCGGGATTCAGAAGGGCTGTGAAAGTACCGCTTCTCACGGCTAGCCGTGTAAAAATTATACTAACGGCTAGGCGTGTAAAATGGTCAATATGGCGACGGCGATGGCGTATGACAGAAGACAGCACGCGCGATTTTACCAAATTTAAATTGTAGGACTTGACGTTTAGACCTTCTTCATCTGTCACTTGGGCTCTCAAATTTTAAAATTTATTAACAATTTATTTTTAACTGGTGTAGGAAGAAAAATGTATAAACCACAGCGAGAAAGTGGTTTTACGCTTTGGGTTATAAACTACTATTATGGTACAATAGGTATGGCTGACTTTTGTTGGGCAACCATACTATACTTAAAATATGGCTGCGGAGTAATCACTCTAAGGAATATACAACAGGTATTTTTAACAAATGAAAAATTTGCCAAAAGTCAAGAGCGCTCTTAACGATCCACGAAAAAACTGGTTTTTTAGCACTCCGACCTAATTAAAGGGACTGGAGGGAAATTCCAAAAACGTCTCGAGAGATGGACCTAATACGTTCCCTCAACCAGTCAAAATTTCCGCTCCAAACATATATTCACCTTTCAAGCTCTTTTGGCTAAAAAGCGTAAAATTTTGGAAAAAAACGAGAAAACTAGCATTATAGAAAAGTAGGATTTTTTACCAAGCGGGAATTTTTTGGTCGCTTCCCTAGCTGCTTGCTTGTCGTTCTTGTTTTCCTTCAAAGTTTTGTTGACTCAAAATCTTGTTTATTGCAAGATATGATGAAAGATTCTCGGAAAAGCTTACATTGGAAAATGTCTAATCTCTGTTGGACAACAATCCTATAAATACTAAATGGAATGCTCTCAGTTGTGCAGTTCCTCTGAATCATATTTTGAGCAAACTTACCTATAGCAAACCAAAAAATGGACAAAGCCGCTACAGATAATCGCTCCAACCAGAAGAATCCCAACAATTCGAGTTATCTGGGAAGTAAGTGTTGAACTATTGCCTTTCTGACCGCATTTGTATCTCTTATATCTTTTGTGCTAGGTCCCTCAGAAGCTTACAAGGAAGAAAAACATACTACAGACAACCGTGCCAATCAAAAAAATCCCAACAGTGACGCCTATGAAAAGGCAAGAAGTGGGAATCAAGGACAGTAACTAAATGAAGAGAATCCTTGACAATAAAATAATAATGGTGAAATAAAACAAAATGAAATTTTGACGCCTGATATTTTTTGTCATGATTTGCTTATAATTCCACTTTGCGTTTTAAAACACCAAACTGCTAAATGTTTCCAAAGCTGCTCCTCTTAGTAGGTACTAAAAAAAACGATGCAAAAATATTCCTCTAGTGAGAATCGAACCCGAGCCAACTTATGCATAAGTTGCAACTTGATATCTGCACAACCATTTTTTTGAAGAATGACTCAAATTAAGAATGATGTAATTTTGGGCTGGTCGTTTTTGTAAAAGATCGCCTCAATTGATTCTCAGTCAAATGATAAGTATGCTTATGATCAATGACGGTTTCTACTCTGCAAAAAGTAGGAGTGGAGTAATATCTCATTCTCATACTCATAAAACTGCGCGCATAATAATTAATTACTAAACTGGTGCCTCTATCCTACCGCAAATTCTATAAGATTTCGAAACCTTTTTATTGTTATGTAGATCGTGTTAAAACCGATATCCCAAGCATTTCAATTTAATTAAAACTCGAATATAAATAGACACATTTGCCACAGATTTAATGACTTGCCAGTAAATTAAATCCTCAAGCGCCTAGACAACCCGGTTTGCTTTACAAGTGGTTTATTTCCTCTTTATTTTAAATCATTCATCTCGCAAGGAAAATAATGAAATACCTACGATATGGAGTACTTTCCACACAAACCTACAAACTATACAATTTCTAATTTCGATTTGAACTTTATTTTGGGTATTGTAATTGAAATGAAAGTATAGTAAAGTGGTAGGCAATAATGGAATATCCTAAGTCTACATTTAGAATTTACTACTAATTCAAGCGAGCTTTTGCAACGCTTCATTAGTTTATTTTTCGTAAAGTGGATACTTAAAATAATTGCAGCAATACTTATCGATCCTTTTGTGTCGAAATAAAATGCAACGCAATATTTTTAGGCTAATGGGTGTACTTGAGCAGGATTGGCATCGAAAAGTACAGTGATGTGGAGTATTTAAAAAAGTCAAATAAATGCCAAAGTGCCTGGAACCCCTTATTGCAGTCGGCAGGAACGGGGGTTGGGTTGCTCAGCGTGAAAAAATAAATTGGCTTTCGCAAGAGTTTATATTTTGACGTTTAATAAATGAGTTTCTGTGCAATAGAACACCGCACTTGACAATCCATTCGAATATCCAAACAAGACAATTTTATGATTTATACCACTGGATATTTTGAAGTAACGTTATCTCGTGATTCAATTTTCTGATCTACGGTGATGGAAGAAACCTTTTCTCAACTTTTCCTTAACCTAAATATAAACCAAGCGTAAATTTAATTAGACCTGCTAAAAATTCCATGGCGGTAATGTGAATTTTTTAAATCGCAATTGACTGAAATTAATCAAGTTTTTTAGCGAGTTTTAATTTTTTTCGTTTCGAGAGATAGACCATTAATTTTATGTTTTATGCAGCATTAGATTTTACAGAAATACAGAATCGACGTTGAAGGAAAGCTGATATGAAAATTTCAAGTGTTCACTAAATGAAAGTCCCACTCTTGGTGAATATTAAAAATTGATTTTTTACGTTTAATGAATCAAAAGTTTGTTACGTACATATTCGTTCAGACAAGCTCTGTTGTTAATGCTGAAATGTAATAGGGGATTTTGACGGTGAGCCCTCGGCAACACGTGCCGATTACTGTACATAATATGTAAAATATGTACATATAAAATAAAGACAGTTTCTTTCATATTTCAACATGGGAAATACATGACTTGGCATTTAATGAAAAATAGCTTTTGAGAAGAAATCATACATATACCTCAGAGAAGGCAGCAAATATACCTACACCCTCTATCTGCACTTTGCAATAATCGTTTTAAAATTTGAACAGAATGCCTTAGTTTCAAAGTAATTAAAAAACCAACACGGACACATAACCGTCCGTTAGCTCATAATTTATTGGTGGTCTAATTTAAACTTGCGCTGACCACTGGAACAGGAAACAGAGGATTACAGATCCTCGCGTTATTTAATAATGGTTTAAATCAGATTTTTTCCGCTTAATTTATTTTATAAACTCAAACGCCTGTTTCGAATATTTTATCCTGCTTCTCTATTAATTTTGTTTAAAATGTGCGTCCCCATTCTTAAAAGTTTCAAACTTGCCGTGATACAATAATACCTACCTACATTAAGCGAATGTTCCATTCGGTGGAATCTGTGGGAGGCCTTTCATTTTTCAAGCTTGTCTTCGACAACTTTTAATTTCTTTCGCAAACTTTCCAATGCACTTTGTTTTAGCGTTCGCACTACCCCTTTTAACTTTGTCATATCTCGAATGTTCTCCCGTAAAAGGCGGTCTATAAGAATAAGGATTCAATTTAAAATTCTTATCTGCAAACTTGAAGCTAAATGTTCTAACTTACTGGTACTTATATTTGGTGCCCTTGGATCTCTTAGCCAACATTTTTATTCAAAACACTCAAACCGCGCGTTCCGTCCAATTAGGTGTAAATGAAAGTAAAAGGGAGGACAGGCAAGAGACCTAAATTCGAAATCCTTAGGTTCAATTTATAATAATTAGTGGAGTTTGTTGTATTCATTTTCTCAACATAGCTCCAGTATTGGTTTTTCTTGATAATGTCTTTGTTTATTCATGATTCATATTTATTATTATAGAACCTCATTCACATACAGGTTACAGAAACATTTCTATGTACAGTGAAATGAGATTGATTGATTGTAAAGATAATAAAATTTTATCGAGAATGTTATTGGCGGTCTAGACAATAGGGGCAAACTTAACATTTAGACACGTACACATTTTAGTTGCCTCTCCCATAACCTCTTTTAGTAAAAAGACAAGCAAGTGTATATAGGGATGAAATCTCTTGGAAGCATAAGATTAGAAAACTTTATTACTACCTTTCGGTTTGTAATGAGCCCTGCCCTTTTACATACTAATTTAATATTTACATATTTACATATTTTGATCTGGTTTCTTTTTGATTACACGAGGTCTTCACTTCCTCTTTTGTTATTTCCGTACTTTCCTTTTGCCCCTCCTCCCACCTTCTTTCACTCGCCCTTTCTTCTTCTCCCTCTAGTAACTCCACAAAGTGCCTTCTCCATTCCGCCATCTCTATCTTCCCCTCTCCACCTTCTCTCCTTTTTTCCCGTCTATTTATGTATTTCCATGCTTCTTTTTGGGTCGTTATACTTCTTATCTTTTGTTCCTCTTCTTCCTTCTCGTTTTCCCTTTTTTCCATTTTCTTAATTCTCTCCTCGTCTCTCTTTTTGGCCTTCTTACATTCTATATCAAACCATCCCCTACCATTTCCTTGACTTTCTCCCTTTAGTGTTATTTCCTCTGTTGTTACTGCCCCTCCTATAATTTTCTCCAGCTCTGTAATTTTTTCTTTGCTTCGAATTTTGCTTTTCCCAGGTTTTGCCTGTATTCTTTGATTGTCTCTGCATCCCACCTTTCTTTCTTTATTACCTCCTTGTTCCTCCGCCATTGTCTCTTTTTCCTTCCTCCTCTCTTCTTATTGCCCCCTCTAACGGCATGTCGTCTGATTCTACCATTTCCCCTATTCTAAATCTCTCTACTTCTTCCCATGCTTCTTCATTCACTATTACGTAATCTATTACAGATTCCCCATTTGCTCCTACATATGTAAACTCCCCCTTTTCACCCCCTTCTCTATTTCCATTTAGTACTTCCCACCCCCCTTTCTTCTACAAGTTCTTCTAGGATTTTTCCTTCTTTATTCTTTGCTTTGTCTTTTGTTTCTCTTCTTGTGGTTCCTCTGTTTTCTGTCCATGTTCTTGCTCCCCTTTCGTCCAGTCTTGCGTTGAAATCCCCCACTATAAGTATGCGTTCTCCTTTCCCTTCTTCTATTTTCTTTTTCATTGTTTTCGTGTCTCTGCTGTAAACTATCATTATTTTCCACTTCTTATTGTCTATTATTACTTTTTTATCCATTATACCTTCTTCCTTCCTTCTTTTTTCTTGTTTTATTTCCTTGATTCCCTCTTTCATTCCCAACAAAATTCCCCCTTCGCTCTATGTACAGAGAAATGAGATTGATTGATTGCAAAGGTAATAAAATTTGATCGTGAATTTTATGGGCGGTCTAGACAAGAGGAGCAAATCTAAGATTTAACATATACACACCTCTGCCATAACCTCTTTTAGTAGAAAGACAAGCAAGGGTATAGGGATGAAATCTCTTGCACGCATAAATGTCTCGATAAATGTAGTATTCACTTTTTTTTGCTTCGGACTGTACAGGATTCTTTTAACGTCTACTCCTACCAAACAACACCTGACGATGCACCTGTCGTACTATTACAATAAATTGTTTTTGTATCAGAACGTCTGTTGCCCTCTTTGTACTTGTGTTGCACGAAACCTTCAAAAGCTTTCATGCCTATAATTAAGTTCAACTCTATCGAAATGCATCATGCCCCGAATTCTCTCCTATTTCAAATATTTATGCATTTTCCTATCCTTTTAAATATTCATGTATAAAGATACCCCTGAAAGATCTGTTAATAATTAAATAACCTGTTAGCTATGGCATTACCCTCTTTCTGTTGACTGAAAGAAGAAAGGAATAAGATGTATCATCAGTCTAGGGGATAATTGGCATGTGTTGGTTGCGTGTCAACTGCTAAAAAATATGCTCATCACCAGGAAGTATAGCATAATGTCAAATGTATTATGTATTTATAATGAAGGAAATATATTTATAGTGTATATATGCTAAAGTAAAGTGGGGGAGACAGAACCAAATGAATAATGAATTTAATTCCATTCAAAATTACAGGTATTGTAAACGTTCATTGGAAATACATAATTCAATTAGAGTTCTTTAACAGTACGAGTAATTACGGTAGCACAAACGTATCATAATTAGCTTGTTTGAGTGGATGTCAAGTAAATAAAAGCCGTGCACACTTGGTGGTATTTAAACGATCAGATTGATTGGTAACATATTTTACCTTTTGAGCCTGCGGGACAATTTATTTGGTAGCAATTGTGCGTAAAGTTAATTTATGAGGCCATTCAGCTTAGGCGGGGTTTACAACCTGAAATAATGCCGATTTCATTTACATTTCACTTCTTGGTGAGAACGGGCAATGGGAATCTCTGTGAAGTGGAAGCCGATGTATTAATTCCTAATCAAATTGTATAAAGAAGCACGGAAGACGGCTAAAATTTTGCTTGGTAATAAATGTTTCATGAAAGTGATGCCAAAGAAATTGAAAATTTCATTTATTTGCTCAAAATATAAAAAAATTACTTCGAATACATCATTAGGTTGAAAGCTATGCGAAGGGAACTTTTCAGATGCAAATTCATGTAGATTTAACGTTTTTGTGTCAACTTAAGCTGCGAATATATTCATTTTATAACTCATTTCAACAAAATTCAATTATATTTATTCATATCTTTGCGTGCGTGTAAATGAGCAGACTTGAGGGACGCTATTTTTTACGACATATCAGGCCTCTCGTGAAATGGGAAATTTATGCCCAGTATTGAATCCTGATGATTTATTGAACAGGTTCCGACAGCAGAGATGCAACATTAGCATTTACAATTTATGACATCAAAATATCAATAATGCCGGGATTTTGCAAACACAAAATTCTATTGTCAGTTTATATTTTTCATACTATCCAATGTTGTGTTTGCAATTAATTTATTATTATCTTGAATATTTGTTCAAAAACTAATTTCGCTGTTTAAATTAAGTGGATGCATTTTCATATAAATTGCTATTTTATGAATAATTATTAATTCATGATAATGCTCTATTTTAATATCAAAATAATATGTAGTCTATTGTAGTTCTGTTCTATTCACTAAACTGCGTTCCACGAGAGTTTGCAGCGGTAGTCACCTATCGAATTTTGTTTCTCCATGTAAATTAAATGGGGAAACTATCCAGGGTGTTCCAATGAAAAGGAGCCACCCCAAATGTTTCATAAACCAAATAAAATATGAAAATTCGCTCGGACAGGTTGATTTTTATGTGGAGGGGGACACTTAAATCCATGCTTGGCGAAATTTCAAAACTCACCCCCTAACCCCCACTTCAGCAACCCCCCACTTGTGATACATCATTTGAAAGCTAATTTCATTGCCTATCTAACGCTGTAACAATTTTTGATATTCGTTCAACTCTAGCGCCCTCTATGGTCAAATTTCAAATTACATTAGGGCCCTTTGTGATACATCATTTGAAAGGGTTTGAAATTATCTGTAAACTAATGCAAGATTTTTTTAAATCCATCCATTCGTTCAAAAGTTATAGCCTAAACTTGAAGGATTTCTAGGCCCAGAACCAGTTCATGTCTTTCAATGTAATTTAAAATTTGACCATAGAGGGCGCTAGAGTTGAATAAATATCAAAAATTGTTACAGCGTTAAGATTGGCAATGAAATTAGCTCTCAAAATGATTTATCAGAAGTTGCCATTTAAAATTTTGAAGTGGGGGTGGGTGGGGGTTCGGGGGTGAGTTTTGAAATTTCGCTAAGCATGGATTTAAGTGTCCCCCTCCAAATAAAAATCGACCTGTTCGAGCGAATTTTCATATTTTATTTGATTTACGAAATATTTGGAGTGGCTCCTTTTCATTCACTCATTCATATAAATAGTTACAATAATTTTTTGAACACATTTTATTTTAATCAATACTTTTCACGCTATGAAGCATACTAACTTAGTATTGTGAAGCGAAATGAGCGAGGAAATGAGTATACGAGCGAGTGAAATTGCTAAGACAAGAGTGGCTCCCCAACCCCAAAGCTGCAGCAATAAAATGTAGAAACATTTTAAAATTTATCGGAGCCTTTTTACATTTTTCTTGAAATATTTATATTCGCAGAGGTGTAGGTACATAATTTCAGCTTGATAAATTATTAAAGTAAGTAGAGCTACAGCAGAATGTGGATTGAACATCAAAGATTGAATGTTTTAAATAAATATTAAAAGAGCCCTTGGAAGCTAAAGCTTAGTGCTAGCAAGCAGCAAGTAGGATTGTGAGGTGCCGAGATGTATTGCGTAAAAATCTTTGTCATGTGAGTCGACAATAAGCTTTGAGAGCACGTTTCCAAGAAGAATCCGGGAAAGGAAGGAAAGCTGAAACAAAATCAGAAAACAGATTTTACGCGCAATTTTGTAGCGGAAAGGTAATTCGGTATTTATATTAGGTGCACTTTGCTGGGATTATGTAAAATGTGAATTAGCAAGCACTTGCAGGTTTTTTTAAGGAGGAAAAAGTCTCTTTATTTATTCATGGCATCTTAATTAAAATATTTTAGCTGTGTAGGGCTCTTGCAGTTCTGGCTCAGAGTAAGTAAAGATAAACAAGATAATTTATTTTTTCTACGTTTTTCTATTAAGAGCATTGAAGTCCATATAGAAAATAATTGACGCTATTCCTATACCAGTAAGGAGCTACGAGTAGAATGTGGCTTTTCCAGACTTATTTTAACCTCCCCACTCCACTTCAGCACTTAAAAAAAGGGAGGTTACTGCAATCACTAAAATTTTCGAATTTGAGATAACACCAGATCTTCACGTTTTGAGGTCTCAGGAACCCAAAAAAGCGGTTTTAAAAATGTGTCTGTGTGTATGTTCGTACGTACGTTCGTACGTTTGTAAACACGCCACAGCCAAAACTACCAGACCGATTTGGCTGAAATTTGGTACGTCGTCATCTGACAACCTAACTTAGATCTGAAAAGCTTTTGGAGCCAATCGTGCAACTGAATATGCCGTTCTGGCACATCAACTTTTAAATTTTAAATGCAAACCCCCATTTTTCAGGTCACCATAAGAAAGGCTTTCAAATTCTGCTTGCAAAGAAGTATTCACCCTTAATGCCCTTTTGACAAAAAGCTGAAAAAATCGAGATTTTAACGTACCTTTAAAATCACGGTACAGTCCAAACTCTTGAACCGATTTGGCTCAAATTTTGTACATGAAGATTGCATTACCCGGCGCATAGGCCAAAAGTTTTTTAAGACAATCGACCCACAGCGAGTGCCATTTTGGTACATCAATTGGGAATTCTTAAAATTGTATTCATTTAACCATTAAAATGAAGTTTTTGAAAAATTCGTTGTCACCATCAAAAAGACCTTGAAATTCTAGTTCAACTGAAGCAAAATGCAATTACACTTAGTGTCCTTTAGCCAAAAAATGGAAATTTTGTAAAAACATTAAAAATACACTACAGTCCAAACTACTGAATCGATTTGGCTTAAATTTGATGCATGGAAATTGTGTGACCCGCTGAAGAGTTGGAACGCTTTTGAAAGCAATCGATCCACGAGAAGTGCCATTTTGGCATATCAACTTTTAAATTTTAAATGCAGGGATTTCTTTTGTCTTTATTCTCAGAAAATTTGTCATTTACTTAGTGAATTTAACTGCAATGACGTGTCAAAAGTCCCGGAGCCTGCGGTGCCGGTGTCCCATTTTTTTTTTGGTACCGGAGGGCTTTAAGAGGCAACCCCACTATTTTCCCTTATTTTAGAACTAATTTAGTCGGGATTGGTCTTAAAATGACAACAACGAGCTAATTAGCAATAGTTCTAGCGTAGTACCACTGAAAGTCCTTTGTTTTGTTCGCTGCGAAGCACTTCCTACCTAGTTCATGCTGTCAAATAAGATCTTATAGAGGAAACAATCACAAAGTTTTGATACGCAGAATCCTTACTCTTTAAGGGCTGCACAAGAAGAATATAAATAGTTCTCCTGAAATTTTGAGATGAAAAGTTCTTTTTTTTTAACCTCCCCAACCCCATCACAATTTTAAAAAAATGGGAGGTTACTGCAATCACTAAAATTTTCGAATTCGAGATGAGACCGGATCTATGCGTTTTGAGGTCTCAGGAACCCAAAAAAGTGGTTTTTAAAATGTGTCTGTGTGTATGTTCGTACGTACGTTCGTACGTTCGTACGTTCGTACGTACGTTTGTAAACACGCCACAGCCAAAACTACTAGACCGATTTGGCTGAAATTTGGTACGTGGGCATCTAATAACCTAACTTAGATCTGAAAAGCTTTTGGAGCCAATCGTGCAGTCGGAAATGCCCTTTTGGCACATCAACTTTTAAATTTTAACTGCAAACCCCCATTTTTCACGTCACCATAAGAAAGGCCTTCAAATTCTGCTTCTAAAAATGTATGCATTCTTAGTGCCTTTTTGACAAAAATTGAAATATTCGGGATTGTTAACGTACTTTCAAAACACGATACACCCGAAACCTCTGGACCGATTTGGCTGAAATTTTGTACATGGAGACTGTATTATACGTCGAAGAGCTAAAACATGTTTGGAGGCAATCGACCCACGGAAAGTGCCGTTTTGGCCCATCAATTTGCAATTTTAAATATACTCCCATTTTACCACCCTAAACATTTTTTTTTTAAATTTATTGTCAGCATCAAGAAGGTCTTCATATACTTGTTTTAAATAAGATAAAATTCATTCGCATTTACTGCCCTTTGGGTAAGAAAAAATTGAATATTGTAATAACTAAAACCACATTATAGCCCAAACTACTGGATCGATTTGACTGTTTGGTACATGGAGATTGGGTGACCCGTTGAAGACCTGAAAGCCTTTTGGAAGCAATTGGTAAACGGGAAGTGCCATTTAAGCATATCAACTTTAAAGTTTAAATACAAAGCCTCCTTTTTTATGTCGCCATTAGAAAGACGATCAATTTCTGGTTCTAAAAAATATTTGCAGTTTCTGCCATTTCAGTGGAAAATAGAGGAAAAATTCTTTCTCATTAAAAGGGATATTAACCTTAAAAGGAACATATGTTGTCAAATGTTATGGGTGATGATGGTATTTGTCGAAAAGCATAACAAATTGTCTGTTGAACTGACTACTATCTACACAGAATATAAAGATCCACGCGATGGGGAGGTTCCAGCCGCTTCTCTGCTGCATTTTTTTTGGTTTTACATCTGGTAGTCTTTATCTAAAGAGTCTTTATCTAAAGACTACCAGACCGTATAACAATTATCATTACTTAGGGTTTAAATTGCCCTTCGGGAGCTATATAGGTACAGGGTGACTTTTTTAAAAGTTGCATTCACATTTTTCTCTGGAACTACAAAAGATATAAAAAAACCGCTCGAACTTTTATCTCAAGGGGAACAGCTAAATCCGTGCATTGGTGAAATTTTGCAACGCACCCCCTAACCCCCGCCAGCCCCAACTTCAAAATTTCAAATGGGAACGGCCCGCTTGTGATACACCATTTGAAAGTTAGTTTCATTACCAATCCAATGCTGCAAACATTTTTGATATTTATTCAACTCTATGGTAAAATTTTAAATTACATTAGGGCCGTTTGTGATACATTAAAGGGCATGAAATGCTTTGTGAGTTTATGCTCACAGAGCATTTCGTACCCTTTAAAATGATGTCTCACAAAGGACCCTAACGTAATTGAAAATTTGACCATACAGGGCGCTGGAGTTTTTTACAGCCCTTCTAGATTGGCAATGAAATTAGCTTCCAAATATATGCTATTTGAAATTTTGAAGTTGGGGTTGCTGAGAGATAGGGGGTGCGTTGTAATATTTCACCATACACGGATTTAGGTGTCCCCTTTGAAAGAAAAGTTCTATTCGAGCGATTTTTTATATATTTCATAGTTCCAGAGAAAAATCAAACTGCAACTTTTAAAAAAGTCACCCTGTATATAAGAAGATTATAAAACAGTATGGGGTTTATTAAAATAGCAAAAATCAGTTTAGTTAGCTATCATCATCATTAACTAAATTATAAATCAGCTAAATGATCACCACTACATAAAAAATGTATATACAATGGTTTCTCGAGAGTTGTTACGCAAATTTTTCATTTTTGTTCGCGGATCCTTGATCCTTCATGTGTGATAAACTCTGAAATTATTTTGTCTGTCCAATGTTATTATATTCATTGTGCATGGGGAAACATTATAACTTCGCTTAACTTTAATAATATAATATAAAACAGATTGTTTTGTTTCATTATGGATCAATACTTTAATTTCCTCTCGGAAATGGAGCAAAAGTTTTAATTAAATGTACATTTTTTTCTTAATGATCATATAGCGCTTTTTGGTTTTAATTGGCCTCTCGATTCTTATCCCTCTGGATTATTTTGTAGCATTGGCTTAGACTTTAAAATGTAAATTCCACACTTGCGTCCATTTACAAGTTGAATTGTGTTCTTAAAGAAATTTTTGTTAAACAATCTGAAAAAAGGAGTCCAGGGCTATGCACTGTTCGACCACCATCGAATTCTACTTCTAAAAATGTATTTACACTTGTGCCCTTTAGGCCAAAAAATGGTGCCGTGAAAAAAAACCTATGCATAACTGTACATTTTTATTAGCGGATTTGATAGCTGATTTTTTTTCAAGCCGAAAATCTTTGTACCATTTTTTCGAAAAATGTCATTTTAGTGGCAAAATGGCCCTTGTTTCAATTAATTTTACAAAAAAGCATATTCTTACTATTGGATTCGACAGCCGTTGTATTGCCGGATCAAAAACCTTAGTGCAATTTGTTAGAAAATTTCCATTTTATTGACAAAAAGGCCCCTTTTTGAATTTTTCTTAGCAACAGGGCATATTATCATTATCGAATTCGATAGTTGTTGCATTGCCGGATCGAAAATCTTAGTGCCATTTTTTCGAGAAATGTCATTTTAGGGGTGAAAAACATTTGTATTTTAGATTTTAGTAAATGAGCGCCGGGCGCATCATCCATCGACAACCGCCCGCACGCCCTGCCTCAGTTAAATATAGTTAAATGCTATATTTACAAATTCTGCGAAAAGGTAGAAGTTTTCACCGTCTCCGAGACTGCCAATTTTTTGTAAAGGTGAACCCCCGATTTCATTAAAATTTCTTTTAGATAATTGCCTAGCAGCATTTTAAATGGTGAAAATATACCTTTTTAAAAGTCGAGTTAAATTTGAAAGAACTTAGCTTTTGTCATGAATTCTGTGGTAAAAGGTGTCTAACGAAGTCTATTATAATTATTATACCTAAGCATATCAAAAATTACATATGTTGGGTGGAAGAAATTCCACATAGTACACTGATACAAGTATCTACTTCATAGAAGTAAAATTTACTTTACATGGTTAAATCATTTACTTGGATATGGCGAATTAAATGTTTACTTCTCGGAAGAGAATTTTTTACTTGCACTCAGTTAGAAAATATTTAATTCGGTGAAGTACGTTCGGTTTGAGAGAAGGTTGTCATTGCTAAAGTTAAACGAAACCCGCAGAATTGACTAAAGTAAATGTGCCATTGACGAAATTCGCCTTTACTATATTATGGAAACTTTAGAATACTTCACTGAAGCCTGCGTTGAAATTGGCAGAATTACCCCCTTTTCAGTAAAATTTCTTTGAGCCTTATGGTGTGTATCACTTGCGAATGGACACCAACTTCGGTGGAGAACTACATGCATTGTCACTGGGCACACCCCCTCAATTCAAAAGTCTAAAAAATCACTTGTGACACTATTTCCATGTATCGCAAAAACCTCCGAATAATCAAGCTGAATACTGATGCACTACTGCTGTAATGGTTAGGAAATTAGATTAAGAATAACTATGAATATAAAGAACATAATATATTGAATATCTTCTATTACAAAATGGGGAACTGTTGACATCGTTGGTCTGAAGATGGCACATGTGCATGTCGAATCGAAACTAGTCACCACAAGTTTTTGTTAATACACAAGAATGTTATCAAGAAGGTGGATTTATTTTCCTTCCAACCATTAACTATGGACCTTCTTTACACCACCTCCACCCTGAATAAAAATAATATATTGAACAAAATCTGGAAAACTTAGAAACTTAATAATGTCTTTTGTTTCCTAGTCCGCCATGATCGGTCACTGCACGGGAATCACACTCATAATGAACTGCGTTACCTCTTTGACTTAGAGGACAAAAAAATTCTAGACAGAACACGGTTTTACTTGCGAGGATAAATAACCAGCTGCTTATAAAATACGAGTCACTCAGTCTAAACACATTCAAATTTGGACAAAATATGAATTTGTTTATGGCAAGAATTTCTTACTTCTGAGAAGTAAACCTTTTGCTTTCAAAATACTTAGGGGTATCAGTCCATCACCTTTGTCGAAGTGGCAAGGTAACTTGCCGAAAGTACACAATTCTTCTCTGAAGTAAACTTGTTTGCATGTAGTTTATATTTGATTGATAATTGAAGTAAAATTTTCGTTTGTACCAAGTTTATTAAATTCCCGGCAGTTTCGTATCCGCAGTAAGCGTTTCTTATGAATAGTAGGCATCTTTTGAATAAAATGGAATTTATTCGCCATGAGTAATTTTTTCGCAATATACTGTTAGGTTCAATTTACTAAATATTTTGGTCTAGTTTTTTTTTCAGTGTACAGGGTTGTTCAAGGAAGGTGCACGCCCCCTATTTATTTGATTATTTCATAACTAAAAGAAAAATGGTTCATCCTAGTTTAGCTCTAGTCGCACTTGAAGGTAAGGAATTTAAAAATATTTAGAATCTTTTTTTCACTTCCGGTTTAGCAACGTACGTTTTTTTGACAAATTCTTAATCTTAAAATTTTTTAGGTTCAAAGTCAAAAATATCGAAGAACTCGGTGAAAACTTGGAATTTTTGAAAAATGCAAGACAACGTTTATTTAATTTTTTCAATGCAAATTTTAACTGCTGAATTACCTACTTTTTCTTAAATTTTTTTTTCTAAATAAAGTAAGCACATCTCATTCATTTACTATTGGCTGAACTGTTAAAAGGGTCGAATCCGCCAATTTCTTCTGAGCAATATTTGACAAATCAATTCCTTCGCCGAGGTACTTGCAGTTCAATCTCTTGCAAAATTCGCTTGTTTAGCCAAAAGTCTCTGGGCGACCTCTCACTTCAATAGTAAATGAATGAGATGTAGACATGTTTTTGCGCTTTTCAAAAATTCCAAGTTTCCACCGAATCCTTCGATGTTTTTAAAAAACTAGCTTCCGTTTAAGTATGACACATGCTTTGAACCTAAAAAGGTACGTTCCCGTTTGAAAAAACAAAGTTGTGGTTCTAGCCAAACAAAAATGTATAAATTCGAAAGATATTTTTTAATTGACCTGAACCAAATGTAATTTATCTTGTTTGTAAATTGTAAAATTATTTGTTATGTGTTCTCATTTTCGTTTTTTTAATGTTAAATACTCTTACTTCGACTATCCACGAATATGCAAGATGTTTGTATCAAAAGTGGGCAAATATACTAAATACTAAAATTCTTTACCGTCAACTGTGACCTAAACTAATAATTATGAAATACCTAAATAGGGGGTACAACTTCGTTGAACACCTACATTATCGAAAACAAATACCGAAATTGAACGCTACCCCCCCCGCCAATTCAATAATCAACATTTTTTTCAGGAATCTTGTTGTTATTGGTACCTATGGTCTGTCCGGGATCCACACGACCAAGATTCACCCTATTTCCAATCATTGTTGTCAACAATGAGTCGCCATGGAAATTGGGTGAATCTTGGTCGTGTGGATCCCGGACAGAGTATAATACTTCACGCAAACCAGATTTATACCTAAGTGATTAATGATGATTCGATGTGAGAAAAAAGTGAAAAAAAAAACAAATAAAAGATAATTCTAATGGGATCGTATAATAAATTCACCTTAGTTTAGCCTGAATAATATGTAAAGAAATATATTCATGTATGAGATAAAAGCGCGTCAAAGCTTCATTTCGAAAGCTATATTTCATAGTGGTAAATTGGAGACACACGTTTATGAAAATAAAAACCTTGGGATTCAAAATTACTAAGGACGTGAAAAATATGTGCGCTGGCAATTATTGTGCCTTTTCCAGTTTCATTAAACAAGAGCCGTATGTAAATCTAGAGCAGTCGTTGGACTCTTTTGCTGGTGTATGTAATTTTCTCTGTGGACATTTCAATGTAGGACTGAAATAACTTTGGCAGAATATATGCCGAGTTACAGATACATACTACGCTGTAATGTTTGGATACTAACACCCACTGCCTCTAAAAACATTCTTTAAATTTACGAGTCGTGAAACAATGTAATGTTATTGTTTCCTTGCTCATACATCATTTATTAATATTGGAACTGAAATATTGTCTTGGCAAAGTCAACCCCTTATTGAAACGAGCAATTTTTAGATAGATCTTCAATTTTTATTTTAGAACATCATATTCGAAATTAAAGTTCAAATGTCTTTTTCGTCTATATGCTCAGAATATGTGGTGGACCTTAAAGTTTATCTATTTTTTATTCAATTGGTGTATAAATAAATATTATTTATTCGTAATTAGTCAAAATTTTGAACAGATTGTTTAAAAGTAAAAACTAAATGCTCCAGATTCCGCATTTAAATGTCACACCATTATCCCGTCGTTAAATTTTACAGTGAATTCAACACAAATTTGCATTGAATGCTTAATACAGTAGGTTCTGAATATGTAACTCGGTAAAGGTAACAACTTTTATCAGCAAATGATCCGTACCGCCAATTTAAAAGTTGAAAGACAATAAAGTTTTCTTATCGAGTGCGAGAAAAAAGTTTCAATGGTCTCTTAACACGTAGTTTATGTGAAATGTGAAATTAAACGTGGGCAAGAGTAATTCTATCCGAGAGCTTAAAAGCTTCTTTATAAACGCTTCTAACAACAACTGCAACTTGCTTATATGCCAATTAAGCATCCATTTTGTCGTGGAGTTCCTTCTGCTGTTTGAACTTTAGTGCATCCAATCGTACGTAGTAATCTCCTTGTAAAGTTTAAAGATAATAAAATTAAGCCAATTAAAATTGTGTCGGTTTTAAATTCATAACAAGTTAATTCCGGAAATTAAATTGTTTGATTGAAAGTTTTAACATAAAGCTAATTTTCGAATCTTTTGTTTTCCTTCTATTCTTGTTTTGGTATTTACATCAGGAGCAATAATTTCCTGATTTTAATGAGAGGGATAACTTCGTTATCTCAAAACAATGATTCGTACAACTTAATTATCGGAAAGCGCTTTGTCATCTAAGCCAATTCATGCAAGGAGTGGATGAAAATTATTCCATCACCGAACCTATATTTTCATCAAGACAGGAAGTCGACTTCGTTTCTTTTATTTTAATAAAAAAATACTCCGAGACGTGGCAAATCAGATTTCATTAGTGTTTAATAAAAAAATATATTCCTGGCGGAGATCCGAAATTTAATAAAACCGAGGGATTGATTAGGTGCGAGTTTAGCCAATTGTAAAATTCCCTTCAGCCCTCGAGCTACCTATACGCTACGCCCTTTTTAATCGAATAGCTAGATCCGAAGGATTTTCCTGTAAAATTGCGGAGGAAATTAACCTCAAATTGACGAAGCGACCGTCTTATTGGTTGGTAGAACTGATTTGTTATAGGTGGTCTTACAAATTAAGTTTACAGCGGGAAGATGATTTGTGTCGGACCAGAAAATCCCTTCTACACAGTCTGGGAACTTCACAGACTTTCCAATAATAACCACCTTTATAATTACGGTTGCTGTAAAAAATTCGTAATAACTACCTCTTTCTCTCTTTTCAGGTTAGTGCCCTTTTCCTTCACTACCGAATTGAAAATTCCGGGAACATTGGGTAGGTAATGTATATTATTGCCACTGTTGTTTAAAAGATAATTATACTAATTAGTGTAATGTTAGTAGTCTCTGCCTAGGCAACGTTTATGGTAATGATTATTCTAGATGGAATAGGCAATAGGCGGTTGATGCAATTATATTAGTGCTTTTAATTTTGATAATTTAACGCTATCGCGTTTGTTCTACATCTAATTATTCGGATGTGGTTGTTATGCTTAACGTACCATCAACTTCACACTTTATTTCGATAATGATTCGTCATCAGATAATTTGATAGCTGTCGAAATACTATTCTCTGCCATTGAACCATTGGACCATAGCCCTCAAACTCAAAAAAAATGGGAGGTTACTGATCACTAAAATTTTCGAATTCGAGGCAAGACCAGATCTATACAGGGTGGGTAACTTTTCGATGCTCACCATTGGGATCTCTGAACGGTAAAAGATACGGGGTCGGTTAAATTAGAGAAAAGTTGCGCTATTTCTTGGCGATTAAGAATCTGAAGAGAATTCCCCGATGTTTTAATTCGTTCCTGAGTTATCACAAAAATTTTGAAAATTAACAATTTAAAGAAAAATTAATATCTTCCTAACGATTGATGTTATTTAAATGAAACTTGGAACTTTTATATTTTTAACAGCTGTCAATTGTCTAGATTTTGAATAAAGACAGTCAACTTTTCTTTTTTTTTGGGCGTCATATTGAATTTTAACATCGCAAGGTACACAAAAATGTAACCAACTTTGACGTTTTTAAAAAAATATGTGAAAGCCTGAGGCACACGACCTAAGTTTAGGCTGATTTTACAAATTATTCATACCAATTTTCAAATTCTGACATCTGTCAAAAAAGTTCATGTTGGCTACATTTTTGCAAAGCAAACTATTTTGTGTATTTGACGATGTCAAAATTCAATATCGCGGCACTCAAAGAATCAAAAGTTGACTGTTGTTATTCAAAATCTAGAAGGCCTAGAGAATTTCCGTTATTGCCATTTAATTGACAGCTGTCAAAAATATAAAAGTTCCAAGTTTCATTTAAATAACATCAAACGTTAGGAAGATATTAATTTTTCTTTAAATTGGCAATTTTCAGATTTTTTGTGATAACTCGGGAACGAATCAAAATATCGGGAAATTCTCTTCAGAATCTTAATCGCCAAGGAATAGCGCAACTTTTCTCCAATTTGAACTAGACTAGCATCGAAAAATTACCCAACGTGTATGTTTTGAGGTCTCAGGAACCCAAGAAAAATGGTTTTTAAAATGTGGTTGTGTGTATGTGCGTACGTTTGTAAACACGCCACAGCCCAAACTACTAAACCGATTTGGCTGAAATTTGGTTCGTAGGCATCTCATGACCCAACTTGGATCTAAAAAGCTTTTGAAGCCAATCGTGCAACCAGAAATGCCATTTTGGCACATCAACTTTTAAACTTTAAAAGCAAACCCCCGTTTTTCACGTCACCATAAGAAAAGCTTTCAAATTCTGCTTCCGAAAATGTATTCACCCTCAGTGACCTTTTGACCAAAAACAGAAAAATTCGAGATTTTTATCGGACTTTAAAATCGCGGTACAGCCCAAGCCCCTGAACAGATTTGGCTGAAATTTTGCACACGTCGAAGAGCTGAATTTTTTTTAAATTCAATCGACCCACGGAAAGTGCCGTTTTGGCACAACAATTTCGAAATTTAAAATTATTCTTTCATGTAACCACCCAAAGTTTTTGAAAGATTCATCGTCACCATCAGAGCAGTATTGGTCCACGGAAGTTGCCATTTAGGCATATCAACTTTAAAATTTTAAAAACAAGCCGCTTCTCTGCTACCCATTTTTAAAATTACTATCATTAACTGTGTATTTAGTGTTGCAGACATTATGCTTATATTATTAAAAATTATAGTTGTAGATAAACATTTTCAAAAATGTGAGGTTATGTTACAGAATCTGCAGAATTAGGAAAAGACGCATGGCTTGGTCACGTTTTAGATTCCTTTGTTGTTAAACGACTGCTTTAAATCACTTTTGTAATGGGAGCCCGTTGTACAGGGTGTCTCAGAATTATAGGGACAACAGCTAATCACAGCTTCCTTAGGTAGAAATAAGACAAAAAGTAAGAATAAGTTTTTGACCTAAAACTGATTGTGTGGAAGCTATGCCCCCCAAAAGGGTACTTCGAAAATCAGTTTTTTCGAATTTTCTCAAAAAAGTATGACTAATTCGATGTTTGGATTTAGAACATAGCCAAGTGGGATAAAAGGCTTCACTATGGTTATTTTTCAGATTCTTAATAACATCAAAGGTATGCGTTCTTGGAGGGGCCTTACACATTTTCTGATTTTTTTTCTGTAAGCGTTTTTTTTTTGACAAAGTAATAAGAGGACTATCATCGGCAGTCCACAATTCACCAAAAAGTACTCTTGTTGCATGTGGTTAAGATGCACCGTTTTCGAGTTAAATGCTCCTGATTAATTTACTGCAGGAGAATCACAAAATAAATTCCAATTGAAAACTTTAATTGCTCTACGTGGAATCCAATTTTTGTATTTGGGGATAATTCAATTTTAGCTTATTTTATCAAACCTAAATGCGATTAAACATAGGGGTCCTAGAGTGCCGTCATAAATTCTGACGAGTGTTTGTTGAATCTAAGAATTGGACATCCCATTTAAGTTTGATTCCAAGTAAAAAACATGAAAATTACAAAAAAATCCTTATAATTTTTTTTTGCCCCAAATCTATGAGGACTAAGGCCGTGCATCCTAGCGATATTTAGCAAGAGTACTTTTTAGTGTATCGTGGAGCGCCGATGACATTATTATTGTTGCTTTGTAAAAAAAGCGCGTAACAGAAAAACATAATGCAAAAAATGCGGAAGACCCCACCCAGAACGTACGCCTCTGATGTTACTGAAAATCTGAAAAAAAATCAGAATGAAGACCTTTATGCCGCCAAGTTATGTTGCAAATTTCAAACTGATATTAGTCATAATTTTTGAGGAAATTCGAAAAAACTGATTAATGGGGTACCCTTTTGGGGGGGCATAGCTCCCATATAATCCATTTTAGGACAACTTATTCTTACTTTTTGTCTTAATTTCACGTAAGGAACCTGTGATTAACGGTTGTCCCTATAACTCTGAGTCACCCTGTATGTTCCTTAAGAAGTTTTGCTTCGTTTTGACTTCGTACAAATGAAATACAGCGATATAGGGAATATGAAGCATTTTCTAATGCCCTCGTTATAATAAGGTCCGGAATATTTACAAGATGACAAAATTGGTATAATAGATATGGATGCGTTTTATTACTCCACCGCTTTCACCCGTTCCACCCGAAATTTATGCCCCTTCACCGAAGCCCATTCGATAAAACGCAAAATTTTGATTCGAAGGTGTAAAAAGTGAAGCAATAAAATGCACCCAATCCAATAGCAATAAAGCGGACCCAAAGACCCAATGTTAAGTGAATAAGGGATAAATAGTTGGATTGAAGTCAGTAATAAGTAGGTAACCGACTTTTAAGAATAATTTGGCTAAAGCCTTCACATTGATAAAAATTCCAGGGAAAGCAAAGCTGGTCTTCGAGGCGAAAAATATGCAGAATGAATTGGAGCTCAAGACAAAACAACGGGAGGGTGTGACGTTTGCGAACGCAGTTCTTTGATGTTTTTTGCTTTATTCTTGCGAGCATTAATTACAGGTGCCTGCGAAAAGAGCAATAAAAGGCTGATGAATATAAAATACATACGTGGTTACACTCCTTCAAAGGGCAAAAAATCTATACTCGTCCCGTCCCCCACGTGCTCAAAATAAAACTGCGGTTGTGTAGATTTTTGCATATTTGCTGGTTCAGCAAGAAAGTTTAATTAAAACCTTAAGACGTTGATGTTCATATTTCCCATTCCTGGAGGTAGTTTGGTGGTGTATCTCATTATAAAATCGCCCTGAGGTTCATTAATGCATGTTCGTTGGGTGATACGGCAACGGTTGGCCAACCAATTGTAACTTACTGAATTAAACTGATAGCAACCTAAGTTCTCACGCAACCCATTGCGTGTCTCCATGCTTCAATAATCCAAGAATGTTCCCATTCGTTTCAAGATCTTTTATTTACTTCTGTCATCAACGAGTGTAAAAACACATCAGCACATCACGATTCCGAAGAGCATTAAGGCGGTACCTTACCTACAAGAATATTGTCATTGTTTTAAACTTGAAGCCATACGGTATGGAATAACTTTCTTACATCTACTTGTTGATTTTCCCATCATTGAGAGAAAAAAAGACGAGTATCGTTTAGAATAAATTTAGATTGTTTGAAGTGTTCCACAGTTTATATTTAGACTATTAACTTGTCTAAGTTTTATTATTAGATGTTTGCCGTGTGAACAGTGAATAAGCTTGCAACTGAGTGCGTTAGCTAAACGTGAAACTGAAGCAGCACATCAGAAAGTCATGAGTTGCATGCAATTGATTGAAATGAGTGAATAGGTTAATTATTATGATATTGTTTTCAATAATTATTCACATGCCACAATGTGTAAACCTCATATCTGTGAATCTTTTTCTTTCATCGAACAAGATTTGTATAGAAATTATTTGAAATCTTGGCGAGTGGCGTTTCCTTTGGCGAGCTTTTTGAAATCCACACATTTCTTGGTTAGGTACCTAACAATATGTCTTATGATATAATCTTTTTTTTTAAATTATGTTTTTTCTGTTATGTTACTACATGGTAGGTACTACTGCCTCTTTTGAACAAAAACCGGTAAATAGATACCGTAAAGTGGGGTCGAGTTGGCCACTTTTCAAGTTTAAAAGGCTGTAACTTATGACACAGTTGGCCGATTTATTCCAAATTTTGTGGATATACGGGCCTCGATGCGTACTTTCAGACTGTGCTATGCATATTTTAGTTTATTCAATTTGAACAAACATATACCAAAAAAATAGGGTGGCCAATGTTACCTGGCAAGTGGGGGTAAAATTGGTCACGTGTTCATTTAGCATGTTAAATCAATTTAAACCGTGTTAGGTTTAAGATTGGCCGCAAAAAATTTTTTTTTAGCATTTGGCAATTTTGTAGGGTATAAAACCCTTGTAACGCATATTTTCTGTGTGATAAATGCATTATATTCTATTGATCTTCAAAAAGATACTTTATTTATAAAAATAGACAATATTCATATGAAAACAAGCAAATTTCTCTCAAATTTCTTTCCCAGCTTCTGTCTCACCTTCACTAAATAAGTGACTGGAGCGGAAATTCTTCACCGCCCTTGTAATTGTACATCTTTCCCCTTGTAGTACCACCAAAATTTAGTGGGGTTAAATCACCCCCCTGGCTCTGAGGGCGGCCAAACTTACCCTCCCAACCTGTAAAAATGTCGGTCTAAGTTTGGCCACCCTCTAGGAGCCAGGGGGTGATTTACCCCCATTAAATTTGGGTGGTACTACTTGTAGTACAATCTCAAGGGCGGTGAAGAATTTCCTCTCCAGTCACTTATCTAGTGGGGCAGGAGAAGTTTTTGACCTACAATTTGGTAGAATTTTTGTAGTCTGAAAAATATTTTTTTTGCAATAACCAAGCAATTGATTACGAAAAAATTATACTGGAGGTAAGAGGAAGGTTTGCCCTATCTGCTACAATATTTTAAATTGACAAATAATAAACATCAAAATTGTACAGAGCGCCACTAACAAATTCTAAAAAGTGGCCAATCTCACACCGAAGGCCAAAGCCACCCCACTTTACGGTACATATAATTTCTATAAGGTTCTAGAGAATTTTGGAAAAAATATAAACAAACTGCTACTGTGTCCGTATGATTACACTTCAGGTACTTATTAATAAATATTTGACAACCTCCGTGGGATTAGTGTAATTATTACCGTCATTAATCGATCACCGATAATGAAGAGTCGCAAGCAATCTACCCTCGAATCTACCCATCATTTTATAAAAAGACGTCCATGAATAAATTAGAGATCAAATTATTAATTCTGTCTCCACTATTGACCAAGGAAAACTTTTGCTTCAATTTAACTGTTTATTAGTTTTCCGATACAGATTGGACGCCTTTTTTGTTAATCCATTTTTAATACAAGTTTTAACTTAAAATTCCACTTCTTTGAATCAATTTTTAAATAGCAAAGCGAGTCATGGAAAACTTCGATTACAATTGAAATACCTAAGCAATTAAGGATGTTTATTTTATGATGAGATGAAAAAGGTTGAAGTTTAAATCGACTCTTTCGTAGACCAATTAATTTTTTGGGGTGGATTTCGATTATGATAAAAAAATTTGGTGGGAGGAGGAGACTGAATAAATTTAAAACATGTTGGCTTCATCTGTACCTAGTGATATTAGTTTAACCTAGGTACTTGGAAATATTCGAGTTTAGGGTTTGAAACGTTCATGAAGGCTTGTAATTTGGCGCAGAGAAGCAATGTTTGCTGTGAAATTTATAAGTTATGAACGAGTGGGTGGATTTCAAAAATTCTTGCATCAGTTTACAGATAATTCCAAACCCTTTTAGATGATGTATCACAAAGGGCCCTAATGTAATTTAAAATTTGACCATAGAGGGCGCTATAGTTGAACAAATATCAAAAATTGTTAGAGCGTTAGATTGGCAATGAAATTAGCTCTCAAATGATCTATTACAAGTGGGGGGTTGCCAGTTAAAATTTTGAAGTGGGGGTAGATGGGGGTTAGGGGGTGAGTTTTGAAATTTCGCCAAGTATGGGTTTAACTGTCCCCCTTCAAATAAAAATCGAACTGTCCGAGCGAATTTTCATATTTTATTTGGTTTACGAAATATTTGGGGTGGCTACTTTTCATTAGAACACCCTGCTATATTGCTAGTGAAATATGTATTACTGTTGTACCAACAAATTAATAGGGCAATGGGAAATTTTATAATTTAACGAATTGCTTTAATTCCAGCCTGCAACTGCGAATCAATTGTTTTATTAAATGAATATTTAATGAATTAATATTGAAGCAAAACCATTGGAAATAAGCTCGTACATTTGTGGATTTGATTTAATACAAAGTCGTCCCAAAATATTATATTCATTGGAAAAAAAGGCGGTCTCGGAGACGGCAGGAACTTCTACGCCGCACTGCATTGGATTAATAACAGCAGCATTTATTAAATTTTTAAATATTTAAAATAAGAAAGTTGCTATGCCAAAAGGGCACTTCGGGTTGACTGATCGGCTTCAAAATCTAATCAGCTCCTCTCCCGCACAGACAATAAAATAAATTGCCACTAAAATGACATTTTTCGAAAAAATGGCACTAAGGTTTTCGGCTTGAAAAAAAATCAGTTATCAAATCCGCTAATAAAAATATACATTTATGCATAGTTTTTTTTTCACGGCACCATTTTTTGGTCAAAAGGGCCCAAGTGTGAATACATTTTTAGAAGCAGAATTTGAAGAGCATTCATATGGTAATGCGAAAAATGGGGGTTTGCATTTAAATTTTTAAAGTTGATGTGCCAAAAGGCACTTTCCGTGAGCCGGTGTAGCCCAGATTCTAATCAGCACCTACTCCCACTGAATATGTGTACCAAATTTCATCAAAAACAGTTCAGTAGTTTCGGCTGTAGCGTGTCCACAGACACACGGACAGACACACACACAGACACACACACACACATTTTTCAAAAATAGGTTTTTTGGGTTCCTGGGACCCCGAAACGTAAAGATTTGATGTCAGTTCAATTTCGAATTTTTGATCGATTTTATATACTGCTCCGCCTTGAGCGTAGAAGTTAAAACTATGCCTGAGTACATAAAATTACTTTCAATTATGCCGCGGGCTTTTACAAAAGCTAAGATTTCAAATAACGAGATTCATTGTTTCTATAAAAGGGAAGAACTTGGGGCAATTTTGGTTCTGCTTAAAATTTCAATTTCATTTGAACCATAAAACAGAGCAACAAAAAAGGAAAATTTAAAATGCAATTAAAGTTATCTAATTATTCTTTGTGATGGGGCAAAAAATTAAACACGCCATTAATCATCCGAATGGACGTCCGTTCCTTTAAGAAAACATTTTAATTTTTCTTTTCTTTAAAACGAAATCAGTATTTTCCACACGTCCACTCTAAAGATAACCTTCTTTCATTTCCGATATTATTTCTGTATTTATTTATGGTGCTGTGCTTATCGAATACAAACCGAATGAGATTCTTGAGCAAATATAAAACTGAAATTGCTCGAAAACAATAGACTTCCATTCCCACCATTCTAATATTTTATTTGTAAATAGGCTATGAATACTTGATTGCTTATAAATGCTCTCAGTTTAGAGGGGTGCTCTGAAAATGAATCATCATCGAGACATTGCAAATCCGCTAAAGAATTTCGAACAATGCTCGATCACATTTAGACACGAGAAATGCTCTCTTTTATTACAAGATAATCGGGACATTAGATATTGGTAAACTTGAGCTTCTGTGATTTTTTGAACCATAATTCCTTAATTCTGTCGTTAGGTTTAAGTGTTTGCTTCCATTGAAAATGTAGTCCTCTTGTTAAAATTTTGCATGTAAAATCGCTATTACCCCACAATAAAGACCTGAATTTGGCAAATAGAAACAAAAATTACTGCAGTTCTGCAAATTGGCCGAAGTTGTAGGTAGCTTGAACCATTCTATTGAACATACTAAAAGTCCCCAAAGAAAAGGTACAGTTTTTGTTAACTTTGCAAATATCTCATGAAATATTGTTTCTATGAAAAAAATTGTAATATAACAAATTGAAGAGCGTAAAATTCTCTAGAAAAAAGTTTATATAAATTTTTTGCTGACAGTAAAATTTAATCGCTTAATCGGTGGCTAAAGCAGTCTATTGGTCCAACGATGTCATCTCCTTGAATTTGGGCAGGTTTATGCCAAAACCGGAATTAAAAGTATATTAATATTTAGTCAAGTAGTGATTAATTAAATTCAAAAAAATTTGAGAAAACATCTCTACAACGGAACTATACAGTGTTAAGCAAAAGTAGGGAACGGATAGTTTATTTGACATGCTATGTATTGACTTTATCGAAAAACGGTTCCTATAAAACTTGAATACGACTGTCAGGCGCATCTTTTGACGTAACAGTTTTTTTTTTTTACCTTTTATCGTATAATATTTGTTTGCCAGATTTCATTGAAATATTTTAATAAGTGCGGAAAAAAGGGGGTTGAGCCTTGTTTCGTTGGCATAAATATTGGTGTTAGGAGAAAAATTAAGAGGCTCTTTCTTATAGAGAATTTTATGTTCTTCAATTAATTACTTAACGGTTTTTTAACTTCTATGCTCGCGAAGCAGTTACTGGAATCGATCGGAAAATTGAAAAAAATCGAATCGCCAAAAACATGAAATCTTTACGTTTCAGGGTCCTGGGAACCCAAAAACGTGTTTTTGAAAAAATGTCTGTCTGTGTGTCTGTGTGTCTGTCTGTCTGTGATCACGCTGCAGCTCAAACTACTGAACGTATCGAGATGAAATTTGGCACACATATTCAGTGGGGCATTTGTAGGTGCTGCTTAGAATCTGGGCCACATCGGTTCACGGAAAGTGCCTTTTTGGTACACCAACTTTAAAAATTTAAATACAAACATTTTTTTTCAAGCCAAAAACCTTAGTGCCATTTTTTCGAAAAATGTCATTTTAGTGGCAAAAGGGCCCTTGTTTCAATTTACTTTACAAAAAAAAATATTCTTACTATCGGATTCGACAGCTGTTATATTGCCGGATCAAAAACCTTAGTTTTTTCGAAAATTTCCATTTTAGGGACAAAAAGGCCCCTTTTTGAGTTTTTCTTAGCAAAAGGGCATATTATCATTATCGAATTCGATAGCTGTTGCATTGCCGGATCGAAAACCTTAGTGCCATTTTTTCGAAAAATGTCCATTTTAGAACTGAAAAACATTTGTATTTTAGATTTTAGTAATAGAGCGCCGGGTGCATCAGCCATCCAACCGCTCCGCACGCCCGACCTTGGTTAAATAAAGTTAAATGCTACATTTACAAATTCTGTGAAAAAGTAGAAGTTTCTACCGTCTCCGAGACTGCCAATTTTTTTTGATAGGTAGTCATTATTTTAGGAAATATATGCAAAAAAAAAATTTATTATCAGTTAAAAAATCTCCAATATTTTGAGCATCATAGAGAAAAAAAATCCCCTTTTCAATGACACCAAACTAGAACTATTTCGTTATTAAGAAAAATGTCCATGAAATTATATCACTCCATGACGTAAAGTAAAAAAAAATCATTAACTTCAAAAGATGCGCCTGACAGTCGTATTCAAGTTTTATAGGAACCGTTTTTCGATATTGTCAATAGTTTGTCAAATAAACTCCCCGTTCCCTACTTTTGGTTAACACTGTATAGTTTTGTTGCAGATTTTTTTTTTAATTTTTTTGACTAAATATTAATATATTTTTAATTTCGTTTTTTTCTAGAGAATTTTACACTCTTCAATTTGTTATATCGCTGTTTTTTCGATGGACTCAATATTTCATGAGATATTTGCAAAGTTGACAAAAAACTGTACCCCTTCGCCATGATGGTGGCTCGAGCTCACATCCCATCTTTGGGGACTTTTAGTATGTTCAATAGAATGGTTCAAGCCACAACTTCAGCCAATTTGCAGAACTGCAGTAATTTTTGTTTGCATTAATCTAGAGGTAAATTGGGGAGGTTAAAAGTGGGTTGCATAATGACCTGAGAGATAGCTCTTTTAACTTTCTACCGGACACAGAGGCAGTGTGTGTCAGGCTTTTTTTACGTTGTTTTGTAAAATGGGCTTCAAACTTACGTCAAAATTCTTGCCAATATCGAAAATAAATCAATAGACAATTAACAACGACCTCCATTGTCACTGACAGAAATTTTAGCGTCAATGAAAAGCCACAACCGAGGCTACAACAAAAAAAAAACGTCTGGCTCACTCAAAAATAATAATTTCCCATCAATTAAAAATAAATCCATTCCCCACACGTCATTGTTTTGATTTAATTTGCAAGGATAATATCGGTTTATCCTCTTGTGCTTTTTTTAGAAATCAAGAAAAACATGCAATTAGGTCCGAACATTTATGAAAGCACTCCTGCACGAACTGGCTACACGTTCTTTATTAGTTTCCTTCTATCCACAAGTCGATTAGGAGTACGCCACTTTGCTTATTCAAAAATTTTCATTTACTCTTTAATATAGGATAAGGTATTTCCGGAGCGCACATCTCTTAAAATATTCGTATGTATAAACTCAGGCAATTTTCATAAAATATTTAATAAAATTCAGGGAATAGAATCGCGATAAGACCGAATTCACGTCCTAATTCCAGCAAATATTCATCTTTCCGGCGTGAAATGTGTTCATCACTCGACTGGGGAAGGAAATTTAAGGTTTGAATGTGATTAGGAAAAATTTCAATGTTTGTCGCCGGATATTATATCGTAATCCAATAATAATTGCGGTATCCTTCCCTATTCTCCCCTTATTTCGAGTTAGTATTGAAAGGGATAGACGATCAGAACCGACAATTAAAAGGGTTTTGGCAATCCTGGCTACAAAGAAAAACCTGTGAAGCTCTGGAGCGAATTTATTTAAAACTGAGATGATCCTTTGAACTCTAGTGGCGAGATGAACATTACTCTAAGCTCTTGAATTTTCTTAGTGGAGAATATTGTTATCTTTATCTTCTTACCGGGATAAATGAAGATGGGGGATGGTTTCCCAAGTTAGTTTATGCCAGATTCGAACGTAAATTGAGTCTTAGCGGTTATTTTAACAGCTTTATTAAAGGTTTAATGGTTAAATAGGAAATTATTTTGCATATAAAAAGGGTTATGCGATACTTAAGGTAACGAGATCGTATATTTCTGTTCCTCAGGAAGCGATTGCAATAACAACGGAGCACCAAAAATATATAAGTACTATCTTCGTCTTAATTTGCAAAAGCTCTCATTGCAAAGTAAATAAATTTCCGTAGGTCATGGCAGGCGTCCTACAGTCGGGTAAATAAATAGACCCTAGACTGCCTTAAATATCTATTATTGAAAATGCATGGCTCCACAGATCCAACTTATGAGTTCTTCGCCCCGGACAAATGTTCCAGAATCCATCAAATATTTACGTGACCCATCGAACGCATTCAGCTCAAGAAAGCCTTCACCTTTTATACCCTCTAAACATCTTACACAGTTCAAGATATTGTAACCTTGAACCAGGCCAAGGGTTGAAATGACAGTCGTAAAGCCGTTTATTGAACCAAATTTATGGCTAATTTCGGCCGAAATGACCACCAACAATATGCGGAGGATGCTTCTTTTTTTCAGTCTCAAACTGCAGAGGATAAAATATTTTACGTTGCTGTGCTTTGTCCCAAATTAAATTTATTTAGTGGTAAATGCCATCCCATCTCATAACTGTTTTCAAATCAGAATGGAAGTGCTATCGATGCGACAACTTCGCTTCGTAATGTTGTTTCCAACTTTCATTTACGAGATAAAGTTTTCCTCTCTCGAATCACACCTAACATGAGGCAAGTTCAAAAAGCCACCGGAAGATGTATATCAAAGCGATGTGTATCCTTGTAGGTGTTTTATCACAATGACGGTATGTACTGATGTAGTGGTCGCCTGAATTTACCAATTTACTGGTGGAATCGCGTGCAGATTTTATCAATCTGCACCTAATAGTAGTGCCTCCGCATGCAGACGGATAGATGCGTGTCAAAAAGGCGAATTGTTGAAAAATACGAAACTAGACAACTGTGAATTGGGATGAGGAACCTGAAATGGACCTTTACAGTGTTTGCAGTAGAAAATGAAAGAGAAAACAAAAATTTTTGCAATAGAATTATTAGGGGACGAGAGAAGGTGAAAGAAAATCTACTGAAGATTAGTAGAAATGGAAAGGTATATACACAAAAAATAAGAATATTTTACAGATTTATGTTTTGGAGGCATGAATTATTGTGAAGAGGGTTGAAAAATTTTGAAGAGTGAAATTATAATAAAAACAAGTAAATGATGAGTATTACCAGAAAAAAAAACAAAATCCAGCGAGTTTTACAAAATGGCACGCTTAGTGGGTCGAAAAATAGCGAAGGGGGATAAAAAGTCAAGAGAGATAAAATTAACTGTGGTTAAGTAGAATTACAAAACGTAACACGAAAGTAAGCCAATTATGCAAATTAGACTTCTGTGGGGGTTGAAATACTTATACCTATTGCGAAGGGGCTGAAAAATTGTAAAAGGTAAACTGAATCCAAATGAGTTCAATTTATTACCAGCAAAAAACGAAACTACGCGACATTTGCAAAATAAACACCTAGAGGATTAAAAAATTGTAAAGGGGGATGAAAAGTCAAAAGGGATGAAAATTAACTGTAATTAAGCAGAATTACTGAAAATAACACGAAAGTAAGCCAATTATGTAAATTTATCTTTTGGGGGGATGAAATATTACGAAGGTGGCCGAAAAAGTGAAAAAGGCAAACATAAACTAACTGAGTAAAATTTATTACCGAAAAAGACAAAATTGCGCGAATTTCACAAAATTAACGCACGGGAGGTTGATAAATTGGAGAAGAGTATGAAAAGTCAAAGGGGATGAGAATTAATCGTAGTAAGTATAACACGAAAATAATTATGCTATTATGCTAATTTAGATATCAGGGGGTTGAAATTTTGCGAAGCTGATCGAAAAAGTGAAAAAGACCAAGTGAGTAAAATTTATTAATTATTACCGAAAAAAGACAAAATTGCGCGAATTTTATAAAATTAACGCTCGGAGGATTGAAAAATTGTGAATGGGGATGAAAAGTTAGCAGGGGTGAAAAGTAACTGTAGTTAAATAGAACTAGAAGCGGTTTGCGTAAATTTTGCTTTTTGAGAGCACATAATATGTTCAAAGCGGGCTAAACATTGTGGATGGGTTAAAGATTAATAAAAATGATTTAGAATTACCGAAAAATCACAAAAAGGCCCGAAGAAATAAATAAAATGCATATGCATTTACTTCACTTGCTAGGGGTTAGGGGTTGGTTTTATATTGAAGGCTCATCATAACTCTATAAGACTTTTTCATTGGTTGACCGAAATCTATCGAATCGACCCTCAAATATTTTCAGTTAAATACCTGAAAGTATTCCTATTTTCAACCCTTAAATTTCATCCCCCTTGTTAGATCATAATTATTATTTTATACATTAAGTATTGATCCAATCCAAAGCTAGATTTTGTTTGCGGTACCCAATCAACTCTAGATTACAGTGGTAAGACAACGATAGTTCAAATCAACTCTGGTTGAGACTATAAGAGAACTGACTTTTAATGAAACTATTATCATTAAAAATGGCAAAAATAAAAATATACGAGAAGTAATCAAATTTAAGAAAGGATACGGTTACCAGATTTGTACAGAAAAAAATGTTGGGTGATTTTAAACTGTGGGTACAGTATACGACAGATGTTTTACTGGATTGTTTGTTACGCAACTTGAAATTTCTGCCAAATTTTAAATTTAAATTTTAGGTAACTTACGAAGATTACAGCTTTATTAAGTTGTGTTTTCAATGTTACCACCCTAATCAAATTCTTACGGCGATTTACAAATTCATGATTTCGCCTGGGGGGCTGATCACTCAAAAAAATTGTGTACAACTAATTCCAATCGGGAATTAATTCCAATAATTCCAGTTTAATTCCATTAATTCCATTAATTCCGATTTAGTTCCATTAATTCCAAACAATTCCATATTAATCCCAAATAATTCCAACTAATTCCAGCTAATTCCAACTAATTCCTTTAATTCCTTTTAAATGATATACTTATCAATTCCAAATAATTCCACTTAATTCCAACTAATTCCAGATAATTCCAGATAATTCCACCAATTCCAACTAATTCCAGCTAATTCTAACTAATTCCATTAATTCCAATCTAATTCCATTCTAATTCCATTAATTCCATTCTAATTCCACTAATTCCGATTTAGTTCCATTAATTCCAAACAATTCCAACCAATTCCAACTAATTCCAGCTAATTCCAACTAATTCCAGCTAATTCCAACTAATTCCAGCTAATCCCAACTAATTCCTTTAATTCCTTTTAAATGATATACTTATCAATTCCAAATAATTCCACTTAATTCCAACTAATTCCAGATAATTCCAGATAATTCCACCAATTCCAACTAATTCCAGCTAATTCTAACTAATTCCATTAATTCCAATCTAATTCCATTCTAATTCCATTAATTCCATTCTAATTCCACTAATTCCGATTTAGTTCCATTAATTCCAAACAATTCCAACCAACTCCAACTAATTCCAGCTAATTCCAACTAATTCCAGCTAATTCCAACTAATTCCAGCTAATCCCAACTAATTCCTTTAATTCCTTTTAAATGATGTACTCATCAATTCCAAATAATTCCTTATTAATTCCATATCAATTCCAAATAATTCCATAATAATTCCAGTTAATTCCAAATAATTCCAGCTAATTCCAACTAATTCCAACTAATTCCAACTAATTCCAACTAATTCCAACTAATTCCGGCTAATTCCAACTAATTCCATTAATTCCTTTTAAATTCCATCAATTCCAGAATAATTCCATAATTCCGGAATTAATTCCAAGCCGGATGTACAACTAATTCCACTAGTGATCAGCCCCCCAATTTCGCCCCTTTATGATTTACAGGGGTGAGCGAGGGGCAAATCTATGAGCAAAATTTTGTACACTTATTTCACCTTCCTGCGTGATTTCACCATGATTACACCCGGTGATTTCACCTTATTTCTCTTGATCTCATCTGGTTTTCCTTGATTTCACCCGATTTCACCTGATTTCACCACCATTATTTCATCTAACTTGTACACTGAATTCACCCATAGATTTGCCCCTCGGGGGTGAGTGTATTTCTACGGTGTTACATAACTTGTTGAGTATTTACTTCGGTTGTTCATAAATAAATGGTTAGGTTAGGTTTTAATGGTTGACCGAAGTCTATCGAACGCCGTAATTTCATACCACCATTTCAAATGGCTGCGTGCAGCCCTTGCGGACTCATCATATTTTAAATGGTTTTGATCCCCTCTTCATCCACCGAAATTCCCACCCTTTCACCTTCAACAGACTTGAAGGTCGAACTTTCATACCAATTTTCAGCAAGATACCTCGACTACTTCTCGAGTTATTGCAAAATAATAATTTTTCGGTTTCTCACCCCTAACTCGAACCCCTTTGGTCCGATATGGCCCAAAAATTCGTGCCGAATATTTAGGGAAACATAACTGCACACCAAGTTTTAGCTCGATATCTCAATCCGTTCTCAAGTTATCCGTTATCATGATTTTTTTAACTTAGGCTCACGAGCAGTTGTTACTGAAATCGATCGAAAAACCGAAAAACCGACCAATTAATGTTGAAGGTTCAGATTTTTCGCGAAAACGAACAACCGTTACTCGAGGTTTAGAAGGAATTTCGGGACCCCATATGCACAATGGGTGGTATTAATAAAACGCTAGCATGTGCTGATGCTACAAGTTTGTAAGCAAATGTTACCAAATCCTGAGATCTTATTGGCCGGTTCAACGATATCTACTAGCATATGCTTATAAAATTGGTAGTATTAGCATATGCTATATTTTATTAATATGACCCATTATATAGATGAAAGGTGAAAGTAGTAGGTAGTATTCACAACGACGTTTTTCAAAAAGCACTTTTTTAGATTCCCTAAGTAAATATTTAATTAAACATCACTGATTGTTAAAAAACAGCAATTTGTATAGTGATAAAAAATTTGCCAACGCGCTATTTTTTGCAATTATTAGAAAAGTTAATACGTGGTGCAAAGCTAATTAATTTTCCTGCAAATTCTTTCAGTCACCTGTGTTTGCACTTTGCAGGAAGCGCAATGAATGCATTCTCGGGGTTTGATATTAGCATTTAAACCGGTTGGAAATTTAAAACCGTGTTCCACTTTTGCCGACAGCTTCGGAGCTTATTTTATTTACAGCAAAATCCCGTTGCAGTATCCCCTTATTAAAACTTTTAACAAGGACCAAAACGAATTTTTCACGCAGGGTTTGTGTATGCACCGAACATAGTACGTCACTCGTCATTTATAATTCTGCCACCAACACATCCTGCAGGAAGGATTTTGAGGACATGCGAGGAACTGTTACATGCGAGCAAGACGGGTCACCTACACCGGGACAGGTTAAACCTCATGTTACATTCATGAAGCACTCCAACGACAAACTACATTCATCGGACCCGACATTTACTTTTTTTACCCTTAAGATTCCCTAAGGTTTTATAACTTCCAGGACGTCTACCTAAGCTTCCTGTTGATTTTAACAACTCATCGCTGGCCCACTTACATTAACGGTCGCATTCGCACGTACTATTTATTTTATGTTTTTTCCAATTTCGACGTCATTTCAGCCACTTGGGCTGGCTAATTGATATTTGCTTATAATTAAACCTTTTTTGAAGCTGTTTGTTTGCCATTATGTTAATTAGTAAAGAGGCAGGTAGTTACGAGCTTGCAGTGCGTTTAATTTGTCCTGGCAATTTTGTAGTTTTAACGAGTTTACTCGTTTTGTATATATTCAAACTTTAATAACTATTTTCTCATTTTAATTTCAACTTCTCTTAGAATTTATTTGTTTAAAAGACAACTTGATGAATATTCTGAGATTAGGACTTTGGGTCCCATTTCTTTCTATTTCCGGTCAACTTCGAGACTTATTAAGTAATGCACTATCACTGGAAACACCCCACTACACAGAAACACTTGATTTTCACTGCTGACGCGTTTCGAACACAATGTGCTCGTTATCAAAGCCGAAGCTAAACAACCCTACCTGCCGGAAAACTGAAATATTTATAGGCCCACCCGCGTAGCTCCACCCCTCGGCTGTGAAAGTTAGACCAATCACAGGTCGAGAAATGGTCACGCGTGGGTGAACACGTATAAATACAGGGTGAATCTGAAAGACTCCACATCCTTTATACCACAGAATCTACTGTTCAAATGATGAAGCTTGGTGCAAAAATTATTGGTCAATTGTGATTCCTCTTGATGTTATAAGCCGCCAAAGATCTTCATTTTTAAACGTTCTTTTTAAATATCTTTCGAAAGGTGCATCGTAGGATATTGAATTTTTACACAGCATTGTTACAGACCGCAAGGCGCAACTACTAATGGTACTTAAGACATTATCCAAAAAGCGGATCCCTGTTATACAGGGTGGCCCCGATGTTATTTGCCCTTAACTTTTTTATATTTGAAAATATTGCTAATTTGCCTATGCGGCCGTATTCCCCGTTCAATTTAAAAATTTTTTTGGCTCTTAAAATTTTTCGAGAAAACTAACCATTCACGAGGAAAATTGGAAAAACCGAAAACATGATCATCGTGATAAACCTACAATTGACACGCATCACATTTCAATTGTTTTTTTGCATTGAAGGTGTTGTCCTACATCTGTGCCCAGAACCATTGCTCACAACTGAAGAAAAAAACATTGATGGTAATTTCACTTTTTTATGAGGTAGACTCATCATTGGTTTTAAGGTGATTACCTGCATCATGTTCTCGGTTTTTTCAATTTTTCTCGTGAGTGGTTAGTTTTCTCGAAAAATTTTAAGAGCCAAAAAAGTTTTAGAACTGAACGGGGAATACGGCCGCATAGGCAAATTAGCAATATTTTCAAACATAAAAAAGTTCAGGGGCAAATAACATCGGGGTCAGCCTGTATACAGAGATCCGCTTATTGGATAATGTCTTAAGTACTATCAGCAGTTGCTTCTTGGTCTGTAACAATGCTGTGCAAAAATTCAAAATCCTACAATACACCTTTCGAAAGAAATTTAAAAAGAATGTTTAAAAATGAAGATTTTTGGCGGCTTATAACATCAAGAGGATTCACAATTGACCAATAATTTTTGCACCAAGCTTCATCATTTGAACAGTAGATTCTGTGGTATAAAGGATGTGGAGTCTTTCAGATTCACCCTGTATAACAAGTCCTCCCTAAAGTAGCGTAAACAGAGATGAATATGCGATCGGTCCTGTATCGGCGTTCATAAGCCTATTTCTAGACTTATAAATTACGATACTTTCCATCGCATCTAGCATCTGCACCTTGTTAACGCTACAAACTACCTTAATATTATTACTTATTCTGTGGTCATTGTGTAAAGCATGTAAGGCAGCACTGGATTTCTCAGTTCTGCCGGGTGGGCCTATAAATATTTCAGTTTTCCGGCAGGTAGGGTTGTTTAGCCTCAGCTCTGATAATGAGCACATTGGGTTCGAAACGCGTCAGCAGTGAAAATCAAGTGTTTTGGTGGGACGCTTCTAGTGACAGCTCATTTCCAGTTATCCAGTGTTTCCATCGAGGGGTTAACCACATGGTAAATTTGTGTGCCCAAAATCGCGAATTGTAAGAAAATCTAGAAAATGGCCAAAATCGCTAAAATTGCCAAAATGGCTAAAAATTGCCCAAAGTTGCCAAAAATCGCCAAAATTAACAGAACAAACGGAAATCGCCACCAAAATTCCCGTAAAAATTAATAAAGTTCGATGATAATCGTCATAGAATACCTGATATTGCTACAAAAAAAACATAAGCTCTTTGATGTGGCGCTTAATTTAATCTTAATAAGAAAGAGGGTTTAATTCATGACTTTGCAATTTTCTTCACTGTTTTGGAGAAAATAATTAATAATAATCGGCTATGACGTCATTAATTTGGGTCTAAAGCTCGGTCTAAACTGAGTTCCACGAGACTTTGCAGCGATAGTCACCTTTCAAATTTTGCTTCTCCATGTAAATTTAATGGGAAAACTATATTCCAAAGGTGACTACCGCTGCAAAATCTCGTGAAGCGAGGTTTAAAGCATTGAAACGGCTATGGTAACGTCCTCGGTAACGTCACTTTGACGATTTTTAAAAATGTAGCGTCGTTTTTGTTTAATTTCTCTTCGCAATAGCAGAAAATATTTTATTTAGTTCCTCACGAGGTTATTCATTTCTCAATTCATTGTAGTAGGTACCCGAGGTGGCACCCCATTACAAAAATTCGTGATAAATTATTATTAATATAATACCCGAGTTTTTACGTCAAACGTGTTGGTGCACGTCTGAGGCCGGCCGTCGGCTTTTTTTAACTTCTACGCTTCGCGAAGCAAGTTAATAATTCGAAAAATCGAATCGCCAAAAACAACAAATCTTTACGTTTCAGGGTCCTGGGAATCCGAAAAAGTGATTTTTGAAAAATGTCTGTCTGTGATCACGCTGTAGCTCAAACTACTGAACGTATCGAGATGAAATTTGGCACACACATATTCAGTGGGAGATTTGTAGGTGCCAAGTTCGCTCGAAAATCGCGAAAATCGCGGCAAAATCGCTGGAAACTTGCTTGAAAATCGCCAGAAACTTGCTTGAAAATTGCCAAACTCGCTAGAAAATCGCCAAAATTGTTGGAAAATCGCCAAATTCGCTGGAAAATTGCTAAAATCGCTAGAAAATCGCCAAAATTGCTAGAAAATTGCCAAAATTCCAGAGAACTGTACACCAAAATCGCTAAGTGGTTAACCCCTCGGTTTCCATTGTGTTATTAAGTAATGCCCACTTAGGTTATTAAACCTGTAATCTGATCTTCAAGATGGTGAAACCAAAAATGCAATATGGATTTTCCCTCACATGAGCAAATATTTTTGCAATTTAACTCATGTTGGAGCTCATAAAAAGAGAAATCGGCCTGTATAGGTCTGAAAGCAGGCGGTTGCTGCCTGACAAGTTTCGCACGTGATAAGCTGTAGCAGGATCATAAAGGACTTCAGCTTCTGGGAGATTTTTTCGTTTTTGTCCGTACGGTGGAGCTTCAAAGGAATTTTAAATTGCATATTCGAATAGGTAACTGTCAATGAGAAGGATAACATCTATTCGACAACAATAAAGCTTCCGAGAGCCCTCCACGCCAAAGACTTTCACCTTTTTATTTTCCCCGAATGAACAAAGGGAATAATTGGTGGAGATATGAAATTTTGCGTGGCTGTAAGCTGCCAGTTAGCCAAGTTTTGTTGGCTGAACTGTGCGACAATTTAACTAAGAGGAATTTAATGCAAATATGTCCTCGGTTTCGGAATTGGCCATCTGTGGTTGCATTAAGAAAATCATCAATATAGGAGAAGTTAGCGTGTAATCGTCGAACTGCAATTGTAGTAATTCCGGAAGTGAGTCTCGAGGGGACGAATTGTATCTGGAAGTCAAGTAAGTATGACAGTGTCGTATCCGCTGTACCATAACTCGCATTACTTCCCTGGCAATCAATTAGGTACATCGAAAACCTTTTCCTATATTTTTCACAAATTTTACGACCCGTTCAGTTAGCAACAGTAAAAATGGTTAGTGAACTGTAAAGTTCGTTTATAGACATTTTTTATTAGAATTGTTTTGGTTGAAGCTTTCAAGTAAGTTATAAAATTGACGACCTCCATTTACCTTTTTACTCATCTATATTCATTTTTTCTCACATCATCTTAGTAGTAGATAAACGAGTCCCTAATTTTTGTTCGGCAGTTTTTTAATAGTAAAAACCCTTGGCAAGTTATATACCTATAAACTGGTTTAGAGTTTTCCATAACTTTTACAGCATATCTAACTATATTTCTAGTCTAGAATGTATCAAGAGAAATAAATTTAACGGTTGCAAGAACGTAAATGCCTTGATATTTCTAAATATCGCTGCCTTTCCCTCTGGAGTTTACGACGCGAAAGTCGTGGTAAAAATTGCATATTCTGTGTTTGTTGGGACGTGTAGTTACAACTTTACTCCATGTTGTCTCCGGGGAGAACCACTCTGAGAAATATATTTCTAGGTTTTTTCAGATTAGTAGTTCTCAGGTTAGGTCTCCTAAGGGAGCGACAATGTGTCCCTCACACAATAAATAAATTGATCCGTGATTGATATTGACTAGCTGAATTTACTGGAACACAACAAAATCACAAAAAGCCACCGGAAGATGTATATCAATGCGATGTGTATCCCTGTAGATGTTTATCGCATCAATGAGTATGTAGGGGCCGCCTGAATTTAAAATGGTGGAATCGAGTGCAGATTTTATCAATCTGCACCTAGTAGTAGTGCAACCGCAGACGCACATATGTCTCAAAAAGGCGAATTGTTGAAAAATACAATATTAAAAAAACTGTGAATTGCTATGAAAATCCTGAAATAGTCCTTTAGAGTGTTTGCAGTAGAAAATGAACAAAAAAACACAAAAATTCAAATTACATTTTGTTAAATGGAACACCCCATATATCAATGCATTTTTGGTTTCCACGTGTTATTCTGGGCAACTTTTGTCAGGTGCGCCCCATACTTAAATTCAATCGTTTTTGGGTTATTTAATAAAATGTGTAGAATTTGGGAAAAACAAGACTTCAGTTAAAAATTAATATTTTCGAAGCCTTGAAGTTTTTCTCTTCTGAGATTATGGCACATCCTAAAGAAAGGTCAGGGCTACCTGATGACACACTTTAATGTCGAATTTCATGCACAATTCCCGGTTAATTTTCAAAATAACAGAACTTAAAGAAACAAAATCTCAAAAATTTCAAATGGAATGACCTTGAAACTTTTGAGATTTTGTCTTCAATTTTAATTTGAAATTTTACCGGGGACACTGTGCATGAAATTTGACAACCAAGTGTGGTCAGGTAGTGCTGACCTTTCTTTAGCATGTGACCTCCATTCGGAAGAGAAAAACTTCAAGGCTTCGAAAATATTAATTTTTAACTGAAGTTTTGTTCTACACGTTTTATTAAGCAACTCAAAAACGATTGAATTTAAGTATGGGGCGCACCTGACAAAAGTTGCCCAGAATAACACGTGAAAACCAAAAATGCATTAATATAATGGGTGTTTCGTTTAACAAAATGTAATTTTGTGCTGCCCCCCCTACACGAGCCGCCCATGTGAGTTCATAGTAATTTTAGATTAGGTATGCACATTTTTAGTCACTGACGGTTGGCGTACACAGATTTTCGATATTATTAATGGCGTGAACATAAATGGACTTTGTCTCACCGTTGGGACACCCGGTATCTATTACAAGGGAGGCTAGAAAATTGTAAAAGGTAAACTGGATCCAAATGAAAGCTACCAGAATGTTGCACAATTAACACTTAAGGCGTTGAAAAATCGTAAATGGGGATGAAAAATCTAAAGGGATGAGAATTAATCGTAATTAAGTAGAATTACAGAAAATAGCACTGAAATTAGCCAAATATGCAAATTTTACTTTTGGGAGTTGAAATATTGCGAAGGCCACGAAAAAGTGAAAACGGCAAACAATCCGTATGAGTAAAATTAATTACCGACAAAGGGCAAAATAGTGCGAATTTTACAAAATTAACGCTCGGTGGGTTGAAAAGCCAAAAGGGGTGAATATGTGTAGTTAAATAGAACTGGCGAAAATTATGCGAAAATGAAGCGGTCTGTGTCTGGGTAAATTTAACTTATTCAGGGGTTCACATATTAATAATTTATATTAAAATTTTTGGATCTGTGAAAAATGAATGAAAATGACAAATTGCAAAAAAGCCCGAAAAAATATATAAAATTACTTATTTTGCTTGCCTGGGCTTAGGGTTGTTAGTAGCCTAGGGATTGGTTGTAGGTTGAAGACTCAAAAGACTTTTTTTCATTGGTTGACCGAAATATATCGAACACCGTAATATTATTACACCACTTAGATACATGAAAAAATTTCCTGTTTCAACCCTTAAATTTCATCCCCCTTGTTAGATCATAATGAAAATTTGCCCACCCGCCTACAGTGTCGCTGTAAGTGTAAATTAACACACCAAATCCAGCCTTGATACGTTGAGCCGTTTTTGAGTTCTCCCATTTTTGTGTTTCGGCATGTTAGGGATTGTAGCGCCTTTAAGGGTGGTTTTTCATGAATGTGTGACCTTTTGTGTACCATCAATAGAAAGCTGTCGAATGGTATTAATTTCAACCCTACATTATTCAGTGAAAATACGAGTTTCCACCCCTAAGATTCATCCCCTTCAATAAATTTATCCTAAAATTCACTCCTTCTTTCCCAAAGATGCAATGTGTACGACCTCACAGTTTCACAAAGATATTGCTTCTTTGTATCAAATTACAGGGTTCATGAACGTTTCAATTTATCCGCTTGCTAAGGGTTAGGGATTGGCTTAGGTTGAAAACTTATTAGACTTTTTTCAATGGTTTACCGAAATCTATGGAACTTCGTAATTTTATACGGCCATTTCCAGTTTCAACCCTTAAATTTCATCCCCTTTGTTAAATCTCAGTGATATTGTTTTCATCCGTCAACAATATGTTACTGGAAATTGCCACACCAAATTCTACCTTGATACACTGAGTAGTTTTTGAGTTCTTGTATTTTTGTGCTTCTACATGTTAAGGGTTGTAGCGCCTTTAAGGGTGATTTTTCACAAAATATAAATAATTATTAGTGGTAAGCTATCGAATGACGCCACTTTCAACTAGTAGGTACTTATTAAGCGAAATTTCGAGTTGCAACCCCCATACGACTTCATCGAAATATGTATGTATTATGTTGGATTTCAAATAGCTGCGTGCAACCTTTGCGGAGTTATCATATTTTTTGTGGTTTTCATCCCCTAAATTTCTTCCCTCGAAATTGACACCCCCTCACTTTCAACAGACTTGAAGGTCAAACGTGCATACCAAGTTTCAGAACGACACCTCCACTAGTGCTCGAGTTATTGCAATTTATCTTTTTCGGTTTTTCACCACTAACTTCCACCCCCGTGGTTCAATATGGCCCCAATCTCCGCATTTCTTTTCGAAAGACAAACCTGCATACCAAATTCTAGCTCGATATATCAATGCGTTCTCAACTTATGCGACGGACAGGCTTGACGAGCGATCAAGCGAACGAGCGAATAATCAAAGACTAGAGTACCTCCGCATTCTGCTACGGCACTAAAACAGGAAATTGTCGATCACCAACCGGTTCAAAAGTAAAGGTTGTAAATCATTGGTTGTAATAATTGAAATTCTTAAAGCTTCTAACGTATTTCTGAGGCGACGCAAGCAATGCCACTGGTCTTAACCAGTCGGGGTAATCTATAAAACTTTTAACCCCTGGATTAAAGTATACCTACTTAACTTTATTGCCAAGGGCTTTTAACGCACTTTCCATGTCTTTTCTCATTCTGAAGAAACGTACTAGTAACGATCTGAAAAACTGAATAATTTTTTTTGTCGATTCAAACGGCTGTTTGGTGCTTGGGACAATAATAAGATATCTGTGGCCAGATCGAAGTACGATCCCTTGGAAATGGAGCCAACATAATACCTAGCGACATTTTAGCTAATTAAAATTTTAATGTAAACGCATTAGCGACCGTAAGGACGTCCAAACATTGCGAAAAACACAAACAAACCCCAAGTATTACAAAATTAGAGACGCTAAAACATAAGAAACGTTTAAAGACGTTGCAAACGAATCCCCTTCGCTAACTAATTAGTGTTTAGCTCCGCTGTTAATTAAATTAACTCAAGTTTGCGGTAACTTTTCCCAAAGAACGTCGATACTTTAAAGCATTCTCATAAATATCTTCAAATATAATTCACCATTTGAAGATTTTGTGCTACTGCAATTCGCCAAAACATTGGTCATCAGATCGAAAACTCACGTGCGTAATGGAAATGTAATCAAATCATATCCTCGAGTTGTGAATCTCGTCAGTCGTATTGATTAAAGTTAATCTGTCGTGTAAAATTGTGATGACAAGTCTATAATTTTGTCAAAATGTGCGCTCGCAAGATGAGGGTTGGATCAAGCGTTAGACTGGGATTTATTTTGTCTATTGAATTATTAATCAGCGCGTGGAGGGAAAGATGTGTATGAGAGCCCTTACCATTATTGCAGATCATTTCCAATAAATCGCTTCTGAATTCTCTATTTGGTAAAAATGACATATGGGGATTAAAATCTTTAATGGCGTGGGTGAAAAATATGAAAAGTGAACAAAATCGGTGGAGTAGAAGGAGGGTGCTCATTACCGAGCAGGAAGTATCTGGGATCTAGAAAATGAAGGCTTGTGGAGAAGTTTCCGAAGAATTATGTTGATTTCAGCAAATTACCGTGAAAGGCAATAACAAACTGAAATTTAGCTGTGTGTAAGTGCAATTTGACGTAATCAAGGCAAGATTTGAGAAAACCCATATTAGAATACAATTCCACCAGTGCCAGTACGAACAGCAGTTTCAACGTTCCTACTGGTTTATCGCCAAACTTGCTTCCTGTTCCTTGTGCCGTCTGGCGTTGCTTTTATATTTACGTCCTCAGTTCATGGAACGGTACACTGAAACCACTAAATGGTAGACAAGGATTAAACTTCTCCTCGACATTTATATAAAACATAGATATAAAAATTTTACATCAGGACATACCTGAAAGCGTTGTCGTTTTACAATCTAAATTCAAAATCTCTTTTGTTGTTGCCTACTGCTCCAACATGGAATTATTAGATTTGACAGCATCAGTAGAATGTGTTGAACTTATGACATTAAAGAGCACTTTATTACTAATGAAATGACTCGAAATTATTAAGCAACTCAATTAGTGTAGGCAGCAGCTTTTCCCGAGTTTCATCTCTCTTATCATTTCAGAAGAATATTTTAGTATATCTATGTCAGGCAAGCTTTAGATTGTGACTGTACGAGTGTACGCAGGCAAACTTGTTATACAGATAGTGCCGAAGCCTAAATGTAATTAAACTAAAAGGATTCCATTACGTTTAATAAGCAGCTGAATAAACCAATATAACCTGAAAATGCACTATTAGGTTTAAATTAATCTGTTCTATGTTTATCCCACAACATAGGAAACAAATAGGTTTTACTGGGCACTGGCCATTGGCTAAATTTCTCTGCATTTACGCACTACTTTCCACATCCATGCATAATCTGTTCAAATTCAGGTAACAAGACCCTGAAACAAAAGCTCATTGAAAAGAAAAAAATCTGCTGTGCATCAATGGACTGAAATTTAGAGATATTTGATCTGTTACTCCGGCGCTCAGTCAAGTCTGTTTTTACGAGTAGGTACCTAAGTAGTCGGAAATTACCTTTATTTTTTAAGGGAGTTGTGGCCTTACAACTAAAATGATTAAATTTCATGATATTTAAGAAGCTTATTACTGAGAAAATTGGCTAATAAGAGAAAAGGGACATATGTTGGCATATCTTAGCGAAAAATTATGTATGTCTAAAATCTGAAATTTTGTTAGCTGACCAAGGAAGGCCGCCTAATTATATGTACCAATTTGTAGCTATTAAAAAGCTCGTTCAGTTAGAAAAAAAGTCTCTGTATCTAAGCGAAAAAAACTGAAAAAATTGCATATGTATTAGGTACTCACCGGAAAAAGGAAGTTGATTTTCAGTTTGGAGAACGGTTTTGAACTTACCGACGCCACATACGGGTATATGATCCGAAAACTTGGCCAAAAGTCAGTAAAATCAATTAAATGATATCAAAGAGAGAATGACTAATTCTGATAGATTAATGAATGCTGAATAAAAGAACACCCCTTTTAATTTTCGTTCGGTGTCGCGAGCCACGCGTGAATTGCAAAAATCTAGGCGGCTCGCAAGCAGTACATGTCAAAAATATTTGACGTATTCCAAATCTCATTAATTCAGCACCGTGTGAGATAGTTTGTAACGTAAATTGTCGCCTTTTTCACAATGGATTGTGTTCAATCAGGTATGTACTGTCTCTATTTACCATTTATTATCTAATTTTATGAAAATTTTTAAAGCCATTGTAAATTGAGCACACCATTGAAAAATTTGTTTGTTTTTCCTTTTTTTAACGTGAACTCGAATATTTTTGTTACATTTTCGAGCATTTCCGGGCACTTTTGTTTGTGTCATGTGTTAGTGTATTTCTTGAACTTCTAATTCACAAAGAAATCAGGTGCCGCAATTTGCCCACGTATTTATGTAAAATTATTTTTTCGAAGCAACTAGTGACTAGAGAGGCATTATATCTTCTTATGAAAAAGTGTCCAAGCAGAGAATTTTCGAAAAAGTTAAATTTCATGGAAAATGAGATTATTTCCAAGCCGACCTTTCCTGAAGAACAAAAAAACGACTTCTTACGGAAACTATCTTATGTTAAATCGGAAATGAAGGCAAAGTGGCTAGCTTCAAATAGAACTGAACGAACTTTCTTAACGAAGAACCACGACTGGTTGCAAATTACGCTGGAGATACCGATTAAGAAAATAGAAAAGGTTGGTCGCCCGATGAAACCATTTGATGACCTTAGTGACAGGAGTAAAAGACGAAAGACGCAACATCTGAGGGAAACGATTGAAGCCGAAGAGTTGCTATATGCCAGTCAGATGAAACTTCGCGAAAGTGGAAACGTGCAGGCCGCAAGAGTTTTAAAGGATATGGCTAGAAGTCCGAGCAAAGCTGCTACATGTTGCAAGGCACTTAAAAGCAGTAGCACGGTGCCAAGACTACAACTTACGCCAACTCAAGCCCTGTCCATGTTTGTCGAAGCCTGTTTAACAAGAAAACAGTATGACATTATAAGAGCCAGTGACAAAAGCCTGTACCCCTGCTACAGTGTGTTACAAAGAGCGAAAAAAGAATGTTATCCCAACCAAGAAGCTTACAGAGTAACTGAAACTTGTGCAGAAGTTCAGTTGCAACACTTACTAAATCACACAACTCAGCGTTTATTGTTATACCTAGACGAGGTAATGAAAAATTTAAGTGTAGAGGAATCATCGTTGTTAGAATTAATATGCAAGTGGGGCTGCGATGGTTCACAACAGACACAGTATAAACAGACATTTAACAATAGTAGTGATACAGATGCAAATATTTTTCAGTCCTCATTGGTGCCTCTTCGGCTTCTTTGTCGTAGCAACAATAGAGTAATTTGGCAAAATCCTTTTCCTTCTTCACCTCGCTATTGCAGACCTATGCGAATAAGATTTATTCATGAAACCACAGATATAACTAATGAAGAAATAAACTATCATAATCAGCAAATCAGACAGTTAAAAGAAACTAAAATTTCAAGACCCGAAGGAGAAGTGTCCATAAAACATACAATGCTGTTGACAATGGTTGACGGCAAAGTTTGTAATGCTGCAACCCAGACAACATCAACTATGAGGTGCTTCATTTGCAAAGCAACATCTAAAGAATTCAACGATTTATCAAAAACAAAGAATGTGGTGCCAGAAAATTTGAAGTTTGGATTATCGGTGCTGCATGCACGGATAAGATTTTTCGAAAGTTTGCTACATCTTTCTTACAAAATAACGATCATGAAATGGCAAATAAGAACACCAGCTGAAAAAAAAATTGTGCAAGAAAGGAAGAAAATAATTCAAGAAAATTTTAAAACTAAACTCGGTCTTATTGTTGATGTACCCAAGCCAGGGTATGGAAGTAGCAATGATGGGAACACCAGCCGTAGATTCTTCGCCAACGCAGAGGTGTCTTCTGAAATTACAGGAATTGACTTGCACTTAATTAAAAGATTCGCAATTATTCTTGAGGTAATTTCAAGTGGACATAGAATAAATGTCGAAAAATTCGAAAAGTACTGTCTTGATTCAGCGGAACTGTATGTGAAGCTATACTCGTGGCATCCTATGGCACCCACAATCCACAAAATATTAATTCACGGACCACTTGTTGTGCAGCATGCTCTTTTACCAATTGGAAGTTTGTCGGAGGAGGCAGCCGAAGCGAGAAACAAGCATTTTCGAATGTATCGTCAAAATTTCTCTAGAAAATTTTCTCGGGAGGAATGCAATTTTGATATATTAAACAGGCTGCTTTTAACCTCAGATCCCTACATCAGCAGCGTAAGACCTCGTCCCAAAAAGAAAACCCTGCCATTTAGCACTGAAGCCCTAGCAATGCTACTTCCTAGTGAAACAGTAGAAATAGAACGAGATATACATCATCAACTTAATATACCATCTGAATCTAATATTATAAGCGATACGTCTGATAAAGAGAATTAGAAGTAGCCGCTACCAGAATAGTTATGTTGGCCATAATAACACATAAGGAATACGTAAATTACTGTTATTTTCACTTATCCGTTTCTATGTATTAGTTTTAGATACATATAAATAAGATTTAACCATATTTAACCACTAAGTACATTTTTCTCTAATTGAAAAGGGTATAGGTATCCAAAGATTTCACTGACTAGAGTCTAAGGTGCGGTCCTGTTTGCGTACTTGGTGCCGGACGGCACATCCCACGGCTTTTAGTAGTTTTTCCAAAATAATTTAAAAAAAAAATGAATTTGCTTTATGGTTTTCTCTTAAATATGGTGCCCAAAAATTAAAAACCGTTGTAAATAATTTCTCTGGAGCATAAACAATCAGAAAAAAACATAGAATAATTTTGGCCAACTTTTCGGATCAAATACCCGTATGTGGCGACGTAGTTAAAAATAAGGTGTGAGCGCGGTTTACCGGTTTCCAAGGCAACTAAAAGTAACAGTTCTGTTACGATTTCATAAGCCAGAGATGGACGGTAAGTAAAACAATTGAACTGTCAAAAGTTTGGTTTATAATATAAGGCAACTAAAAATAACAGTGCTGTTACGATTTCATAAGCCAGAGCATGGCCGGTAAGTAAAACAATTGAGCTGTCAAAAGTACGTCGAGACGTATTTGGGAAATCCGGCGATCTGTCAAACAGGATTTGTTTAATGGCTCACGAAAAATGTTTAATTTCGATTGTGCGAAAAATCATATACGATACAAGGTTGTTAAGTACAGCTAATAGAATCTCGGAAATTGCAAACCTCTCCTCGATTCTGTTATGCACTGTACTTACCAACCTATAATATCGTAATATACTAATTACACATCGAAAAGTAAGAAGTTCTGATTTTGAATCACTTTTCACACTCCTAAGTGACATAGTTTGGTTAACTTTGGTAGTAGAGATATAAATCTTTGCACTGTCGTAAGACCCCTATTAGACGCATCGTTTGAGGTACTCAACTCAAATGTAAGTTGTAAACCCAGCCTATTGCGACCTTTTGAATAGGGCCATTTTTCAATATTTTGCTTCGCGATCAAGATATCGACAAATATCATAAGAAAAAGTGTTTAGAATCCAATTTTCGAGTTTCAATTCAAAATTTGAACTTTGAATTTTCCCAAAAAATCTTTAAAGCTAGATTTTGTCCGGTTGCGCTGAAGATATCGAAAAAAATTGTTGAGAAGAAAAGTTTTTCAGAAGACAAAATTGTCTTCACGTAGTCGCTTAAAAAAAAAGTTCGCAATTTAATTTTTTGAAAATTAAGATTTTTCCAGATTCTTCGGTTCCTTCGTCCATACACTTGAAGGAAATGTCGGAAAATTGATTTTCGAGTGAAAGCGAGACCCCGAAAAGCCTCAGATGTTGCTAAAATTAAAAATTCGAATTTTGACTTGAAACTTATGGCATATGAGGTCAACAAGACAAGATTGCGAACAAATATTCTTATGAATTTTTTTGATATCTTGATCGCGAAGCTAAATATTAAAAAATGGTGGTATTCGCGAGGTAATTTGAGAATTGGAAAACTTCAAAAATTCTAATACTTGCATATTGCATAGGTCCTATACTGAAATATGACCGTGGTGGGATCAATCAAAAAGTATACTACATCAAATTTCAATGTTCATAAGTTATGGACGAATGATTGTTTTTTAAACAATTCACCATAACCAATTTTTAAAATTTAATTGCTGTATCATTTATTTAGCTACACCTACCTACACTATTCATGATGGAAGATTTCCTGATTGTTAATTATGTTTCCCAAAGTAATGGACCAAAGATTCAAAGGATTCGTTCATTATTGACTGCTTTATTTCGATCGGTAAATTCTTCTATCAACGAATAAATAATAATGGTCCACCGATCAATTTTTGAGAAGAAGTTAAAGATGAACGGTTGTTGAGAGATCTCTTGTCACTATAAAATTAAGTTTTTTACTTATTGCCGACGATTGTAATTAGGGATACCTATACGTTGTTCGGGGTTAATTTGGGTAAACTTATTCGTACGCATTACGATGACATATAAAAACTTTGTAATCCTCCTTAATGATGTACAAATGCAGTTCTGATTAAAGTTCTATCGCCTATAAGGTTTCTTGAAAGTAATTCCCCTGAGAAAGAGGGGCTAAAATGTGCCTTGTTCGCTTAGCAGTTGTGATTAAGGTTTATTTACATTTTGTTTTTTTTTCTTGTCCTTATCACTAGAGGCAAAACAACCGCCTCCTCAACAATCAGTTATAACATTCTTTTAAACTCGGTCAATTAATTTTGTTCAAAACAGATTTTCTGGGAACATCGATACCTACTCATTAGCGATTTCTTGTCTTGGCATCCTCCCTCAACGCGATGTCATTAGACGTTAAAAGTTTCCTTTAGATGATTTTTCTCTTTTCGGACTTAATCGACCATCACGGGAGCACCAGAAAAGTAAACAGATTAGAGTGGACGTAAATAATTCAGAGAAAACAAACGCTCCCTTAATTTAAAACTGTTTCTTTGGGACAGCTCAATAAAGAAAGGGTGGCCTTCGATTAGTTTCGCATTTAGAAGAAATTGCTTTGCAGCCTTTCTAATTTTAAAGCATGTACCTACCTAGAAACCCATATCGTATATTTAATTCCACATATAGAACAATTTATTATAACTAATACGTCCACATATTTTTTTAAAGATGCTTTTAGGGAATAAAGCTCTCAGCTAATTTTCACTGGTTATGTTATTTAATTATGATGAGAGGCTTTTAAAATTATACTGTGTTACAGAATGTTGATGCGACAAAAAATTCTTTTTATTTTTCATAATTACTCTAGCGTCTGTTTTAATAACTTCAACCATGCCTTGGTTAGTTATAATCTGTGCTCTATTAGTTGCCACGAGGAAACGGGTATCACAGGAGAAGTTGTTACCAGCAACTTGGAATCGGTAATTTAGTATTTTATATGCAAGACCTCGCCTTCATTGCCTTGTCGTCAGTCACATCACATGCATTTTCTAATAACTTAATAAATTAAAGAAAATTCATGAGGAAAGCACTTCTCGAACTATTGGCAGTCAAGACTTGAAGTTCAACAGTGGCTGTTTTTAGTGGCTACCAAGTTACTTATCGCCTTAATTATGATTCAGTTTACTGCGATATCGAAGCAGCAGTTAAATCGCGGGGTTTTGCTTTACGTCGGAAACAGGATCCACCTATAGCGTATACGGTTTAAGATTAGTTTTAAACAAGTTTTAATATAAGCCTAAGGCAGTAAAGTGAGCCCCGGTAAAGCTCACACACATTGTAGTTAGCGGAGTCGTAAAATAGGTTGGTAATGCCGGATTCTACAACCCAACCGGGACGCGTATGCAGAGTTGGTAATACCGCTAAGCCTATCCTAGCTGGTTGTATCTCATAAAAAGCTTACAGCAAATTACGGCCACCGCCAAAAAAGACGAGACGAAAAAGTAGTTGAATATTTCACTGAAAAACGAGCTTATATTAATTATTTTATTGTGGTAAGTTTAATTAAATGAAAATGAAGAGCGTTTATGATGCCCGCTGAAAGAGGTATCTATTTAATAAAAATTCTTCTCCTATTTATAGCGTCGTAAAAGAGATCTATCCTGAGCAATAAAAATGTTAATAGGAGGCAAAAATTCGCAAAACTAACATAAAAACAATTGTGTAATTGTTTGTGTCTTCCTGAAGCCATTTAATATCACTTCCTGCTCTCGTGGCTCAATATAAATTTCGGCTGACGTAAACAGGGTGGTCTGGTTGCAAGATTAAAAAAATGGGCAGCTACGGAAGCGGCTGGAACCTCCCCACTTGGTGAATTTTCCAATCCTATCACCAATATCAAGTAAATGTTACTGTTTACTATATCTAATAGTTTCACTCCACCAAACCTAAGGTGTTTTCTGTGATTTTTCTAAATTTGACGATCTTTTGCCAAAAGGGCACTAAGTTTGAATACAATTTTGAAAACAAAATTTGAAGACTTTTCATGTGCTGATAGAGAAAATGGGAGTTCATTATTCAAGTTTCAAAGTTGGTATGCCAAAATGGCACTTGCCATTCGCCGATTGCCACCAAAATTAAATCAGCTCTTCGGCGGGTAATGGTATCTCTACCTACCAAATTTCAGCCAAATCGATCTAGTAGTTTGGACTGTAGCGTGTTATTTAATGTTTCTTCGAAATTTCGATTTTTTTGATTTTGTGCCAAAAAGGCGCTAAGTATGAATACATTTATAGATACAGAATTTGAAGACCTTTCATGTGCTGATAAAAAAAAATTGTGTTCATAAGTCAAATTTCATAGTTAGTGTGCCAAAAAGGCACTTGACGTTTGCGGATCGGCAAGAAAATTAACTGGGCTCTCCAGAGGGCCAACACTAAACCACATTCCAAATTTCATTCAAATCCGTTCGACAGTTTCCGAGAAATCGTGCTCACATACGTACATACGTACATACACACAGACATTTTTTAAAAACCACTTTTTCGTGATCCTGAGACCTTGAAACGTAAAGATCTGGTGTTATCTCAATTTCGAATTTTGGACTGATTGCAGTAACCTCCCATTTTTATATCGGTTGTGGGGAGGTTAAAAGAGCTTAAGTTCAGTTTTAGTACTCATTTCACATGGAACTCTGAAATTCAGCAGGGACGTTATTAATATCGTAATAACCAAGATGCGGTCGTTGGTAAACTTTATCAATTTCTCACAGCCGATTTTGGGATATTTATTTTAATTGTCGTCCATAAATGTCCATCCTGCATCGTTTGAATAAATTATAGGTTGTTTATTTACACTCCATTTAGCTGTCGTTTTGTTGGGAAAGCATACAACGAGGGTTTGACAGCACCGAATGGACGACAGACTAAATTCACAATTTAATTGATCTGAAGATACAGAGAGGATTTCGATGGATTCAAACTTCGATTTACTTGGGGATGGTTCTCTCGAGTTTTGAATTAATCATATTATTTGTATTCTATTGCAAATTACGAATCCTTTTAACATGTTACCTAGAAAGCTCCACGATAAAAGTCTTGTCTGTATTGTCTTATGTGCTGTAAAGACTAACTGCTGTTTCGATCCTGCTATCTGCATCTGTTAAACAAGGGGTGGCGTGCCATATATTATATTAAAGTTGTTATTATTTTCATGATAACGTTTCCCGCAGATGTTACGCAGACTTTCGTAAAACTTGTTTCGCCTTTAAATACTTTCCTGTGTTTCACTTACAGGACGCATCTACTGTTGCGTCCTGAAATCAAGTAGAGAAAGTCATTAAACAGTTGCATTTCTGGTGGATGCGCCGGGATAGCGCTGAAGTTTCAACGAGTCTGTTGAAAATGTGATAATAATAATAATAATATATATTTACAACTTCAGTACAGGATTAGGTACATATCACAGTACATTTGATTAATTTAGATTAATATCAGCTTCAAAAAATTCATTGACTTTATAAAAAGAGGCTTCAGTGAGATATGACCGTAGCTTAGCCAGGAAACATCTGTCATTATCGGTTTCACGCAGACTTTGAGGAAGATGATTATAAATCTTGATCACAGGGTGATTCTTAAATAGTGTACAAAATTCAACAGGCCATCCCTCACGCTATTTTAGAAAGAAAAGCTCCTGTCGACATGTCTGAAAAAGCTTCATTAATAAAGGAGGTAGACCACTTCAAAGGGGTACTCGAAAAGTCAGTTTTCTTAAAATTAGTCGAACATTAGAAATTACAGGATTTTGTGTTACTAAGAGAGCTGTCTTGAAATTTTTTCATATTTTTATTTTAATCACACATTTTTTGTGCCTTTATGAAGCATTTTTGGTATGTCATTTCAGCGAGTTTGGTTTCGCACTTTTACAGTTACTTTCATTTTTTTTTAATAATAGATTGCGTAATAGTGAATGAAGAAGCATGGGAAGAAGTAGAGAGGTTCAGAATAGAGGAAATGATAGAATCAGACCACATGCCGTTGGGGGCAATAAGAAGAGATGAGGAAGGAAAAAGAAACAAAGGGGGAGGAACAAGGAGGGTAATAAAAAAAGATAGGTGGGATAGAGAGACAATCAAAGATTACAGGCAAAACCTGGGAAAAGCAAAATTCGAAGCAAAGGGGGTAGAAGAAAAAATTACAGAGCTGAAGAAAATTATAGGAGGGGCCGTAAGACGAGGGGAAATAACACTAAAGAGAGAGAGAGAGTGCCAAGGAAATGGTAGGGGATGATTTGATATAGAATGTAAGAAGGGAAAAAGAAAGACGAGGAGAGAATTAAGAAAATGGAAAAAAGGGAAAACGACAAGGGAAGAATACCTACATAAAGGCCTGCATAAATAACTACATAAAGGAAAATACAAGAAAAAATCCAAGGAAAGGAAGAGACAAATGAAGGAAGAACAAAAGATGAGAAGTATAACGACCGAAAAAGAAGCATGGAAATACATAAATCAGTAGAGGAAGTGGAGGGGAGAAGATCGAGATGGCGGAATGGAAAAGGCACTTTGTAGAGTTACTAGAGGAAGAAGAAGAAATAGCGAGCGAAAGAAGGAACAGTTGGGAGGAGGGGGAAATGGAAAGTACAGAAATAACAAAAGAGGAAGTGAAGAGGCAGATAGAGAAATTGAAACCAGGGAAAGCACCAGGAAGGGATGGGAGGGATGGGAGGAAGGAAAGACAAAGATATTACGAGAGGAACGGATACGCAATGGAAGTTATAGAAAGACGCAGAGAACAGGGGAGATGGATGAATGGAGCGATGTGGGAAAGAGATAGAGACATAGATGTACAGGAAAGAAGAACAAACATCAGAGAATCAAGATATAACGTAAAATCGGAGAATATAATAAGTGAAGGGTTACCAAGTTACTTGGAGAGGGAGAGTGTAAAAGAAAAAAGGCAGCAGAGAAGCGGCTGGAACCTCCCCAACGCATGGGTCTTTGATTTCCGTGACTTATTGTGTTTAAGATTTTAAAGTTGATATGCCTAAATGGCACTTCCCGTGGACCAATTGCTCCCAAAAGCCTTTCAGCTCTTCAATGGGTTACCTAACCTCAATGTACCAAATTTCGGACAAATTGATCCAGTAGTTTGGGCTATAACGTGGTTTCAGTGTTATTACAAAATTTGGATTTTTCTACCCAAAGGGTACTAAATGCGAATAAACTTTATCTCATTTAAAACCAGAATTTGAAGACCTTTCTGATGATAACAATAAATCTTTCAAAAAGTTGTTTTTGATGGGTGAATGAGAGAATAATTTTAAGTTTCGAAATTGGTGTGCCAAAACGGCACTTTCCGTGGGTCGATTGAATCCAAAATTTGTTCAGCTCTTCGACGTGTAGTACAATCCCCATGTGCAAAATTTCAGCCAAATCGGTTGAGGGGCTTGGGCTGTACCGCGATTTTAAAGTCCGATAAAAATCAATTTTTTTTAAATTGTTGGTCAAAAGGGCACTAAGAATGAATACATTTTTAGATGCAGAATTTGAACGTCTTTCTTATGGTGACGTGAAAAATGGGGGTTTACATTTAAAATTTAAAAGTTGATGTGCCAAAATGGCACTTCTGGTTGCACGATTGGCTCCAAAAGCTTTTCAGATCTAAGTTGGGTTTTCACATGCACACGTACCAAATTTCAGCCAAATCGGTCGAGTAGTTTGGGCTGTGGCGTGTTTACGAACGTACGTACGTACGTACGCACGAACGTACGTTCATACATACAGACACATTTTAAAAACCACTTTTTTGGGTTCCTGAGACCTCAAAACGTATAGATCCGGTCTTATCTCGAATTCGAAAATTTTAGTGATTGCAGTAACCTCCCTTTTTTTTAAATGGTGAAGTGGAGTGGGGAGGTTAAAAAGAATGAAAGCGAGATTCAGATGCGGGAATGAGGAGAGGGAAAACAAGTTCTGGCTGAAGGAGGAAGAGAGAAAGTGCAGAGTATGTGGAGAGGAGAGACAGACAGTAGAACACCTGTTGAAAGAATATGAGGCAATGAGAGTGGAGGAAAGGGAGACAAAGAGCATTCTGAACGAATGGGGAGAGGGAATAGAATGCTTGAAGGCAGTCGAGAGAGCGAGAGAAAGGAGGGGAGGAGAAGAGAAAACAGAAGACAACCGAGAGAGAAAGAAGTAGCCGAAGAAGAAGGAATAAAAAAAACTAGACCAAAATATGTAAATTTGTAAATATTAAATTAGTGTGTAAAGTTTTCTAATCTAAATCTAGTTATTTTCATGCTAGAGATTACTAAAACGGAAGTCTGCCATAAATTTTGTGGGACAGGGGCTAATGGCGCCAATTTTAATTTTTCAAAAATTGACAACTCGAAAACGGTAAAAGATATGAAATTCTATTAAATTAGAAAAAAGTTGTATTTTTCAGTGTACATTATGAATCTGAAAAGAAATCTAAGATTGGTTACTGAAATATACTGAAAAGACTGAAAACTGACAACGTGTTATAACTTCTTGGTTACTAATTGGCAGATCGTTATGAAATTTGGTTCAATTACATTACCTTCTAGATTAAAATATGACATATTTTTCAGTTTTTTCAGTATATTGCAGGAACCAAACCAGGTATCTTCAATTTCTTTCAAGATTCTTAATGTACACTCAAAAACACAACTTTTTTCTAATTAAATAAAATTTCTTATCTTTTACGGTATCCGAGTTGTCAATTTTTGAGGAATTAAAATGGCTGATGCTATTAGCCCCTGTCCCGCAAGATTTACGGCAGACTTTTAGTAATCTACAGCGTGAAATTAACTAGAAAATTGCTTAAATCAAGTTCGCTGAAATGACATACCAAAAATGTTCACTGCCTCGACTATAAGGAATCACTTGAATTTTGTGTTACTACTTATTTAGAAATCACTCTGTATAACTATACAAAGTTTGGTTGACACTCACGGATTTCACTTCAAACATCTTTACAAAAAACGGTTGCGAAGGGAATTTATCAAACTTTTGGTTTACGCCAGATGGCAGAAATTCAAATTTTTGAATAGGCTTGGAGAGTTTGTCGAAATGGATTAGCACAAATAAATGTTGCAGGGAACCAGAAGATAGTTCAAAATTTCTTAAAATTAAACTGACGATTTCATGATTGTTGAGAAGTTCGAGAAAATTATTCTTTTGGTGATGTAAATCGGTGCATGCCTTTCCATGTACACGTGCAACAAATTATCATTTTGAGCGCACATTAGGATCACTAGACATGGAGATTTTGTAAATCGCTGTTTAATTAACATAAAACAAACACGGCTGAGACTGCTCCGTGGGAAATTCACCACGGGGCGGTTTATTATAAACCGTAGAATTTGAGGGGAACGTGTTTGAATATTATTCGCACCACAAAATTCATTTCCGTTTGACAAGGTGCACTAAAGCTGGTGAGACATCAGTTGAAGTTGGTTTCCTTTTGCCACCAACGTCCTTTAACTGTTCGAAATTGTTTAACTTGTGGTTTCGGATATGACGTTAACTTGGAAAATGTGTATAAGTTGCTTAAATATTAATTTAAGCCGTTAATTGTAAGGAAATTAACCGGCACCGCCTTTTTCTCAAGGGATTAAATTAAAGACTCACTAATTAAAGAATTTTCTTTGAAAATAATGTTCATGTAAATAGCGGGTGTCTTTAGCACGTTTACTTCGAAAGGAAAGGATAATTGAGCTTAAGCAATCAATTTTATTTATAATTGTTTAATTAATTAGAACTCGAGTTCTCATTAGCTGATTTCACGAATTTTCCGCCACAGTCAAATAATAATTAATAACATGAAAATCATTTCAGTGCCAGGAAGGTCAAAGGGTTTGTTCTGCCTTTTGATGCTTGCAGCCACGTTTTTGTGTTATTCGACAGTGTGATACATTACGTAAATTAAACGAAAACCGCGTCTTTTTGAAAATGATTGGAATTGAAACAAACATTTCAAGGGTCGGAAGGTATTTATTTAACTATAGAGAAAATTGTCAACACGTGGCACAAAAACTTTTTGCCATTTCAATGCTATTAATTACATTTTGTAGCTATGTTGCAAAAGTTTAAAGCTAGACTAAAGGCACGTCCTTTGCTGAATGTGTATTTAGACGACAAAGAAAGCCCCGAAGGGACGTGTGTTTTCACGTTCATTAATTATAACTGTGGCACATATTATTCACGAGGATTAAGACAATCAAAGTGTGTAAGCGCTGTAATTTAATTATGAGCATTTTGCACCAGAATTGCTAAGAACCCACTTAGGTATTTGGCTTAACCGCGACGATTTAATGAGAGTTTCAGGGTAAAACATATATTTTTTATTCATAAACGCAATTCCAAGTTACACTCGAAAATTGTCCTGTTTCCTTAGAATCACGAATTGAAACGTTTATATCTAATTGAATTGTTTGTTTCAGGTATGTACGTGAGAGCTAGTGCACTTCGATAATGTAATTCCATAAAATTTACCAAAATGAATGTCAGCGGAATGGAATATCATTAGACAAGACTTGTGCTGCACATCTCAGCCGTAAAACACGGTAGTTAAGGTAATTGTTTCTGTTTCAAAATAAGTAACGATTGAACAGGGATATAAATTCTCAAATCACCCAGGTACAAACGTCGGAAATAAGGAACGGGAAATAAGGGCTTGCAGTCACGCGGTATTTGCGACACATAAAAATGCTTTATTTACGACGACAAATAAACTTTCCGATTTTATTGAACTACCCCGTCATCAACAGTAAAATATTACTTCATTTATTACGTCATGTCACAGCCAATTAAATAGAAGGACCCCAACATAATTAGGGAATTTCAATGCTGATGCTTTATAAAGGACTGGAAGCTGGCGTATCGATAATATTTTATGCTCTCGAGAAAAAACTTGAGCATTTCTCTCATCATGCGAGGGCTGATGGACGTTAAGCTGAAATACTAATTTTTATGAAAAGTTCCAAGTATTCTTAAGTTATTTTCGTTAAGGTCATAGTTTTACCGTCAAAAATTATAATCATATCAGAATTTTACCTCTAACAAACTGCAACCACGATAGATCCCTTAATAGGCCCTAAGAGCTCCGTAAAACTTTGTACAAGTTTGTAAGTACCTGCGGGCTGAATCGGGCATGAACAGTTTTGGCAGTTTTGAGAACGAAGAACTCACTTTTTCCTTTTCAAAAACTAAGCAAGAGAGGCTAACAACAGGAAAATTTAAGATTGATTTACATTGCTTTTTTGTTATTGAGGCGCGAACTTATCATAATTACGGGCGTGGTGCAAAAAAACGAACAATCTTGAGCTCGATGAAGAAGGCCGTTTAACGTTCGTTGTAGTATAAAAATACGAGAGTCCTTTTTTGTAGCAAATTTCGTAAGCAATAGAATGCATTCGATTAAATTTGTCTCAAGCGAATTCTAAAATCCTTAAACATTAATGGAAGACGACCCACGAAAAAATTTTAATTTTCTTTCTTGTTCACGCACCTGCAAAATGAACCAAAAACGTTTGAAATATCAATTGCTTCATGAAAAACATTCCTGAAGCTCTCAGATGATGTACGATTGTTTTCAAATTTCTAGTATTACTATAAATGGCAGAAAATGAACTGTTAAAGTCAGCGAAAATTTATACTTTTCCGAGTTCCTGATCCTGATGTCAAATTTTAATAGGTGGTGCAGACCAAACAAGTGCAGTTGTTGAGACCACCATTGTAGAGAATTTAATGTTCTGTAAAAAAGATTAGTATACCATGTTAGGCTATCTTGTTAGTTTTTGAGATAAGTATACAGGGTATCCCTCGACGAGCGTCAGTTAGCCGTATCTGGAGAACTCTTTTTAGCATCTTCATGAAAATTTGTACACAGGGGTTTCAAGTAATTTTGAATCGACGTAAAATATTTTCATCAATGGCGCGCTTCCGGTTATACCGGAAATAGGTACTAACTTTCTTATTTTAAATGGAACACCCTGTATATTATGATATTTTTGGATTCTACGTTTAATTATAGGTGAACTGTTACTAAGAATTGCTATGCCAAAAATCAACCGTTTTTGAGAAAATCAAGAATTTCGCTTTTTTATGTCAAGTGCAGGCCTAACTTCAAAAAGCTGTAACATCCTTACATTATGAAATGAGGAAACGATATTAATTTAGCATGAAGATGTATGTAGGGTGTATCCGCCCGTGCACTCAAATTGGGTCAAATACATACAGGGTGTTCTCTGCAAATTTTTAAACATAATCAACTTCATTGGTCAAAAAGTCAATTTTTTCAAATGGAAAGCCTCAACTATTTATGGCACCTCGTTGCAGAATTTAATTGTCTATCATTTTAGTCTACATGTTTGCCATATTTAAAAAAAAGTTTTTGTGATATTTCAAAGTATTTGGAATTTGAACAAAATTTCATATTTAGCACGATTTAATAACCAAAGTTAGCTATGATTTTAGGAGCCTTTAGAGTTCCTTAAGGCTGCTCAAACGAAAATTGAAGCCCGTTTTAATCCTGTTTTAAAATATGAAATTTTGGTCAAATTCCAAATACTTAGAAATATCACAAAAACTGTTTATTTAAATATGGCAAACAAATTGTCTATTTGACCAATGAAGTTGATGAAGTTTAAAAATTTGCAGAGAACACCCTGTATGTATTTGAGCCAATTTGACTCCAGAGGCGGACACACCCTACATTAGTCTTCATGCACAATTAATATTGTTTTCTCATGTCATACTGTAAGGATGTTACAGCTTTTTGAAGTTAGGCCAGCACTTGACATAGAAAAGCGAAATTCTTGATTTTCTCAAAAACGGTTGATTTTTGGCATAGCAATTCTTAGTAACAGTTCACCTATAATTAAATGTAGAATCCAAAAATATCATAATATACAGGGTGTTCCATTTAAAATAAGGAAGTTAGTAAAGAAAATATTTTACGTCGATTCAAAATTAAGTGAAACCCCTGTGTACAAATTTTCAAGACGATGCTAAAAACAGTTCTCCAGATACGGCTAACTGACGCTCGTCGAGGGATACCCTGTATTGTATATTGTAGATATTTATCACACGTTAATGGGTATGTAAGGGCCGCCTGAATTTACTGCTGGAATCGGGTGCAGATTTTAACAATCTCCACCTAGTAAAAACTGTGAATAGGGGTGAGAAACCTGAAATACTCCTTTACAGTGCTTGCAGTAGAAAATGAACAAAAAAACACAAAAATTATGCGAAGTCTGTAGAATTATCACTACAGGCAAGAAAAAATTTACTGCACTTAATTAGAAATTAGAAATAGGTACCAAAAGTAACATGGAAAAAGACAATTTTGAAAATTTATGTTTTGGGGGGATGAAATATTGTGAAGAGGGTGGAAAAGTTGTAAAGAGTGAAAATATTGAAATATTGAAATAATGTAAATGATGAGTAGTTATCAGAAAAAAAACCGAATTCGGCGAATTTTGTAAAATTGTGTTCAGTGGGTTGAATAATTGCGAAGGGGGATGAAAACTCAAGAGGGATAAGGATTAACTGTGATTAAGTAGAATTATAAAATATAACACGAAAATAAGCCAATAATGCAATTTATACTTTTGTGCGGGTTGAAATTATATGTATACTTATCTATTGCAAAGGAGGCTGGAAAATTATAAAAGGTAAACTGAATCGAAATGAGTTCAATTTATTACCAAAGAAAAACGAAATTACCCGAATTTTGCGCAATTATTAACTTTTACGGGGTTGAGAATTAACCGTAATTAAGTAGAATTGCAGAAAATAACACGAAAATAGCCCAATTATGCAAATCAGACTTTTGTCGGGGTTGAAATACTTTAACACGAAAATAAGCCAATAATGCAATTTATACTTTTGTGCGGGTTGAAATTATATGTATACTTATCTATTACGAAGGGGGCTGAAAAATTGTAAAAGGTAAACTGAATCAAACTGAGTTCAATTTATTACCGAAGAAAATTTACGCTAGTTTTGCAAAATTAACACTTAGGGGATTGAAAAATTGTAAAGGGGGGGAAAAGTTAAAGGGGATGAGAATGAATCATAATTAAGTAGAATTAAAGAAAATAACACGAAAATAAACCAATTATGCAAAAATTGGCTTTTTTGGGTTGAAATATTGGGAAGGGCGCCGAAAAAGTGAAAAAGGCAAAAGCAATCCATATGAGTAAAATTTATTACTAACGAAAATTGCTCGAAAAAGAAGCGGAATGCGTAAATTTTGTTTTTTGAGTTCACATAACTTGAAAGGGGTTGAATAATTGTGGATGGGTTAAAAATTAATGAAAATCACTTTTGGATTACTGAAAAATGACAAGAAAGCCTGAATAAATTAATAAAATGTATTTACTCCGCTTGCTAAGGCTTAGCGGTTGTTACTAGCCCAGGGGTTGGTTTTAGGTTGAAGACTCATAAGACTTGAGTTGAAAAATTGAAAAAGGTAAACATAATCCAAATGAGTTCAATTTATTACCGAAGAGAAACGAAATTACGAGAATTTTGCAAAATTAACACTTAGGGGGTTGAAAAATTTAAAGGGAGATGGAAAGTTAAAGGAGATGAGAATTAATGGTACCTAGTTAAGTTGAATTACAGAAAATAACACGAAAATAAGCTTTCTTTCAATGGTTGACCGAGATCTATCGAAGTCCATAATTTTATTGCACCACTTACATGAAAAATTTTCCAGTTTCAACCCGTCAATTTAATCTTCCTTGTTAGATCATAATTAAAATTTGCTCATCCGCCTACAGTGTCGCTGTAAATTGACACCAAATCCAGCCTTGATATGTTGAGCAGTTTTTGAGTTCTCGCATTTTTGTGTTTCGGTATGTTAGGGGTTGTACCGCCTTTAAGTGTCGCTTTTCGCGAATTATTATTAAGACCTTTTTTGTACCATCAATAGAAAGCTATCGAATGGTATTTATTTCAACCCGACATTATTCATTGAAAATTCGAGTTTCCACCCCTTTTCATCCCCTTCTACAAGATAGATACAATGTCTAAGACCTCACAGTTTCACAGCAGGTATTGCTGATCTGTGTCAAATTACAGGGCTTTATGAACGTTTCGATCCCTAAATTCCAACCCCCACTTGACCAACCACCCCACATGCTCTAAAGAAGGTGGTGTTTTCAATTTCACCACCCTAATCCGTTTCGTTGAAAAATTGCGGCGATTTATAGATTCATGTTTTCAACCCCTCATGATTTCACCCCTTTATGATTTACAGGGGTGAGTTTATTTCTCCGGTGTACACATATCATGAATTATCCAAAAATCGAAAACATTTTCTAAGCGTAGGTACTGTGAAAGTCTGGTTATTTGTGTTTCCATTGTATGTTTATCACGGTTTTGGTTTCTATCAAAATAAACTCTCTGATTCTTTGGGATTATCTTTACAAATATTGACACTAATCAATAAACATAATCAATAAACATATATTTCCAGTTTCAGTTGGCGGTGTCCGAAATGACTCATGTCGAAACTTGGTTAATGTTATGTCAAACAAATTGACAGATCTTGGTTGAGAATTTAAAAAAATGTCACTTTATTGTCTAATGAAAGGCACGAGACTCAATCTTTGATATTACGGACACCAGAGGCAATGCGAATCAGAGAGGTTTTTTCTATTGTGACTACGGTAATAGTCAAAATTCCTATCTGTGTCAAAAATCAGTAGCGATGCTTGCCAAGAGGAGAACCTGATAAATATGGTTAAAACTTATAAGGGTTTGATGTTAACGTAACGTCCGCCATTGTGGTGATGAAATAATAAAGGATAATGAGGTTATCGGACTTTGTAAAAGAAAGTTTCAATTACAGCTTAACGTTTCGACTTATATTTTAGTCATCATCAGAAGCTACAAATGACAAAAATTAGACCAGAAATACTATAAACTTAGTCTTACCTAATTGAAAATTCTGAACAATTTTATGGATGGATGTCACGTATGCGACATCCATCCATAAAATTGTTCAGAATTTTCAATTAGGTAAGACTAAGTTTATAGTATTTCTGGTCTAATTTTTGTCATTTGTAGCTTCTGATGATGACTAAAATATAAGTCGAAACGTTAAGCTGTAATTGAAACTTTCTTTTACAAAGTCCGATAACCTCATTATCCTTTATTATTACTTATAAGGGTTATAATTTTGGGATATTTTATGCTGTTAGAAAGAAGTATCACCTTCAAATTGAATATTGGCGAATAACACAAATGACAAAATGTGTATTTCGTCCAGACTGGAACTGAACCTACTTTCTAGGTAACAGGAACAAAAGAACAAAAATGTTGGTTGCATCATTGTCTTTCATAAGCCATCCGCAGGTTTGAGCCCTGCTCGACCTACGTTACATTTCACCCTCTGATCAATCAATAAAAATAATTTGTTTTCTCTAAAATAGAAATTTGCATGTCCGCACGTTTCCTGTAGTTATAATTTAAATTTTAATGAGAGGTCGTTATTATATTGTAACTTATTTATAGGCTTAGGGTGATTATTTTCCACTTTTCTTCAATTTCTCTAAATTATGCTAATCAATATTGCATTTTCCGTTGGGTGAGAGGGTGAATGTTTCAGGCAGTTCGGTTTTAACTGGACTGTTCAATAGTTATGCCCTATAAATAATGCAGATTTTTCGGTTGAACGAAAGAGCTGTAATCCTCACCATTTAAAAATATACGCTCGAGCTGGGATTAATATGTAGTTAAGTTATTAATGTTACAGTTATTGATTTAATGGCCTTTCATTCGTAAAATTCAAGCGGGATTTGCGGTTTCCATGAAGGCAATTGTGCTTGTGCGAGTGACGTTAGCTTTGTAACAAGAAGCAGTTTCATGGTTTCCGCGTTGTGTCACAACCATCATAATAATGTATTGGCGTTATAATAAACCAGGAATATTCCTACCATTTCCAAACTGAGCTTTTCTGTTGTAGCTAATGTGTGTAATGCTAAAGCAAATCGAACAAGCTCGCAAATAAACTGTTATTCTCTCTGTAGTCAGGTCCATCAAGGGGGATTATTTCATTAGGTAATGGGCAAATATTGCGTCGGAGCCAATTTAAATCTGAGTACTTTTTATGGACATAAGCAGATTAATTAAAAAGTTTTGAATACTGGAGTGTTTTCCCTCCAAGTTGACGTCTCGTTTTTACGCATTGAAACAAGAAACAATAAATTGAGTCTGAGTCTATATCGTATATTTTCATTACATTCCTCCTACTCAATATTTCATAAAATAAAACGAAAGATGAATAATGGTTCCAGCCTGCTTCAGGCCGACGTTTACTTCTTCATCACTTTATTAAAAAACGATAGAAATAAATTATTGGTGAGTATGGAGATGGGCCGCCACTGTAGATTTTATGAAGTTAATGATGCGTCTATATCGCCGGGGCGGATGCTAATGAGACAACGCAATATCTCAAGGGCTTGTCTGCAATGCAAAGTAATATTTTTCTGTTTTACACTCCATTTCATGCAGAGGAACAACAATTACAAATGACGGCCTAAGGTTCACATCCCCTTGTTTATTTATTTGCTTTCTTTACTCGACACGGTCCTCTGTCTCTACGAGTGGATGGTACAATTCTGTTGTTTTAAAAAGCTGCTCTCAAATTGACTCGGGGCATATGACCATTGCAGGTATATAGTAAGGGCCTCAGGCAACGGTAGTTAGCATCCCGCTGGCACAATACCAGCGTTTGGGGCAGATTAAGCAACCCCATCGTAAATTTTTTTTCAACACCTGATAAACAAGTGCCAATAACTGGACAGGGTCGGATGACGATGAATATTAATTGATTACTAACACCTACCTTATACTAATTGTTGCATTATGTGGCAGTGGCGATAACTTAAAATTGTTTTTACTTCCATTATTTAGTAACGAAACTGGGTAAAATAATTAATCCTCCTTAATTTAATAAGAAAAGACGATGACTTAAATTTGTTACATAGATGTACCAGTAGGTACTTATTATTTGACACCACCAACTCTGTAGGAATAATGAACTCGGACATTGGATTAATTTAACCTACCTATATTAACCCTACGTAATATTCCAGGTAATAGCTACCTATACCCAAAATAATTATTTTATTGCAAATAACATCATATTTATAAGAAAGGCATAATGAGAGGAGGGGTTGGAATAAGTATTTAAGTTGATGTTGTTTATTGACAAATTCAGTAGTGTGATAGTTAAATTCAAAAATTTCGTATTCATTGCCATTGTTGCTGTAAATTAGTGCAAAAGTGACTCGCAAGAAACATTATAGAAAATTTTGTCTTTTTTCGTTTGAAAATAATAGATATTTATTTTATTAACAGTTTAACTACGACATTATGCGACGGAGTATTATTACAAAATTTCGGTTTTTTGACCCAAAGAGCACTAGATGCGAATGAATTTTGTCTTACTTAAAACCAGAATTGGAGGGCCTTTCTGATGGTGACAATAAATCTTTCAAAAACTTGTTTTGGATGGTTAAATGAGAGAATAGTTGTAAATTTGGAAATTTGTGCGCCAAAACGGCACTTTTCGTTGGCCGATTGAATCCAAAATTTATTCAGTTCTTCGACGTGTAATACAATCCGCATGTGCAAAATTTCAGCCAAATCGGTTCGGCTTGGTCTGTGCCGCGATTTTAATGCCCGATAAAAATCTATTTTTTAAGAATTTTTGGTCAAAAGGGCAGTAAGAGTGAATACATCTGCAGAAGCAGGATTTGAAGGCCTTTCTTATGGTGACGTCAAAAATAGGGGTCTGTATTTAAAATTTAAAAGTTGATGTGCCAAAATGGCACTTCCGGATGTTATCTCTTATTCGAAAATTTTAGTGATTGCAGTAATTTTGATTGGAATTGGGGAGGTTAGAAGACAAAATTTTCTACTAACGTCTGTTGCGCGCCAGGTAAAGCCTTCTGAAGCACATCAAGTCGTGAAAATTAGGAAAAGTACCTTGGTTTGGCTCTTACGAAAAAAACCAGGAAGACGATCTACAGATCGACTTCGGCGATACATTAATTAATTGTTCTTAACTTAATAATAATCGAAATGTTTCCGTTTTGAAAGTTTTGTATAAACTACCTAATGACCATTAACAGTACCTCCATGCCTGAAAATTTAAGACTTAAGTATTTTTATGTTTAGTATTACAAGAAAGACACTAAATTAATGCAAGTATACAGGGTGGTTCTTTTTTCACTGCTCACCATTGGGATCTCCTAAACGGTAAAAGATACGGAGTCGGTTAAATCAGAGAAAAGTTGCACTATATCTTTGTGACTAAGAATCTGAAGAAAACTCTCCGGTATCTTGATTCGTTCCTGAATTATCCCCAAAAATCTGTCAAAAATATAAAAGTTCAAAGTTTCAATTAAATAACATCAATCGTAAGAAAGATATGAACTTAAAAGTCGCATTTTTCAGTTTTTTTCCCCAGTTCTTTCGGGATAACTCAAGAACGAATCAAGATATCGGGAAATTCTCCTCAGATTCTTAATCGACAAGAAATAGTGCAACTTTTCTCTAATTTAACCGACCTCCTACCTCTTACGTTTAGGAGATTCCAATAGAATTGATGGAATTAATATGGAATTGATGGAATTAATCTGGAATTGATGGAATTAATCGGGAATTGATGGAATTAATCGGGAATTGATGGAATTAATCGGGAATTGATGGAATTAATCTGGAATTGATCTGTAATTGGCGGGATTAATGGAATTATTGGATTGGAATTAATTGTACACAATTTTTTTGAATGATCAGCCCCCCAGCCCTGTGCACCTGCGGATTTCACCCGCCTGTTCTAGAGATTGTAAATAATATTCTTAGGGGACTGCCATAAAATTAGACGGAGCCCGCTGTGAAGGTAACGATCCTATGTCAGGTCAACCTACTATATCTTATTCTCAACAATATCATTAGTTCAAAGGGGAAGGGGAAGCCCCTCCTGCTCCGCCATTGAAAACTTGTTAGTTCTGCGTTCATCCTCATAGAATTTCTTTCACAAGCGAGTTAGTTTAGGGCGAGATGGTACAAATCCGTATAATCTGATCTAAGGTGATTGTAAATATCTGGTCGGTGTCCGCCAACGACCTTAGGGATGAAAGCAGATCCCGAGCATCCATGTATCCGAGTCTTTGCCCCTTAACCCCGGCAGTGCTGGATTCTGTTGAAAGTTCTGTGAAGTTCTTCCAAGCACATAGATGGAGATTGGACGCGTCCCGAGTCCGACTACCTTTATTCTCTTATTTTTGTAAGAAACTCCTCATAAAGATTTATAGAAGGACCGCATAAAACTGTCGCTTCTTTTCATGAGATTTCATTTGCGAGACGATTTAATTAGGAGAATTGCTCATATTTGTGATTTGATTTGCTGGGAAAATTGAGAAGTGCTAATTTTCTGGGTCGGCACTATGTGCGGCAATAATCATTTCCTACGGAAGAATGCGTGTGTAGGGTTCCCATCTCTTCTTTTAACACGGCACTCTAGCGGCCAATTCCTTTCTTTTGTAGTTGGTTGAGAATAATGCATCCTGCAGAGCGCTTCCTTATTTATTTGCCATCTTTATCTCTATTTGTATTATCCTTATTTTTGGACCATTTGACGGTTTGTCGATTGGAGAAAAGGATGCTTCTAACGTTATGAAAGCCTACAGAAGTGGGACGGAGAACTCAAGGATATTGCGGAGGAAATTGGAAAAATCTTCACGGAATTGCAGACACGGCCGAGATAATATTCCAGTGGCGTGTACACACGTGGACTTTACACAGGTTCGTTCCGGGGATGAGTTTATTTGATTTAAAAGGCTCTGTCGGTGCGGTTCATTTCACAAAATACAATGGACTTGGCCGCAACGCGATTTTCGCGATTTACACCACGTTGGGGTATTGTTTCCATCGTTCCTTTTATAGAATCAACCCAATTGGACGGCTGTAGCATGAAGCAGGGACCGACGAATTGGCTTTAGCGAAAACAATCAAAATTACGATTTAATGAAAGAGTTTTATGCTGGAAAATATCTCGTTTTTACATTTCTATATCTCCAGTTTTTACATTTCTGTGCATTTCCTCAATCATAATGAAAATGTTTTGTCTAATTGTGAATCAAATAATATAAATTTAAAGTAGTAAAAATGGTCTTCTTCCCACTTCGGGACTCTTTAACATACTGTGATGTAACAATTAAGATTTAGAATTAATAAAATATTATAATTATTTGGAATGAGAACTCTAAGTCTTGCCACCAAAAATTATATTGAAGTACTACATGTTTCGGCTAAAATTAGCCATCATCAGGTACAGAATCAGCAAACGATTATTTAAATTTGAGGTTAATTAAAATTTGAGGTTAGACACTTAATTCATAACTACTGAAACAATTATAATACAAAAATTATTATTTACATTAGTTTTCCAACTATTCCTAAATGTAGTAGTATTTAAAATAATAATTTACCTTAACTAGTTAAAGGCAAAATCTCTGCTGAGTAGGTAGGTACACAATAGTTAAAAAAAAATCACAAGGCAATGTCCCAAATATACCATATCAAGATTCCAGATGGAAACCGTAGTAAATACCTCAATAGGTATGATGTATTCCATTTTGTTCAATCACTCTCATTCTCCATACTTCCATTCATGCATTCATTAAATGGTCCATATCCCAAAGAAATATCAGGGACTGGCAGAATCGCCATGTAATAAACTAAAATTAATTAATTGTTGGATGATGTTGGTGATATTAATTAAATATCTCTTCTTAGGGGTAGTTTATTTATCACAGAGTTCATCATCATCAGTCTTGTATAGTTCTTCTTACATCTAAGTATAATCTTAATTACGACTAACTTGGATTGATTAGTAAATACTTAATGAATCTACCTAGCTATTGACCTATATCTAAAACGTATTCAATCATCACCATTCTCGTTGCACACATTCTTGCTGAGTCGCTGATATTATAATATTTTAATAGGTAATAATCCATCGTCTCAAAGTGGCATCAAAAGTTTATTTGGAATGAGAACTCTAAGTCTTGCCACCAAAAATTATATTGAAGTACTACATGTTTCGGCTAAAATTAGCCATCATCAGGTACAGAATCAGCAAACGATTATTTAAATTTGAGGTTAATTAAAATTTGAGGTTAGACACTTAATTCATAACTACTGAAACAATTATAATACAAAAATTTGGAAAAATCCATGAAGGATTATGAAGAATTAAAGAAATTCAAACTTAACGAAAATGCAGTCGCATGATGGCAGATGGATTTTTCCAAATTTTTGTATTATAATTGTTTCAGTAGTTATGAATTAAGTGTCTAACCTCAAATTTTAATTAACCTCAAATTTAAATGATCGTTTGCTGATTCTGTACCTGATGATGGCTAATTTTAGCCGAAACATGTAGTACTTCAATATAATTTTTGGTGGCAAGACTTAGAGTTCTCATTCCAAATAAACTTTTGATGCCACTTTGAGACGATGGATTATTACCTATTAAAATATTATAATATCAGCGACTCAGCAAGAATGTGTGCAACGAGAATGGTGATGATTGAATACGTTTTAGATATAGGTCAATAGCTAGGTAGATTCATTAAGTATTTACTAATCAATCCAAGTTAGTCGTAATTAAGATTATACTTAGATGTAAGAAGAACTATACAAGACTGATGATGATGAACTCTGTGATAAATAAACTACCCCTAAGAAGAGATATTTAATTAATATCACCAACATCATCCAACAATTAATTAATTTTAGTTTATTACATGGCGATTCTGCCAGTCCCTGATATTTCTTTGGGATATGGACCATTTAATGAATGCATGAATGGAAGTATGGAGAATGAGAGTGATTGAACAAAATGGAATACATCATACCTATTGAGGTATTTACTACGGTTTCCATCTGGACTACCTACTCAGCAGAGATTTTGCTTTTAACTAGTTAAGGTAAATTATTATTTTAAATACTACTACATTTAGGAATAGTTGGAAAACTAATGTAAATAAGTTTTTAAATACGGTAGAAGTTTTCTATTTGTACATAATAACTACCAATTTTGATTTGCTATATTATAGGAAAGTAACTGCAGTTTAAAAAATGCAGCAGAGAAGCGGCTGGAACCTCCCCATTGCGTGGATCTTTGTATTCTGTGCAGATAGTAGTCAGTTGAACGGAATTTTTTTTATGCTTTTCGTCTGTGACTAATTTCGCAATTTTCTGAAAAATACCGACACCACCTCGGACATCACCAATCACATTTGACAATATGTTGTTTTTAAGAATAATATTTTGCCTCCTTTTTGACAATAACTGCCACTTTATACCATCCACTGTCAGCCCGCTCCCTTTTAATGAAAAAGATTTTTTTCTCTATTTTCCACTGAAATGGCAGAAACTGTGAATCATCTTTAGAACCATCAGCATTTGATCTTGTTAATGGCCACATAATAAAGGAAGATTTGTATTTAAAATTTTAAGTTGATATTCCTAATGGCACTTCCCGTTTACCAATTGCTTCCAAAAGTCTTTGAGGTCTTCAAAGGGTCACCCAATTTGCTCCATGTACCAAATTTCAGTCAAGTCGATCCAGTAGTTTGGGCTATAATGTGTTTTTAGTGTTATTACAAAATTTCAAAATTTTTTACCCAAAGGGCAGTAAATGCGAATGAATTTTGTCTTATTAAGAACGAGTATTTGAAGACCTTCCTGATGCTGACAATAAATTTTTAAAAAAGTTGTTTAAGATGGTAAAATGGGAGTATATTTAAAATTGAAAATTGATGTGCCAACAGGGCACTTTCCGTTGGTCGATTGCCTCCAACATTTTTCAGCTCTTCGACGTATAATACAAAATAAATAAATAAATAATAATATATAAATAAAAAAAATATAAAAATATATAAAAAAAATAAATAAATATAAATATAAATGAAAATAAATAAAAATATAAAATAAAAAAAAAATAAAATAATAATAAATAAATAATACAAAATAGTACAAAATTTCAGCCAAATCGGTCCAGAGATTTCGGCTGTATCGTGTTCTTAAAGTACGTTAAGAGTACCGAATATTTAGGTTTTTGTCAAAAAGGCACTAAAGCGAATACATTTTTAGAAGCAGAATTTGAGGGCCTTTCTTATGGTGACGTGAAAAATGGCGGTTTGCATTTAAAATTTAAAAGTTAATGTGCCAAAATAGCATTTCCGGTTGCACGATTGGCTTCAAAAGCTTTTCAGATCTAAGGTAGGCTACGAGAAATTTCAGCCAAATCGGTCCAGTAGTTTTGGCTGTAGCGTGTTTACAAACGTACGTACGTACGTACATACACACAGACACATTTAAAAAACAACAAAACAACAATTTTGGGTTCCTGAGACCTCAAAACGTGAAGATCTGGTGTTATCTCAACCTCGCCTTTTTTAAGTGGTGAAGTGGAGTGGGGAGGTTAAAATGGGATTACTTTTTAGTTGAGGGTAATTTTAGGCATTTTTTTAAAGGGAGTAGATATTAGGATTTGTGTTTTATATAAAAAAGGACTAATTACTGGCCAAACAGTACTTGATTAGGTCAAGCGCTTATTTTGGTACATTTCAATGAGAATAGAAGAAATCAGAATTTTATAAAAGTGAGCTCAATATCAGTTTCCTTGATCGGCGTTCCTCTTTACAGAGATCGTTGAAAGGCCTCATGAAATTGTTGGAAAACAAAATTATATGAGTATAAATATCGGTATAAATATACCTAATAAATGAGATGATATGAAGGAAAAAGATTAAAGAAAATGCGATAAAAATCATGCCATGGTTATATTGAAAATTGAGAATTGTGAGGAATCTAAGAAGATGAATTTTATTGTATATTGTTAATGAAACACATTTTTAATTGTTTTATTGTAGAATATGAATTTGTTTGCTAATTTTTAGAAATCAAGGAGTTAAAGGAAGGTGTGATGTACAACCTAAAACCTAAGTAAAGTACAAGATACTTAGGGCCGATTTCATAATAAAACTTAAAGGTCCTTTAAAACTAAAGTCGACTTTAAATGGCATTTTGACCAATCAGGAGCAACCTTTCTGGAACGTTGCTAAGTAAATATTTAAAGGACACTTTAATTTTGATTATGAAATTGGCCCTTAGGGCCAATTTCATAATCAAAATTAAAGTTTCCTTTAAATATTTGCTTAGCAACATTCCAGAAAGGTTGCTCCTGATTGGTCAAAATCCCCTTTAAAGTCGACTTTAACTTTAAAGGACCTTTAACTTTTATTATGAAATCGGCCCTTAGTCTTTAGATCAGCTTTAGTTTTAGTAAAAAAAATGTGTGATCATTTATTTTTTCCTTTTTCCGGAAGGAAGGTGTGATGTAAGAATTAAGATTTAGAATTAATAAAATATTATAATATCAGCGAGTCAGCAAGAATGTGTGTAACGGGAATGTTGATGATTGATTGCGTTTTATAGATATAGGTCAATAGCTAGGTATTTTCACTAAGTATTTAGTAAGCACTCCAAGCTAGTCATAATTATAAGAGTAGATGTAAGACCAACTATACAAGACTGATGAACTCTGTGATAAATAAACTACCCCTAAGGAGAGATATTTAATTAATATCATCAACATCATCCGGCAATATTTTTAATTAATTTAGGTTTATTACAATAAATTAATACACCCTGTTATGGCAAGCTGCTAATAGATAATAAAAAATTCAGGGTATATTAATTAGTACCTAGTATATTTATGTATCAATTTTTACTTCTTTTGAGGACCGAAGATGCTGTAGCGAAACGATACAATAACATTTTGTTTTCCAACTGTGCTGATTTACATTCAAAGATTTGTGTAATGACATATTCTATTGCAACCAACAATGTCTTTGCTTGCTCTTGCAGTGTATTACATTGGAAATACCTCCTATTAGCATCCCGTTATTTTTACATGAGTAGGTCTTTGAGTATGTTTGACGATAACAAAACACAAAGAAATCTCAAAAGCAATTCGTAACTAAATTATGCTTTCAGTGGAATACATAAATCCATTGCAGCGTATATTTTCGAGTTTCTACTTTGAAATGTTCATCACTTCAAAACTGGGGCCTGGTGTTTCTGCAACGTCTGATTAACGTAATTAAACTGAGGAGAACATTTTGTATTAAAGGGGGAAACTTTTTGATATAGATCTATGTACAAATTGTATACTTCGTTCTCACTGCGATTCGCGTTTTTTAATTTGGTAATTGATCCTATCAACAGTTACACGGGCATTTTCAGTACCATTTTCCCCTGCCTGTTACTCACGCTCAGTCACGCAGTTTACAAACAAGATAACAAACGTGGAAATACTAATTTCTGCACATTTGGCAATTTAATCCCTCATGATCTAGGATACCGTTTAAATTTGGTCGCTTGTCAACCAGTTTTTAAGGCATAGTTTTTAGGGGCGAATATTTGACTCATCCATGCACCCTTCGTAGTAATTATATTGCCTTCTCTCTTTGTAAAGCGTCCTGCCATAATAAGGGGTACCTATCAGAAGCATGGCCTAGCCGCAGGACATGTTTTACACCGAACCTTTTGTCCGTTATGTTTTCAGAGCACATCACTTCCAGAAAGCTCAACGCGACTAAAGCGAGATTCCGACATTCACAATACCGGTCGCTATAATGTTTTCTGGATGTAAAGGAACATCTTACAGTATCCCGCCGAGACTATTCCGAAATCTTTGTATAATATCCGTACAAAGGAAAAGTGAAATGTATGGCGTGCACACTATTGTATGGAAGTTTTCGTTTGGAACAAAAACTTTGCCTTTCGTATAATTTTCATATTCGTTAATTAAATGATGAAGAGCATTCAAAACTCTGTCTATCTTGGAAGTTTCCAGCTTAATTTTCACGCGAGTCGGAATCTTTTGCCCCTAATCCACCATAACGTAAATGCGAATAATGTCGCATTATTTTAGACACGGCACATGACGACCTTAAGTATAGACAGTTTTCATCAGAATATAGAGACGCACTTAATTCCTAGTGCATTATTATTTTTGTATTTTTTCTCATAGAGAAGTTTGTGCATTAATCACTTTTCGAGTAACTTGTTTACTATAATTAAGTTTCAAACTCAATACCTTTATTTTAGTAATCTAACCTCTTTATATGACGAAGATGAAGTCAAGTCGAGTCCTCCCCTTTTGAAGAAAACTTTATTAGCGATTTCTGGAATACTTCAATTTTCTCTCGCACAGCAAGTCTCAAAAGTTTTGTCATCAATCGTCCGAATATGTCTTTTGTTTATATAGACTTCAAGTCTAGTTTTGAATTTAAATTAAATTTACGAGATGACTTCGGTCCAATGGTTTTGTATTTACTGCTTATTTTGTTAGCGAACTTTATTCCGCGAAAATTATCTACTTCAGTAATGCGTTTTTGTGGTGTCGCCTTTAATCTTCCAGTAGTCAGGCACTCGGATTTTATCCTCGAACTTTCTTTCAGGCTTGTGCCAATAATTTTCGTGTATCAACATTAAGAATTGAGTTAAAGCAATCAAAATCAAGAAATTTATTTAATCAAGTCAGGGATAAAAACTTAAATAGCCAAATGGAAGGAAGTCGGCACTTCCTCAAATAAAGACAAGAATCCACACCATCACTTATTCACGAATCGCATTAAGCTATCACGACGAAGAGCCATTTTTTTATTTAATTAATTCCCACCAGCGTACTATGTCAGGCTTTAAAACAGAGATAAAATGCGCGCCAAGTGACAGACACCATTTCTCTTGCGATTTGAGCTCCACTTGTTTCGTGGTACTATCCTAAAGGGCCTGAAATATGGCGACCTTAAAACGCCACTCTCCCGAAATTATTTTCATTGGTTGTGACCGATCGTTAATATGTGTCTCCGTGTGGCTGCATTAAAATTTAACCTCTGGCGGTATAACCTTTCAATGTTTTAAATATTAAAAGAATAAAAAAACTTAACACTCTGCCATTCATTATTACCGAATTTCAAATGTCCGTAACTATTAAATCCTGACAGTGATCGAACCAGGTTAGCTAAATATTATTGTCCAAGTTTTGAAAATTTCACGAGAATGAGGTCGCCTGTTGGACGATATTCAGCAATCCGAATTTCATGTTGGAGAGAGCTTAATCAGAAGGTTCGTCGGTTTAAAACAACTTATTGCCAGGGAACAATGTAATCGCATTTGAGTTGTGGTCGGCCTATTTTTAATCATAATGTGAGGAAATTTCTCAAGATTAGCTTATCATATGGTTCAGTAACTATTTTAATCAAGGTGTCCCAAGTGTTAAATTTGCATAATATAAGAATCTAGGCTAAACCAGAAATATTTCACACAAATGCGACCGAAGGTTTTAGAAAAGGAAATTAGCACAGACTATCGTCTATTTAAGCTTAGCTTAATTACATTTTACAGGCAGTTGGTTGGATTAGTAAGTCTGATCATCAAGAAAACCGAAAACTGCGAACATTTGTCGATAGGTTTGAATAACCCACTTAATGACTGGTGGACTCTGAAAATTCACGTTAACTAATTGGTTTCATTGACTAATCGATTCGTTTTATTTCAATCCCGACCTGAAACTGAAATGAAATGAGTTGTTTATTGCCTCGGATTAGAAAGGGTTCACATACGCTTCATGCCGTGATCATAATTTTTACGGTCACATGTCACTTTTTAATATTCTAAATATTATTTGAGACAATCTCAGTATCGTTGTTGGTTTGATGAAAATTGGTGGATGCGCCGGGCGAACTACTAACGGATGCAAGCTAATTATGTGCAAAGAGGTAGGTATATGAGTGTCAGATGTAATTTTTCATATGAAGGGTGTTTATGGGATGGGTTTACAATTAACAACCCGCTACGTCTAGAATAGTTTGCCAAAATGATACCCAGGAGCTTCAAATGAGTCGTTAATGAAAGGTGAATTGAAATAGAAAGTTGGGAGTGTGCATTACCTAACTAATTTAAAACTGGGGAATTGGAACAATCTTGAAATCTTGTTTCGCTTCTTACTCGAAGTTGGAAATTCTTAGGCGAACCGAAATATTGCCCTCATTGACAGTTACAGCGCTTACCTTCCTTCCCTTAATTACCAGAGTTTCGTTTGCTGCATAGATACACGCAAAGAATTTTTGCCATGCAATGTGCCTTTTATCCTTTAATTCGTGCAAAATTTATGGCAACCAGACGTCGCGTCAGGTAGTCAAATCCAGAATAGTTTTCTGCTTCGTTTGCAATTATGAGTGGAAATTTGGATCTGAAGCTTCCAATTCTTCCAAAAAGAGCTGCAATCCATAGACCGAGACAAATTTTGATGTTAGAATGATCAAAAGTCATTATTAGCGTTCGAGTTAGAGACTTCTGATTGTGAGATATACAGGATGTTCCTAAACCTGATACCGATATTTCAGGATGTGATTACTCGGATGGGCTCTATACGCACCTTGAAAGGGGCACTGAAAACCCCACTTTTCTTAACCGTACGTTCTTGGAGGAAGCCTACAATTTTTTGCAGGTTCTTCAGTTGCCGGACATTGTCCACCCTAAATAGTAAGAAAATCAAAATCTGTAATCTGTCTAACGGGACGCACCGTTTTCGAATAAAATTACTGAATGGTTTAGGGCGCGAAAATTTGTGATGAAAGATTCTGTTTCATCGACCGAATTAGTAAAAACAAAGACAGAGAATTCTTTACTTAATTTTAGGAAGAATAGTCCATAATGGCATGTGACAGAAAATGCATTCTAAGGGCGGGTTGTTTAAAACATTAATGGCCGATTGTAACGTAATTTTTGACTGTTCCTTAAAGATAAGTGGCCCTTAAAGTCCTTGGAAACCATTGTTTTAACAAACGTATCTACATTCGACCATTAATCCTGTCTTAAAGTTAATCAAAAATTCTATACCAACAAATTTGTTGACAACAATTGCTTCTAAGTTATCGCAATGGACTTAGCTTTAAGTCCAGTTATAGTGTAATTAGAACTTTGTGCTAAGCTATAAGTTATACTTCAAGAAGAATAGCACAACACCACTTAGAAAATAGGGAATATAAAACGGGATAGAAATTCCGTTTTTTGTTGAACTCGATCGAAAAAGACATGACTGAATGCAGGTTGACACTTTGATGACAAAAACTGACTCTTGAAAACGAAGCACATGGTGATTGGTAATTTTAATAAAAGAAGGACGTCTATGAATACTTTCTCGAATCAACGTGATTAAATGAAAATAACGGACGTCAGTCTAAGGGTTGCCAATTTTGGTGCTTAATGCACTAGAAATGGTGCTTTTAGGCGCTTTCATCTTATGACATTTTGTGACAAATTATTTATTTGTTAGTCGTTATTTGTCATTCCTGTGTCACAGCAATCTCAAAACTGGCAGAGCCGATAAAACAGCCGGACTGTTTTACCTACTGCGTAGACTGAATCCCTTCATGCACTGGAATTATTGAAATCATCAATTGATGCCGGGATGTTGCGGGCGAGGGGTTGGCCACATGGCAGTATTTTGTACAACGGAAGAGCAGTACGCAGTACGAGCATCAGTATCGCGCAGTACTGTGGCAGTATCGATCAGTATTTTAGCAGTATCGAGCAGTATTGCGGAGTACCTAGCAGTTTTCTGCGCAGTACCATGCAGTGCCGCGAGCAGTATTTTAGCAGTATCGAGCAGTATTGCGCAGTACCTAGCAGTATTCTGCGCAGTACCATGCAGTGCCTCGAGCAGTACATTGGACAGCACCGAGCAGTATATTGCACAGTATCGGGCAGTATTCTGAGCAGTACGAAGCAGTACCGAGCAGTATGAAGCAGTATGACACTAGAGCAGTACTTTGTACACGAAAAATCCGCATGGCCAACCCCTCGATTGCAGGTATTGACGTCCCCGTCACACCAATAGAAAAAAGGCAAGGAAAGGCGAAATTTTAAACTCTTTTTTGTCATAATGATTCACAATGTATACTTCTAATATCTTTAGACTATCTACTTTTTATCGTACTTTCTCCGAAAATGGTTTCAAAAAATGTTTTCTTTGATTACAATACTCTATTGGCTTCTTTTTACCTTAATTTTTACCTTAATCAAATTACTAACAAAACGTTCTTACATCATTATTCTGATGAAATGAATTCAAATTGCTCTCTATTTCTCATTATTAGAAACTTTGAGAACAAAACGTTTGGCAGACACATTATTATTTGAAATTGTCAAAGTGAAGTGTGAAATTTATACATTACGCAGCGCAGGTGAAAATTAAGAGATTGTCGTATTTGAGAGGTTTTCAGAGAATTTTTCACTCTCGACCATTTTGGAAGCAAAACTTTGCGAAAACCTATACCTACCTTATGCGAAATATAACCGGGAAAACTTAGCACTCGTGATATAATAACATATACCTAATTAAACAAAATTTTAATTAACAAAATTTCGCACTCTGAACCAGTGAGGGTCATTTTATTCGAAAACAGTACCTCATAGCGACATTCAACAAGAGCACCTTTTTTTGCAGAATATACTATCAATTATGATTTTGTTACTATTTGGTGTCACCCCCGGTGTCACCTTATTAAAAAGTCAGTTTTTATCAAATTACCGACTTTTACAGGAACCCTGTTACCATTTTTTCAATGTGTCAGATAAATGCAACAACTGATGTAACATGGCATAATGTATGAAACACTCCACTAAGGAAGCCGAACTCATGCCGCAAATTGGGAAATTTTCGTCCCTCTTTTTAAGCAGTTCTCCAATAATAATCAGGTGGCGCAATCGGCGACAGCGAGGTTGTCATTCTGACATTAACGTTCGGTCAAAAGCGAATTATTGCAAGTTTTATTAGCTTTCATGGGTTTTTTGACCCATTATTGCTCTTACTCCTTTCAGAATCCTATCATGACACCTAAAATCCTATCACCTTTATTTTTCGAGTAATTTTAAGAAGTGACTTTTTGAGTACTCCTTTGACGCGGCTCCCATTATACGAAGCACTTCCAGACGTTATATGAACATAGGAACTTTTAGAATTCAAAGTTAGAAATAAAATATCGAAAATCGTTTCGCTTTACAGGAATTGGATCCTTTAGGTACCTATATTTATGCAGGCATCATCTTATGTGAAGAGGTATAGGTATGGGCGTTTCCTGGGAAATAAAGTCGGTTTTCATGCTGAGAACTTACTTGTTCACCGCTGTTAGTGCGCCTTTATGTACTTTCAGTAATCTCGAAAATCGAAGTGGATAAGTTCGAAACTAATCAACAAAATAATAGGCTTTTAAAATAAAGTTCATCGCTTGTTATACTGAAGTGTAAATGCTTTATTTCCACATGAAAAGTTTGAAAATTGTTGTTGATTAAATTTCGAACAAACTCTGGAATATAACACCGCAAAATGCGATTCGTTGTTGCAGATACTTGGTCAGTGAGGGAAAAATGAATTTACGCCCATAACAAATCGAAACCTTAGAAACTAATATGGGTTTGCGATCCCTTAAACTAATGCTAGGCAAACTTAATCCGTTTAAACATGCTGATTAATTGCTTGTAGAGATTGACAAACTTCTAAATAATTCAAGCTGATACTGGCCATTTTCAACCCTTAGTCGCAATATAAAACTAATTGAATCCGGCTGCTGAATCTTTACAGGGGTATCGGAAATAAAAATGACAATATCAGGCAGCCCTGTTATATGCAAACGACTCCGCGAAAGAGGCACGTAAATTCCACCAAACCATTATTCGTGTCAAATATTTTAAAGTATCTATAAATCCAAAGCCCCCAAAGCCGAACAAGTGTCTAATGCGTCCATTCTGAATAAAAAACACCCGACTGTAACATTTTACAGTTGAACTTTGCCTAAAATTACGGGGCTTAAAAAGTTCCAGAAATCGCGCGACAGTTTTGAGAATCCTGGGAGACGTCGCAGATTGTCGAAACTGTTGGCGAGACAAAGAAAGGCGTACGCTTCCGGTTCCGGCTGAACGACCGGAAATGTCATTTTAGCGGAAGGGGAGGAAATAAGATAATTCTGTTCGGTTCGAACTTTGCAGTTTCGGCAGACTGCGACGGTATATCGAAGTTGACGGATTTTTTCAATAATGCTGCAGCGAAGAACAAGGCTCCCGTGATTAACTTAATAAAGATGATTTACTTCCCGGTTTTATGAAACGCAGATACCGCTTATTTTCGGAAAGTTGGCCTAAATTTTCGGCATTAAAAAATATTGCCTCGAATAAGTTTTATAACTGTTGTAAATAGACGCTAAAGCGTGCAACATATAAATCATAAAAGGGGAACAACGTGCTTATAAATTCAATAAAGCTCAATGCTTATCCGATAAGTTGGAGAGTATAAACTTGTATGAGGTTAGGTGGAGCTTAAGAAACTTTCATTACAGCGCCAAGTCCTCGAATGCATAATTAATGGTTGAATCACTTTAATCTGCATAAATAATTATTAAAGATATTATCCAATAACCATTTATAAAGACGAAGCGACGGTGCGAAATGGAAACAACAAAAGTACTTGACTCCCCTCTTGGAAAATTTTCCATTCTTCTGCAACTTGATACAAATTGATTCTTTGTGTGCTTCTATTAAAGTTAGTAATTATTCATAAGAACGAAACGTTCTCTTGACCCTACTCGCACATTCTACTTTCCCATCGCGAGCTTTTAACAGACATTGCTTCCACTAAGCTCCCGCTTCATGTAATTACTTCATCAATAGTTTGATTAATGATTGTTATGTAACCCTAATTATTAATTCTGGTATTGATAACCCCTCCGTTATTGAAGTTATGGACGTTCTACATTACTGCCGGGGCATATAAATTTAGAATCAATCAACCACTTAAAAATTGCAGCCGTTATACCAAGACCTTATAGTTACGTAAGCGAAAAGTACCCTAGAAAAAGCCTTTCACGTCAAGATCTAGACCGAAATGAATAATAGTTCTTCTACTTGGAAGTGGCTATAAAAAACCAACTACCATAAATCTATTTAACTGACAGGGTGCAGCTTGTTTGTAGGTATTACTTACAAATATTTTATAGCAGGGAAACTTTATAACGTGCTTAACTTACTGCCACTTTATGAAGAATCATTCATTATACAGGGTGCATCAGTGAAAACTGACCGTAGCTTAAAAGAGACAAGAGACAGCAAACTTCTAGGAAGACTAAGACGCAAAATTTTGTAGATTGAAAGATTTAGATTGAAGGAAAATTCGTCAGTGGGCTATGGAATTGAAACTCATGTCTTTGATTGTTTCTACTGTGAAGAATCTAACCCCGTCGCCATTTCTCAAAAATGGCGGATGATAAAAAGGCGCGATCGTTTTTCTCTAGGTAAAACCCACGTTGATTTTTGATTGGCCCCAAGTTCTTTTGAGAAAGCCACCCCTCACATAACCCAGACCAAAACACAACAACATTTTTTTTTAACATCCATTTGGAAGGCAGAACTCTAGGTACAAAGTTATTTCCAATCGACATAGAGTAAATGGTGTTAATCTTCAGTCGTCAAGTAGCTCCAATAGGCAGACCCGTTGGTCTTTTGTGCAACATTGTTCCTCCCCCGGAGGCGGCGAAAACAACCTTGGCGGGGGCTATTAGTTTTGTAAATAAATAAATAAGTGAAGGGTTTTGATTCAGAAATAGTTAGTAGTTTTTGAGATAAATTGGCAGTGCGTTCCCACTGAAACGCAATCGTTTGTGGCCCAGGAGTTTTAGTCAAAAAAAGGCAGCAGAGAAACGGCCGGAACCTCCCCATCGCATGGGTCTTTGATTTCCGTGTCTTGTGTTTCAAATTTTCAAGTTGAGATGTCTAAATAGCACTTCCCGCGGACCAATTGCTCCCAACAGCCTTTCAGCTCTTCAACAGGTCGCCTAATCTCTATGTACCAAATTTCAGCCAAATCGATCCAGTAGTTTGGGCTATAACGTGGTTTTAGTGTTATGACAAAATTTCGATTTTTCTACCCAAAGGGTACTAAATGCGAATTTTTGTCTTATTTAGAACCAGAATTTGAAGACTTTTCCGATCGTGAAAATAAATCTTTCAAAAACCTGTTTCGTATGGTTAAATGAGAGAATAATTTTAAATTTTGAAATTGGTGTGCCAAAACGGCACTTTCCGTTGGTCGATTCAATCCAAAAAAAATTCAGCTCTTCCACGTGTAATACAATCCCCATGTGCAAAATTTCAGCTAAATCGGTTGAGGGGGTTGGGCTGTAACGCGATTTTGAAGTCCGATAAAAATCTAGAATTTTTTTGTTTTTGGTCAAAAAGGCACTGAGAGTGAATCCATCTTTAGAAGCAGAATTTGAAGGACTTTCTTATGGTGACGTGAATAATGAGGGTTTGCATTTAAAATTTAAAAGTTGATGTGCCAAAATGACGTTTCTGGTTGCATGATCGGCTCCAAAAGAGAAGTTATGTGATGAGATGTCTAGGTCCCAAATTTCAGCCAAATCGGTCGAGTAGTTTGGGCTGTAGAGCGTACGAACGAACGAACGAAAGAACAAACAAACGTACGTACATACATACAGACAGATTTTTTAAACCACTTTTCTTATTTTACAGTAACCTTCCATTTTTTAAATTGTGGGGTTGGGGAGGTTAAAACTGTGAATTGGAATGAAAAACCCAAGATGGGCCTTTACAATGTTTGTAGTAGAAATGAACAAAAATCACAAACATTTGAGAAGCCTGTAGTATTAGCTTTTCAGATCTAAGTTAGGTTATCAGATGCCCATGTACCAAATTTCAGCCAAATCGGTCTAGTAGTTTTGGATGTGGCGTGTTTACAACCGTACGAACATACATCAGGCAGACACATTTTTAAAACCACTTTTTTGGGTTCCTGAGACCTCAAACCGTGAAGATCTGGTGTTATTTCGAGGGGGCAACCACTCACAAAAAAATGTACCACGGACTAGGACTAGGCCGGACTATTTAAGAACTAGCAGGACTAAATGGACTAAATTGGACTAGGCTGAACTAAATCGGACTAAATTGAACTAAAGCTGACTAGACTAGACTAAAGCAGGCTAGACTGGACTAAAGCGGACTAGCCTGGGACAGATTGACCTAAATTGGACTAAAGTGAACTTAATTGGAGTAAATTGGACTAAATCGGACTAAATTGCCGCATGCGGCGCCCAAAATGTGTACTCTACCGCGTCCAAATTTCAAAGATGGGCGCGCTTTAGTTCGATTCAGTCCAATTTAGTTCGATTTAGTTCAATTTGTCCCAGGCTAGTCCGCTTTAGTTCAGCCTAACCTGATTTAGTCCAATCTAGTCCGCTTTAGTACAGTCTAGTCCGATTTAATCCATTTCGTCCTGCTAGTCCTCCAATAGTCAGAAGCTTTTTAACCCCCAATTTTCCATTAATTGATTACGAAAACGTTTATACTAAGGCAATATTCTAAATTACCAAATAATGAAAATCTAAATTTTACAGAGCGCTACTGACAAATTCTAGAAAGTGGCCAATCTCACACCGAAGGCCAAAGTCCACTTTACAGTTCCTAAAATGTTTATCTAATTTCATAATATTATCGAGAGTTGCCCACTACAAATGATTTTTTAAATTTGCAATAATTTTATCTTGTACTAACACTAAACTGTGTCGGACTAACGCAAAATAAATCGGACTAAAATTCACTAAGCCCTTGACTAAATCGGACTAAACCGGACTAAGTCGAACTAAACTGGACTAAATGAGACTAAATAGGACTGAATCTGACTAACGGAGTAAAAGCGGACTAAATCGAACTAAAAGCGGACTAAATCCATGGGTGCACCGCGGACTAACGCAGTGCAACTAGTTGTTTGACAACTGTCAATAATTTTGTAAAACGATATTCAAAAATAGTTGTTGCAGTTTTAGTGAAACCTCTCGTCATGTTACTAGCATCACTTCGTTATTTTATTTAAAATAGCCCGAAATGCTGATCCTCTCCTTCATGCTTTCATTTCATCCGCAAATTTAATTTTTTACAACAAGCTCTATACAGTTTTTGTGAGATACATGTGTATATGCTTTTAGAGTAAAAAATGATGTTGATTTTATTTTGCATAGCAGCCACCCTATCATTAATAATTCTTGTCTTGGCCAGCTGATGCTATCAGTCTTTCTTCGGGCATGCTTTCATTGCATAGGTAAGGGGGTGGAATTGCTTACAGTAGACTGCACATCTTTAATAAACTGACATCGTGGCGATTAGTAATGATTTTGTAGGTAATTTGGTGACCTAAATTAAGAGACGTGTTATAAATTCATGGGGAATCACAATTAACATTCTCCATTGTACAGGGCGGCGATTATCTATTTGTCTGTCCATTAGGTGGAATAATGTCAGTACTTACCATTCGATGCAGTGACATTGACAGCGACAGAAGATATAACATGCATGTGAGTCTATATTCAATTTGTAGGTGATATATTCTCAACACAGTTTAGGGTTATGGTTGCGTGTGCTTCATAATTATAGTATCGAATAATCGCGTCGAATCTACCCCCTAGAGAGGGTGACAAAACTAACATCACACCCATTTAAAATTCGCGCACCGGCGAATGTTAAACAGCAAAGGAATGACAATGACAAATTCCTTTCAGCTTGCTGGAATTGTTTTAAATTGCCTTTTAGGAGCCTGGCGACGTAAGTCGTACATTATGAAAATTATGAATAGCTTTGTGAAACACCCCCAATCAATATTATCTTTCACACAAGAAATATTATAATCTCGATTATGGAAAATTCTAAGAAACATCGAGGCGATATTAAATAAAATGAAATATTAAAAGATGTCTTTTGGCAACGAAACAGTTTCGTTCGTTTGGCAAACTTCCAAATTAAATTTTACACTTCTAATGTGAACTGAATTTATTATTGCAGAAGCCCGATTTCGATTTACTTTTAATCTGTTGAAAATAATGAAAATGTGTGGGATATAAATTGAACGTCTAAAGTCGGACGTCGGCTCACGTATAACACGTCAAATGAATATCTGAATACATTGTGGCGGTAGCCACGAAAATTCATTACTCATCGGCTGATATAAACATACTGAAATTTATTACAAAACAATGGGATTAATTGGGGTGCTCCGATGCTCTTAATTAGCGCGCTCCGAAAATTTGGGTCGGAACTTCGATTCAAAGTTATAATTTTATTCCATCGCTCGTTCGTCAGAATTATTTCAAACTAATAATAAAAAACATCCGTTGGTTAGTCCATTCACGTTTCCGAGATTTATTTTAAGTTCTTTGCAATCTGTTTAATTCCATAGCGAAAGCAACAGATGCATTAAGTAGTTGCAATTGAAAGAATTTATTTATTTTCAAAATGTTTGTACTGTAGTGAATTATTATGTATTAATGGACTTTTCACTTTAGAAATTTTTAACTATATTCTACAAAAGGCTCTGATTGAAATTAATAATGAAAATGTATATGGGAATGCGTATTATTATTGTATGTTCTATACTACATCCAATACGTATATCATATTATCTTCGCTCTGAATAAATTATTGTGCCGGTAGCTCCAAAATTAATTATTCAGTGGCTAATTGAGCTTTAAAAGTTCAAACAAAGCATTTTAGAGAAGTATGAAATTGAAGTAACAAACGGTATACTTAAAAATTTCCTAATAATGTCCTTAACTTTGTTCTTTCAAACGGAATGACACTTTTTTCTGAACGGATTCGGAATCTACGATTTTTTCTGAGTTAAAAACATGTATCACACTTGACCGGAAGTGCAGCCGCGGCCACCTTAGATTTTCAAAAACATCGAAGATATCAGAGAAAAATTGAGATTTTGGAAAAACGCAAAAACACGTCAAGTATTTTTTTCATGCAAATTCATCCTTGCAATTAGACTTTCGTTTATATCTTTATTTTATTTATTTATAAGATACGAGATCTATCGTAGGCTATAATTTCTGATTTAACCAGAACATCTCAAAAAAATAAAGTCGGCGTGATTTTGCGATTTTCAGAAATCTTAATTTTTCACCGATTTCTGCGATACTTTGGAGAATCTAGGGTAGAAGTGACTGCACTTCCGGCACATGTTTCTAACCCTAACAATGTAGATCCGTTGAGAAAAAAGTGTCACCCCATTTGAAAAAACACAGCTAAGACCATTTCTGGTTAAACCGCAAGTGAAAAAAATTACCGGAGCACATGCCCAATTGTCCCCCACCCCCATACGGGGTTGATAAGCGTTTATTTCCATTCAATATCTTTTTTACATCCAAAGATATCGAAGGCGGGAAGTTTAAAATGCTGCTGCATTCAGTGAGTTTCAAGTCAAACAACTTTTTAACAAAAAGGGCATTTGGGAATCAGATATTTTTCCATTTCTAATATTCTTTTTTTTTCAAAGAGGAACTCCCATTTTTCTCAAATCAATTCAATCTACCAGTAAACTGGCCCATTGAAATTGGAAACCGCCCAAAATTGAGTACTGACCTATTGCAATTTCCTTTTTACTTTTTTAGTCAGGATGTCATAACTTTATTGCAAAAATTGTCAGTAAATATGGCACCTAATACCTACGATTGTTAAAATCATTTGTAACAACCATTGATATGAGGCTTTTAGAATTGACAACCATTTTCCAGATGGTGCCACTAATAAAAAAAATTTGCGGGTTTTTACAAAGCCATTTTTTGACTGAAATTTGTGTAGAACTTTATAAAATCTTATTCTGGGCTTTCTTCATTGTTTTACAATTTTTTTTGCGGTACTGTTAAACACGCATTTTTTAAGGTCTATTTTTTATGTTACTACCAATCTTGGAAAAAAGTTATTTTTAATACTTCGTAACTTGAGTTAAATACCTGTAAAGCAACGTTATTTGGTGAAAGATTTATTTTATAGTATCACTAAAGATCCGGAAAATTTTGATCGGTATATCGAAAATTGTAAATTAATCAAAAACATTCAGAACAAAATTTTGTAAAGTTGCCTTGGAAGAGAAAAGCATGAGCTTTAACCTTACACTATTTTTATTTTTAACGGTTTACAAATGCTTCAACTCCAGCCAATCAAAAAATGGCCTTGTAATAATAACCGACAAAAAATTTGTTGGTGGCGCCATGTGGAAAATGATGATTGACTCTAAAAGCCTCATCTTCTGACTACGTCCGGTACAAAATTGGGCAAAATCGGTTCAATAAGTACAAAGCTATAGCCAAAAATAAATCGTTCGGTTTTTTCTGGGACAGCCTTTAGTTTGAATTATCGTGTTTTTAATGTTGGTACAAAACCCCGATTTTTTTGCCTAACAGGGGTGAATGTGTTTTGTCTTTTTTAGAATTTCAGGACCTTTCTAATGGTGATAAAGTTATTCAAAAATTCGTTTTGGGCGTCAAAAATGGTGGTTTGTTTTTAAAATTTCAAAATTAATGTCACTTTGTGTGGACGATTTGTCTCTAAAAACTGTACGGCTGGGGTAGTATAGTCTCTACGTTCCAAATTTCAGCTAAATCAATTCAATGAATTCAATTGAATTGAAGTACATTAACAATATCGAATTGTTGAGCTTTTTGTCAAAAGGACACTAAGAGGCGAATGCATCTTTGGAAGCAGTATTTTAAGGCCTCTTTTGGTGACTAAGTTTGTACTTAAAATTTCAAAATTGATGGCACTTTCATTTTGGGGGATATATAAAGTGCCTATATACACCGTGTCCCGAAAATACCGCGCAATATTTTGCTGGTGGATTCTGTGATTAAAAATATTAATAAAAGTTCCTATCAACATAGGTTGAGAAACGCTTCCTAAGGGGGCTGCGCCCCTGTAAATGTAAACCTCATAAGATGAATTTTTGCTAATTGTTTGAAAACGGCTCAAGATGAAGCAGTGAAATTTTTCATGTCTGCTAGTTTTTTAACGCCCTACAAGATGGTGTAAGAATAATTTGAGGAATTTTATCGAAAATGCCCCATATGGGGGGGCTGTGTTGAATGAATCACCATAACTTTTTTATTTTCGACGTTTTACAGGTTTTGATTACACATTGTGGAACCCTAAACTTTTCTGAGAAGAAAAGTTACTCTTGTTGAAAGTCGATAAAAGGCACCGTTAACGAGGAAAATCGATTCCCCCATTTTGTTGCAATGAGGGTGCTCCATAATTATTTGCGATAAAATTGGACGGACAATCAAGATACCTAAGGAAGGATCTGTCTGTCAGGTGTATGTCAGAAATTTCTTTACGTGCAATTTTTTGTCGCAAAAGTGGAACAATTTAAAAATGAACAAACTGCCGATACGTTGATTTAACCCCCCAAAGAGGCACCAGCAGCATCTCGAACGATGAAAACGAACCGTTGGGAATTTTAAATCACCACCGGAAAATTCACTTCTCTCAGGTTTGTATCCAAAAAAATGAGCGTAGCAACTACACTGACACTCAAAACCAAATTAGATGAAATTATTTTGTAATTTTATAATAATAATAGTAATAATACTAATGCAAAAACTGTTCAAAGTGACCCCCGCCTTCACGAATACATACTCGGGCCCGCTTGATTACAGCACGGGAAGCCCTCAGCGTATGAAACCTATCGTTTCTTAATTCATCTCTGGCCTGGTGTATTCTCTCTTGAAGCTGTTCAAGCGTATCCACTTCAAGGGGGAATACAAAACGATGCATATTACTCCAAAAATAAAAGTCGAGTGGTGTCAGATCGGGCGAGCGCGGTGGCCAAGGTATCGGGCCACCTCTTCCAATCCATCTGCCTGGAAAATGTTGGTTCAGCCAATCTCGAACGTGGTGTTCAAAATGAGCAGGGGCACCATCGTGTTGGTAATACATGTTTTGCCTTATGTTAAGAGGAATATTTTCTAAAAGAGGTCCAAGAGTGTTGCGTAAAAAATGAAGGTAGGCTCGGCCGTTAAGGCGATTTGGGAGTTCTACAGGTCCAATTACTTGATCACCTATGATGCCTGCCCAAAGATTCACAGAAAACCTGTGCTGAAAATTTGTCCGACGAATAACTCTAGGGTTCTCGTAGGACCAGTAGTGCGTATTGCGCATATTAAACACGCCATTCCTAGTGAACATGGATTCGTCGGTCCATAAAATGTATGGTAGTACATTTTGATGTGCCAATATCCACTGACTCAATTGAATTCTTCTCGGGAAATCTGCTTCCGTCAATTCCTGAACTCTTCTGAAGTGGTAAGCATGTAATCCCTGTATCCTTGTCATCCTTCCTAACTGAAATAATAAATTTTTGCTTCTTAACCCACACCACAATTTTTGTCTTACAATTGATCGAGGTATGTTCATTAGACGGGAAAGAGTTCGTAAGCTGATGCCAGGATTATCTTCGAAATAATTTTGGGCTAAATCGAGGCGATAGTTTCCCTGGGGTCTTCCCCCTCCTCGACCTCTACGAAAATTACCATGGGCAGTCAAATTTCTGTGTAGAGTCACAAAAGTACGCCGGCCAGGTGCTATGCGATTGGGAAATCTTCTTCGATATACTCTTTCGGCCGCCAGAGCACTGCCATTGCAGAAACCATAGACGAAATGCATATCGGCCATTTCTTGATTTGAAAATCGAACCATTTTCGCGACAAAAAATTGGACGTAAACAAATTTCTGACATACACCTGACAGACAGATCCTTAGGCATCTTGATTGTCCGTCCAATTTTATCGCAAATAATTATGGAGCACCCTTATTGCAACAAAATGGGAGAATCGATTTTGCTCGCTAACGGTGCCTTTTATCGACTTTCAACAAGAGTAACTTTTCTTCTCAGAAAACTTTAGGGTTCCACAATGTGTAATGAAAAACTGTAAAACGTCGAAAATAAAAAAGTTATGGTGATTCATACAACACAGCCCCCCCATATGGGGCATTTTCGATAAAAATCCTCAAATTATTCTTACACCGTCTTGTAGGGCGTTAAAAAACTAGTAGACATGAAAAATTTCATTGCTTCATCTTGAGCCGTTTTCAAACAATTAGCAAAAATTCATCTCATGAGGTTTACCTTTAGAGGGGCGCAGCCCCCTTAGGAAGCGTTTCTCGACCTATGTTGATAGGAACTTTTATTAATATTTTTAATCATAGAATCCACCAGCAAAATATTGCGCGGTATTTTCGGGACACGGTGTATGTCTAATTTTAACCCAATCGGTCCAGTATTTGGCCTGTATTGTGTTTACAAGCGAACGTACGTACAGACCGATTTAAAAAACTCCTTTTTGGATTCCTATGACGTCAAACCGTAGAGATCTGGTGTTTTCAAATTCTCAAATTTGAAAAGTGTGGTGTGGGGAGGTTAATAATCGTATAATAAAGTAGATTTCTTTTTTTAATTTTCATTTAAATCACTAATCAATTTGGCAGACCTGCATTTACAAGAGGTTTTTCACTTACCTAGATCATAACCCGCCATCACGATGAACTCCATTGCAATATTGAGAATTAAAATTCCAGCTGAATAGAATAGTTTCTCTCACAATGAGAGGGTTCTCACGATTCAGATCATAAATCCTTGATAATTAATATGCGAAACAAATATTCTAGTGGGCGAAATAAAACGGGGGTACAATTAACCGTACAATAACATAACTTTGTTTTGATTTATTTGGGTGTTAATTTAGACCCACAATTTGTCGAAGGTAATGTTGTTGCATTAGGCACGCTCGTTGCTACTGGAATGGACGATGAAATGGTGTTAAAGACGGTGATTTACAATATGATTGCAGGGTGCCTGTTTAATAGGTGATTATTTGTGTTGAATCGTATCTAACTCCCTACTTTGCTTCAAGGCATCTCCCGCTCTAATTAGGTCGTTATTCTGGATACAAATCGACCGGAAAGGTAGGTAGTATTGACGAAGCTCTGAATTCAGACACGCACTCACATAATTGGATTGTTTTAATACAATTAGGACGTTTCTGTTCTGCGAAAAAAATCGCCAGCATCATTGTTTTCACTGGGGTTAATATCCAAATTGAAAACACGACAAATGGAGATTTGTGATAATTAAGAAAATATGATTGGAAATAGATGCGAAAAAGAATCGACGTTAATGAAAACTTTTTAAAGAAATTATCCAGCCAACATTAATAAGCAAATTGATGCTCTAATTTAAATCAGTCCTTTGAAGAATGTGATTAAATTTAATGAATTTATTCAAGTGCGTCTTGCAAGGAAAGTAATTGAAGATAACAATTAAAGAAAATTTCTTTAGAAATACTTAATAGATGTTTTACACAAAAAAACTGGAACAAAAGCGGCAAGTTCTTATCTTCTTCGACCCCGTTAAACAATTATGAAACAAATTCTCGATCAAAGTATTCTAATTGCTCGGAATTTAATTAAGTGTCCTTTATATTCGTCTGCATGTTTAGGCTGCTTTGGAACTTCTCGTGCCACCATATCAAATAATAGTTCGATACTCATTTTTCATCAAGAGAGAGTGTATTTGATGGTGATTGAAAATTACATTAAACTGATGGTGTTTTCCTAATTGTCTCGCTTACATTATCCGACCTTTATTAAGTTTTCACGTTGTGGTGGGTATAAATGAATTAAAAGTTACTGTAATACAGTGAAAGGCTGACTTTGATCACTTTGTCCCGTTAAATTTGTACTTTTGACGTGAAAACGTATTGTCAAAGGCAACAAAGAGGTGCAATTTGAATGGTGTCAATAACACCAAGGTGTAAAAAAGGCTGTTAAAAATTACTCGATCAACTGACGCCAGAACTGCTCCCTTCATATCCTACATGAACTGTTGCGATTATAAAGATTGGCTCTTTGTCAGTACAGGTTTTTAGTATGTATGCAGTAAAGATGAAGCATATACAGGGTGGGTAATTTTTCGATGCTCACCATTGGGATCTCCTAAACGGTAAAAGATTATGGTGTCGGTTGAATTACAAAAAAGTTACGCTATTTCTTGGCGATTAAGAATCTGAAGAGAATTCCCCGATATTTTGATTCGTTCCTGAGTTATCACAAAAAATCTGAAAATTTCCAATTTAAAGAAAACTTAATATCTTCCTAACTATTGATGTTATTTAAATGAAACTTGGAACTTTTATATTTTTGACAGCTGTCAATTGAATGGCATTGACAGAAATTTTCTAGGCCTTCTAGATTTTGAATAAAGACAGTCAACTTTTCTTTTTCTTATGGGCGCCATATTGAATTTTAACACTGCCGGATACACAGAGAAATTAGCTACTCAAAAATGTAACCAACATTAACATTTTTGAAAAAATATGTGAAAGCCTGAGTCACACGACCGCAAGACGTAATTTATTACTGTTAAATTCAATTGTTTTCACATTTTATAAGAAATTGAAGAATTTGGCGTACTTTTTTGCAATTGTTTTTCACCTAAGTTTAGGCTGATTTTACAAATTAATTATTCATACCAATTTTCAAATTCGGACATCTGTCAAAAAAGTTTATGTTGAGTACATTTTTCAAAAAGGCAATTTTTTTGTGTATTTGATGGTATCAAAATTCAATATGGCGGCCATAAAAGAATCAAAAGTTGACTGTCGTTATTCAAAATTTAGAAGGCCTAGAAAATTTCTGTCGATGCCATTCAATTGACAGCTGTCAATAATATAAAAGTTCCAAGTTTCATTTAAACATCAATCGTTAGGAAGATATTAATTTTTCTTTAAATTGACAATTTTCATTTTTTTTGTGATAACTGGGGAACGAATCAAAATATCGGAGAATTCTCAATTCTCAGATTCTCAATCGCTAAGAAATAGGGCAACTTTTCTGTAATTTAACCGACCCCGTATCTTTTACCGTTTAGGAGATCCCAATGGTGAGCATCGAAAAATTACCCACCCTGTATACACTTAAATATTCCGTAAAAATCCTCAACAAACATGCTGCAATCTTCAAGCATATGCCCTAATGCTAATATATGCCGTAAAAGACGTAAAAGTAGTCATTTTTTCTATTGGGAGTTTTTTTGTAATATGTTATTGAAATAACATTGATTTTCAATATACATTTTATTCCTAAATTATGTACAGGCTACATGGAAAAATATCAGTTGGTATACCTACAAAATACTTAATACATTAGAAGCCTAGAAAAACACAGGAAAAAATACACAATGTACATTTCAGTTTGATTGAAAATTTATTGCAATAAATAATCATGTATTGCTCAATATTTCCAACCAAGAAGTTTTGCCTGTTGTCCTCCAAAATATTTTTGTATCGAGAAGAACTTCTTTCAACATCATAAGACGTTACCGGGCAATATTTAAAGAGGTGGGCTTTCTCAACTATATAAGTAGTTTCCTCAAAAACATCATTGTCTGAATATTGACTATTTAAAATATTGTTAATTTTTTTTTTAAATAGTTAACCCACAATTTTTTATGATCAAATCACTTTTTTTCTTGCTTATTTTGCTGCATATGGCACTTTTATTCGTATTTAATTCAGAGTAAAAATTTTCGATTAGTGACAAAGAGTCCGCGAGTAGCAAATTCTGTTTTTCCAGTTTTTCAATATTATCAGGGATGTCAGAAAAATGCGCTTTAATATAGTTTAATTGAAATCGAGGGGTTAACCACTTAGCGATTTTGGTGTACAGTTCTCTGGAATTTTTGGCAATTTTGGCGATTTTTAGCGATGTTGGTAATTTTTCAGCGATTTTGGCAAGTTTCCGGCGATTTTCAAGCAAGTTTTCAGCGATTTTGCAGCAATTTTGGCGATTTTCGAGCGAATTTGGCATATTTTTTTGGCGACTTGGAAATTTTCCAGCAATTTCGTCGAATTTTAAGCTCCTTCTGTGGTCTTTAATGTTTCATTTTTAGATTCAAAGACCCTGGACATACCGATTTTGGACAAAAATTTAAAAATACATCCCAGTCATTTACTATTACTTTTCTTCTACTTTTCTAGCGATTTTGGCTATTTTCTTACAATTCGTGATTTTTTGTACACAAAGGACCCCGCACACTTTATTAGGCATTTTGGCTTTGGGTTAGATTTCCCTCGATTTTTTGTATTTTGTAGCATAATTTGTCCTAAACATTTTGGTCTTTATAAAAATTTCGCAGACCCTCTAGTTTAAAAGATATACCGGGTGATTCCCCAGAGCAGATGATTTAAAATAACGAAAACTATAAATCATTTGATATCCCTTTTGCCTCAAGTGGTCTGGGGACCTTATAGTTGAAAAGTGGGTCCAACAGTATTTCAAGAATCTCTAACCGTTCTTGCTATTTTTGCAAAAAATTGTATCTTGCTTTCAACTATTGAGGGATTAATTTGGGTTGATTTTTTTTTATTTTTTTTTCATTCAGAAGCCGCTCTTATAGAGCCCACTTGGGCAGTCTAAATAATACTAGGGCGGCCGTCGTTTAAGAGATATACAGGGTGATTTCTATGGTGAACCATCATATTGTTTCGACGCAAAGTGTGCTATCAAGACGGAGGGATTCAAAATGACTTATAATTAAATGAATGCTTGTTTTTATGAGTACATATGTGTACTTAGTATAGATTCCTTGGAGTAAACTTATGCATTTAACATCTTCCGGTAATTAATTGTTTCATCCGAATTGTTTGAATTTTCTTGTTTGTTGTAACTTTCATCGTGTGTACCTGATTGGTTTTCGTAAAAGTACTTCCAGAGTGTTTTAGAACGTGTACCTACTTAATTGTAAAAGATACCAACAAGTCAACATTATTGTTCTTTCTTAAAAACAAATACTTAATCAAATAAAAAAGATGATGATTAGTGTTAACCTTTTTCTGTTCTTTTATTTGATTAAGTATTTGTTTTTAAGTAAGAACAATAATGTTGACTGGTTGGTATCTTTTGGAAGTACTTTTACGAAAACCAATCACACACGATGAAAGTTACAACAAATAAAAAAATTCAAACAATTCGGATGAAACATAATTAATTACCGGAAGATGTTAAATGAAATGCATAAGTTTACTTCAAGGAATCTATACTAAGTACACATATGTACTCATCAAAACATGCATTCATTTAGTTATAAATCATTTTGAATCCCTCCGTCCTGATAGCACACTTTGCGTCGAAACAATATGATGGTTCACCATAGAAATCACCGCCGCCCGAGTATTATTTAGACTGCAAAGGTGGGCTCCATAAGAGCGGCTACTGAATGAAAAAAAAAAAAAAATCAACCCAAATTAATCCCTCCCTACGAGGTGTTAAAAGCAAGATACAATTTTTTGCAAAAATAGCAAGAACGGTTAGAGATTCTTGAAATGCTGTTGGACTGTTGGAACTATAAGGGCCCCATACCACTTGAGGCAAAAGGGATATCAAATGATTTATAGTTTTCGTTGTTTTAAATCACCTGCTCTGAGGATTCACCCGGTATATCTTCTAAACTAGAGGGCCTGCGAAATTTTTATAAAGACCAAAACGTTTAGGGCAAATTATGCTACAAAATATAAAAAATCCAGGGAAATCTAACCCAAAGCCAAAATGCCTAGTAAAGTGTGCGGGGTCCTTTATCATGTGGCTAACCCCTCGATTGAAATACTAATTATTCGTTGTTCTTAGAAAGCTTCAGAACGGAAATATACATATAGAAAAGGGAAGTGGAACAGGATGAAAAAATTAGCTATTCATGGGTCCAACCATGTTAGAATTAAGAATTGTTGGCCAGTCCTTTTCGAAGAAAGCGCATAAAATCGTAAATAGCGGTAAATCTGTAATCCTCGAGATAGTCCCTACAAATTGTTTCTTAATGAGGGTAACCAAAATAGTTTCCGGCTTAACAGAGGGATACCCGCTGCCAGCGCAATCTTTAATTGGTAATTGAAATTTTTTAGAAAAATTTCGGAGAGCAACCTTAAACAGCCGAAAACATGCAGCTGTATGCTGTAATGTACCCAAATATACCGTAACGTATGCTGCATGCCGTGAAATCTTGATAAATGAAATATGCAAAATGAATTTAAATTTTTATGAAATAAAAAATGAAAACATCACATGCTGCATAACCGTGGGCTTAATATGAGATGAGCCTTTAGGAAAAACATGCAAACATGGTTTTGCTCACCCTAAATATTACCACTTGCTGATATTTTCTGACTATTTTTATAACTTAACCGATTTTGTATATTTTTTACTAACAAGGTGGTAAATAATTGAAAAAAATATTAAAATCTCTTCAAAGGGTTTTCATTCATACTTTCATCACTAGTTGTACAAATAACTGTTTATATCTGTATGTCCCAAAGTCCACCTTAACAAAGCTCCAACCAGTTCAACTTTAATTAAAGTATTCAAAGCTAAAGAGACGAGAAAGTTGAACAAAATTTTGTTTCTTGAGAATAAGAGTTATGGGATACTTCTCCTTCATCTTTAAAGCGCAAAACCTTTTTGTTTATTGTTCAGCGGCATTTCCCGTACTCGTACATATCTGTTAAGATAGGATTTTTACATGCATTTGATGTCAAGACTGGGGCATGAACAATACTATACGCTTCACTACTTTACATTTTCCGTCTCATATTTTGTTATTCTGTGCAGGGGGTTGGATGATATTAAATTTTACACGTATCGCAGACAGACAAAGTGAAAAAACAATCGTATTACAAATTCGCCTTGACACAGTGTATTTAAAAGGAAAAAATGGGGCATCTCATGAGGAAAGTAGGATATTCATACATTACTTGTTACATTGAAGTAGTCTAATAGTCAGCTCCCAAATGATAACATTTTACTGGTGATGCATTTAGTCATTTATAAAATAGCTCCTGGGGGATGTATAAAACTAATAGAAATGTCGAAAGAACACGAATGATAGTAGGAAATTTATGTTTGTCATTACAAAGAGGTACGTCAATACTTTCACGTCCATCCCGACGAATGGGACTATTACATAGATTTACATGTCTACAAATTACGGTGGATCCTAGCTAGATCGCCATGTAAACAGGAAACTTACCATTATGATGGTCTCTGTGAGAACCTCTAACTTGTAGTAAACTATTCAGCTTCCCACACTATGGATTTAGACCTGAGTCATTATACTACAATGTTAATTTACCTTTATAGAGAGAACACTGGCCTGAAGTATAAAACGGATGAATGGTATTGCCATCATCAATTGACCTTGCTAACGTCTAGTCCACTGACCTATAATGAGAACTTCTCCGGAACGGAAGTTAAAAAACTTGCATAGTGACTTTGAAAGGGAAATTAAGCACCAAAGAGATTCTGTAAATGATAAAATATGAAATATGAATCAAAAATTCCCACGAGAAAATAAAACGGCTTTTGATTAGCGGCTTTTTATATTTCTGCCAACATTGTCAATTAGATTTCAACTTGTTGGTCAAATATTGGTTGTATGTATGTTAGTACATAAATCCTATTATCGGCACTAGATTACATTCACTGGTATTTTGCGGGATCTCATTAAAATAAAATAAGCCGCCGGATTTAATTCCGAAATTCAGCAATAAATAGTTGATGAATTGTGTCGTCACACACGTGAAAACCCTGAAAATCGAAATTGTTCGGACAACTCTGTCCAACAATGTTGATATTTATGGCACTGGATCTAAATATTAGAGTTACGGTTGTGCAGCATTGGTATTCATACTGTATTGTGTTGTATAGATTTGTTCTGGGACCTATACATGTCTCCTGTGTCGTTTATTTTAATCTACGTGTAAAGTCGAACGAAAGCATCCAAAGGCAAGGCACTTACCCGTGTTACTCGTTGCAACATAGCAAAGAAAGCCTTTCTAAGCATTAGCTGATGCCAACATCACATTTACATTATAAATAATATATTTAGGTTTTTTGTATTCGGTATCTGACAGAATATATGAAAAATACGAGATCTCAAAAACAAAGCTTGCTTTCACCCCACGCAATAACATATTCGGCGGTGTGATGAAATCCGTAAAGTTGGAGCCGTAAAAAGGCACGGGATCCTTGATGGAAGTTTATGTTTATCATCTGCGTCAACACGTGAGGGAAAATCGTTTTACTATACAAAATAACTATATTTACTATTTACATTTTTATATGGAAAATGCGAGGGAAAATGTCATGCAGCTTAGCTCGAAATGGGTTAATTTATACAAAACTACGAAAATGGAAACAATAATGTTAATCAACAAGATCTTTCGTCGAACTCAAAATAACTGATGTGGTAATGGTATATTGTGTAACTAGAAGAAAAAGTATTATATTTTGGGACGAGGATGGGATTGCTGGACGAGGCGCAGCCGAGTCAAGCAACCATCATAAGAGTCCCGGAATATATATTTTCCTTCGTGTTGCACATACTATTTTTTTGTCAATCGCGCAACTAGGCAGAAATAATGTTTGGAACTATTTTTTAAGAGAAGTACAGGAATATTTTCCGGCCTGGGCCGGAAAAAGCGTTATTCCTGTATAGCTAGTGCGTGTTGCTTAGCAAATGGCGCAGTCCTCGAAACGTAAGCTTTCGGATGATAATTGTATGTCAAGAATGTGACGTTTCCAGAACGATCGACGAAAAAATATTTTGTTTGGGAAGATAACGTATGACTTCTATTAATAATTGTACAAATTTTGCCGCGGTAAATGTAGGTATACAATATAATATAGAATCGTTTTCCAACGGACACAGGGGGCAGTGTATGTCAGGCTTTTTTGACGGAACTGAAAGCCCGTTTAACACCACTTGTAAATGTTTATAGAGGCTTAAACCATTCTTAAACAGTCATGCGGTTTTCCTTTCGGTTATAGTTAAGGCTCGAATTATAGGCAAACTGAATTTTTTCCTATTTTGCGCATATTTCTTTAACTTTATGCAAATATATGGCATATTCGTGCATATTTCTTTAAATAAATGGCATATTTGTTAATATTAAGGTTAAGTTTTGGTACTTATCGATTTAAGTAAAGTTCGTTGATTCATCCCCAATTTGTTTGCGAAAATAATAAAGTTGCTCTGATGTTAAAATAATAACATCATGGATCCGGAAAATTGCTTTTTACTCCCAATATTTCATTATTATTATACCGAGTGATTCAGTTTGGTATTCGACGCCCTGCAACTTTCTTATTTGAAGAAAAAAATACAGGGTGGTCGTTTTATCTTGAGACTGGCAAATATCTCGGGAAGGAAGCATTTTAGAAAAAAATGTTTTATATAAAAGTTTTATGACTTCAAGGGGGAAAATAGATGGCTTCAACGTCATTTTTATTCAAGGTCATTTTCAAGATCATATGAAGGTCAACTTCATTTTTTTTAATGGAAACCTACATTTTTATTACAGATCCTTATTCCCCGTAAAATAACAAACAGCTTTCATCTAAACTATTTTTGGATCCGATGGATAGTTTGTCAGATATTTGAATGAGAATTTTAATCTTCTTCGAAATCCATTGCCTTCCCTAGCAACAGCGGCATGACAAAAACAAAATCTACAACAATTTTTGTGGTTTATTTATCTAGAATTCATCGTTGCTAAGATATCAGGGTTGTTCATTTGTTTTGTAGTGCCGCTGTTACTAGGGAATTTCTAGGGATTTCGAAAAAGATTAAAATTTACATCCATCGGATTCAAAAATAATTTAAATGAGAGTTGCTTGTTCTTTTACGGGGAATAAGAATCTGTAATAAAAAATAAAGGTTTCCGTTTAAAAAAATTAAATTGACCTTCATTTGACCTTGAAAATGACATTGAATCAAAATGGCGACGACGCCATCTATTTTCCCCCTCGAAGTCATAAAACTTTTATACAAAACATTTTTTTCTAAAATGCTTCCTTTTCGAGATATTTGCCAGTCTCAAGATAAAACGACCACCCTGTATATGAAATCATATGTATTTGTAAATCGCATGACAAACTCTATTAATTCGTCTTTATGATGGCAATGTCAAAATGATGATATTCAACTGTTCTTTTCAAATGACAAGCTGTACATTTCTTAGCGGATTTTTGTACACATATTTTTTTACGTTCAATTATGTAAAAAAAGTTTGCACTTTCACTAGAAAAATTTTGGGGAAAAAATTAATTTTGATAAATCATTTTGGCAGTTTTGTTGACAATAAACGCAGTTAGCCATGGAAAGAGTTGGTTTGTTGACTACTGTCGCTCACACTCCAAGGGTCGTGTTTTTTAAAAATCGTAATTTATTTACCTTTAAAACTGTTGATAAGTAATAATGTTATGGTTAAAAAAAGTGTAAGCAAATGTATTATTTTTATTAATGAATAAAAGGGCAAATGATAATATTTTTTTGTGAAACTACGGTCCTTATGATGTGTGACATTAGACTACACAACAGTTCACTTTTTTTCGGGGTTAACTACGTTTATTGACAAGAAATTTTCAATTGTGCCTAGTCAATTTTTTTTTCTCGAAATCATTGTTAAAAAATTACGTTTCGTGGATATTATCACTGTGAGTTTTTTCAGATTTTTATCATGATAATTAGAAAAGTTATTTGAGCGTACATGGCCTCGTTGTCACCCGGTATTTTCTACGTTCAAATATGCAATGAAAATTTATACTTTCGCTACAAAAATTCGAAGAAAAAAAATTAAAAATTTATTTGATAAAACAATTCGGCAATTTTGTTGTCAATAAACGTAGTTAGCCATGGAAAAAATGTAATTATTGTGTTGACTAATATCACACCCACTACAGGAAGGGTTTTTTACTCAAAATCTAGAAGGCCTAGGAAATTTGATATGACAGCTGTCAAAAATATGAAAGTTTCGAGTTTCATTTAAATAACATCAACTGCTAGGAATATATGATTTTTTCTTTGTAATGACAATCTTCACTTATTTCGGAATATGTTAGGAATGGATCAAGATATCGAAGAATTCTTTACAGACTCCTAACCACCTTCAAAAAAAGCAACTTTTTTGTAATTTAACCGAACTTCTATCTCTTATAGTGAGCATTGAAATAGTTCCCACCCTGTGTACAGTTCTACATATTTTTCTCTTAAAATAAAAAAGTAACAGGGTGGTGAATACTAAACTTAATCACCAGTTCTGTTGCTGTATATGAAGGAATCTCCAGTAAATGAAACGCACCTAACAAAATTGTTTAAACAAAATATGCAATATGCTTTCAATAATTCCATATTCAGGTAGGTACATCGGTAAACAGAGGATATATTACAGCTCGTTCTCTAAATAAATAAAATGTAAATTTGTGCTAACAAAGTTAATCTAAAATTCATCAAATATTTGTTGTTGGTGCAATAATTATTCCTAATAATTAACTGCGTTTGTGGCTTCATTATAATATTAAATTCCCGTGTTAATTTGCTCCATATCGAACTTCATCATGTTGCAGAAGTGTGAAATAATGGAAATCAGGTGGCGCATACAACATATCTACAAATGAAAACATTTTGTTTAATTATTACAGGGATATCAGATCATTAACGTGGGTGAATTTGCTCCAAGAAACGGAGAAAGACAGCCTTTGTGCGATAAAATGGTTCGAGGGTTGCAAAAGACTCCTATAATAGGAATATCGAAAGCTCCATACATCCTCGAGGGGTTTCCTTCGTAATTTGTCTAGGATAGAAGGCACACTGCAAATCTTAATTATAGTAATGTGTTGTAGACAGTATTAGATTTTATAGTACCGTATCCAAGGTTCTTTCAGTTTTCTCCATCTTTTGAAGCGATTACTTCGTTACCTCAACAAAGGAGCAAAGGTCGATTTTTAGAGAAGCGCAGGACTCAAGTTAAAAGGCTAATTTTTAAACGAAAAATTATAACAAAGAGATACGTAAATAATGACTGTTATATTTCATTCTCCCATTGTAGCTGACTGGAAACAAACATTGAAACAATGGAGTAGTTGGCTCTCAACAAAAGGAACGACTTAAATATTTCAAACAGAGTTATAGTGAACTCGTCCATTACATCAACGACTACTTCAGATAATCAAATTGAATTTAAGCAAGTTTCGATAACTTTCGGTTGAGACAAAGCTACGCTTAATTAATGCAAGTAGAGGTAGTCATGCATAGAGCCCACTATGCATACCTAAGAAGGCTTTCCTCATTGGCTTCACTTCGTGACCCATTACCAAACCTACATACAGTCCATAAATTATTTTATTTACCCTCTGCGCGAATTTGCTTAATTTTGCATGGAACTACCGGCGAGTTATTGCTGCGTTTAATAATCATCTTGTTCCGAAACCTTCGCTTCACTAAACTACTGATGGAGGAGTTGATGCAGTATAGTTTTCTATCATAACAGTATTCATCCATTTAGTTTTATTTTAAACGAACACAACAGTGCCTTTTAGTCCAATTTAAAGTTTTTGTTTGGGTGAACATTATTTATCTTAATTTAAAAATGCATTTTCATTACTGGCCAAATGGAGTGTTTGACGTATTATTGTGGTATGCTATTATCGCAAAGTTTGGAAATAGGTTTTAATTGATTTAATGAACCATTCGTTTTTAAATAAAATACCTAACTAGCGTTCACAAATTATTTTATTATTCAATTATACCACAAAAAAGCCCCCGGAAGATGTATATCAATGCGATGTGTATCCCTGTAGATGTTTATCACGTTAATGTGTATGTAGGGGCGGCTGGTCTTACTGGTGGAATTGGGTGCAGATCAATCTGCACCTAGTAGTAGTACCTCCGCAGACGCACAGATGTGTCAAAAAGGCGAAATATTAAAAATTTGTTACAGAATTAAAAAGTAGAAAATGAACAGGAAAAACACAAAAATTTTGAGGGTTGAAAAGTAAAAAGAATGACAACATAAAACAAATGAGTAAGTCAAAAGAATTGCCGGAATTAAAACAAAATTTGGCGAATTTTGAAAAATTAACACTCGGGGCTCAAAAATAAAAAATAACGAAAGTTGATGAAAAATCAAGAGGAATGAAAATTAAGTGTGATTAAGTAGAATTACGAAGTACAAACGAAGATAACCAAATTATGCAATTAAAACTTTTGTGGGGGTTGAAATACATACTTCCTATTGCGAAGGAAACTGGAAAATTGTAAAAGGTAAACTGAATCCCAAACGAGTTCAATTTTATTTCCGACGAAAAACAAATTATGCGAATTTTGCAAAATTAGCACTTAGGCGGTTAAAAAAACGTAAAGGGGAATGAAAAGTCAATAGGTATGCGGATTAACCGTGGTTAAGTAAAATTACGGAAAATAACACTAAAATAACCCAATTATGTAAATCTTGCGTTTGAAGAGTTGAAATATTGCGAAAGGGGATGAAGAAAGTGAAAAATCCAAATGAGTTCAATTTATTACCGAAGAAAAACGAAATTACACAAATTTTGCGAAATTAGCACGTAGGGTGTTGAAAAATCGTAAAGGGGGTTGAAAAATCGTAAAGGGGGTTGAAAAGTCAAAGGGGATAAAAATTTGGAGGTGAAAATGAACTGTAGTTAAGTAGGACTAGCGAAAATCACACGAAAAAGAAACGGTCTGGGTAAATTTTGCTTTCTGAGGGTTCACATATCATGAAAGGGGTTGAAAAATTGTGGATGGGTTAAAACTTAAAGAAAATGACTTTGACTTATCGAAAAATCAGAAGAAAGCCCAAAAAAACATATAAAATGCAGGTATTTACTCCGCTTGCTAGGGCTTAGGGGTTGTTAGTAGCGTAGGGGTTGGTTTTAGGTTGAAGACTTTTTTTCAATGGTTGACCGAAATCTATCGAACCTCATAATTCTATTCCACCACTTACATGAACAAATTTCCAGTTTCAACCCATAAATTGCATCCCCCTTGTTAGATCATAATGAAAATTTGCCCATCCACCTACAGTTGCGTTGCAAATTACCTCACCAAATCCAGCCCTGATACGTTGAGCAGTTTTTGAGTTCTCGCATTTTTGTGTTTCGGCATGTTAGGGGGTTGTACCGCCTTTGAGGGTCGTTTTTCGCGAATGATGAATAAGACCTTTTTTGTACCATCGATAGAAAGCTATCGAATGGCATTAATTTCAACCCTACATTATTCAGTGAAAGAGTTTCCACCCCTTCGATAAATTTCTCCTAAAATTCTTTCTTTCTCGAAGATGCAGTGTGTAAGATATCATAGTTACGCAGAAGATATTGCTTCTCTGTGTCAAATTACAGGGCTTTATGGACGATTCAACCCCTAAACTCCAACTCTCTATTTCACCACCCCTACATGCCCTAAAGGAAGTTATGTTTTCAATTTCACCACCCTACTCCAATTCGTTGAAAGATTGCGGTGATTTGTAGATTCATGTTTTCAACCCCTCATGCGTTTCATCACTTATGATTTACCGGGATGAGTTTATTTTTCCGGTGTTACATAACTCCTTGATCTTGCGTATTTACTGACTTCAGTTGTTCATAAATAAATCAACAGGGTTTCAGAAAAAATAAATAAAATATATTTATCCGCTTGCAAAGAGTTAGGGGTGGTTAATAGCATAGGAGTTGGTTTTAGGTTGAAAACTAATGACTTTTTTTCAATAGTTGACCGAAATCTGTCGAACCCCGTAATTTTATGCTACCATTTGCTTGAAAAAATTGCAAGTTTTAACCCTTAAATTTCAACCATCTTGTTAGATCTTAGTGAAATTTTTGTGTTTCTTCATGTTAGGGGTTATAGCGCCTTTAAGGGTGGTTTTTCTCATATATTATATCACGAGAGTTCCTAGTTTTACCGGTTAAATATCGCGTAGGTAAATTTTCGTAAAATTTTGCTTCTAAAATGGTCGAGACTTAATAATTCGACGATAAAAAGCCGACACCGAAGGTGGAGGGTTTTTATTGCGAATTATTAAATCTAGAAGAATACTTACCTTTGCGAAATTTAACAGGTAACACTAGAAACTCGAGTGGTGTATGTTAAAATTATTTACCGACACGTGCCTTTGGTGCTAATTTTTGACGTTTATTTGGCGTTTTTCAGCCCAATTTGAAATTTGTGTTTAAAAAATTATTAAAATAATAAATTAACTGCTTTAAGAGTCGGCATTTTAGGGTTGAAAAGATGTCTACGATGAATGCTTCCATTAAAAATGAGCGGATCATTTTCGGCAACAGACGACCATGGTTCGCTACACAATATTCCCTCAAAAAGCTAGCTTCAAATTTAATCGTGATTTATTAAATAGCACTTAGTAAAACTTAGTAAAACTTAGTAAAACTTAGTAAAAAAAATTGGGTATGTCCATTCGAAAATGAAAACTTGACATCCAGTTGACATTCAAGTTGAAGTTGATAAAAATCAAAACCATCTTCAATTTGTAGTGTTCTATGAGCAATTTTATTTGCTTTTAAGCTCACTAAAATCGGACCACAAATAACAAAGTTATAGCGTTCTGAAGTTTTAATCTCGCACCCTGTACACCCGGGTACAAAATTTCAGCTCGAGACCTGCTTTCGTTCTCAAGATAGACTTCAGGAGCGATCGAGCGAGCGAGCGAATAAGCTAAAACAAGAGTGCCTCGCATTCTGCTACGGCACTAAAAAGTAACCATAGACCTTAATCCTCAATCAGACAAATCTCCTGCAGCTCACAAATGCAAAAACCATCTTTGAGTTGTATAATAAAGGTGTGTGTAACAGACCTGAACGACGACCTTTCTTTGGTCAACATATTGCTTTTCACATATCAGCGCCAGCAATTTCGCCAAGGGTCGGTAGTTTTTCCAGGGTCTCGCCACAACTTAATAAGCATGCTCGCATCCCTGAAAAATGATCCGTATCAAATCTCGGTATAGAGAAGGGAGTTCTTGTGGCAAATCAACCCTATCTATGTTTAGATTGTAAGCTTGGTCACTAAGTTCACTAATCCTTACATATATCACCTTAAAGCTGGAGATTAAGCAAGGGAAGCGTGAAAGGAAACACGTGGTTTGTGTGCTCTTCCATCTCGAGAACACTCTCATCGATGGTTATTGCTGCCACGGATAGATTAACGACTGAATTTACTTGATATCCTATCACAGGGGAGTTTGTTTTAACACAATATTTCGGAGACCCTCTTTGTCTTCAATAATTTACAACAAATTGTGTAATAAAATAAGGAAAACACGTCCAGGAAGAACATGCCTCTGATTGTTTGTGTAGGCCCAACTGACCCTTCCTGAACAACTTCATTTTTTATAGAGGCCATTTGATCCCGTGTATGTACCTAGGAGTATCCTCTGCAAACCCGTTTTGTAGCTCTGACAATATTTACAAAAGTACAATGTATCCGATTTTACTGCGTTTTAACAAAGAATATTATGCAGCAATGCAACTTTATTAATGAACTGCAGTACATTAGCAATGTTCCCCCTGGCATAAATGGATTATTTCCAATAATCAATTAAAACTTCGACGTGCTCTTTCTCCGAGTTACGATCTCCAGCCTGCACAGGAAACTTTGTAATAATAAAAAAGTTAGTATATGGGTTTGAAATATTAGTTTTCTTTTCTGAGAGATTTTAATGTGAATTCCCGTGTTCTTATTGAAGACTTTTAAAAGGTTTTAAAGCTCCATAGCATTATCCTTTTGTTTCATTCCTATAAATTTAGGGAATATTGGTGAGTTTTTAACATTCGATATTAGGGAAGTTTTTATTGCTGTTTTTTGATGTCAATTTATCGAAGGAGAGGATCTAGGTGGTTGCAAGAGCTACGGTGGTTCAGCCAACGTGTCGCCTATATTTTTAGGCTTCTTCAGGGATTGCAATATTACAAATTACAAATTACAAGGCAGGCATTAGCCGACACTAGATGAAAACTTAATCTAATTTTACTTTTAAAAAATTGGCAGTCTCGTAGACGGTATAAGTTTCTACTTTTTCACAGAATTTGTAAATGTAACAATTAACTTTTACTAAGTCAGAATCGGTGAGTCGGCGTCGGCGCATGGGCCGGGTGTCGACCGCTGATGCTGTGTTGCACAGTGTGCCCGGCGTTCATTTATACTAAAATTTAAAATACAAATGTTGTTCACTCTTGAATTAACATTTTTCGAGAAAATTGCACCAAGGTTTTCGGTCCGGCAATGCAACCGCTATCGAATTCGATAATAATAATTTGCCCTTTTACTAAGAAAAATTCAAAAACTTTTGCCCCTAAAATGCCAATTTTCGAAAAAAATGGCACTAAGGTGTCTGATCCGTCCATGCAACAGCTATCGAATCCAATAGTAAGAAAATGCTTTTTGCTAAGAAAAATTCAAAAAAGGGCCAGTTTGCCACTAAAATTACATTTTTCGAAAAAATTGCATTAAGGTTTTCGGCTTGAAAGAAAATCGGCTATCAAATCCGGTAATAAAAAAAGGCAGCAAAGAAGCGGGTGGAACCTCCCCATCATCGCGTGGGTCTTCGATTTCCGTGTCTTGCGTTTAAAATTTTAAAGTTGATACGCCTAAATGGCACTTCCCGTGGACCAATTGCTCCCAAAAGCCTTTCAGCTCTTCAACGGGTCACCTAACCTCCATGTACCAAATTTCGGACAAATCGATCCAGTAGTCTGGGCTACAACGTGGTTTCAGTGTTATTACAAAATTTCGATTCTTCTACCCAAAGGGTACTAAATACGAATTGTTTTGGAAGGATAAATGAGAGAATAATTTTAAATTTGGAAATTGGTGTCCACTGGGATAATAAAAAAGTAGGTATTCCATTTGAAAAAATTGCGTTTCAATTGTTTTTTCTAAGCTGATCAACGCCACTGAGCTTAGGCACTCCCTTCGATTACTCTCTAGAGGATTTTTCTGGATTTGAGGCCACAACTCAATGTCTCAAGGACAGCTTTTACTGCTGTCAAAATTAAAATAATCTCTTTCTTTTTTTGTTAAAGATATTTAATTATTAAGTACTATGAGATTTAGGACAAAAAATGGGCGTAGCTTTTGCTCTGAAGCAATTTTGAAGATTGGAAATTCGTGGTTAAAAATTTCCTATGGTCCGATAGGCCGTTCGGAAGGTAAACACGAGGAACCAAGTAAAGAAAATGCTACAATCATATTAAGTAGGTAATTAAAATAATGGAACAACAATAAAATGATTAATTAAATGACACATTGCACTGGACCGATGTCATGTTCTAGAAATAAAACCCTTCTAAATTAATTTTGAATTTCAATAACAAAGAGTATGTTGTCTGTTCGTTTGATCATCGTGCACTATGTCGAAGTTTCCACATTATTAATTTTCCGACAATGGCCAACAGGATTCCACTCGGTTGAAAAAACCAATACGTCACACAATGCAGAAGTAAATTCGCAAGTAATAATATCTAATAGGGTACGGGCGTATGGAAGATACATTTAGTTCTAAATCTTAATTTTTTGGTAGATATACGTTAAGAGTTAATGTTTTAAAAAGAAAGTTATAAGAATAGCTATTTATCGGCTATTTATGTAACAAGTGGGAAAAGTACATAATTTCCTTACGCGGGTGCTTATTGCAGAACGAGGCGAACCCCATAATTTTATTACCTGATTTTTCAAGTTTCAACCCTTAAATTTCGTCCCCCTCGTTAGATCTTAGTGAAAATTTGTACATCCGCCTGCAATGTCATTGAAAATTAAGACACCATATTCTGCCTTGAGACGTTGAGTAGTTTTTGAGTTCTCGTATTTTTGTGTTTCTGCATGTTAGAGGTTGTAGCACCATTACTGGTGGTTTTTCCCAAACTATGAATGACACCTTGTTTGAATCATTAATGGAATACTTATCAACCGAAATTTCTAGTTGCCACCCCATCTGTTCGATTTTACGAAAAACGCATCTCTGGCAAGAATTCACCGATATATGTGTGTACGTTGAGTTTCCAACAGCTGCGTGTAACCCTTGCGGAGTTATCATATTTTTTGTGGTTTTCATCCCCTAAATTTAATCCCCCGAAATTAGCACCCCTTCACCTTCAACAGACTTGAAGGTCGAACGTGCATACCAAGTTTCAGCAAGATACCTCCACAAGTTCTCGAGTTATTGCAATTAATAATTTCTCGTTTTTACACCCCTAACTCCCACCCCCTTGGGCCGATATGGCCCAAAAGCAATATCCGCCTTACTTTTCGGGAGACGAAGCTGCCTACCAAGTTTCACCTCGACATCTCAATCCGTTCTCAAGTTATTCGACGGACAGACTGAGAAGCGATCGAACGAGCGAATAAGCTAAAACGAGTGCCTCGCAGACTGCTAAGCACTGAAACGGTAAGTTTTTATTGACCTGATGATGAAAAGTAGTCCCTGCTTAATAATTGTGGAAATTGAGATTAGGATGAGCCGCAATTTTGTGATTGCGATTAAATATTCAACTTGTGTACTTGTGATCGTTTGTTTAATTAATTTAACTGGCGCGCTGCGCCTCTATTTTCTAGCGCCATTCATCAGACCATATGGTATCTTCTGTGGACTATTAGCTGGAGTGCGATAATGAACAGCTCACCTTATGTACTAGATGCTTAAGTTTGACTTAGTGCGGTCGGTTTATAGTCTAAAACATTATTTATGGCCTTAGTTTCACCGGATTTCTGACGCTATCCGACCATATAACACGTAATCAATAACGATTTATTCCTTCATTATGAAGAATAATTACGTGCAGTATTGTTCGGAAGACAGAATTAGAAACTCCTCGAAATATATCTTCGCCAACAGCTGCACATTTGAAATTGAAAGGTTTTTAACAAATTTTGCTGGGAAATCGGTAGGTCCAATGCAGTTTTATCCGGGAAAAAGGGACTTTTCAGTAACAGTGAGTTTATGATAAAGCGGCAAAACAGGCGTTTTCCGATTGGCTTCGTTCGAATCTTATGGTTCCAATTAACATGAAAAAGCTCTCGCATTTTCGGCACAGACGCGCTGTTTCCATCAATTTATAACTTTTCCGATCTTATGAGTTACGAGGGACTATAGCGCGGCTTTTTTACGTCGCTAAAAAAGGACATTACTCCCAACACTTTTAAAGAAAATACGTTTCAATAAAAATATTTCTCTTTGATTTATCGACTTTTTTTAAAAACGATAGCTTTAAGCAAAACACGAATAATATTACTTTGTACGTTTGGTAATGAAAAACAACAAAACCAAAGTTGATATCAATACTTTTCATTCAAATCGAAAGCGTTTTATTTACGTTGGCTTTTGTGATTTTTATTGGATGAAATCTAAAATACATTTAAGGAGGGATCGTCCCTACTATAAAAGCAATCGTTACGAAAAATAGCCCCACGGATTGTACTTTATTTACATGAGAGTGTAGACCCTGCAGTGGAAATTCAAACCCATCCACAAATCACTTGAACCGCATTCATAGATCACATTTCGGCATAAAAATTCCGATTTAGGTACAGTATAAGTTTTCAAGTGGTAAAAAGATATATGCGGCGCTGTTTGCTTCCACCCCTCTTTCTACGCAACTACTTAATACGCACGCACCAAAGCAGGAATCAAGTTGCGTCATAAAACACCACTGCAGCTCATGAATTTCGTTGCTAGTTTTTGGTTCATATATTGTCGATTTTTTATGATTTATAAGTTCCTTTTCTATCAAGCTAATCGAAGTTTATTGTGTGCCAAGCATTTAATGTTCCCATAAAAAGTATTTTCACTAGTAAAGAAGTCCTCCGCAGGATTTATGCTGAAAACTTGTTTCAGTAGATTTGGCTCAATTTATGGTATTTTGTTGAGCCTTGATCAAAATAGTTATTTACGTAAAGAGTATGGAAAGTGATCTTTCCTGGACGAATAGGCAGATTACAGGCTTACGCCGTAGGCGTAAGCCTGAAAGCCTGCGAGTCCAGGAAAGACACTTTACATGTGAGTTACGTATTAAATTTTTTAGGTGCTCGCAACATATTTTCTGTGTGAAATTAAATATTTTAATTAAAATTATCTACACTGAAAAATGTGAGGAGCCTAGTAAAAATTAACACGATAACAAAATCCATAATATTCCGGTGAAATTTCACCTTCTGGAATATTTCGGTGAAATTTCACTTTTCCGGACTTCGACTTTCCCGGTTCCAAAATTGACCGGGAAAATTATTTTTTCACTTTCCCGGACTAGTCCGAGAAAAGCCACTTTCCGGTCCTAAAATTGACCGGAAAGGTTAACTTTCCGGTCGAGCCCCTAAAAATTATTGTCACAAATAATCATGAAAGTGTTTTGGTCCTGACAATTTTGGATAACGGTTACCTACTGGGTCACAACATAATAAAAATTCTGCTAAAGCCACCGAAACCACTTTTCAATATAAATCCTGCAAGGATCATTTTTGGTGAATGCGCACTCAAAAGGAAGGATTTTTTGCAGTCACCAGGCATCGCTCTTCATTAAAGTGTTATTATTCATTAACGAGGGCTCAATCAGCTTATAATATATCTGAAATTAAGCGATAGCTATGACTGCAGGTCATGTGATTACATAACTCAAACAATCTGTTAATTAATTATGCAATTAGAGATGAGAACTTGTAGCAGACTCTCTGAAACATGTATCGGTAAAATTAACTATTCTGGGACCGCCAATGGCAAATATGGGGTAAATTACAAATTGTTACTATGTATGGTTTTACTGGAGCAGAGGGTTTGAGGGCCATAAGAGCCATTCATTACTTAAAATTTTGCTTCCAAAGTATATTCGATGTATTTATTCACTTTTAGTTCCCTTTTGGCAAAAAGCAAAAAAAATTGGGATTTTTAACGCACTTTAAAAACACACTGCAGGAATTTGGCTAATATTTAGTATCGTTGAAGTTCCGAAAAGGTTTTGGAGGTAATGGGCCCTCGGCAAGTGCCGTTTTGTCACCAAAATTGTCAAATTTTAAAGACAAGCCGTTACTGAATCCACCAAAATGAGTTTTTGAAAAATTTAATTTCACCATTGGAAGGTCTTCAAAATTTTAGTTCTAAATAAAGAAAATGTATTCACAATTAGTACATAAGCAAAAAAATTAGAAAGGACCCCGTACAATTTTTATGGAAAGTGATGGTTTTCCGTGAAATTGTCTGAATTTTTGATATGTTGTAGTTTTCAAGATTCTGAAAAAAGTTATTATTCCGTCAACCTCCAAAAATGGTCAGTTATTGTTACAGAGTGTCCCGAAAGATGTAATTTTTTCCATTGAGACTTTACATGTAACGAAAAATTAATCTGTCGTTTTGCCATCTTAATTTTACATGATAAGTCCGGAGGCACCTTTGACGTCTGGCAAGAACACGTTATCCCCAATTTTTCGTCAAATGTTAGTTAAATGGGCATCCGGTTAATTGTTCGAAATCGATTGTTTGAAAGGACAATAATTGTTCGAATGGAAAACTGTTCGGAAGACAATTCAGTGTATATTTTTAATGCATGCCAAATTTGGGTCTCTATTTGAGTTGATATGAATATTAAATTGGTAAAATAACGCGTTTGTAAATTGTGTGTTTTCCGTCATAACGGTTTAATGAAAACGAGGGTTGGTCTGAATTCGTTGCTAGTGAGTAGTCAATAGTAAACTACGCGTTTGCGAGAATCTTTCTTTTTCAGGTAATTTTTAACCTCCCCACTCCACTTCACCACTTAAAAAAAAGGGAGGTTACTGCAATCACTAAAATTTTCGAATTCGAGATAACACCAGATCTTCACGTTTTGAGGTCTCAGGAACTCAAAAAAGTGGTTTTTAAAATGTGTCTGCGTGTATGTACGTACGTACGTTCGTACGTTCGTTTGTAATCACGCCACAGCCAAAACTACTAGACCGATTGGGCTGAAATTTGGAACATAGACATCTCGTAACCTAACTTAGATCTGAAAAGCTTTTGGAGCCAATCGTGCAACCGGAAATGCCATTTTAGCACATCAACTTTTAAATTTTAAATGCAAACCCCCATTTTTCACATCACCATAAGAAAGGCCTTCAAATTCTGCTTCTAAAGATGCATTCACGCTTAGTGCCTTTTTGACAAAAATTCTAATATTCGAGATTTTTTGACGTACTTTAATAACGCCATACAACCGAAACCTCTGGAACCATTTGGCTGAAATTTTGCACACGGAGCTTGTATTACCCGCCGAACAGCTAAAATTTTTTTGGAGGCAATCAACACACGGAAAGTGCCGTTCTGGCACATCCATTTTCAAATCTAAACATTCTCTCATTTTACCGTCTTAACAAGTTTTTGAAAATTTTATTGTCACCATCAGAAAGGTCTTCAAATTCTAGTTTTATAAATAAGATAAAATTCATTCGCATTTAGTGCCCTTTGGATAAAAACTCGAAATTTTGTAAAAATACTAATAATGCATTAGAGCCCAAACTAGTGAATCGATTTGGCTGAAATTTGGTACACGGACATTAGGTGACCCGTTGACGAGTTGAAGCAATTGGAAGCGGTTGGTCCACGGGAAGTGCCCTTTTGGCATATCAATTTTAAAATTTTAGATACAAGGCCTCCATTTTTGATGTCACGATAAGAAAGGCCTTCAAATTCTGCTTCCAAATATGTATTCACTCTTAGTGCCTTTTAACCTCCCCAACCCCATCACAATTTTAAAAAAATGGGAGGTTACTGCAATCACTAAAATTTTCGAATTCGAGATAACACCAGATCTTCACGTTTTGAGGTCTCAGGAACTCAAAAAAGTGGTTTTTAAAATGTGTCTGTGTGTATGTACGTACGTTCGTACGTTCGTACGTTTGTACGTTCGTACGTTCGTTTGTAATCACGCCACAGCCAAAACTACAAGACCGATTTAGCTGAAATTTGGAACATAGGCATCTCGTAACCTAACTTAGATCTGAAAAGCTTTTGGAGCCAATCGTGCAACCGGAAATGCCATTTTGGCACATCAACTTTTAAATTTTAAATGTAAACTCCCATTTTTCACGTCACCATAAGAAAGACCTTCAAATTCTGCTTCTAAAAGTGTATTGATTCTTAGTGCCCTTTAGACCAAAAATAAAAAAAAAATTGATTTTTATCGGACTTTAAAGTCGCGGTACAGCCCAAGCCCCTGAACCGATTTGGCTGAAATTTTGCACATGGAGATTGTATTACACGTCGAAGAGCTGAACAAATTTTGAATTCAATCGGCTCACGAAAAGTGCCGTTTTGGCACACCAATTTCCAAATTTAAAATTATTCCCTCATTTAATCATTAAAAACAAGTTTTTGAAAGATTTATTGTCACCATCAGAAAGGTCCTCAAATTCTGGTTTTAAGTAGGACAAAATTAATTCGCATTTAGCTCTTTTTTATTGTTCAAAAAAGCGAAATTTTATAATACCTAACAGTAAAAATACATTATAGCCCAAATTACTGAATCGATTTGGCTGAAATTTGGTATATGGAGATCGGGTGACCCGTTGAAGACCTGAAAGGCTTTTGAAAGCAATTGTCTTACGGGAAGTCCCATTTAAGCATATCAACTTAAAATTTTAAATACAAGACCTCATTTTTTATGTCGCCATTAGAAAGGCGATCAAATTCTGGTTCTAAAAATGTATTCACAGTTTCTGCCATTTCAGTGGAAAATAGAGGAAAAATTCTTTCTCATTAAAAGGGAGCGGGCTGACAGTGGGTGACATAAATTGGCAGTTATTGTCAAAAAGGTGGCAAAAGATTAACCTTAAAAGGAACATATTGTCAAATGTGATGGGTGATGTCCGAGGTGATGTCGGTACTTGTCAGAAAATTGCGAAATTAGTCACAGACGATAAAGATAAAAAAAATTCTCTTGAATTGACTACTATCTACACAGAATACAAAGATCCACGCGATGGGGAGGTTCCAGCCGCTTCTCTGCTGCATTTTTTTTTTAGTTAACAATATTTCTCAAATTCTGCTCGCTCATCAGTCTGACGCACACGGTCAATTGTTCGAACGATTGGTTTTCGAACAGTAGTTGTCTTTCGAACAATTGTACTTCGAACAATAATTGTCTTTCGAACAATCGGTTTCGAACAATTGACCCCCAACTCAGTTAAATGCCACAGTGTTAGGCCAAAAGGTCAAAAAGTATTATTAAGGGAACACTAGGAAGTGGCTCTCCCTAAAAATGTGTATAACCTTATGGACAAATTTTATCTTCCGGGCAAAAACTGTCCTTTTTTGTAGATTCGCGCAATGACAACTTTTGTTCAGAATAATGAAAACTACAACATATCAAGAATTCATACGATTTCACTGAAAGCCATCTTGTAAGGATTGTGTGTCCTTTTGCAGCAACATTAAAAATAAAGCATACCGCCCAAAGTCCAAACTACTTGATCGATTTGGCTTTAATTTGGCATGTGGAGATCGTCACAGAGTTTCTACCATTCGAAGGCTGTGACGAGAAAATGTTGTCAGATGTGACAAGTGATGTCGTTATTTGTATAAAAAGTCTCAAGTTAAGTCATAATGACAAGCGGTCCTATAATTTCCGTGATGTCTACCACTTGGAAATCAAAAATCCCATCGGTGTGAAGGTTCCAGCCGCTTCCTTGCTGCTCATTATTTAAATTTCAATTCTCGGAGAACCGAAGCCATTGTTTCTTAATGCAAAAAACAGTCCTAGGCAATAAATCTTTCAAAAACTTGTTTTGGATGGTTAAATGAGTGCATAATTTTAAAGTTGGAAATTGGTGTGCCAAAACGGCACTTTCCGTGGGCCGATTGAATCCAACTAGGCGCGAAAATTACACAAGTACTACAAAATTTAACACGATTTAACATTAGAAGGTCGTCAAAGTTGAACTGCACGTGGAGACTTTAGTTTAAGTTTAGAGTATAGACAGGGTGGTGAATTTTTCGTTACCCTCCATTAGGAACTCGAAAACCATAAGAGATCGAGAGCAGGTTAAATTACAGGAAAATTGCTCTTTATTAATGTAATTAAAAATCTGTAAAGAATTCCCCTATATCTTGATTCGTTCCTGAGTTATCGCGAAAAAACTGTAAATGGCGATTTTAATGAAAAATTTATACCTTTCTAACGATTGGTGGTATTCAAATGAGACTTGGAGCTTTTATATTTTTGACAGCTGTCAATTCAATGGCATTGACAGAAATTTTCTAGGTCATCTAGATTTTGAGCAACGACAGTAAACCTTTCTTTTTCTTATGGCCGCCAAATTGGATGTTAACACCACTGGATGCACAAAAAATTAGCTTTTCAAAAATGTAATCAATATGGACTTCCTTGAAAAAATATGTCATAGTTTGAGTCACACCATGCCAAGGCGTATTTTATAACCGGTTGGATTCAATTGTTTTCGCATGTCATAAAGAGATTGAAATAATCGGTGTACTCTTTTACAATTGTTTTTCATCTAAGTTTAGGCTGATCTTACAAACTACTACTGCTACATTTTTGAAAAGTAAATTTTTAACCTCCCCAATCCACTTCACCACTTATAAAAAAAGGGAGGTTACTGCAATCACTAAAATTTTCGAATTTGAGATAGCACCAGATCTTCACGTTTCGAGGTCTCAGGAACCCAAAAAAGTGGTTTTAAAAATGTGTCTGTGTGTATGTGCGTGCGTACGTACGTTTGTAAACACGCCACAGCCAAAACTACTAGACCGATTTGGCTGAAATTTGGTACGTGTGCATGTGATAACCCAACTTAGATCTGAAAAGCTTTTGGAGTCAATCGTGCAACTAGAAATGCCATTTTGGTACATCAACTTTTAAATTTTAAATGCAAACCCCCATTTTTCACGTCTCGATAGGAAAGGCCTTCAAATTCTGCTTCTAAAAATGCATTCATTCTTAGTGCCCTTTTGACCAAAAATAAAAAAAAAATTGATTTTTATCGGACTTTAAAATCGCGGTACAGCCCAAGCCCCTTAACCTATTTGGTTGAAATTTTTCACATGGAGATTGTATTACATGTCGAAGAGCTGAACAAAATTTGAATTCAATCGGCCCACGGAAAGTGCCGTTTTGGCACACCAATTTCCAACTTTAAAATTATTCACTCATTTAACCATCCAGAACAAGTTTTTGAAAGGTTTATTGTCACCATCAGAAAGGTCTTTAAATTCTGGTTTTAAATAAGACAAAATTCGTTCGCATTTAGTGCTCTTTGGGTCAAAAAATCGAAATTTTTTAATAACACTAACAATACATTATAGCCCAAATTAGTGAATCGATTTGGCTGAAATTTGGCACATGGAGATTGGGTGACCCGTTGAAGACCCGAAAGGCTTTTGGAAGCAATTGGTGCACGGAAAATGCCATTTAAGCATATCAACTTTAAATTTTAAATACAGGGCCTTCTTTTTTATGTCGTCATTAGAAAGGCGATCAAATTCTGGTTCTAAAAATGTGTTCACAGTTTCTGCCATTTCAGTGGAAAATAGAGAAAAAATTCTTTCTCATTAAAAGGGAGCGGGCTGAGAGTGGATAACATAAAGTGGCAGTTCTTGTCAAAAAGGTGCAAAAGATTAACCTTAAAAGGAACAAATTGTCAAATGTGATGGGTGATGTCGGTGTTTGTCAGAAAATTGCGAAATTATTATCAATTATTAAAAAAAATCTGTTGAATTGACTACTATCTACACAGAATACAAAGATCCACGCGATGGGGAGGTTCCAGCCGCTTCTCTGCTGCATTTTAACCTCCCCAACTCCATCACAATTTAAAAAAAATGGGAGGTTACTGCAATCACTAAAATTTTCGAATTCGAGATAAGACCGGATCTATGCGTTTTGAGGTCTCAGGAACTCAAAAAAGTGGTTTCTAAAATGTGTCTGTGTGTATGTTCGTACGTACGTTCGTACGTTCGTACGTACGTTCGTACGTTTGTAAACACGCCACAGCCAAAACTACTAGACCGATTTGGCTGAAATTTGGTACGTGGGCATCTAATAACCTAACTTAGATCTGAAAAGCTTTTGGAGCCAATCGTGCAACCGGAAATGCCATTTTGGCACATCAACTTTTAAATTTTAAATGCAAACCCCCATTTTTCACGTCACCATAAGAAAGGCCTTCAAATTCTGCTTCTAAAAATGCATTCACTCTTAGTGCCTTTTTGACAAAAATTGAAATATTCGGGATTGTTAACGTACTTTAAAAACACGATACAGTCGAAACCTCTGGACCGATTTGGCTGAAATTTTGTACATGGAGACTGTATTATACGTCGAAGAGCTGAAAAATGTTTGGAGGCAATCGATCCACAGAAAGTGCCGTTTTGGCACATCAACTTTCGCTTTTAAATATACTCTCATTTTACCATTCTAAACAACTTTTTTTTGAAAATTATTGCCAGTATCAGAAAGGTCTTCAAATACTTGTTCTAAATAAGACAAAATTCATTCGCATTTACTGCCCTTTGGGTAAAAAATTTTGAAATTTTTTAAAAACACTAAACACACATTATAGCCCAAACTACTAGATTAATTTGACTAAAAGTTGGTACATGGAGATTGGGTGACCCGTTGAAGACCTGAAAGGCTTTTGGAAGCAATTGTTAAACGGGAAGTGTAATTTAAGCATATCAATTTAAAATGTTAAATATTAGGCCTCCTTTTTTATGTCGCCATTAGAAAGACTATCAAATTTTGGTTCTAAATATGTATTCACAGTTTCTACCATTTCAGTGGAAAATAGAGAAAAAATTCTTTTTCATAAAAAATGAGCGGGCTGACAGTGGATGACATAAAGTGGCAGTTATTATCAAAAAGGTGGCAAAAGATTAACCTTAAGAGGAACATATTGTCAAATGTGATGGGTGATGTCCGAGGTGATGTCGGTATTTGTCAGAAAATTGCGAAATTAGTCACAGACCAAAAGCATAAAACAATTTCTGTTGAATTGACTGCTATCTACACAGAATATAAAGATCCACGCGATGGGGAGGTTCCCGCCGCTTCTCTGCTGCATTTTTTTTTGTGTGCATTTAATGGTGTTAAAATAATTATTATGGCGACCATAAGAAAAAGAAGCTGTTCAGAATATAAAAGTTCCAGGTTTCATTTAATTACCACCAATCGAATCGTTAGAAAGACATGATTTTTTTGAAGTCGCGATTTTCAATTTTTTCAGGATAACTCAAGAACGAATCTAGATAAAGGAGAATTCTTTACAGACTCTTAAACACCCTGAAAAAACGCCACTTTTTTCTGATTTAAGCTCCTCTCCATCTCTTATTGTTTCTGAGTGGGCAACGAAAAATTCGCCACCCTGTATTCGTACAGTAATTTTAGGGAAGTACCTCGGTTCTCTGTTATTAGTGAAGTGTAGCTCTGTAAGTATCAAATATCGTTTCGAGGTGCAGTTCGATTTTCACGCCCTTGTCGTTAGATTCTTGATTATTGTTATTTTCGGGTATTTTTGCCATAACCAAGTTTAAATTTAATATTTAATTGGCATGTTCGTTTATTTTTTAACCATACATATTGCATTTTTATCTGACTTGTGTGTATTGTACAAACTTAAAGTTGACTCGTTATTATTTCAACATTTAAAATAATGAGTAGCAGAAAACATATTTAGAGACAACGCCCTACAGCTAGTGAAAACAATTACACGGTTAACCATTATGAATATGCTAAATGTAAAGAATTGTTTTCTGCTGGCTGAGTCTTATCCATGCGGAATTCTCGTTGAAATTATAATATTTTTACATATTCTAAATTACTCAACTTGCACAAGAATGAGTTTTAATAACATTTTATTGTCTTTGAATGATTCGGATTCTCAATTCTCATATCCATAGATTCAGAACGTGGGTTAGTAGAGGCGTAATTCCGAAGGTAGATCCTGAGTAATTTATAGTGATTTTGCGTTTGCATTTGTCACTGATGAATTGCTGCAATGCGATACAGAATTTACAGTTCATGAAAAGATGACGGAACATTTATCACAACAAACGTCGACACTTTATACTGAAAGCCTTTAAAGAAATATGGAAAGCTTCAAGTTTGATCATATTTTAAATTTGCAAGTGTCTCCCAGCAGCATTTTACAGAGAAGTAGAAACTCTTCATACTCGTATTTTCATGGAAATTGAACAAAAATTAAATTGTTATGTAAAACAGCACATTCCATCAAATTAGGAAACTAGGCCATGTGAGTTAGTGAACACAGCTCTTATTTATTCAAGCAGAGGTACGTCCCATAGGTAGAACTAGAAGCAGCACATAGGGATTTTACATTCGCTGTCTCACAGCACGCACATAGTGGAGTCAGCTTGAACTAAGTACGTGTCTGGAATACATCACACGTTCCCCTAGGATCACGAATCGCAAATAATAACCTGAATCTAATCAACATTGTTGCCTAACGACTCCAAAAATTTCTCTCAATTACTCTTTTAAAACTTCATCAATCACCTGCAGTTTGCAATAAAGGGGCGCTCTTTCATGGAATAAAAACACTAAAAACAAGGCCTCTATTCAGCGAATTGATCGCTTGATAAAAACTGCTGAAATACGACTGTAAAACAATGAACGTTTTTATTAAAAAAGGCTAATGGGGTGAATACGCTACTAGTCGACAGCATTATGGAAATTTGAATTGTTTCGCTCGGATGTGTGTACGTCATACATTCGTAAAGGATCACAAAGAAATAAGGACTTATAACGAGTTTACTGCGTGCCTACACGAGAGTTTAATGAGAGAAATTTGAAACAATCTGGAGCGCTTTCTGTGCAATTGTTTGTAGAATTAGGTAGACAAAACGTATAAAGTTCAATTTGAGTTCAGCCTATTTTCCACGAAAATAGTAAGTTAAGTAGTTGATCGATTGCAATGAAATTCTTGATAACCTAAAATTAGATGAGGCTCATTTCGAGCAACTGAATAGTGAGTATCGTGACTAGCGTGAGACTTCCAATAAAATGCAGGTTTGGAAAACTCGAAAAATATAATTGTACTGCTTTGTGTAAAAATGTTTGTAATTCCTGCAGGAAAAAGGGAATAGGAGCATTATAGTTGACCGAATGGTAGATGGACCTGTCACCAGCATTTACTTCAACTTCTAAACTCCTTCGATAAGCTTCTTCTTCAGGCCTATATCTGCAGCGTTTTATAGTTCGCACCTGAAAACAAAGGACTGAATATGAACCTTGCTCGACTACACCTTTTCCAATTGTATTTGAGAACCCATTAGTTGCATTTGAGATTAATGAGTTTTATTTGAGAAATCTTTAATTGCAATTCAGAAAAATCAATTAAAGAGCAGATAACAGTTATAATTCAGAATGGCAATTTTTATCTGAAAAAGCGGGTGTTGTAATTAAGAATTGATCAATTATAATTGAGAAACTATCATTTGTAATTCAGAAAATATCACCTCTGCAGCTTTTCCAATTGTATTTGAGAAACGGACACATTTATTCCAGAAAGTGCCATTTGTAATTAATATTAGCTAATTACATTTGAGAATGTAGCATATGTAATTCAGATCAATCAATTATATTTAGGAAAAGAATAAATGTAATTCAGAATGTATTTAATTGAATTGTATTTATCATTGTACTTAAGAAAGCAACAAATGTAATTCAGAAAATTCCTTTGAATCTACGTACGTACCTACTTAAGTAACCTTATTAAAGAATATGGTATATCATAAATAACTTTTTCGGACAAATATTTTTGAAAAACCATCAAACCGGTTCTTACTTTATTTTTGTGATAGAATTGATGACAGGTAGTTTTCCACTTACAAACGGAAACCGTGACAAATTCTTGGTAGGTAATTTCGTTGTTGAGGGACATTTGTTTTCCAAGCATCAATCCCTGAGATATTCTGAATAACAATTAATTCTTGCTTAAATAAAATTGACTATTCTCAATTACAATTCCTACGGCTTTCTTAAATGTAATTGATAATATTAAATACATATATACTTCTCAAGTACTAGTGAGGCTGAGGCGTAGCAAATACAAATGACCGTTCTGAATTACAATTGATGCTTTCTTAAATACAATTTGCTATTCTGAATTCCAATTATTGTTTTCTTGTATTTAATTGATTAATCTGAATTACATCTACTACATTCTCAATTACAAGTGGCAAATATCAAATACAAATGGTACTTTCTCAAATAAATGTAACTATTTCTCAAATACAATTGTAAAAGGTGTAGAATATAAGTGAAAACGCAACAGAAACGTCTTGCTGAATGTCATCAGCAAGCTGTATTTTATTTCTCTCAATGAAAATTTAGTTGTGTTCACAAAAAAGCACCAAAGCGAAATAATCAAAAAGTCAAGAAATCGATGTTGAGGTTATGGCTGATTCTAGTGTAAGGGGAACGTCTGAGCCGAATAGTGTTATCAGAATTTAAAAATTCTTTACCGTTTTGAAGATATTCTGAAAAATAGCTGGGAAGATGACGTCATCTTTCCAAGATTTCCTGGCCATCTTGAGAATATTTCTAGAGTTAATTTAATGCACAAATTTTTTCACGTGATTTTCACTTTCTACGGCACCAGTGCAATCCAGAAATTTCATAACGTGCAAAACCATCACCCGAATCTCTTCTTCCCCAACCGTGGATCTCCATTATACGTGCATCATAGTCCATCAAAGTTTATTGGCTATCCAGTTAGGAAACAATGACCAAGGAGGTTTTCTAAATTACAAATTTATGTTAATTTATTATTGGTGCTTCCTTTAATGCCTTCCAAGCGAATGAGGAGTTGATTTTTAATCGGCTGGGCATGTCATCCAGAGGATGATGAAATTTATCAAACAGAGTGCTGTAGGTACCTACAATTTCCGCCCGCTTGGTAAATACAACAACTATTTGTTGAAGTTAATAACAATTGCCATTACCGTTGAACTAAATTTCAAAATTTGGGCAAATTTTTACCAAACAAGGTTTTTACCTGATCGAAAATAATCCAATATTACCTACTGTGATTTCAACATTGTATTGAGTGCAAACAAAGACTTCCCCCATGTCTGAGTAATTTTCATCCTTTAATTTACGCATAAAAACCTTCGATAAATATAAACCAATCTAAACATAACCTACAAAAATGGTTGACAGCGCACATCGTTTTGAGAAATGTCATCCCGCTGTATTGATGCCAATATGAGGAATATTTCTGTTATAATTGAAGCGATTTTAGATCTAGATGCCTGGAATTTGGAAATTCCTAATTTCTAGATTATTCGAAAAATAGAGATTTTCTAAAAATTTTAATTCAGAAGACTGAAATTGACCTGAGAATGCGGTAAGTCAAAAGACGATTTCTTGAGTTGAATCCTCCTTTAAAGCTCCGAAAGTAAACATTTGAGCTTTACAACTATGCTAATTAAAATTTTATTTTGAGTAGTTATTGAATATCTTGTAATATCTGATGTGCTTGTTTCAGTGGCGAAGGAAACGGAAGTTCGAGCGCATGCAGGAACAAATGTGACACTACCGTGTAGGGTTGACGTCAACCAGTGTGGCACTTTGCACAGCGTGAAATGGTACAGAGATACATCGAGGATATACGTGTTCAGCCAGGCCGGGCAAGTTGCTCGAGCGGAAGGAGATGCAACGCAAAGGTAAATTTAAATTGTGCCTTTATCTAGAAATGTGGACTTTTGTATAACACCTTAACCACTGATGCACTAAATTGTCTGCTGTATACGTTTCCAAACGGCAAACAAATCGAATTCTCACTCACAGCTGAGCTTTCAACTAAAATGGTGCTCAGCTCAGAATTTATGTTGCCGTCGCATTCAGCTCAGTATTCTCTCAACTATAAATGCACTCAAATTAACTTTCTTATATTGCTACCGAAATTGGCGGTTTTTTTAACTGTCAGACGGCCCCGATTGGATCAGTACTGCATCAAGAATTTTCGTAAAATTACAATTTCGATCTTTATTGTTAGACTGTTGGGCAAATAATTAATGCCACAAAGCCAACCAGCTAATGGAAGGTTGAATGCGTTTAATGCTTATTATTAACAATTTATGCACAAGTCCTAATAGCTTCTCTATTTAATGAGTTTGAAGTAACTTGTAAGAGTTGCAAGGCAAATCAATAAATTGCGAGTCCTTTACCGCCGATAATTTCAATTCTATTTACATCAGAGCACCTACCACCAGTTATCTGGGTTTAGAAAGAACGAAGGATATTCGATTTTCAATAAATTTACCGGGATAGAGGTCTTTGGATGTCATTAACATCCCAGAAACGACATTACTTTCCTCTGAAATCGTTAGCATTGCACCTTCGTAGACAGTCAATCGTTAATCGTTTACTGCAAACTTCCTTCACTATTCCATTCGGAGGATTCGGAGACCCGAGATCCCCTTGAAAGAGAGGGTTGGCTAACGACACAGTGTACATTCTTATCAGAGGGAAACTAAGTGTAAAAGCGTTCAGTTGAGTCAGCACGTGAAATTTTCTTCTCGCAGGCATATTCGAGAATCAGCACGCATCGCTAAACCTATACATTGTACTTACGGCCTTGCCTTTTCTCTGTTAAGTAACGAGACGCAACAGTAATTGTTGATATGTGGTTACGGGGTTGTTGCAAATAATAGTAACATCCTAAGGAGTTTTAAAAACAGAATAATTGACGTTTAACCATTTATTAGTAATTAAACCTTAAAATGAACCATCAAAGTGACTTACACCTACCGAAACGCAGAAGGGCCTCTACTCTTTTTTTATGTTGACTTAATTTTAAAGTAGGATTCAACTCAAGAAATCGATGTTGAGGTTATCGCTGATTCTAGTAAGCAAAGAACGTCTGAGTCCAATGGTGTTATCAGAATTTAAATTCTTTACCGTTTTGAAGATATTCAGAAAAAACAGCAGGAAAGATGACGTCGTCTTTCCACGATTTCTTGGCCATCTTGAGGATATTTCCAAACCTCAGCGGTTCTAACTCCATAGGAAACACGTAGGAGGACAAACGAATACTCAGCCGACGTATGAAAATTTCCTCAAGGTGGGCAAGAAATCGTGGAAAGATGACGTCATCTTTCCCGCTGTTTTTCAGAATATCTTCAAAATGGTTAGGATTTTTTAAATTCTGATAACACCATTGGATTCAGACGCTCCTTTCTGATTAGAATCAGCCATAACCTCAACATCGATTTCTTCAGTTGAATCCTCCTTTAAGTCAAATTAATATACAGGGTGTCTTACGAATATGGAGCAGTATCGATATCTTTGGGCTTAAGGAAGGTACAGTTGTAAGATTTGGCATTTACAGAAACTGACACATTCGGAATCTATTGAAATTATTGACGACGATGGGGTACTTCCGGTTATACCGGAAGTAGGGTCCAACTTTAAAATTTTAAATTGCAACCCCCATTTTTCATTACAGATTCGGACAGAGGAGGAAAACCTAAACCTAAAATACCTAACAAGTTACTTGTTACAAGTTATGACCATTTTTACATAGCACTGTTTTGCGGAACTTTTCTCTAAAAACGTTAATAAAACCTAGGCGGCTGGCGCACACAAGTTACATGTAGGTGTTTTAAGCTTAATTTTTCTTCCTCTATCCGAATCTGCAATGAAAAATGGGGGTTGCGATTTAAAATTTAAAAGTAGGACCCTACTTCCGGTATAACCGGAAGTGCCCCATGGTCGCCAATAATTTCAATAGATTCCGAATGTGTCAGTTTCTGTAAATGCCAAATCTTACAACTGTACCTTCCTTAAGCCCAAAGATATCGATACTGCTCCATATTCGTAAGACACCCTGTACAGGGTATCCTGTAACTTGGCAGCAGTAACTTTAACTTACCAGTGCATTCTACGAACAAGAATAGGAATAAAAGTTCCAATAAACGTCAGTCGGAAAAGGTCCACTTTTAGAGTTTCCATAACTCGTACCTGGTAAAAGTAGCCCTTGAGCTACATCCCTCAAAATGTGGGTCCTGAATCGAGTTTTTTAACTTCTGTGCTCCGCGGGGCCATTACTGGAGTCGATCAAAAATTCGCAAAAAATTGAATCTCCAAAAACATCAAATCTTTACGTTTTAGGATACTGGGAACCCAAAAAAGTGTTTTTTGTAAAAATGTTTGTGCGTCTGTAAACAAGCTACAGCCCAAACTACTGGACCGATCTGGCTGAAATTTGGAAAATGGACATCTTATGAATTTCGGAAGAGCTGAAAAGGTTTTGGGCTAAATCGGCCCACAGGAAGTGCCATTTTGGCACATCAACTTTATAAATTTAAATGTATATGAAAGCTCTTTTAATTCTGTTTCTAAAAATGTATTCACACTTTGGCCAAAAATGGGTGCTGTGAAAAAAGAAGGGCGTATTATTATTATCGAATTTGGTAGCGTTGCTTTGCCGGATCGAAAACCTTTGTGCCATTTTTTTTTAAATGTATTTTGCATTTTAGTAAATGAACGCCGGGCACAATACGCAACACAGCCGACGCGCTCGACTCACCGTTTCTGACTTGGTTAAAGTTAATTGCTACGTTTAGAAATTCTGTGGAAAAGTAGAAGTTACTACCGTCTTCGAGACTGACAATTTTTCCAAATATTACCGAGACGGCTTAAGATTAAGTAGGGGAGACCGGTGACAATTGTAACGTGGGTCAATTGTAACATGGCAGCTTTCTCGGCCATCTAATAACTGAAATTGAAACTGTTTGCACTGTAAAGTAATATTTTGTTTCTCTCCCAATGGTGGTATTATATTTTGCAGATAATCCATGGATGTTCTTTATGTCGATATGTTGGATTCTTCCCACTAATATAAGTTTTTTCTGTCAGATTCTTTTAGTTTAGTTGTACTTTGATATGCATGGATTAAGGTTTATTTTTCATTTAATGATGTCACATAACGTTGAGGCAAAGGTTGAGGTTAAGTTTCTTATATTAATACTAAAAGAGCACATGGCCGGACGGCGTCAATTGTAACAACGGAAAAGGTGTCGATTGTAACATGTTAATACTTAGGTCAATAAATAATAAATGTACGGAGGAATGGTAATGGATTCAATGTACGGAGTGAAAAGATTGGGCGCACTGTCTGTTAATAACAATTGTTTACATATGTGCTATAATTATTGCGGTTCTGATTAGGAATTTAAATGAGTAAACTATTTTTTTTGTAAGGACCGACTTTTCCACAATTTTAAGTTACTTTATCACTTTCATCCTGCAATGTTGGTTGGACTTTCTTACGTTTGTTTTATTATCATGATAATAAATTAAAGCAAATTGATTTTTTACTTGTTTCTTGCTCATGTTACAATTGACACATTGGGTGTTACCGAGGGTGTTACTATTGACGTAACACTTTGTTTTTCACGACATTTAATTTTTTTCTGCAAAAATGTTTGAACATACATTAATGTGTCTTTGATCTTTTAATTGTCAAATATTGACGGGCTTGAGATACATTTTTAATTAAGAATTAAGGTGCTGGCACACTGAGGAGGCGCGGCACGGCGCGGCTTTTTGCCTCCAGAATAAATTGCATGTTATCAAATGGGATGCCGCAAACTGGAGCGATGCGGCGCGGCGCGGCGCGAAGCGGCAACGCGCGGGTTCTCCGAGTAGCATCCAAGCGACATCGCGGCGCGTCAAAACTCTGTCTTCGGGACTTCTCAATTACTTTCGGGTGCGCCTGATTGCGTCTAATCAGGTCTAGGTTGCTTTGGTCCCTTTTCATATTGATATCGTGGACCTACATAGTCCTCTTCTTCGATTTTCTTGCCTCCTCTTCCTCCTCCATGCTTTTTAGGGCACAAAGAACGAATAAATCTACGTCGGAGGAACTGCTAGACATGTCACCAGTTGTCACGCGTTTAGAAATTTGCGGTATCACGTATCAAACGAGAATTTTGTTTAAATTTTGTCGCTTCGCCACGCTCAAGTGTGCGTACACGTAGGAAAATGCCGCTTCGTGTCGTGTCGCGCCGCGTCGTGCCGCGCCTCCTCAGTGTGCCAGCACCTTTAGATGTTTGCTTGCGGAGTTAAAACCAAAAGACTAAATTCTGTTACAATTGATCCGGGTCTCCCTTAATGCATTTTGGTAATGAGAATTACGTTTTGGATGCTGTAACTTCTGTGAGAAAAATTTATATTTCTTATCAGGGGCATCTTCGACTGGGGTGGCGCGTGATACAATTCTCCCCAACTCTTTTGTGCTGTTTTTTTTTACAAAAATGCGGTGTAAGATTAAATTTTTCTCTCCGCAGAAATGGTCTCTTGTCTCGATAGGAGTCACCATTATTTTAAGAATAAAAACTTTAAACTTAGGGCCGGTTGTACAGTCCGATGTTTATCATTAAACCTGGTTTAAACGCCAGAATTAAAAGTTCTAATTGGCTTTCTATCACCCAAACCAAGGTTAACCCATTACTGAAAAACCGACACTTACTCACCCTGAATAGAATTTCAGACGAAACTTTCCGAAAAGAGTTACATCAACACAACGCCTTAGAATTTTAGTTTTATTACAATTTTGGACGATGCAACTTCTAGTGCAAGATAAATTTTGAAATTTTTGCCCAGTGGGGTCCCAAGGTAGGAGTAAATTTCACTCTAATCTCGACTACTGCTACTGCTTGTTGGGTAAATCAGCACCACATTTCCACATTTACTGTTATATCGAGCTAACTTCTGACGTGGTGGTGGTTCCACCTTGAAATTGTAGAAAATATTAGAAATATTTTTCCCTTACAAAATTTCTTTTCGAACCTGTCTTACAGCGAGTGCCCAGTCAGCGAACAACAAAGAGCACAATGCCTTGGTTTGTCTGAATGTACCTAGTTGATATTTTTTTGCATTAGGAAAATTTCACAAGATTTCACTTCGATAAAAATCCTAGGGGAGGACTTAAGGCGTGTTAGATTCGTTTTTTGTTCAGAGACCAACAGTAAATTCATAGAGGAAACACCCTTTAACGAATCTTATCTGCATTTAGTGCCTTAATGTTTCAACGGGCATTATTACAGTAGCAATTAATTCTAGTGGTTAGCTTGACATAAACAACGTGGCGACCTTAGTGTAATGTCGCGATGTTAAATAAACTGATATTATTAAAGTTTGAGCTAACAACCATAGTGGTCTTCTGCAGCGGCATTACGTAGAGAGCTTTAACAAATCCCGTGGTTTATAACTAAGAATTTATTGCACGGTTAACCAAGCTCAAACATACAATTTAATAATTATCCGCCGTTGCTCACAAGTTTTGATCGAGACCTGATGGAAGTGTTAAACCGAAGCCTGTCAAAACGTATAGCCTCTAGTTGTGAGTAATTGAAAAGGAGTAGAGGTTGGTGGAAGCGACGTCTCGGAGTAGACAGGAGTACATGCATAATTTATAGATACTGCACTTGACCCCGTTAGGGTGTTAGTTGTAGAAGAGGACGTTCTCTATGCAATCTCTGCTTTGAATAAGTTATATGAGCTTCGAAAACTGCTGACACTACTCCGCTAGTTCAAATACAAATAAGATATATAGCTCCCGGCACTCCGTTTTATAAAAAATGACTTCAGGTTCATAACTTCAAAGGTTGCAGGTAGAAGAGAGTTAAAACAGTGGCTGCGAGATATAAATCAAAAGCTGAATTAGAATCGTTCCACTGTCTTCAAAACCAACTTAAATTGTCTTTCATGTCAAATCTTTTTAACAATAAATCATCTCCGTCTTATTTATAAATTATTGATTGCGCGGGCTCGCTTCTCTCTTCTTATTGCAGATTGCTTCTGTCACCGGATAAAACTGATATTAATTAACTGAGTTTGAACTCTGAATTGCAGATGCCTGGCAAGCATAATTTTTTAACGAAGCGAAAATTGATGTTCAAGTTTTACGAAAATTCATTTATAATCGCGGTTCTATTAAATAAGCTGCATAGACTGTAATTTCAAATTCCGAGAAAGTAAAAGTGAAATTTAGTATAACGTTTCCTGCAACTTTACTCTGGAGATTATTTATTGAAAGCTGCAGGCTAAAGCAGGACAACTTCTCCGAAACTATAGTGATTTGCATCTCCCAAGAGCACTGTAAAACTTGCTGCTCATAATTCTTGGATGATGTTAGAAAAAACATAAATTTCCAAGAGTTATCATTAGAAGCTGTCGGGATAGCATAAAAATAGAATGAATTTGATAAATGTGAAAATCGCTTTCCATAGCAGGAATTTTAATGAAGACAGTGCTTAGCTTACACATCGATATACGTGGCTAAGACAATATTTAGTGTCTATTAGATTGATAAACAGATAATTCTTGGAAGTATTACAAATCAAATTACATTGTTTGAAAAATCCATAAAAAAATTTTAAGCAAGTAGAGCATAAATAAACAAAAGCACAATAATATTTAATGCAATACGTTATTGAAAGTTATTTCAGTCATTGATTTTGAATAAATTTTCTATTATACATTTTGCGATATACTACCCACAATTTTATTATTTGTTTAGAATAACTGCACATTTTTACAAAAACTTTTTTCAGACATTGCAATTTAATGAAATGAAATCCAAAATGCAAATACGTTTTAGGGTCCTGAGAACCCAAAAAAATGGTTTTTGAAAAAATGCTTGTCGGTAGGTTTGTCTGTCTGTCTGTGATCAGGCTGGAGCTAAAACTACTGAACATATCGAGATGAAATTTGGCACACATACTCAGTGGGCAACTTATAGGTACCGGTTAGACCTTGGGCCACATCGGTTCACGGAAAGAGCCTTTTTGGCACATGAACTTTAAAAATTTAAATGCAAGCCCCCATTTTTCGCGTTACCATATGAATGCTTATCCAATTCTGTTTCCAAAAATGTATTAACTCTTAGTTCCCTTTTGCAAAAAAATCATCAGACACGCTGCAGCGGAAACTACTGAAGACATCGAGATGAAATTTTACGTACACGTTCAGTGAGCACCCTGTAGATGATGATGCGATTTTGGAGCAAATCGGTTGATTACATTATATCCAGATTTATACGTCTATATGATGGCGCCTCGCCTCCGATAAATCTTGGGAAAAATTGCGCTTCTTTTGCGAACGCTGCCTAAGCCCCCCGTTTGGAGATGGAACAAAATCTTATACCTATAGAATAATTGTTGGCAACAAATAATGTCCGCGACGATATGTAAGAAGTATTTATGATAGGAAGCCTACAATAATTGTTTTTTTTCATAGATACCTGTATGTTGTCGCGGACTTTTTGATAGATCTTTTCGTGGCCAACAATTCTTCTATTTATGATTTTGTTATATCGTCAACCGTTTACTCAGCATTCACGTTTTAAACTGTTAAAACGGAGTTTTTTCGCGGACTTGCACGCAGTGAATAACTGAAACGTTTTAAATAGGGTCAGTGGTTGCCTTTTATTCAATTTTTATTTAAACTTAACATTGTGGTTAAAATCCAGCTAGTAAATTCGGGTAAATTCTTTGCTACTTTAAATTTTAAAACACAAACGTGAGAAAACACTGTTCTCATCTTGTGTGCTCAAGAGGTCAGACTGAGTGAGTCTGAGGCTCAAGGCCAAAAGAGAGGGCAAGACGTGAGGAATTTCGGACGTACAGTCGTGGCAAAAAGTGACTAAAAACCAAAGCGATTTAATTTCAATTTAAGAGGTCAATAATAGGGTTGAAAACCTTAGATGTAAATACCGTTTTTTCGAAACATGATATTTTAATGGCGATAAGCTTCCTTGACCTTGTAGGTTATTCTGTTGCGATAAATTGGCGCCTTCAATCGATAGAACCTACCGTTAGCGATAACCTGATCATATTATGGTTGGTTCACGATCTGTGAAAAAGTAGAAGTTTCTATCGTCTCCGAGACTGCCAATTTTTTGTTGCCTCAGCTTATTGCAAATTATTTTTCGTTTTTTTAGAATTCATTTAGGAGTTTATCTGGGAGAATCTTCCACGTTAAATCGATCGGATTTATTTCAGTCTGGTTGACTCAGTTTGTTTTTGTTCCACGAAAATGTCATCGGCCTATTACAGGGAATAAGCACACTCAGGGTTTCTCTGCAGGTATTATTACACTCTCCCAATAAACGATCAGGCTGCTACGGAATTAGCCTCGGCATCGTTATCATGCCATATGTGTCTCTGGTGGAGCACCGAAGTATAAGAGTGTTGGGAAACTCATTGAAAATTGATGGGAATCGCCCACAACCAAACCAATTAGCCTAATTGGAATGATACGCATGTTGGTGGATAAAATTTTAATATCTACCAAAACTCCATTTTCTGAGTATTGATCAATACTTTTACGTTATTATAATTTGAATGTGAACCTTAAAAATACTAGATTAATGATGCCAGGAATAACTGAATACTTGAAACAGGGTTAAACCATGCAATTTTAGAATTAAAGACGTCACCAGTCACCCTTTTTCAGATTTATTATCTGGCTAGGTTCTAATTTAATAAGGGCCGCGATTTCATAATACATAAAACTTAAAGGTCCATTATAGCTAATGTCGACTTTGTGTAGTAAACGCAGTTTTAGGTCTCTTATATAGTGAAGTCGCGTGGTGCGTTATAAATTACTGATCCGTTAAAGTTAATTTAATTTAATAGCCAAATCAAGTCCCACTTAACCGTCATTCTTGGCCACAGGCCTTCTATCAAAAGCTGAGATCTTCATCCCGAGTGCAGCAATTAAATTAGCGTATAGTACATCAGTCCAGAAATTTGAAATTCAGCACCGGCATTTTCTATAATTAGTAGAATAATACTTCAATGTTGTAATACCTACTTATAACGCAAAGGAGGTTTGTCAAAAGCAAGGTACAGGTTAATAATGTGAGAGACTTGCACATGCCTTTCAAGATTAGATTTTCAACTTAAATGCATATTATATGCTTCGTCTGTTAGTAAATACAGTGTAGTTTATTGGTGTAAGATCAGAACTTACCGATATGAAGGTTAATTTGAATTCCTTTGAGCGGCAATAGCTAACTTGAGCCATAATCATATCTCGCTACCATATTAAATTAATTCCTGTTACCTTTCTGTAAGCTGCAGCAAACTAAATTAATTTTTAATGGACTTAATATGATTCTACAATTTTCACGTTGGTTGACGAATGAGTCGCTTAAAATACTGTTTCAGTGTGCATGCCGTTAATCTTTTATTATGAACTGATGGATTTCATTGCGGCTTTTTAAATGTTATATTTTCATCAATTCGAATTTAACCTGTTGATCAGCTTCTACATGTCAATGGTTTATCAGACTTGTTAGTGCCGTATTTATATTGCTGGTTGTTTATCAATTATCACCGTATTTGTTTATCTATCTATTTCTGAGCCAATTATTAAATACTTGTTAATTGTTGCCTCCCCACAACCAATATAAGAATGGGGGCTTACTGCAATCATTACAAAATTCGAAATTAAGGTAACATCACGTTTCGAGGTCTCGGGATCACGAAAACGAAGTTTTTAAAAAATGTCTTTGTATACATACATTTATACGAACGTATGTGAGCAAGATATCTAGAAAACTAAAAACTACCGAACGGATTTTCATGAAATTTGTTATGCAGATTACTGTTGGCCTTCGGATGAGCCCATTATTAATTATTAATCCGCAAACGACAATTGCCTTTTTAGCATATCAACTTTGAAAGTTGGAAGCTGACCACCATTTGTTTTTATCAGCACATGAAAGGTCTTCAATTCTGTTTAAAAAATCAATTCAAATTTAGTGCCCTTTCGACAAAAAATTTTTTGAAATACTCCAGAAACACTTTTAAAGACTTGGAGTGGATTGAAATTGTAGGATTGTTGAATTATTCACAAAGTGGAGAGGTTCCTGCTGCTTCGTAACCGCCTTACTGCTGGATCTCCCCGGGATATCCCACTTATCTCCCTGGATCTCCCTGGATATACCGCATATTTCCCTGGGTCTCCCCGGATATCCCTCGTATCCCCCGGGATATTTCACGTATCATCCCGCATCTCCCTGGATATCCCCCGTTATCTCCCTTGTATCTCCCTTGAATTTCCCAAGTTTTCCCAAGCCTCCGTTTAAATCAAATCACTGGGGTTTGCCTGTCTTCCTTTCTGAGCATAATTATTATTATTATTATTTTTCTCATGGAGAAATGTTACTTCGACACAATTTTTAACTTCTTCGCTTCGCGGAGGAGTTACTAAAATCGATCGAAAAATCGAATCGTGAAAAACATCAAATCTTTACGTTTCAGGGACCTGGGAACCCAAAAAAGTGGTTTTTGAAAAATGCCTGTGTGTCTGTCTGTGCCTTTGAACACGCTACAGCCTAAACTACTGAACCGATCTGGCTGAAATTTTATTCGTTTCATCCGTAGCTTCATCCTCTGAAAATTATTTGGTAATGGTGGAATCGGTTGGTGGGGGATTTTACCTCTGCTCTCGTATTTTTAAAGCTACGGGGACTTACTTAGGGCTGATTTCATAATAAAAGTTAAAGGTGTTTTGAAGTTAAAGTCGACTTTAAAGGGAATTTTGACCAATCAGGAGCGACCGTTTTGAAATGTTGCTAGGCAAATGTTTAAAGGACACTTTAATTTTGATTATGGAATCGGCCCTTAGGAGTTTGTTGACACAAAATTTTTACTAACATGTAGGCAAAAGATTGCAGATAAATTGCGCAAATAGCGATTTTTTTAAAAAACCATTCGGGAGGGTAAAATAAATCACCAAAAATAGGCGATGTTTACGTGCTAATCTCTTAGGAACCATAAAGATTTTCCAAAAAATCGCATTAGCGCAGAATCACGCATGTCTTGGCGAAGGTAAAATAAATCACAGACATCACCAAAAATAGGCGATGTTTACGTGCTTATCTCTTAGGAACCATAAAGATTTTCCAAAAAATATCGCATTAGCGCAGAATCACGCATGTCTTGGCGAAGCGTGGGAAAAATTTTATAGCAAAAAACCTCGTAAAAAACTGAAAATCAAAAATTTAGTTTAAATAATACGACGAGCGTGATATCGCTGAGTTCCTATGGCACGATCAGTTTTACTTGCAGGGGTAAAACCTCCCCGTAAGCTGACTTCACAATCGCTGTTACTCCTTTTGTCGTAATTGCGTGGTTTCCTTTTTTCTTTACGAGATATTTGCATAAGCTATTTTTAGTATAAGACCAACATTGACGACTAAGCCCGAAGCAGCTCCGAAACAGAAATATCTTCCCAGTATCTCCCCAGGATCTCCACAGTATCTCCCGGATCTCCCCCGGATATCCCCGGTATATCCTAGACCGATTGCACAAGATATCCTCCGTGACCAGGGTAATAATTGTATACAATACTTTTATTCTTATTCATATTCGTACAAACTACCGACCAGAGTTTTGAAATTATCATATTACAAGCCTTTCTTAAATCACCAACTGCTGTCCGTTATCCTAACCTTTTCTTGGGTTATGTTGTGCGCAGAGTTAACGTTGCGCAGGCAGCGAACGAGTGACCAATATTTCTAATACAAAATTGCCTGCGCAAACCTTCGGCACCATTAATTAAATAAAACGTTTTGTTATACTGAAAATTAGTTGTAGAGAAATGTCAAACGAAATTTTTCCCTGCAGGATGTGGGACCTGTCATCAGTTCTCCGGCAAAGTAAACTTGCATCAGACCCTGTGCTCTTCCACAAACAACACTAAAACACTCTCACGCATTATTTTCCATTCTGTGACAAAAACGTTAAGCTCTTCGTATGTTCAGCACGTTCTGGTTATTACGACTGTAGTAGGGCAGAAAGAAAAAAGAAAAGAAAAAACTGATAGTTTCTAGTGAGAAGTACGCGTTCTGAATGTGGTTTTCGTTGGGGGTCGGGTCCTGGAGCCATTTGCTCCTTCAGTTGCTAAATTTGCACGCACATTCAATGCCTTTTCTCCAAGCGATATGGACTAGTAAATATCGAGAAGAACGTAGAATAAAGCAAACAAAACGCCGAGCGCTTACTATATATAAATTTATTTAAACTTATTCCTGACATAAAAGAAAATCAGGTTAAATAAAAAGCGTTTCAATGTAGGTTTTGCAACGTTAACCTCGTGCTGTAAAGTTGGAAGTGACTATGTATCGAAACTTCCATTATTGGAAATATACATTGTTGCGGCTTCCGCTTCGGGCGAAATTTGACCCCGAATTTTATTACGTCGCATTATAACAAAAAATCGCTTCTGCATCATAAATTTTTCTTCCAGATTCACACCTATAGGATTTCCAGCCATAACAATGCTTTTGAATTAGAATATTTTAATGGAGGTCGTAATTCTCCCAAACCTATACCTCATATATCCACATTCCTCGCTCTATAAATATGCAATATTCTAGTTTTAAATACCACTTCAAGTTCTCGGCAATAAAACCTTTCGTTTTATCATCAAATAAAAGGCTCTGAAACTGTTTGTCGAACGCTCCTTAAGAGCTTTATTGCGCTTATAATGACACAATTTTCAAGTCAAAGGTGCTTCATATTGTGCTGAATTATCTTTTTGTTAGTTTTATGTAAACACGATAAAAATTGCATCCTACTTACAGGTAGTCAAAATTTATTAGTGCTCTAAATGAAATTCCAGGTTCGTAGAAATAAGTTTTTCAATTTGAATGAATTAATGGTGCAATATCAGACAGTGAGATCTTGAATCCAGTCCAAACTAAGGACTTTAGGGCGAGCATCTCAATTTCAGCAGAGTACTTGTCCTCCTGAATTGGAAAGTCCTAGCAATTGCCGCGGTAACTCGAGAAACTACTTGAGAAATAAGCGTCGACTTTGCATTGGCGTTGTCTTGCCCAGCATGAAACCAGCCCTTACTCTAAGTTATGACCACAATTAAAGCGAAGTGTCCGATCCTGAAGAGGTTGGAATATCTCCAACAACGTTTAGGCCGATATATTGAGGACGGTTGCCGGTGTCTACTCTTACTGTTTAACGAGGGTCGCTTTAACTTACAGGTAATTGGGAAATAATTAAATTTACACCTTGAACTTAAAAGATAACCCTCCTTTCGCTTGAGCAGCTATAGAATGCCAGATTGTTTCAACGAGGGAGTTATCAGCAAACAAAGGATACCTTTGGAGCCAACTTACCGCCCTAAAAATTCTTGACGTCGCTCGTAAAGGTTCAACTAAGGCGAAACCCGAACTGATTAACTGATTTTTTGTTTGGGAAGATGTGAAGTTTCTTTTTTCAGTTCAATTTGTTAGACACCTCATCAACGAGAACCCTGCGATACGATCAAACACTTTCCCTCAACAACTTTTTTAAGGCCGAGAATTAGTTCAATTGGCCATAGGGGATGAATTGCTTTGTTTTCTTTTAAAGCTTTCATAATCCGATAATCTTCATACACGGAGTGGGAGCTCATTTGCGCATAATTTCTCCAAAGTTGATACGTTAGTTTGATGAATTATTCAGGAGTTAGCTCAAAACAGATTAGTGCCTTAACAGAGTGAAAGTAGACAATCCTGGCACTATCTAACGACAATCAGATCGTCACGTTAATATAACGATAAATTGTCAGGTTGACGTAAACTATTTCCCAGAGGATCGCATCAAACGTCCCCAAATCCAGCTCAGTCTCCACAAACTTGACACTTACAAGTTCTGCCTGGACACCTTTTCCCGTTAATTAACTGGCAAATTCAAACACACTGAAGATGATACGGCTCACATAGGATCCTTTAGTTAATTAATTGTTGGTTTGCAGTGAAGATGCTTGCTTTATATTTACCTATAAAGCCACCAGCAGTCGTTTGAAAGATCAGAAGTTCACTTATTTTGCTTTTCCTTTATATATTCTCCACGTTTATTAAACTCGGCCAATTGTGGCGACAACAAACGACAATTTATAAATATATTATGTCACTTTTTAAATTAAGATTCGACTCAAGAAATAGAATTTTGGATTAGGTATAGGTGCTTCAGTTTGTGATCAGTTTTCTCCGGAATCTAATGGTGACATTGCGATTAGAAAATCTCTATTTTTGGAATTATCTGAAAATTAAGATTCTCCAGATTCCAGGCATCTTAAGGCGACCTACGTCTCTGTTTTTCGTCGGCTTTTAACAATTCCGGAATGTCACTCCAAACGTTATTTCAGAATTGGCGAAAAATTAAACGTTTGTAGGAGCCTTCCGATCATTTTCGTCAATCCTGAAATAACGTTTGATACGACATTCCGGGAAACCGACGAAAAGCCGAAGGGGTGTAGGCGCATTTAGGGAGGTCCTAAATTCTCATTCAAATCTCTGTTAAAATCTTCATGTTGGCAATTCTGTCAAAACACTGTCAACCATTTTTATAGGTTTGGATGATCAAAGGGCTCTGATGGGGCTTTCTGCTAAAGCTTTTTCGAGGTTTTTATGCATATAATAACATTATTAAAAGGTAAAAATTACTCACACGTGTCAAACGCAAAGATGCTGTAGAGGTATACAGGGTGGGTAATTTTTCGATGCTCACCATTGGGATCTCCTAAACGGTAAAAGATACGTGGTCGGTTAAATTAGAGAAAAGTTGCGCTATTTTTTGGTGATTAAGAATCCGAAGAGAATTCCCCGATATTTTGATTCGTTCCTGAGTTATCACAAAAAATCTGAAAATTGACAATTTAAAGAAAAATTAATATCTTCCTAACGATTGATGTTATTTAAATGAAACTTGGAACTTTTATATTTTTGGTAGCTGTCAATTGAATAGAATTAACAGAAATTTTCTAGGCCTTCTAGACTTTGAATAACGACAGTCAGCTTTTGATTTTTTTATGGCCGCCATATTCAATTTTGACACCATCAAATACACAAAAAAATGAGCTTCTCAAAAATGTAGTCAACATGAACTTTTTTGACAGATGTCAGAATTTGAAAATTAGTCTGAATAATTTGTAAAATCAGCCTAAACTTAGACAAAAAACAATTGCAAAAAAGTACTTCTTCAATCTCTTATAACACATGAAAACAATTGAATTCAACAGTAATAAATTACGTCTTGCGGTCGTGTGAGTCAGGCTTTCACATATTTTTTCAAAAATGTCAATGTTGGTTACATTTTTGAGAAGCTATTTTTTCTGTGTATCCGGCGGTGTTAAAATTCAATATGGCGTCCATAAGAAAAAGAAAAGTTGACTATCTTCATTCAAAATCTAGAAGGCCAGAAAAATTCCGTCAATGCCATTCAATTGACAGCTGTCAAAAATATAAAAGTTCCAAGTTTCATTTAATTAACATCAATCGTTAGGAAGATATTAATTTTTCTTTAAATTGACAATTTTCAGATTTTTTGTGATAACTCAGGAACGAATCCAAATATCGGTGAATTCTCTTCAGATTCTTAATCACCAAGAAATAGCGCAACTTTTCTCTAATTTAACCGACCCTGTATCTTTTACCGTTTAGGAAATCCCAATGGTGAGCATCGAAAAATTACCCTCATTAGATGGCTGGAAGTCTATAAAGTTCTACATGGCAACTGTTGCATGGTGCCCATACCTGAGAAGTGTGACTGAGAGCGATTCATTGTGTGTGTCCTGTGTGAGAAAAGGAAAGGATTACGCTTGTTTTCTGTCACACTTTTCCATTATATGAGATTATCAAGGCACAGGCAAGGCAAGAAAATCTCCCATGCGGGGGTACACGTTTGAGGTTAGTTGTAGCCATCTAGTTTTATTACAACATCTTTGGTCACACATTCAATACAAAAGTAAACTAACTTTCATTGGCAGCATCACATTTGCTGACATTTATTTCAACTGTATAGTCCAGTCATTATAGCAAAAAGTCCATATGAACTTCGGAAGAATTATCAGAGGGCTGAAATTTTGTTCACACGTTCCTTTGTAGTCCCAAAGTAAATGCTAAAAGTCCGCTAAAATCCGATCGTGGCTTCCGTTGATATGCACTCAGAAGTGTTAAAAAATGCTTTTCAATAAATATCTCCGAAAGTATTAGATTTTTGACAAAATAGGCGGTATTCACAATTAAAGCCCTTTTCATTACTTTACCACCAGAAAGGTTCTATTCACTTCTTTCGAGGAGTCGAAAGTTCAGTTGCAATGGAATTAGGAAAGTTATTGAATTCTTCTTGCATTTCAATTGGTCCACCCGGAAATTTGAGTCGAATTCAAAATGCCGCAACTCCTCAAGCAGTTGATCGATTTGAATGAACCTTTTTTCCACGGATAGTCCATTTCATTGGCCACGACACGGGATGTTCCGCGTTTTATGCAGGTATCCATTATTTGATATACAGGGTGTCAGAGCCGGGTACTGCAAAGTGACGAAAATTTAAACCACCCCCGATTCTGAAAGAAATTTTTCTAATTTTTTTTGCCTGGTTGAGAAGACGTCTCAGGTTCATACCTCCAGACGTTCTTTTTAAATTTGCTCCATCTCCTCTAATTAGGGTGCAGGGCCAAAAAAACTGTTTTTTCATCGGTAGTTAATAGCCTCTTTAACTTCTACTCCATTTTTAATTTCTTGAGGTCATTGTGTCGTAAAAGCGTTACTCTAGGACACCATGGGGTCAAAATTAATCTAAAACAAGGTGACCCAGAAAAGGTGGCCCTTTGAAATTGACCCAATTTTATTCTGCTTTCGAAGTAATCTTTAAGTAAAGACGGACTAAATTTGAAACGATGCTTTCATAGACCCATTTGTCCTGAACATTTTTAGATGTTCTTCGTCAGAATCGGATCAGAATCACCGGTGTTCAACCGAACTCTTCAACGGACCGTTTTTAGACAAAATACAGCCCCTTAAATTCGTGAAACCAAGGTGACAAAAATGAAAACAAAGAGCCATATTTCGTTGACGATCCTTCAGGCTTTGTCAAAATTTTTGTCGCCTTGGTTTCACGAAATTACAGATGTGTGAAATGCCTGCTTTTTGTCCGAAATCCTTCAACCAAAGCACTGGTTTCAGCACAGCCAAATGTGATCCAATTCAGACGATGAGCATCTTAAAATGTTCAGGATGAATGGCTCTATGACGGCATCGTTTCAATTTTGGTCCGTCTTTAATCAAAGATCATTTTAAACGCAGAATAATTTTGGGTTCACTTCAGTGGGCCCCCTTTTCTGTGACATTTTATATCAGGATAATTTTGCATTGATGACAATTTAGAGTGAAGTTCTTGCGTTACAAGGACCCCCAGAAAATTAAAATTTGTGTACAACTAAAGGCGCTATTAACCACCGATGAAAAAACTGTTTTTTCGGCTCTGCACCCTAATTAGAGGAGATGGAGCAAATTTCAAAAAAACGTCTGGAGGTATGAACCTGGGACGTCTTCTCAAGCAGCTAAAAAAAATTAGAAAAATTTCTTTCAGAATCGGGGGTGGTTTAAATTTTCTTCCTTTTGCAGTACCCGGCTCTGTCACCCTGTATATCAAATAATGGATACCTGCATAAAATGCGGAACATGTCATACCGTAGCCAATGAAATGGGCTATCCGTGGAAAAAAGGTTCATTCAAATCGATCAACTGCTTGAGGTGTTACGGCATTTTGAATTCGACACAAATTTCCGGGTGGACCAATTGAATTGTTGAGCAGTTTAGTCCAGTCATTTTACCATTTTTTTTTTTGGAAAAATTCATCGAGGACTGAAATTGTTTATACACGTTCTTAATATAGTTCTAAATGAAATACTAAAAAGCATTTTTTACAGCCTCTTGGTGTAAATGGTGAATGGTGTAAATCAACGGAAGCCGCACTCGGATTCTAGAGCACTTTTAGCATTTCGTTTAGGACTATCAAAAGAAACGTGTGTACAAAATTTCGGCTCTTTATCAGATTAATTTTTCCGAAGTAGAATTTTATGATGACTGGACTAGCAGCGATTGTTATTAATTGACTTTAATAAGTTGTTGTATTTAATTTACCAAGCAAGTAACAAATTGTAAGTAAGTACCTCCTGGAACGTGGGAGATCTGGGCACTAACAATTATCATATAATCTCCTTAGTGCATTAATTGTTATCTGCAATTTTTTCGAATACATTCCAATAATGTATTAATTAGCTCGAGCGGAAAAAATTTCAAAGCCCGAGCGGAACGCGAGGGCCAATTTCGTTATTGGAATGCGTGAGAAAAAAGATTCGGAAGATTAAAGCTCAAGACAATATTATTGATGATTTCAATATGTGCTTTCCTTTTACATATTTATTTGAGGCGCCTCCTTTAATCTCAGCAATTTGATTGGTTCATTTGAATATTGACCAATCCAATTGCTGAGATTAACTGAGGCTACTGAGATAAATGTGTAAAAGGAAAACGCCTAATAATTCCAGTGCATGAAGGGAATCAGTCTACGCAGTAGGTAAATAGTCCGGCTGTATTATTGGCTCTGCCAGTAGTGCCAGTTTTAAGCATACTGACACAAAAAATGACAAATATGACTAACAAATAAGTAATTTGTCACAAAATGTCATGAGATGAAAGCACCCGAAAGCACCAGATCGAGCACCAGATGTAGTGCATTAATCACCAAAATTGGCAACCCTTAGACTGACGACTGTTATTTTCGTTCAATCACGTTGATTCGAGTAAGTGTTCATAGATGTCCTTTTTCTATTAAAATCATCAATTGAAAGTGTTCGGAAAATATAAAAGGAAGTATAAAATTCACATGGAGGCCATGGAGCATCATGGTGCCTTAGTTACCGTCATCGTCGTTGGTGGTTGTCAAAATTGCTTGTATTTTTCTACATTTTATCATTTTCAAGATGAATCAAAAGAAAAAATGGGCTGCTACGGAGGCGGCTAGAACCTCCTCACTTGGTGAATGATCCAATCCTATCACCTATAAATTTCAATCCAACCTCTACCTCAGTGTTTTGATAGTTTTTCAAAATTTTTATTACTTATTGCCAAAAGGGCTCTAAGTTTAATTGAATTTTTGGAAACAAAATGGAAAGACCTTTCATATGCTGATAAAACAAGTGGTGGTCATCTTTCAAATTTCACAGACGACATGCCAAAAAGGCACTTGTTGGTCGTTTGCCACCAAAATTAAGTAAATTTTCCTACTTGTTATATCTAAATTTTATTCCACCTATTCTCTACAAGAGCGGTCTAAGAGGGCTATCGTCATTTGGTTTCTACAAGCCATTGAAAGTTTTACATCCGGACATGGAAACGTTTTTGCCCTCATTTTACAATGCCTCTTTAACAATTCGTTTTCAGCCATTTGTAGTAGCACTAAAAATTTGAAAAAAATCGCACCCCATCTACGGACCAAAAAAAATGATTTTCATGGCCGAATTAATGTTTGAAAAGTTTTTTGATTATTTTGTACATACTTGAACAGGAAAATAAATTTTTTTTCCTGGGTGAATTTCCATTGCTGTTTAAATGTCTTACAATTCACTTGAGGCAAATTTAATCAATTGCATCTTATATAAGAAGATAACATAAGATAACGTTCTAGACAGTTCTCCGCTGGCTAGGATTCTAACATCTGCAGCATAATTTAAGTTATAGGCGAGAGGGTGCTCGATGTGCCCAGGGACTGAAATGATGTCTGCCAAATTTCTATGTCTTCAGTAAATAGTGGACCCAGAGACAGACATTTTTCAAAAACTGCATGTTTCGATTTTTTGAGTGATTTACTTCTTGAGCCGACGTGTAGAAGTTAAAAATCCGTTATTAATGTAAAACTAGAAAAATACATCCGGAAGTGGAAGTGGCCATTGCGACGTTTATGCTTTCAAGAAAATAGGATTTAACTTGAAAGTCCTCGCAGGTAGAGAGGCATATCTGGCAAGAGTATTGATCGCGTCATCCCCATAATGGACCCGCATCCATGTAGATAATTATGAGTGTCACTTTGAAACTCGGTCAGGATTCCCGCAAAGTCCTGTTCGATTGAAACCGTCAATTCATATCACGACGACCCTTCTCGCGTTCCTTGGCCGCAGTTAGTTACCGGGTCTAATTTGACCCCAACTGGTCGGCTCCTTGTTAGAAGCCTTCGTGTGGTTGAATAAAGGACAGGGTCTTTGCATATTGTCATCCGTATCGCTATTCGGGATGGCGACTCCTGAGAGCCTCGTTTAATATTAGACTCAACCCCTGCTGCATTGACTTGAGAACTTCATGTAGATTGGATGGTCTTAACTGGTGACTTTCGAAATATCGTAATTCCTTGCTCCATGGAAATTCTCTGAGGAAGCGTTGACCAAATCGTTTTAAATTACAACAAATATGGTCGAATGACAAGTACACCGAGGGGATGGATTAAATTGCATACTGGACCTGATAATTTTGCTGCCCAATAGAGACGATTATTATTATTATTACATGCTGAGCTTGTTATACCGAAATGTTCCCAAACGTATTAATAACAGTTTGGCAGCAACATGATATTATTATAACTTCGACCCAAATAACCCCCGGCAGGATCACAATGTTCTCTATTTTTTTATTTCCAAGAGAAAACAGAAAATACTAGCTGCAAATAAACTGTCACAGACATCGGTGACTACTGGTTGAAATAAGACCGGAGTTAATCTGAAATCATAACTCCGTTTAGTGATGGTGATAAGAAGTAATAAAATCGTACGACGCTATCATGAATTCACATTCAATTTATTTCTTGGCCCAGCCGCAAGAATACGTTCAACTGCAGTTAACAACACAACTGTCTTCTCGTTGTGACGGGCTAAAAAATGTGCTAAAAATAGCGCAGCTTCACAAGATACGGTTTTTAGTATACGGCGGTTCAGATAAAGAAGACAGTGATAAAGCAGATGCATATAAAAATTGTAGTAAAGCAGGGAAACAAATTTTATCTGGAGTAAAGGCTGCTGTAGTTGTCTTTAACACGAGATCGTTAAAGCCGAAATGGGAGATGTATTCGAGTTTATTAGCGCCGCTGCCGCAAGTTATGATGTTTATAGTGATGCAATAAATATACAACATGTATGCACATATGCACTATCACTGTTGCGGATTGATGGCACCACACTAATGACCACATTCTTCCGAATAACTAATTTATCTTGTAACTGATTTGCTGAAACTGGTAAATGTAAATAACGAAACTTGGGTGCAATTCTGGTGGATGCGCCGGGAAAGTAACCAGCGAAATTATAACGTGCAACCAGAACTGGTAAACTGTGATTAAGTTAAACTTACCCACGTGTTATTACAGCTATTGTGTCGCTTTATACCTCTTTTGTGCCTGACAGACTTGTAAATTACAGCAATAAATAACTTCGCCTACAGTCGATAAGCCGATACTTCTATACACGCCAGTTGCCATTTTTAGCGGTCACATATTATTTAATTGTTGAGTTGGATTTATATTTCTTGCCATGCATTTATGTTAAGTATTCAAATGTTCAGCAATTTATCAATTTAACGTACTCGTACATACCCAACATCCAGACATATGGTTAATTTTTTAGATACTAAATTTATTGCGATTCTGACTTCGCAGAAGGAACTAAATGTAAAGGTGGCCCATAAAAAACCGGACAGTTTTCTTCTTTGCAATATCTTCGTTAGGTTTTGTGCAATGTTTTTTAGTTTTATACTCGACGTAGCTGAAGGTTGAGGTCCTCGTAGCCACTCATTGGATTTGAATTCGCACCATCAGTGTCCTTCCTAAGGACTTTAATTTAATATCATTATTTACGCCAATGGGGTTTCGTTACCCATTGACATACGACAGTGGCGTTTAGACAGGATTGAAGGTCGTTCTTTCTTCTTTCCAAAATGCCCTTCAAGATGAAAATTGATCCATCCCTAAATTTTTTGTGAATTTTCTTCAAAGGCTCTAAATCGCATAATTTGCAACCAGAGCTGGGCCAAGTACCGAAAAAAGTACTTGATATTATATTTTGAATATACTTCTTGTATCAAGTACAAGTACTGGATAAAAGTACTTGAAAATTGCAGTCCAGGACTTTACTAGTGCGCACACGTTAAGTACCCAATACCAGTACCAATACTTAAAAGTACTGAGTAAAATAAGGGACTGAGTATTTAATAAAGTTCTTAAGTACTTCATGAAATACTTAAGCACTTGACATAGTACTTAAGTAAAATAAGAGACTGAGTATTTAATAAGGTACTTAAGTACTCTCTGGACTTAAGTACTTGACACAGTACTCAAGTATCTACTTGTTATTGAGTACTCTTATAGACAGCGAGCCTGCGACAATTTCGGCATATGGTTTGCTCCACCACAATAACGATAGGTATTTTAGTTTTAGTTAATATAAAATAGTTAATATAAAACAGCAAATGCAGGAATCATGCTCAGGTGTGGCTGCGTTTTCAAATTGCAAAAAGTGCTCCATTTCAACAAGATTTATGGTATTGTTTTGCGAATTTCAGGCTTGTAAGAAATGAACAAAGTGAAGTCTTTCTTGAATTTGCCCCAACCTAATAAATATTCTAAAAACCCCCTATTTTTCAGTAAGAGATTCAGCACCGAACTCGATATTTAAGTACTCGATACTTAATTAAGTACTCGATACTTAAGTACTTGATGCCGCATGGTTTAAAATACCAAATGCAAATACTTCTCTTCAAAAAATTATTCAAGTGCCATCGCGGCCACCGAAAAGTGCACGATTGCTTTACAATGCATTTTTTAAAGATTTTTATCACAATGAAGACAGCTTTGTTTCAGTGGTCTACCAGTGTCATTCGAAACGCTAATGTTCATAGTTAGTTATTACATCAATAACAATCGCATCCAGCAAATGCCCTTTGTGCTATCGATTTTCAAAACATAAGGAAAAACCAAATCGTGCACTTTTCGGTGGCCGCGATAGTACCAGTACCAAGTACTTTTAAGAAGTACTTGAAATACGCAGTACCAGTACCGAATTTTCAAAGTACTTAAGTACCGTTACTTTAAGTACCAAAAGTAATATAGTACTGTACTTCAAGTACATTTCGATACTGAGTAGCCCAGCTCTGTTTGCTACAAAAAGTACAGAGACGATGAAAACTCGGTAGCCATTTTTGTTTAAGTTGTAAATTATGGAGATTATTAGCTTAATTTACAACTTAAATTAAAAATGCAGATTAATCTGCTCAATTTACAACTTAAATCAAAAATGCCTACAGACTTTTCATCGTCTCTGAACTTTTTTTTGCAAATTATGCGATTTAGAGCTTCGGAAGAAAATTCACAAAAAATTTAGGGATGGATCAATTTTCATTTTGAAGGACATTTTGGAAAGAGGAAAGAACGACTTTCAATCCTGTCTGAACGCTACTGTCACGTGTCAAAGGGTAACGAAACCCCATTGGCCTAAATAATGGTGTTTAATGAAAGTCTTTAGGAACGACACTGATGGTGCGAATTCAATTCCAATCGACGACCTCAACCTTCAGCTACGTCGAGTATAAAACTAAAAAATATCGCACAAAAATTAACGAAGATATACAAAAAAGTAAACTATCCGGTTTTTTATGAGCCACCCTTTATTTCATAACAAACTCCAACTTAATTTTTCGCTGCAAATGATTATTCCGGAACCTTATTTGCACGGAGGCGTCGTCGTTTGATATCAGTTTATTAAGATTCAACGTGCTTATTATTGTGATATTATTAAAGATCTGATCGCTTTGCAGTAAACCGATATAATTCAGTGAAACGTAATCAATTAAAAGCGAATAATGAATAATTGAAATCTGAAACATTTCATCTTCATTATTTTAAATGCAGACCTGTTAAATGCAAATCCTATGTTCCTCACTTTTTGTTCCACTAAACTTTACACATTGTGCTTAAATCTAAAAAAATATATGCGAATAATTTATATTTACTCGCAAAAACAACCGGCACGTTATAATCGATGCTAAAAGGCACTTCATTTTCGTAACTGTAAAATTAACTTTTAATTCCTTGTTTTCCCGCAGTTTTTTTCATTTTGGTGCCAGAAGTATTGAAGTGATATACCATATCACCCTCCGATGAAAAATTGGAACAAGAGCGGAGTTGTTGTCAACACCGACATTTTGTAAAAAGCTGTGTAAGCAGGGCAGCAGTATGAACTGACACGAGGTATAAATGCTGCAAGTTTTTGTATCCCAGTTGGCAGGAGTGAATGGAACGTAGTTTGTCGAACAGTTTTGTGTGGACTAGGGTGGCAAAAAACACCTCCGGCTACTTCACGTGTTTCAGATTCAATTAAAGTGTGTCGGAAAAACGAAGATGGAATGTATAGAAAGAAAAGCAATTCACGACATGCCTGTGTAATTGAATTGTTATCACAGGAGGCCTGCCCTTTCAGGTGCTTCAGGCCGTGATCAGTTTTGCAATAATCGGAATGCACAGTCGCAAAATGTTGTGTTATAACATTATCATAATGAAGGAGTGTCTAGACGACTAATGCTTTTCAAGAACTGCAGCGAGATAACAGCTTAAACAGAAATATTAAAATTTATTTCAGCGGCATTGCTTTAGAGTCAATTTTAAACGATAGCGTGCAAAATCTGCTTACAATTTCATTACAGATGCCAGATAGAGACGTTAAAGTAAACTTGAATTAATGAAGAAGACATCCAACGTAGGAAATTTGCGATTTATCATTTTGTAGATTGATTTCCGCGAAGACCTCCCTATTTTTCGTAAAACGAAATCATTACCAACAAAAGACAGATTATGCTGGAGGAATGACGATTGAACAAAAGGAAAAGTGATCAGTTTTGCGAGAATTGATAAAGGAAGTAGGTACGCAGATGAGTATTAACTTTTATCGTCTTTATAAATTTTTCATTTCATCGCAGATCAATATTATTTTAATACAACGTACGCTTTTGCGTAGCCTTGATTCGCAACGCGTATTTATACGCAGCATAACTCAAGAAAGGTTTGCATACCGGAGTGAAGGTTGGTACACTCAAGAGAGAAAGTTTTAACTGGAGGCCCCTCACAATGCGAATGAATTTTCAGAGCGGACACTCAAGATACGTTGTGAAAAGGTTGTCCCACTCGATTCATTTTAACAAGGAGCTTTTCTCGTTTAATTTTAATTTATTTTCACATAATATAAATAAGTAAGTACAGTTATTTATTATACATTGTATAAGGGGGAGAACTTACAGATTTTAGCGTAAGGTGTGAAGTTGTCTACCGACGCGCAGCGGAGGGAAACAATCACACGGAACGCTAAAAGAGACTTCTCCCCCGTGCATAATACAATATTTTTCTATGACCGCTGTGAAACTTTTAAAACTTATTTAATTCGTACAAATAGCGGTTCTGCCATGGTTTCATTTGAGAACCGTCGACTTGAGATATAATAAGTTTGACTACGTGATTGTCAAATCTGCGGGGGAGAAATACGCATTTCAACCCTAAGGAATAACATAATTTATCGCAACCTCAAAGGGTAAAATGTGGCGTTTTAGCAACTGGCAGGAGGTAGAAAATGTCAACATTTCGTATAGGTTATAGAAAAAAGTTATAACGTGACATTTTTAAAACTAATTGCGCTGCCCGGGAAGACTCATGTCGAAGTTAGTTAAATTATGTCAAACAACTTAGTTAGATTATGTTGACAAATTTTGATATCTGCACCAAATTTAAACATACGCCATTGCTGCCAACTCTAATTAGAAATTTAAAAAATGTCACGGTATATTCTTCAACTTTAATTGATCTATTGATATTATTATGGTATTACGAGTGGGGCAGCCTTTTACAACCTAAAGAGGGTCCCAAAAAAACGGAACAATTTATTTTTGGTGATAACCTTATTATTATTAGACCGATTTTCCCCAATTTGGTACAAGACGTAGTCAAAAGATGAGGCTTTCAGAATTGACAACCATTTTCCAGATGGCGCCACTAATAAATTTTTTATGGCAGTTTTTTACAAAACCACTTTTTGATTGACTGAAGTTGAACCGTCTGAGAAGCGATCAAACGGAAAATTGTGTAAGCTAAGCTGATGCTTTTCTCTTCCAAAGCAAGTTTACAAAATTTTATTCCGAACGTTCTTGATTCACTTACAATTTTTTCTCTGATGCTCTAAAGCAGATTTTTTAAGATTTGTTTTATATTTCGCTATCGATCTTAACAAGATTTTCAGAATCTTTAGTACCACTATAAATCTTTCGTAAAATAACGTTAGAAACTTTGCAGGAATTTAACTTAGGTAACTTTGGTATATCGTTATACCAAATGTTAAAATAAGTGAAACCCAAAAAAATGGTCTAACATTGACTTGTTTGTGAACTGGACAAGTTGTTCTTTAGCTTATGAGTGTTATAAAGCACATATTTGGTTTATTTTAAAATCCAGAATTGTTGCTTATTCCAATCCAGCCTGTTGTCTGCAGCCGCTTTGAGTGCTAACAGTTTTTACTAATTACAAATTCATATTATTCTCTTGAATTTTTTAATCAAATGTGTTCATAAAAATTTCCTATCGTGGTGCTATCTGCAAAGTGACATCATTTTGTGAAATACTGATGGTGTTACTTAGGATTCTCCAAATTTTGCCAAGATCGGTGGCCATATAAAAAATAAATCTTCAAAAATCCTTGTTTTAAAGCAGCACAAAAAATTATAAATTTATCAAGAACGGTCAGAATAAAATTTTGTAAAATTGCTTTGGAAGTGAAAAACATTAGCTTCCATCCTACACTAATTTCATTTTTATCGGTTCACAGATATTTCAACTCCAGTAAAAAACTGCCACAAAAAATTTATTAGTGACGCCATCTGGAAAATAGTTGTCGATTCTAAAAGCCTCATTTTTTGACTACGTCCCTTACAAAATTGAGGAAAATCGGTCTAATAATATTAAAGTTATAACAAAAAATAAATCGTTCGGTTTTTTTTGGAACAGCCTTTATTTTGGTCGTGTGCTTCAGGAATCCATTCGTGTGAGGGGCATCTGGTCAATACTTGATCTCCTGAGTGTACATCCACGCAATGGGAGAAATCTTAGGGAGTATTATTTTTGAACCATAAATATGAGACGCTGTAACGTCACAAAAACTTTATGCTGAGAAACTTTTAATTCTGTCTGGGTGTGATTGTGCTACAACCGAAACTATTGAAAATATCTGGATGATATTCGACGCACGTCTAATGGACACTTTCTAGGTGCTGATTAAAATACTTACATCTAAAGTTTCCCCATTATAAAAGATCCGAATTAATGTATAGGTCAAAGGTCCCCATAATAAAAATCAAAGTTTCTGCTTTTTATAATAACAATGGCGGTTAAAATAATATTTGCTAGCATACAACTGCATCCTCTAATCTCGGCTAACGTTTCAATTCCGAACTCACTGACAGCTCCAAACATCAATCACGTCGGCTTTGTTTCGATTTCGTCCTGCCAGTTCTTCCCAACGGAGTAAAATTGGAGTAAAATAGCTATATTTGAGAATTTGAGATAATAACGCGTTATATTCTGAAAAATATTCTTCGAACTTGAGGGCATGTACCAACTAGAATATTGTTTCTACATGCCAGGGAATAAATTAAATATGGAAAAATGTAATAACCAACATATTTCACCTTTACGCGCTCATAATTTTAATATTATTCTATATAGTAATAAAAGTATCGTGTCAACATTTTTCACGTACCGCTACATTTTTTAAATGCCTGTATAATGGAGGGTTGAGACTTGTAAAATCTATATTTTATACACGTATTATCTTTCAGCAAACGGTATTTCCATTTGAAACGAATATAAAAAAGATATTTTGGTAGATATCATTCTTCTCATATCCATAAATAACATCCGATAGTAGACACGGTTGTTTCGCAGATTGGGACATTAAATCTGGCACATATAGAAGCATATCTGAGCCATGAACGAGGGCGATGATCGTCCATTATCTGTAAGCAACGGGGACTGTCTATCCCGTTCCAACGGAAATCTCGACTTCCCTCTCCTGTAAAGTCCTGCAGTTTGTCTCTCGGTGGCGTCCATCTAACGGAGGATGTATAAATTGTCCCATGTCGACATTTGGCAAACAACTAAAGACATCTCTTATATGGAAAATCTCGACATGGTACTTAACATCCTCGGTGGCAAGAATTATATCCTTAGAAAAATTATATCTGTCGACCCATTTTCTAGCGATCCTATTTTCTTCATTTCTAGACAATTTGCGGAATTATTCTTCTCCACGATTTTATGCGAATATTGAAAAAAGGGAAAGTATTGCAAATTCCACTTTCAAATAGTCGATAATAAAGAATTCTTTTTTGTTTGAGGGTGAGGGATTCCAACGCTGACATACCTCGCGCACATGAAATTCTTTGTTTATTGATTTGCGCAAAAAGCTGATGTGTAGGTATTTCAGGATAATACAGAATAATAGAATTCGTGAAAAAATATTCCCTTGCGAATAGTTCATGACAGCACAGCATCAAATTAATTGACAGTTTTTCAACGGTTTTCAATGGGGGTATAAAAAATTAACTTGCGGCATTTGGTACATTTTCACATTGGTATTTGTTTTAACCTCTCCACTCCACTTCACCACTTAAAAAAAGGGAGGTTACTGCAATCACTAACATTTTCACGTTTTGGGGTCTCAGGCACCCAAAAAAGTAGTTTTAAAAATGTGTCTGTGTGTATGTACTTACGTAAACACGTCACAGCCAAAACTACTAGAACGATTTAGCTGAAATTTGGTATGTGGGCATCTGATAACCTAACTTACATCTGAAAAGCTTTTGGAGCGAATCGTGCAACCGGAAATGCCATTTTGACACATCAACTTTGAAATTTTAAATACAAACCCCCATTTTTGACGTTACCATAAGAAAGACCTTCCAATTCTGCTTATACATTGCATTCGTAACAAGAAGATCGCGGTGTGCTTAGTTTACTATTTTAAGGTATTTGATTCAAATAAGGAAATCAGACATAACTCGAACGAAATTGAGATTTTTATGTAAAATGTCTAGGAAGTAAAAATTTGCCAGGATTTGACAGACGTTACCAATTTCCGAAAAATACTCGTTGAAACGAAAGAAAACAAGAAAGTTTGAGCAACCCTTAAAATTCATGGTGCAAACGGTTTGCAAACAGCCAAAAAATTCTGCGTTTACGACCAAACTTTTGCTGCAAATGACGTGTTTTCCGTGTTTCATCTGACTCCACTGGTTTAAAAAAAAGAAGTTAAACCTAAAACGAAGAGCAGTCATTTTTGGTACGAGCGTTGCGAACTTAAATGTTTAAATGTTAACCTTTGAGATAACATTGCTTAGCGACATGGATTCTACTGAATAAAAGTGTGCCATTCATTTAAAGAAACACGTGAAGAAAATGTGCTGTGGAAAAATTTTTAAAATTTTGATCATAAGCGTGTCGTACAGGAGGGGCTTAGGACTAAATTTACTCAAACATTTTTGTAAGTAGTTTTTTCTCAAATTTGATTCCAGAATCTGAAAATTTTAGGTTTTTTAAGTATGTAAAGTAAAGTTTTGACACATTGAAGGTTTGTAGAAGTGGTTCAAATTATTAAATGTCTATTCATCCTACTTATTTAAGCTTACTTTAAGTTTCAAAACCCGAAAGCAAAAGAAATAATATAAAACTTTTAAACCAGGATTCAAACAAATCAATAGTAACAAATTTTGACGAAAATGGCAGACATAGATGGTATATTTTCTTGCTTTGGGTTAGCAAGCTAACTTTTGTTTAATGAAGCTCTAACAGCAAGCAATTAGCTATTCAAATTTGGCGTTCTAGAACTAATCAACATCAGTTGAATGCATTAAGAGCCAAGTCTTCACTTAACCAAAAATTTTTAGCTGCAACGAAATGGAAAACATACCGTCAAAGGGTGATTGTCAATTTAAGCGTGACATCATATTTCATGCTCAAGCATATTAAATTCTCTTTATATGCCAGGGATAATGCATTAATGCACTACTAGTGCTGCAGCTCGACAAATCCTAAGGTTTATTAGCGTCGATTAGCGCCATTAGCTATTATTTATTATCAGCCAGGGGCTCTCACCCACTTTGTTCGATAACATCCGACACTATCTTGGCCTCAGCTTCCAAGTTAAGCCAAGAAGTTCTTGCTAGAACGTGATGCAGATATTAAACTCGCTTATGCGAATTTCACCAATATCCGATGAGAAATTTGGCTTTACTGGCGCCAAGATAAACGCTTCGGGCAGGCTTAATTGTCTTTTAAATTTATAAGGAAGCAGCTCGAATTCTAAATACTGCCACTATTAATATTTCATGGAAAATGACTTCCCAAGTAACACTCCATCGTTTAATATATGTCTTTTATGCGAAAAACTGGTATATAAATGGTTACAGTATTTGATAAATTAACGTATTTAATAAACCTAATCTAAACGCCAACCATTTATAGACGAGAAAAATACGTCCTTATCATTCTGAAATAATACGAATTTGGCTATACGCGAAAAAAACGCATATAGACGACCAAATTTTGGCAAATTAAAATGTTTATACGGATAGAATACGTAATTGATATACAACAATAAGACGTATAAATAACTAAATATACTATATGTCTTTCAAATACTTTAATAACACGTCTTTCATTTGATGCAAAATATATGCGTATAACAACTTGAAATAAATTGAAGACGCATAATAAACATCCTTTACGACTATTAATAAGACGTATTTCGTATCTCACTTAAAGGCACATACGATATACGTCTTATAACCGTATGAGTTCGTTATTATAATCGGTCAGTCCTAGTGTCAACCCAGAGATGGCGCTGGTGTTCTGCACTACCACTGCTGATTGGTGTCATCGCTATAAAGCGAAGTTGGATTGTCTGACAAGATCATTCATATTGTTACTTGGGACCCAATAAAGTAACAAAAGTAGGCTAACCAACCAAGTTAGGTTCCCGGTGAGCTTTAGACTTGGATTTCTGATGCCAATATTATTGGCAGCGAAAAGCCCGAAAACTCTTAAGGAGGTTGGGCAGATAAGCCACAAGAAAATGAAAAATGATAACAGATGTGCTTGTAGGTATTAAATAACGATGCGGATTTATTCAGTATATGCGTAACGTATAATTCTATTAGCACAAATACGTTTATGGACTACAGTAAATTTACGGATTTATTCAGTAGATTCCTTACGTATAATTTTGGTAGCATCGAATACGTTTATGAACTACATTAAATACACGTCTTTCCGGCGGACATTACTGCGTGTTTTGAATGGGTCGGCGCATACGTGTTATATACAAAAAGGTAACATGTTTATTATACGTCTTTTATACCACTTGTGCTACTTGGGTTTGTACAGCTTTTTCCATTTCGATTATTATTATTATGTCTTCAGCAAAAATTACCTGACAATTAGGCAAATAAATTAATCACTTCTTATTCCTGCATTCTCCGAATATCCAAAAGGCGCCAACAATAAAATTGCAATTGGCACTGGGATCCTGGAGTAGATGTGCTGAAAGATTTTACAGATCTGTGTCGGAGTGTCGCAGTTTGTATAGTGAGCAAAGTTATAATTAATAAGACTCGTTATATGCTTCATAAGTACCTTCCACATCTACCCCATTCAGGAGCACCCGGTTAAAAAAAAATAAAATGGAAATGATCAATTTTCCTAGGCTGAGATTATGGATAGGATAATAAAGTTTTGACTAATTAATGACGGGTGCTCCCTCCTCACCATATCCTTTCACCTGGGGTCTGAAAATTTATAATTTCCGTTTAATAGTACTGGTGTCAAGTGAAGGAAATTCGAGTAAATAGCCAGGCAATTTATTACTTACAACTTACCTCGTGTTTGGGCTTAAACCTGTGGGGGATCAGATTTTTGAAAACAAGTTATATAAAATCGAACATTGCGCTTTCAACTGAGGGAACTCGTTATTACCCATTGTCCAGTTTAAAGAAAATAAAAGTTTTACAACGCAACGCGCCTCTATAGTGGTCTGATTGTAAAGTGTTAAAAATATTTGTGCAAGTGAACATCTGTTGTTGAAAACTTTATTCTAATGGTTTATTTGCAAGCGAGCCTTTTTACATCAATTCTTTAAAATGTTTGTCGATGGAAGAGGCAGGGGCCGCCTTTTCCTAATTATCCTTAAACAGGCTCTCTCCGGTCTTATTTTATTTCGACTTTCAAATCCCTCCAGAGTTATTTATGCATCAAGATCCTGGGGCTATGAGGCTTTTAAGATGGCCTATTACTTCAAATTATCCTGAAAATTAAAAGTTTCGGAGACATTTTCTTGGTTTTAACAATATTTTCAGGACTGCCGCAGGAAATTGAAAATAAAGAATCATAACTGGCCCGGATTGCTTTGAATTTAACTTTCTTGTTAAACTGACTTCCCCAACAAATAATTCACGAAAATTAGATGTTAATATTTATTTTTATTTAACGAACTTAAGCGCAACTAATAATCGATCACACATTTAAACACACACAACGTGGGTGTTCATACACTCGTGTCGTGATATTAACTAATGTGAATATGATTGTGTTTGACGCCTTAAATTCTTTTAACCTCCCCACTCCACTAAACTTCACCACTTCAAAAAAGGGAGGTTACTGCAGTCACTAAAATTTTCGAATTTGAGATTACACCAGATCTTCACGTTCTGGGGTCTCAGGAACCCAAAAAAGTGGTTTTTAAAATGTGTCTGTGTGTATGTACGTACGTTCGTACGCTTGTAAACACGCCACTACCAAAACTACTAGACCGATTTGGCTGAAATTTGGGACATAGGCATCTGATAACCAAACTTGATTTGAAAAGCTTTTGGAGCCAATCGTGCAACAGGAAATGCCATTTTGGAACATCAACTTTTAAATTTTAAATGCAAACCCTCATTTCTAAATTTAGACTAAAAGTTGGTTGAAACATATTAATATCCAAAAAAGCCTTTCTTCCAGCAGTCTTGGCTTCACTTCCAATTTTTCGATTGACTCACAAACGGACCAACTATCGCCAATTCAAAATAATAGTTGCCTCTTACCAAATATTTTACTATTATTGTGTGATTAATAATAAGTTTTCTTAAGTTTGCCTCCTGACATTGACGAAGGGCTGCAAAGTTAAACGACCGCGTTAAAGACAAGACTAACGTTCAAAGCGATGTTTTAAATGAATGAGACCCAAAGAGGGGTGATTAACCCCAATCTATCAGTTTACGCGGTAATCACCAGGATGGAGCTGAACAATAAATCTGGATTTTTTTACCCATTTCATCCATGCATAATTTGGTTTGTTATTTTATCACATTACGCAGTGGGTTTGAGATAAATGTATAGAAACGAACCTGAACTCGAAACGGTTTTAAACTAATTCCTCAGAATGGTGGTAAAAAATGAGTCGAATTGCCCACCCTTCTGCCAGTTAAATTTTTGCCACATTGAACTTCTTGTGGATGGGATTGAGAATAATTTCGAATCGTTCTCTTACCTCATTTCACCTGAGATAATTCGAGCCCATTACGGAAGGAACTTCAATCTTACTTTGTTGTCGTTTCTAAAAGAGATCATTAAGACCACCTCGTGATGAATCTGTAGTTTCGAGTTGGACGAAAACCGCAAGCTTTTTGTTGCCGCTAATTTAAGCTACTTGTAAGCGTTTTACTTACGGTCGATTCTTTCAAAGCAGAGATTTATGTGGGCAATTTTTCAGCTAACGTTTCTCTGCACGGTGAAAGAATAAAAAGGTGATGAGGAAATGAGCGAAAAACCTCTCCAACTGTTTGTTTGGTCGGATTTATTTGCTTGCAGTAGATCTATATATTTAAAGTGCAAAACCCATCTGTCGACTTGTAATAAAATAAGGCTCAATAAAATTACCACATATTGGATCAATACTGCAGAAGAAACTTCAAATAACCTCTTTTTACTAGTGCAGGTGTTTCTTTTGACATCCCCTGAGCGCAGCGGGGTTTTCAAGACCAATATGTTAGCTCTCAACGCTCAGCAGAAATTCTGCTGATAAACAAAATAATTGGAGGATGTTTTTATTCCAGTAAAAAATTACACCTACCGGCTATGGCTAGATTTCTACCGAGATCGATTACGAACCCTCGTGCCTCCTTTTATCGAGAGATCAAAGAAATAACGTTGTGATTCCTCCACCCCTTTGATGAATATCATACGATATCAAAGCTAACGAAATAAAAAAGTTGAAGTATTTGTAATAATATTGTCTGCAACAGAGTTTATCTTAAGCAGCAACATATTTTCACCGTACATATTTATATACTTACTGCGAGTTTTATTTGATCTTGCCAGATTAAATGAAATTTAATAACATTCATCTGATTCAGATATTAAAAAGTCTTGCTTTTGTCGTTAAATTTTTAATATCCGCTTATCCTTTAAAGATGCAATTCGAATGCAGCCGGGAAGGTGCGCAATTGTTGCATTATCTTTTAGGGAAAATTTCCAGATGTTCCAAAGCATCAGAGAAGGAGGTAGGTACACTTCGTCATATAAATGTTCGGTATCCGTAGACTGGCAGTTAAATTTTATGTCTAAAGTTAGAAGTGAAACCCTTATTTTTCTTCGAGGGAAACGTATTCTCTCTTCTTCAACGCGGTGAAAGAAGGCAGTTTGGCCGGCGTTCCATTTATTTTAGATTTAGAACGTAATTAAATTTATAATTGCTTCGTCAATAGTATAAAAGCTGTGCCGCAGAATTTTTATTGGTAATAAATTGGATTCGGAGAGATTATAGAATACACAGCTCTTATCGCTCGCTTTCAATCTATTATGACAATAATCTGTACAATAGTAACTCAACGTTACATTTAAATATTAGTCTGTTAATTGTTAGTCCAAGGTTTTAGGCGCTTTCCTTTTACACATTTATCTGAAGAACCTCACTTAATCTCAGCAATTTGATTGGTCAATATTCAAATGAACACTGAGACTAAATGAGCGATTTAACACACTGGCTCACCTATCTACTTTGTTCGAAGGATAACTTGAGAACGAAAGCAGATGTCAGATTGAGGGTGAATACCTAAAATGCTCGGCAAATATTGGAAAACGTGTGGTGGTGTCAACTTAGAGGGAGGGTGAAATTTAGAGGGTGAATAGCAAAACATATTAAAACTCTGAACTCTCCTAATAAGCCTAACGTTAAGTCCTCCAATACCTAGTGCAGAGAGCTATAGGGGGGCTATATTTTTGTCAAAACGGAGCGCAGATGTAACTTAGTGGTCCAATTTCAACACTCCGCTTTACTTACGAAAAACTACCCTTAAGGATATATTGGAGGGAAGCAAAAATGGTACCAAGTTAATGAAAATTTCACAGATTATTCTTATCATTGTTCTAAGGCCCTCGTTTAAATTTGGAATTGATCCACTAGCCCGTTAAAAATTTCAATTCAAGAAAATTTAACATGCGATCTTATGGAAACTTATCACAATTTGCATTATGCAGGGTGTTCTCTGCAAATTTTTAAACATCATCAATTTCGTTGGTCAAAAACTCAATTTTTTCAAATGGAGTCACATCGATGCAGAATTTCATTGTCTATCATTTCAATCTACATGTTTGCCATAAAATATTTAGGGCATTCCATTTGAAAAAATCGACTTTTTGACTAATGAAATTGATTATGTTTAAAAATTGGTACAGAACAGCCTGTATGTATTTGACCCAATTTGAGTCCAGGCGGGGATACAGCCTACATTAGGCTTTATGCCAAATTAGTATCGTTTTCTCACTTCATATTGTAAAACTGTTACAGCTTTTTGAAGTTAGGCCTGCACTTGACATAAAAAAGCGAAATTCTTGATTTTCTCAAAAACAGGTGATTTTGGGAATATGAATTCTTAATAAAAGTTCACATAGAATTAAAAGTGGAATATAAAAATATCATAATATACAGGATGTTCCATTTAAAATAAGGGAATTAGTACCTATTTCCGGTATAACCGGAAGTGCACCATTGATGAAAATATTTTACGTCGATTCACAATTAATTGAAATTTGAAACACCTGTGTACAAATTTTAATGATGATGCTAGAAACAGTTCTCCAGATTCGGTTAATTGACGCTCGTCGAGGGATACCCTGTAATAACAAAAAAAAAAGTGGAGTGGGGAGGTTAATTAGAAAAAATGGTATCATTGTTTGGTTAATTTTTATGTGTATAGAACAATTTGGTATGATTTTCATCAAAGGTTACTGAACTCGTTCTCGAGATATTAATTTATTAGTCAATAAATGTTTCGTTTTTTCTAATTATTATTCATTGCGAAAAACGTGGCATCGCAGTCTTGAGAAAATCATAGTAACGATTTAACTATATGCAATAAATTGAAGTGATCTTCTACATTAACGTGACAGTAATTGACAGAATAGCCAACTTATGTTATTTTAATAGTACAACTATATTGGTTATAAATCTCGTTATTACTGTGTTTACTTACTATTTTAATACATCTGCCCATTTTAATCGCTTAACACTAATCGTTCATTTCACTGTCACTCAAAGAATTTTGTTTCGTAAGGTTAGAAACGGGTACATTCACCCCCAAAAATGTTATCAATCAAAACGAAAATATCGTATAATTTAGCGAAACAACAATTATTTGTACGAAAAATGTCTTGCTGTTCGTTAGATGTTAGATAAGTGAGTAAACTATTCCTCATTGCCTTCTCGCTATTATCGCAACGTTCAGAGGGCAGATACTAATTTACTTGAAACTCTTGGTACTTTTCGCTCCAATTGTATGTCCAATACATCTTTAAGAAACATCACGCTATGAAAAACTAATTAACAGCAAATTATTATCTTTTTCTAAGTATAACCTATATGAAATGTTGACATTTTCCATTTCCTGTCAGTTGCTAAAACGTGACATTCTTACTTCTGTCTCTAGGGGTAGAACTTTCCTGTGAACTGATTCGCTTGGCGTATGCGGCGTAAATGTCAAAACATTTAACACATAACTGTCATTTGGGCGCCAGTTGTGAAAGGCATATTTTCACTTTTAAGTTTTCTTTTATTTTTCTTTTAAGAAATTTTACAATCAACAACTTTTTACTTTTCGTCATGTTCGTCCTTTTCTGCACGGTACGTTCTCTGTAGATTTTACATCTGGCTGAGTTTGTTGTAATTTAATATAAACTGTATTAAATTAGCCCTTTTTATGTTTATGACTGTTTTTGTGTGATCAAAGAGCTTTGCTCTTCACTCCTGATTAAATCAGTATGGTAGAATAACGATAATAGGTAATAAAATAATAATAATATGCTTTTTGCACGACTTACATAAAAAGCTCAATTTTACTCCCTCAAATTTTAGGAAGAAAAAGTTGCCTTATTTACAAATTGTCTAGGTTATCAGCTAAACTTTCAAACCTGCCATCTGCGTTTTATCATGACTTTGTCTGCAATTACAAGGTTTTTAAGATTAACGGCTTTCGGTCGTGCAAAAAATAGCGTATTAACATTGGACTCAGGTATACCTTTTGATCCCGCAGGGATAACAAGCAAACACACCCAGGAGACTCCTGTATAAAAAGTATGTGAATAATATACGTACGTAAGAAAAGTTCCCATGGACTTATCATGTGGAATCATGATGGCGAAAAGGCGAATTAATTTTGCGTTGCATGTAATAGTGTATTGTACCTTCTCAAGGAAAAAAAATTGAACCCATAGTTTTCTAAAAGAAAAGTAGACAGTCTAGCGTTATTTTATTAGAAAATAATGTTTGTTGTCGTTTTTTCGTCCTTGGTTGAATTAAGGTGTTTGTAGATTAATCTCGAGGAAGAGGACGGGGTGAGCAAGAAAAACTACAATTCAGTTCAATTAAAAGAGATAGACAATATGGAGGCAAAATTTGACAAAGCACGGTATGCAAAGCAATGCAAATGTCTGTCATTGTCAAATTTTGCCTCCATATTACGTCACGAAATAGAGAGAAACCTAAAAGTTTGGAAACTTTCATTATGGCAAAAAATTGAAAAACAAATTTAAAATTTCGCCGCTCCTGCTTTTTTTCTATTGGTTCGACGTCACTACATCTGCTTCGTTTTCAAGTGTCAGTTTTTCTCATCAAATTGTCTTCCCGCATTCAACCATGTCTTTTTGCTATCCCGTTTCATGCATATTCCGTATTTTCTAAGGGGTATTTTGTTAATCTCCTTGAAGTATAGTTACTAGTTACCGAATGAGCTCCTGTATTTCACACTAAACCTGTGTGGTTTAGTGCTGTGCAAATTCATCCGGAATCGTTAATTAATATAAATAATATAAAATTAAATATAAATTAATATAAATTGCACTGGAGTTTCAGGCTGTGACTATAGAAATCTAGCTGCCTCGATGTTTTTTTGTGCAAAAGTTTGTAAATTGCTAAATTGCTTAGAAGAACACTTTTAATGCATCCAGCATTCACCGAAACAAAAAATACGACTTTTCTTATTTTAAAAGTACCTATAGTATCTTTTCCAATGTTTTCATTTTTGAGCTGCAATACCTACTCTATTCTTCGGGAAAATTTTATTTTCGGCACCGTCTTGAACAAAAACTGTCCATACGATTGCTTTGTGGCAATGATAGATAACCAAATCCGCTGAAAGCCATTTTCCGTAAGGATGGTGTCGGTCCTTTGATTGGCCAAAATAGAAGTGATGGATTTTTGATTAGGTATTATAGGTATGGAACTGGATGAGAGTAGTGAATTATGAATCCATGATTCGCTGTCGACAATTATGAGTACGTACTTATCATTTACCATTATTGAGTAATCGAAAAAATTATAATAATTCAGGTAGTATTCAATAGGAACAGAAAAAGCATAAGTTGTCTTTTCATCTGATTTCAGAAATGTTATGATAGCAAAATTATACCTAGCTGAATGAAGAGGTGTGTTCTGGGTCAACTCATACATTTTTATGACCAAGCAATTCATTTCTGAACACGCTTAATGGACTATCGGCCATTGAGTTAAAACAGAAATCTGTTTTCAGTGCACACATCTTGATAAAGTTGCAGGAATTGGCACCGAGTTAGGACATGGAACGGTAAAGGCTAACACCCACAGTAACAGTTATAATCGTAAAGGTGAACCCTTCAAGCTGATGTGACTGTAAAACTGCCTGATTTAGGTCTAATAGCTGTGAGCATTGCCGGAATGACTTTTTCTCTCAGAGACCTTGTCCGACACATCTTTGCCCATTCCGCTCATTGCTCAGGAGGGAGCGAGTATCACAAGCGGAACCGGTGCTTATGGGACGATCTACGCTGTCATTCACGCCACGAAAAATATGCCCGCTACAAACTTTATTTTCCCATAAAACTTTCTCGCGAACATGCAAATGGTCTGGTGCAGGCAACTGTGATGGAATTTAAATTTTTATCCTACCCCAATTTGTTTTATGAGTGAAGGAAATTAAGTCGTTAGTGTCACAGGCTTGGGCCTATCGCTTAAATCCTTGACAAAATTCTCCGTTCTAAATGGGCTCAAACAAATAGCGTTGATCTTACAGTTCCTTCATCCTGTCAGTAAAGCTGGAGTGCGCAGTAAGAGGATTAAAAACTGAATTCCACTTTTGTTAATATGTATTTAATAAATACTGAAAAATAACACTGATGATACTAGAAGCGGATAAATATATTGTTTTATGAAAATTTATTCCGTGTAAACTTCGGTAGAGCAAACAATCATGTTTTTGCAAACATGAAGTTTCGTGCTATATGTTGCCTGATCGGAAAATCGTGTTTCCTGAAGCAAACATTGTTATTAATAAATTATAATATGAGTTTACTCAAAATGGTGTCGAGCCATTTATAGATTTTATGAAAATTGATTTGCTGGCAAAATTGATTATCTAATGCATGTGTGATATAATGCATGTCCCATTCTGGTAATCGGGGATTTAATTCCTTTCCTGATCTCCTTATATGCCTGCATCTCTTGCTGCGCGGCGGCAGTGAATTCAGTTGACCTTGCGAGAGTCTGACAGTCTGGCATTATGCACGCAAGAATGATTTATTGAATCAACGCTCTAGAAGTTTTGTAAAAGACTTAAAAGGAAGTGCGAGCGTTCTGGGACACCACATATGTATGTATCCCTGTCCATGGATAATGCGAAGTTGCCCTTAAACTGTATTAGGTGTAAGAACCAGAAATCTTCAATCATAGTACACTAAAACAATAAACTGAGACAAGGGAAAACACGTAGATTGAAAATGTAAAAGAAAAGGCAGGAAATATACTAACGCAAGAGAAGTGAATAATGAAAGATGGAAGCAATATTTCAAAGAATTCACAGACTGTAACCAAAACGAAGACACAGAAGAAGAGATCCAAGTAACAAAAGGCTACGGAGAGAGCTTACCTACAATAGAAGAGGAAGAAGTAAGAGAAGCCATTAACTAATTGAAGTTAGGAAAGGCCCCTGGTCAAGATGATATCACATCAGAAATGAGAAAACTCATGGGGGATTCAGCAATAGAAAAGCTCCTGGATCTTCTAAACGACGTCATAAGGAAAACAGAAGTATCGAAAGATTGGAAAACAGGAATAATATTGCCATTGTATAAGAAAGGAGACATGAAAGAGTGTGCAAACTATAGAGGTATAACTTTAACCAGCATACCAGGGAAAATATTAGCAAGAATACTAGAGAAAAGGCTAAGGGAAAAATTAGAAGTGACACTAGAGGACACACAATATGGATTCAGAAAAGGAAAGAGCACCCAAGATTTAATATTTGTAGTAAGACAGCTAGGAGAGAAAATGATAAGAAAAGGAAGAGATCTACATATTTGCTATATTGACCTGAAAAAGGCTTTCGACCGGGTAAGGCGAAAGGATGTCTGGAAAAGTTTAGAAAAAAGAAATTATTAAGGCCTTATACAAAAACAATAAGAACAGAACAGAACAGAACAGAACAGATTTATTGAGTCCAAGAACCGTACAAACAGTAAGTATGACAGCGTCAAGATTAATATATGTATATACAAATGGACACACAACTAACAATACATATAAACGTACGTTAACATTACATATTAAAAAATTCATTTAGTGAATAAATACTTTTGCTAAGTAGTAGTTGTTTAGTGGCTGCAGTGAAGTTGTTGTTATTCATTTTCTTGATGGTAAGCGGTAATTTGTTGTAGAGTTTAATGCACCAGTGGTTAATCCCTTGTTGGGTCGTGCTTAGACGATGGTGTGGTATGGAGACATTGTTCCGGCCACGGGTCTCATACCGATGGAAATCTCCGTTTATTTTGAATTTATTTTGCTGTTTGTGTAGGTATGTAACGCATTCCAAGATATATAGGGAGGTAACTGTCAATATGTTGAGTGCCCTAAAAAGTTCTCTGCAGCTGGTGCGATTGTCAACTCCGCATATGGTTCTGATGCATCTTTTTTGTAGTATAAGAACATCTTGTACAAATGGGCTGCTGCCCCATATAATAATTCCATACCGTATTTGGCTCTGAAAACTAGCGTGATAAGCAGCCAACGTCGCCTTTTGATTCGTGACCATCACGAGACGTCTAATGGCGTATAAAGTGGATGAAAGCTTCTTAGTAAGTTCATTGATATGGTGATTCCATTTTAAGTTATGTTGGAAAGTGACACCCAGAAACTTTATCTTTGAGGGGGCTTCTTGTGTATCACTCGTGAACGATATTATTTGAGTTTTGTCACTGTTCAACATTAATTTGTTGTCGGCAAACCAATTTTCCGCCTGTTTCAGAGATGGTTGTAATTTAGCCGACACTTCTTCCTTGTTCTTGTCTATATTGACTATGCTTGTATCATCAGCAAACAAGTATACAGAACTATCCTGTATACTTGATGGTAGGTCATTGATATATATCAAGAACAGTAATGGCCCCAATACTGATCCCTGCGGGACACCGCATTCAACCTGTCGTAACGTTGATTTTTCACCATTGCTGCTGACATATTGTTGCCTCTCACTCAGATAAGAACTAAAAATCTTTAGGCAATTTCCTCTAATGCCGTAGTACTCGAGTTTTTTCAGTAGGATGTCGTGTTCAACACTGTCAAATGTTTACTTAAGTCGCAGCAAGCTACTTGACAAGTCTGCCTATTTTCAATTGCTTCCAAGATGTTCTCCATCACTTCTGCCATTGCGGTTATTGTAGATTTTGTATGTCTGTAGCCGTGCTGACGATTTGACAAAAGGTTAAATTTTTCAAAGTACTTCATGAGTCTGTTCTTTAAAATCGTTTCTAGGATTTTGGACATTGCCGGTAGAACAGATATAGGACGATAGTTGTGTGGGTTGCACTTTTCACCTTTCTTATATATTGGTACCACTCTGGCAGTTTTCATGCAGTTTGGAAATATTCCATTTACGAAGCATCTGTTTATGACCTTGGTTAAGGGTTGGATAATTGCTGGAATTATAGTTTTCATGAAGGAGCTTGACTGGCCATAGACATCCTTTGAATTTTTGTTTTTGAGTTTTTTCACAATTTTAGTTATTTCTTCCTCAGTGACTTCATAGAGGAAGAAAGATGTGGGGATACGATCTACTTGTTTCATTAAGTAAGTTAATGGATCCGTCGTTGTTTGTGGTATTTTTAATTTCGTCTTGAGTCCGATTTCTGAAAAAAATTTGTTGAACTCTTCCGCATTTATGTTGTGTTGCATTGGTTCTGGGCTCTGCTTCGTTTCTTGTTTAATTACTTGCCACATTGCGGCTTGTGGATTCGTGGAAGTAAATATGTATTCGCTGTTTGCCTCTCTCTTTGTTTTTGATATTTCCTTTTTATACAACTGTCTACAGATTTTATACTCGTTTTCCGAGTCTACGTCACTTTTAATTTGTCTTTTTGTGTGAATTGCGTCTAGCAAGTTTTTCATTTGCCTCAATCTCTCATTGTACCAGTTTATTTTCTTCTTCCGCTTTGTGTTATTCCTGACTCTCTCGGGACACACTTTATCAAATTCAGCTTGAATTGTTTGGAAAAATGAATCAAAATCTTCCTCAGGTGTCTCTTCTTGGATACAATTTGTCCAGGAGGTGCTTTTCAGCCTCTCAACCAGCAGTTCCATCTGGTCCGGATTCATTTTTCTAACATAGCTCCGGCTTGGCGTTTTGGATTGGTTGTCGCTGTTTGTGCTTGGCGATATAATTGAACATTGTGCTAGGTGATTGGCAATGTGTGGTTCAAATGTATACGACTCGCTGTTGAGATCGTTTGAATAGATGTTGTCTATACACGTCTTCGTGTTCCCGCTGATCCTCGATGGTCCAGTATAGCAAGGCTTGAGGCCGAATTCCGACATTATGTTGATTAAGCTTCCTGCTTCTTTGCTCGCCTGCATTATATTTATATTAAAGTCACCTGCTATATAGAAACGCTTCTTGGTGTATTGTTTAAATAGTTTACCTAGAAGGGTCTGTAATTTTTCGAAGAATATGTTATTGTTTGCCTTTGGAGATTTGTAGATCGCTAGTACAACAAGGTTGAGATGTTTTACGCTAATTCCTGTTATTTCAAAGTCGACATCACAAGCTGATTGTAAGACTTGCGGGATGACATCGGCTTCTATAGTTGCTTCTACAAAGATTGTTGCTCCTCCATGATTTTGATTGGATCGAGAGAAATTTGAAGCCATTTTATAATTTGATAGGATAATTGAGTTTGATGCCTCTGGTTTTATTCTCGTTTCTGTCAGACAAGCAATGTCAATTTTGTTTGTGTTTAGGAGAAGATTAATTTCGTCTAACTTATTATTTATTGACTGTATGTTTAAATTTAAAATTTTCAGTTTAGTTATGGTTCTCTGAGGGCTCTTCTCTGCGATTGGAGTTCCGAAAAAACTGAAATTTTTTAATTAGAATTCCCCTCGGCCAGATTTCCGCGTTTCTCATTTCTTGGGCAGTTTCAAAGTTGGTGCCGACCTTAAATGACTCAGTCTCTCCATTTTTCCAGCGAGGCAATTTTTCTATCTCAAAATCCGCGTCTGGAAATTTTTTCTTCATATGGTTTTCCACATTCTTTTCTGTCGTTCCAGCTACAGCTCGTCCTATATAAGTCCAGGTTTTCCTGGGCACTGCTAATAGTTCTGTCGATTCTTCCTGTTCTCCGAAGATTTTTAGAGGTTTCCTTATTTTGATCCTACTATCTTGGTTGGGGACGATTTCTGTCTTTGCGCTAATATTCTTATGTTTACTGTCACGGCCCTTTTTTACGACCTGAGTCGATTCCTGTGATTGAGAATCTTCTGCTAGTTTGTCTGGATTTTTTGAATTTTTGGTGTCGGGGATATTGAGGGAATCGGTCTGGGTTAATACTTCAGTGTTCCTGGAATTAATAGTACTTATCCCCTTCTGAGAGGGTGTTTGTTTATTTATGGTATCCGCAATCGCTCCTGCCGAGGCTCCTGCATTTTTTGCGCTGCTCTTATCATAGGTTTTTGTTGCCGTCGATCGACTGTTCAATAGGGAAATATGATCCGATAATATTTTGAAGAACAAGGTGAGAACGTTAAATGAAGAATCATCTGCATTTCAAACAAGAATAGGCCTAAAACAGGGATGTATCTTGAGCCCACTTCTGTTTTCCATAATCATAGACGACGCAATAAAGAGTAGCAAAAAAAGGTGCAGAAATATGCAAGTAGGAAATTGGAAAATGGAGACAGAGTTATATTGCAAGAATTAATGTTTGCGGACGATATGATTTTAAATAACAGACTCAGAAAAAGCACGGCAACGAAATCTAGAAATATATCAAACAGAATTTAAAAAATAAATATGGAAATAAATACAGAGAAAACAAATACAATGATAAATTGCAGCAGAAGAAAAGAAACACAATATTAAAATTAGTGGGAGGGTTTTAGAACAGGTGAAAAGATACAAACTTAGGAACAATTATAGCCGACAATGGAATGATAGATAGTAAAATAGATGAAATAATAGGGAAAATAGGACTAATATATCGGCTGTCCCAAAAAAAACGGACAAAATAGTCTTTGAAATAAGTCAGCCATTTCTTAACCGATTTGGATATACTTGGTCTCAAATTAAAGTCAAGGAATCAGGCTTTCGAACTTTGCAAGAAACGTCGACAGATGGCGCTGCTGTTCCAGCCTTTTTAATACTTGTCTTTAAGGCTTATTTTAGGTGCTGGGGGATTGGTCGGACAACAACCAATAGTTATGAGACTCAAATAGCCTTGAAGATCTTTCTTTTTTCTTTAAAAATCTTTTTTCAGACGTCCATTTGGCGTAAGAATTAATGTTCTGTGATTTTTCCAAAAAAGTGTTTTTGCGTATTTTCATGCTTCCATAACCATGACTAAAGTGACTAAATTGATGCACATAGGGCTTCATTTTCAATAACAACAGTTCAGTTGCCCCCCACTGGCATCCACGCGACTGTTTTCACCATATTCGTTCATTTATAACTGAAAATTAAGATTTATATGCATTACTGTTCTTTGGTCATGGCCATTAATGCGTGAAAATACTCAAAAACACATTCTTTTTTAAATTACAGAAAATTAATGCTTAAGCCAAATCGATTTCTGAAAAAGGATTTTTGAACAAAAAAGAAAGATCTTCAAGGCTATTCTAGTGTCATACCGATTGGTCTTTGACTGACCAATTCCCATGCAGCTAAAATAAACCTTTAAAGCAAGTATCAATAGGACTACTACGGCAGCGCCATCTGCCGTAGTTTCTCATACAGTCGAAAGCCTGATTCTTTGGTTTTAATTTAAGACCACGTCCATCCAAATCGGTTAAGAAATGGCAGACTTATTCCCAAAAATATTTTGACCGGTTTTTTTTTGGGACACCTGATATAATGCACATCATTTCTTGGAAAGAAAGAAGTTCCGAAGAAGATAAAAACAGAAGTATACAAGAAAGTGGTAAGACCATCATTAATTTATGGCAGCGAATCATGGGCCATCACAAACAGGAATAAAAGCAAAATCATAGCCACCGAAATGAGATTCCTGAGAAAAATAGGAGTTGCAAGAAGAGACAGGATTAGGAATACGACAGTCATAAGCCAACTGGAGATAAAGTCAGTCGAGAGAATAATAGAAGAGAGGCAGTTGGGATGGATGGGATGGGACATGTCCACAGAATGGAAGATGACAGGATAACGAGACGAATTTATGAAGCAAGAGTCCAGGGTAGAAATAAAAGAGGCCGCCCACGGCCGCACGGCAGAAGAAAGAGGCTTACGATGTAAGGAGGTTAGACAAACAGCTCAAAATAGAATACAATGGAAAATGAAAATAAGCGAAAAACCACATACATGAAATAGGTATATGTGTTTTTTGTAACATAATATGTCCGACACCTTAAAAGGTAGAAGGACCAATAATTAAATAAAATTAAAAATATTGGCTGATCGGAAAATCGTGTTTCCTGAAACAAACATTGTTATTAATAAATTATAATATGAGTTTACTCAAAATGGTGTCGAGCCATTTATGGATTTTATGAAAATTGATTTGCTGGCAAAATTGATTACCTAATGCATGTGTGATATGGTGCATGTCTCGTTCTGGTAACCGGGGATTTAATTCCTTTCCTGATGCCCCTTGCATCTTTTGCTGCGCGGCGGCAGTGAATTCAGTTGACCTTGCGAGAGTGGCACTATGCACGCAAGAATGATTTATTGAATCCACGCTCTAGAAGTTTTGTAAAAGTCATGTCGTCTCAAAAGAAAGTGAATACTCACTTAAAGGAAGTGCGAGCGTTCTGGGACACCACGTATGTATGTGTCCCTGCCCATGAATAATGCGAAGCTTTCAAGTCCAACAAAAGATCCAGTTGTCCTTAAACTGTATTAGGTGTAAGAACCAGAGATCTTACGCTCTCATTTCAACTTTACCTCATTTAAAATGTGGCTTTTGCATTAATTAGCAGTTGTTATTTTTTGAAATTGCTAATAATATTTTTAAAGAGCTTTAAAAATGTTTGGTCGATTGTTCATTGTTATTCTGCTAGATTGGCATTAATTAGTATATAATAACAAACACAGAATGGAAAATGGAAATATTAAATGACTATTGAAGCATGAATTATTAACTAATTATAAGCTGAAATGGATGTGTATTATTACATAAAACTTGAACAACTCTATCATTGTTAGCGGACGAGTTGAATAGTATGAATACGTAATGAGAAAAATTCGTTAATATTTGATGGTTTGAATAGTGCGATGAGAATCGTGATGGAAATTGAAGAGGTGAGATGTCATCGGAAGCAGGAATATAATAAATATCCGTTTTTATTTATTTTTGTGAAGTAGGGAAGAAGTAACAATACGAAATCATATCGACATCGGCAGAACTTATAGCAGCAGTTCAAGTCAATATTTCAATGTTCACTTGTGGGAGAACGAATTGAAAAGAATGATTAACGGTTTCGTAGTACGGCGAGCGTTCGAACTAATGATAAATGACAGAATTTCATTTGCTGAAGGAACACACCGCCTTGGGATTAAGTTTCCGATCTTTAATAAACATTATAATGATGTGACCGGTTGAAAGGTTGATTAAAAGGTTTAAGTGGTAGCATGACGGCAAGATATTCATCTTGGTTAGGTCTTCTGGAGGTGACAATTCCAAAGGGGTTTATATGATAAAGAGGGTGGTTGAGCAAACCGCACTAAATATGTCACTGGTGGATCAGTTTCTCCATGAATTACAGCCTCTATACCGAGAGTTATACGTGCAGATTTGGTGGAGGCGCTCGGTTGAGACAGTAAATTGAAGCAACTTCGGACGTTCCTCCTAACTTCTAGCTGAGGCATTTGTAATTCATAATGTGCTGTCATCCGTATAAATATGAATATTTTAATGTCTCGGCTACCCCTCATTGTGCTTTCCTGTTATTTGTCGAGATGTAAAATAATGGCAGCCAGAAATCCTACAATGGCATGTAAATTTTTAGGCATTCAGGTCAATGTGGAAATGTTGTCTTACGCAGCAAGTGAATCGTCCCTAGCTGCTTTACCCTTTGATCCTTTCTTCTGGATAAATAGTCTAATTGTTTTATTACGGGGGTTCACTTGAATCATAATTAATCTTGAAACATTGAACAATGAGGTTGATGCAGCGCCTTTGAAATGTGGCAACTTCGTAAACTAAGAGAAATCGCGCGCAGTGAAGACTGTTAATCATTGTTTATAGCTGATAGAAATGTGATGTTTTAGTTTGGCTGTCCTGAATTCAATTCATTCCTGGGATGCAATTTTATAAACTATTTATAACCATTTCCCTTAATTATGTGGCAACGCAGTGAAACCAGTTTTAAGATGAATCAAATAACTGAACGCAGCTGAACTGAAGAAAATTAAAAATACATATACATACATACAGGATGAGGATGTTCTGAAATTAAGCTGCAATATTTTACCAGTGCCTTCTACGATCAAAAATAAAGCTAAAATTTTCAGTAAATATTTGTCTAAAAATGCTTCCTAAGCTACAGCCCTTCAAAGAGTACTCGAAAGGTCCGTTTTCTGAAAATTACTCGAATATTGTAAATAGCAGGATTTTGAAATTTGTAGCATAGGTTAGTGTTATCACTAGCTTTCTTTTGAATTTTTTTCAGATTTTTATTTTAGTCAGAGGCGTGCGTTCTTGGGGGGCATAACGCATTTTTTCTTTATTATTTTGCATTAAATTAATTAGGGAACCAGGAAAATATAAAGTTGAATTCCCCACGTAAATCCCTATGGGCACCTTGGAGAGTAGGCATACCGTATACCGTATAATTGATTTCTGCAGTAAAATCCACCTGTTTCGTTTTCCGTCAATCGCTGGAACAAATCTCAAGAATTATGCAATTTTCTTATTCTGGACGTATTATTTCCCCCTGATCCATTAACCAACAGTTATTAAAGACAGACATTTTTTACGTTCTTGTCCACATATGGGTTTTATGGAACAATTTACGGTTATTGGAAACCGAAAGTTTGCTGCAATAAATCGGAATTGAAGCCCCTTGATACAGTTTCGCTACTGAATCGTAAACACAATGGAATATATGCCTAGACACGTGCGCCATGGGACGACCGTCGTTAACCGTACACACGAAGATACAGTTAAAAAGAAAAAAAAGGGATGCTACAGTTCGCTGGAGGTGTCACACATAATAGAGTACCGAGTTAAAAAAGCGATTTATTTATCCTGCTTGCATGCAGACTGTGATGAATTTATGTTTTTGGCAGGAGAGTTCTCAAAAAAATGGCAATGGAGAATTTAGATGACAATTTAAAGCTCGATTTAAAATTTCTCATTTTCTAACGCATTTTTCATTAATGTTGCAGACCCTAAAATGCAAACAATCTGCGCTTGAAATTACAGAAGGTAATTTTAAAAGTCTAGAGTGACATGTTTGTTTAATTTTCACTCGAGTCACTCTACCACATTGTGCTTAGCACTCGTCTAATTTAGTTTTAATTTAACTTGTTGGTAACACTGAACCAACAACTCCGAACCCAATTAAAGAACGGAATATCGAATTACATTTAACTTCGCTATGTGTCGAAGAAAAAAATGGCAAACTTAAAAGAGAAAGTGTGAAGGAGATTAAAATTTTAATAGCGTTATTATAGCATCAAAAGAATTTCCTTAGTGATACCCTAATTAATTTCATTCAAGTTAATAAAAATGAATTTCGATCAAGCAAGAGCACATAATTGAAAGTGTTATGAGATTACTTTCCCACGAGAAACGACAAGAACAAAGGGAATAATAAGAACCAGTGGAATTATTTAGAAAATCTACGAGTTTCATACAACTGAACTAATTTTCTTCCGTAGATTGATCGGGAAAAGATTAAACTAATGGTGTTAGTTTTTCCCAGTTCAATTAAGTTTATCAGGGAGTTGGAGGTCGTGTTTCCCGTGCTGAAATTAACAACGTTTTTGCTCTTATACCAAACCGGCTGGTGAAGAGGTCTTTTGTTATACAAATTGATTATACCCAACTGCAAAGCTGAGCACCTCTAAATAAGATTTGCAGGGCAAAAAATCCTTCACTCTATAGACATAATCAATGGTGCTCTAGGTTGGTTTAATTTGGAAAATTTTACATCTTCCATTGTTAATTTAAAACGATTCTGGAGAAAAATTTTTGCCAAAAAAGGCAATCGTTAGACACAAACGTCGACTAATATAGTATATTAAAAAACACGTTTCATAAAGCCAATTATTATCGCACGAGGATGTTTGGTCAACGAGGGCGAAAAGCCCGAGTTTTACAAAATCCGAGTGCGATAAGAGCCTCCTGAAACACGTTTTTTATACAATTGTTTCTATTTCGGATACTCAACTTGTTCATATTTTCAAGAAAAATTCAGATTGTTATTTTCAAAGACAGGCTTGGACGTTAATTCGATTGTTAGACACAATAGTTGTCTAGGTTACGATATAAACAAAAGCCGTGCTCTAATAGAGCACATTAGAGAACGCGTTTGGGTGTCATAAAGTGTTCATTAGGAAACCGAAATAGAAAATAGTATATTAAAAAACACGTTTCATAAGGCCAATTATTATCGCACGAGGATGTTTGGACAACGAGGGCGAAAAGCCCGAGTTTTACAAAATTCGAGTGCAATAAGAGCCTTATGAAACACGTTTTTTATACAATTTTTTCTATTTCGGATAGCCAACCTGTTAGAAAGAAATTGGCTTTTAATTTTCAAAGACAGAGGTCAATGTTTGTTTGACAGTTGGCGATTGTTGGACACAATCGTTGTCTAGGTTACGATGTAAACAAAAGCCGTGTTCTAATGGAGCATATTAGAGAACGCGTTTGGGTGCTATAAAGTGTTCATTGGAAAACCGAAATAGAAAAAAAAGTATTATCAAATTCTGCTTTATTATAAAGAATTTTGGATAGGATAGTTAGCACAATGATCATTCATTATACCAAAAGCTTCTCATGAATGAATTTCATATTAGTTTTAATCGAACGTGAAAATAAAAACTGGCACGCAATTACTCTCCTATTGTTTAATGTACTTGCATTAATTGCATGAATTTTTTATTTAAATAATAAATTAGTGCGATTTGGAAGTTATGGATATGGTAATGGGAAAAATGTGTAGTCATCACAGAGTCTGTGCGGTTCTGGATATGGGTTAGCCCGATTTAGAGTACGGAGGCGAAGAAGGAAAGCGAAATCCAATTTTCACTTTATTAAAATTAATCGTGATTATATGGTGCGTCAGCTTTTAAGTGGTTATTTATGGTTATTATTATTTCTACAGCACTGGCTGCAATGGTGACCAAATAACGATATTTCATAGGTTAATTCGGACATCCTTTACCCACAACCATCCGATACAATAGCGAAAATATTGACGACGGTAAAGGCCGCGAGCACAACGTAATAAATTACAATAATAACAAAATATAACGATGCAGTTTGCGAAATTCCATTAATGGCTGCCACGCACAAATTTGCTGGTGTGTAGGTATATCGTTCATATAATAAATAACCAGCGCTATATCAATCCGATCACATCATGGCGTTACAAACTATTTTTGGTGCAAATTATAACAATTTCAAATTACCTGCTGTGCGTGCTTTATCTGCCACATATCAACTTTGAATTAACCATTTCCCATGCTAAAGCTATCAATTAATTTTGCAATACACGTCGTGGCCCAGACTCTTCTAAATTGTTTTACTGGATCTGAGGTGGATGCATTATCAATTTAATGTCATGAGAGTAATAACTGTAAAGTGCAACAATGTTCAATGAAAACCGCTGTGGCGTTTTATTCTACCGAAAGCTTATTTGATGAAACATGATTCGGGCTTTTGAAGACGCTATTTCATGCAATGAACTCTAGGCGAGAACTGTAATGGGATACTAAAAATTCTTCATTGCGAAACTTACCTTGCTCTATCAAGTTTTCCTTTAATGACTTCACCGAAAACAAAGCAGCGTCACTACTTGCTCGGGGTTCGTATTTTCCGTGGAAAACCTGTCATTTAAGAAAAAAATTCGTATTTCATATTTTACGTAAATATGTAGGAACATCACCTTACTAAGTCGACTGTCTGAATTTGATGCCTGAGAGGGATTTGGCGAACTGGCGAATGATAGAAAATAAATTTGTGAATAAATGCAGTTATCAATACATACAACTTACGAGAAAAGCAAAATATAAATGTTCTTCCTCTGCGTTTAAATGGTACGCTCTGCGTTTAAAAGGTCAGATGTACTTTGTTCCAAAAATTTCAGCTTTAAGCTATCGAAAAACTTAAGGCGTCTACACATTCGTAGGACTGTCTAATGCCAGTTCTTTGAAAATATTTTTTATTTTTGTAAATTATAGAAAAAAAAATCAGTGCAGGTCAATTTGAAACGTATTAAATACACCCCTTCCATTAAAAATTTCAAAAATTGACATCAGACGAACCTATAATAGTTATTTGTTTAACAAGGCAAAAAAATTGCAGATTTACTGCCGGTAGTCATTAAAAGTGCATTTTTACTGCCTCCTTTGCGGCACTAAAATGCGACTTTTTTAATGACAATCGGCGAAAAAATTATGTGTTCAGCACGACAAAAAAATTGCAGATTTACTGGCGCGGCTGAAGTTTTATAGCCGCGGCGATAGCCGAGAATAGTTATTTGTCTTGTCCCTGACTGGAAAATTTCCCCGTTTTTATTTTGCGAAAAAAACTATCCCAAAAAAAGTCTGATTTGCTTCTCATTTTGATGTCAGTTTGTTAGGTATGTGACAGTTCAGTCTTGTGTGGTCAATAAATTTTGCAAAGAGACGGCACAAGGCAACCTTTTCCGATCTTCTCTACCGCGGGTGATAACTTTTGACTTCGATTTTGACTTTTTATCGCTTCCGGTTTCGCCACAAATCGGTATATTTTTACATTTTTGGAATCTAGGGGTCATTCTGAGTATTGTAGTGTCATTTTGGTCAGTTTTTTCTTCTTTTTAGAGAAATTTGGTTCTGAAACTACTGGAATGCTGTGACACGTATTTTTTGTTTTTTATTGAGATCGGTATTATCGTAAAATGTATAATATTTCGTTTATTTAAACCTTAGAGCGTCAAAATATGGAAAAAAGTTTTTTGAGAATAACTCAATTTTTTCAAATGGTACCATGCCGGTACCGGTACAGATATTTTCTTGTGCCTGCAATGATACTGCTTCACTGCTCACCATTGGCATCTTCTAAACGGGAAAAAATACGTAGTCGGTATAAATCAGAGAAAAGTTGCCCCGTCTCTTGGAGATAATCTGAAGAGAGTTCTCAGATTTCTTTATTCGTTCCTGAGTTATAGTGCAAAATCTGAAAGCTGCGATTTTAAAGAAAAACTTTCTTACGACTAATAGGGCTTATTACGGTGAATCTCAATCATTGGAAAATTTGTAATCATTGAAAAATTGGGATATACCTTTAGCATTTTTGACAGCTGTCGATTGAATGACATCGACAGAAATCTTTTAGGTATTCTAGATTTTGAGCAACGACAGTCAACTTTTCTTTTTCTTTGGCCACCATATTGGATTTTAATACAACCTAATACACAAAAAATTAACTTTTCATAACAATAAGGACTTTTTTGAAAAAATATGTCATAGCTTGAGTCACACAAGGCCACGTTGTCCTTTCGAACAGTTGTCTTTCGAACAATTTACCGTAACTCGCTCCTGCCCTCCTTTTCACTTTTTTTGTAGGATAATAGCCCACTTCTGGTAAAGCTGGCACTATTGAATTAAATTTTTTAACATCAGCGCCCAGTCGCTTGGACAGACTTTATAGTACGGTCAAATTAGCTTGAAAAACACTCAAACATGGAACTAATTTGTAACAAGCATTTTTTTGTTGTAATGTGTTCGTCTTCCCATTCTCTTTAACAGAAAAAAAGTTCAATTACCTTCGATGAGCGGAAGACCAAAAAAAATGGCCGCCATTTTGAAAATTTCAGTTTTTTCTAATTTATAGAAAAACCGTAAGGAATATCAATGACAATGCTTTTACAAAAAACGTGCGCAATGAAAAGACCTATCCACCGATGTGTATAACATAATACTTCGATGAGCGGAAGACTAAAAAAATGGCCGTTATTTTGAAAATCTCAGTTTCTTCCAATTTATAGAAAAACCGTAAGAGATATCAACAACAGTGCTCTTACAAAGAATATGCAGAATGAAAAGACCTATCCATTGATGTGTATAACATAATAAGTTGTTGATAAATAAAATGACCGTCATTTTGAAATTTCTATTTCTTCGAATTTACAAGCAAACCTTAACAGATATCAATAGTAGTGTTCTTACAAAAGAAGTACAGAATGAAAAGACCTGCAGTGATGATGCAGTTTTGCGTTTTTTTTTATTACAGTTGCTGATTGCCAAGAAATTTTCTCAAAAAAAATTAAAATTGAAAGTGCATTTTTACTGCCTCTTTTGCGGCAAAAAAATTATGTGTTCAATTTTGCCTTGTTAAACAAATAACCATTGTAACTACAAAATGTGAAAAATAATTAAGTTTAAATTATTGCAGGTATTTGACAAAATCAGTGTCTCACTCGACATCTTGATTATATTCTTGTTCTTGTTTGTAAGCATTTAGACACAATGTTCCATCACAATAGGTGCACATTACCGAACACTCCATGCCAAATCTTCTGCAGTAACAAGCTTTGGCACAATTAGAGTTTCTGCACTTACAAAAAATTAAATTTAAAATTTCTTCGGGGGCTAGTATTTTGCTTAAAAAGGTTCAGAACCGATTTCTTACCTTTTTTAAAACATGATGAGGTTGTGTCACAACCTAATAGTGCATGAATGAAAGGCAGTATGCTGGCTAAATCCGATAATTTGTACCTCAAATTTTTAATATCTGTGACTGTCCGGTTTTGCAGCTTTTCCAGGTCGTAAACATATTAGATATTTATTTTATTAGGAGTTTAAGTAAGACATTATGTGACGAAGTACGGAAGTTTATCCAGACGAGTCACATAATGTCGCTTAAACTCCGAATAAATACAATAATTTATTTTCAAACGAAAAAATCGAAATTTTTCTACTCACGTCTGTTGTGCGTCACTTTGACACTTTGCAAAATGATGGATTTAAACTCCTCCGGAGTTTAACACTCCGCTAATAATGGTGTCATAGAAATGACAACAGTCATTTAAATAATTGTTATGTGAGGTTTGTAAATAAAGATATTTTATACTATCACTAGAAACACCCCACTACACCGAAACACTTGATTTTCACTGCTGACGCGTTTCGAACACAATGTGCTCATTATCAAAGCCGAAGCTTTGGGTGTTTCTAGTGATAGTGCATTTTTCCACCGAAGTTGTCCAGTGTTTCCATAGTGAAAGATATTTTATTTTCATTGTTTCCCAAAAATTCAACCTGAGTGGACACTACAGTCATACTGTTTTGAAAGAAAATAACAGGAGCTTGTTTGGATCTTCGTTTTCGTTCTTCGCCTTTCGTACCTAGTGGATTGTCGTAACTATCTAAAATTGAGATTGAGCCCTTTCATGTCCAAATTGACTATCACGCCATGCCTATATGCATGGGTATATATAGATATGTGATAAATTTTAAGAGGCAAACTAATAATTATTATGTGTTATACATCAGTGGATTAGGTCTTTTCGTTCTGCATCTCTTTTGTAAGAAAAGAACACTATTATTTATATCTGTTAAGGTTTGCCTGTAAATTCGAAGAAACAGAAATTTTCAAAATTGAGGGCCATTTTTTTATCATCAAAGTGTTATGTTATACACATCAATGGAGGTCTTTTCATTCTGCACTTCTTTTGTAAGAACACTATTATTTATATCTGTTAAGATTTGCTTGTAAATTCGAAGAAACTGAAGATTCAAAATGGCGGCCATTTTTTTTTCCATCGAATTATTCTGTTATACACATCGATGGATAGGTCTTTTCATTCTGCATATTCATCGTAAGAACACTGTAGTTGATATCTCTTATGGTTTTTCTATAAATTGGAAAAAACTGAAATTTTGAAAATAACGACCATTTTTTTTGGTCTTCCGCTCATCGAAGTATTATGTTATGCACATCAGTGGATAGGTCTTTTCATTCGGCACCTTTTTTGTAAGAACACTGTCATTGATATTCCTTACGGTTTTTCTATAAATTAGAAAAAACTGAAATTTTCAAAATGGCGGCCATTTTTTTTGGTCTTCCGCTCATCGAAGGTAATTGAACTTTTTTTCTGTCAAAGAGAATGGAAAGACGAGTACATTACAGCAAAAAAATGCTTGTTACGAATTACTTCCATGAAAATCTCTAAATTGACTGTACTATTAGCGTATAAAGCGATATGTCTCTATACAGGGTGAGTCAAACGGGAGGGGCCACACCTTATGACTTCTTTCGTTTGCAACATATCAGAACCATTCTTGGGAAAGTCAAATGGTTATTTGTAGACTACATCTCGACAACATCAATGGTTCCAAAATATTTTTATTTCATTGGCTAGCGCCATGTCACTTTGTTACTTTAAATGGCACCCTCTATATGTCTTTATTGTATGTGAAAAAATCATCCTCTTATATAATGAAAATTTCTTGAAGAAGTTTTCCCAAAAGTGTGGATCTGGCCCTTTATTTTACGACCTATTCAGTTTATCAAAAAGTTCTTCCAATAAAAGTTGAAAGGTAATAAACTTAGACGCATCTGTTGATGTGATTAACTCGACATAATCTTGCAATAAAAAAATATGTCTGACCTAATTAGTAATTACTCAGCGAGACTCAATGAAGAAGACATCAAGAGAAACTTTTATTGGAACAATTTTTTGATAAAGTGAATAGTTTGTGAGATAAATGACCAGATCCATACTTTTGGGAACACGTTCAATTAATATTTTCTTGAAATTTCTATTATGTAAGAGTATGATTTTATTATACCGTTGTAAAGAGAATCAAAAATGCTACTTGATGCAATAAAAAATATATACAGGTGCAGTTTAAAATAACGAACTGACATGTCGTTGTTCAATGAAATAAAATCAGTTTGGGATCACTGATGTTGATGGGCTCTCCCGTTTGACTCACCCTGTAGATATCTTTAAGAATTCATCGGACAATAATTTAAGTTTGATATTGTTAGTAGCTTCAGAAGCGAATTATAATTTTTTTGGCATCTGATTAAGCTTTGAGCAAAGTTTTCTTCCCGATTTTAATTTTCCTTATAAAACTTTAATGTAATTTCCTGCATAAATCTCCAAGTTGACGATCATACTCAGTGTAGGTTTAAGTCATTTTCGTTGTATTTTAAAAGAAATAAAAACAAACCACTTAGGGAAAAATCAACGAGTAGTCTAAGTGAGATCTTCTGTTTCCTGCATCCTCCGCATAGAACTCGAGGAAGGTTGCGTTGGTTAATTTATTTTTGCTCAAGTCCTTACCAACTCTCAACACAATTCCCGTACATTTTTCAGCTTGTGAATAGTTGAAAAATGCTTGTATAATAATAATGTTTCTCGTTTCAGAATGACGGTCGAGTATAACGACTCTGGTAACGAAACGTTGTTAAAAATATCTCCGGTTGAGGTGGAGGATGAAGCGACGTATAAATGTGAAATTACGTATTTGGAAGTGAGGGAGAATTGCGACGTGGTTCAAATTGTCAAGCTCACAACCCTGGGTAAGTATTATCGACCCGTAAAGTAGAAGTAGAGTTTAATTTAAATCCGTAATAATTACGAACGAAACAAAAAATTTCGTTGGGTGAATTAGATGCATTTCGACCGTCTATATTCACAACGGACCAAATAAATCAAAGCGCCGTTTTCCCATTGGAAAGTGTTCAACACCACAGCGGCCCGATGGTAAATCCTCTGCGATTTATTATAGCAACACCATGCCAACATAAATCATTTCGAGATATCGCCACAATGATAGGGCCTCGTAGCCTTTTAAATTTGGGCCAACGTCACGACGGAGGATCGCAGGATTAACCGTAGGGTGCGAATTCCTGAAACGGGGTAACTCGGGTAACATATCGCCGACGTCGGGCTATCGATAAATGGTGTGAAAAATACCATAAACCAAGATGTCCGAGTTGTGTATCGGCTGCGGTTCCGTTACCGGTAAGAAATCAAATGCCTGTCAGAACTTCGACTCCTTTGAGTAACACACGGACTCGGAAGAACTTAAGTGTTATAGCTTTGCCAGCGCTAAATTTATTGGATACCGATATTCCACAATAACCACCCCACATATTATGATATGACCCCGCATATTAGGGCCGGACCTAAAGAAATGGATCTCAATTCCCAACGCAACACTACAATATTTCCATGCAAACACACGGAATAAAACCGCTGGTGCTAAAAAAATCACAAGCGTTTGGTTTGTGTCAGCATCCCAAAGATTCAGTTATTTCAAAAATAGGCTACCTCTGAGGCGATTTAACACTGCACCTTGTCGCCTTATCTATGAAAGATTAGATCGTATTATCTTACCTGCGTATTTATTCCTACACATTATCCTGTAAACGAGGGTTCTCCTTGCATCGTCACGGGACCAGTAAATCTTAAGAAGAATACCGCATATTAATATTACAACAGACGCTAAAAGACACTTATTTGTAAATTTCAAGTAAGCAAATCCTTTTTATTTATAGCGTTTTAAAAAATTCAGCTTTACTCCCATAGACGGATGACTAAAAAAAAACCGGACAAAATATTTTTTCCAATTTCTTTTTAATTTTATGACCGATTTGTCATAGTGTGGGCTTAAGTAAATGCTAAAGAATCAGGTTTTCAGGATATGATGCAAAGTCACAGATGGCGCTGCTATCGCACACTTAATGCCGCTCATTTTGAAGCCATAGTTTGAATGCTTGGGGCTTGGTTAATTTTCGACCAATCGTTTTCGGACCGGAATCAAATGAAAGAGCGATTTTTGCCCTTTCAGATGCTTTTTACTGCCCTAAATTTCGTTGACAGGATATTTTTCTAGAATTTCTTCAAAAAAGTCTGTAATGCGTCTTACGAGAAGACAACAGGAACCTAATTCGCTCTTGCAACTGCGGCAAATTTTCAATTATTGCCACTATATTAACCTCCCCACAACCAATATAAAAATGGGAGGTTACTGCAATCAGTCCAAAATTCGAAATTGAGATAACACCAGATCTTTACGTTTCAAGGTCTCAGGATCACGAAAAAGTGGTTTTTAAAAAATGTCTGTGTGTATGTACGTACGTATGTACGTATGTACGTACGTATGTATGTACGTATGTACGTATGTGAGCACGATTTCTCGGAAACTACCGAACGGATTTTAGTGAAATTTGGTATGCAGGTTAGTGTTGGCCCACTGGTGAGCCCAGTTAATTTTGTCGCGAATCCGAAGATGCCAAGTGCCTTTTAGGCATGTAAACTATGAAATTTGACTGATGAACACTAATTTTTCTTAACAGCGCATGAAAGGTCTTGAAATTCTGTATCTGAAAGTGTACCCACACTTAGCGCCTTTTTGGCATAAAATCGAAAAATTCGAAGTATTGAGGAAACATTAAATAACACGCTACAGCCCAAACTGCTGGATCGATTTGGCTGAAATTTGGTAGGTAGAGATACCGTCACCCGCCGAAGAGCTGATTTAATTCTGGTGGCAATCCGAGGGCGGCAAGTGCCATTTTGGCATATCAACTTTGAAATTTGAATAATGAACTCCTATTTTCTCTATCAGCACATGAAAAGTCTTCAAATTTTGTTTTCAAAATTGTACTCAACCTTAATGCCCTTTTGGCAAAAGATCGTAAAATTCACAAAACTCACAGAAAACCCATTTGGTTTGGTGGAGTAAAACTTAGGCATAGTAAATAGTAAAATTTAAGTGATATTAGTGATAGGATTGGATCATTCACCAAGTGGGGAGGTTCCAGCCGCTTCCGTAGCTGCCCATTTTTTTATAGGAAACTTTCTGGTAATACAAAAAATGCAAAAACCGAGGGGTTATCCACTGCTGGCAATACGCGTACAAACATAGGGTCAGTACCTACATGTCAATACGACAATACTCACAACACTTCAATACTTGCCAATACGTGTCAATACATGTTAACACGCGGCAATACACTGTCAATACTGCTCGAATAATGCGGAATCAATACTTGTTAATACGGGATCAATATTTGTCAATACTTGAGAATACAAAGTAGTACCTTCCCATTTAATTGAATTTGTCAATACATGTACGAAATTTTGACCACTTATTGACCCCTCGGCCTCGGCAAAAACAAGAAAATGTAAATGACTTTATTATAATCTCAAAATTGAAGAGAAGGTCGGTGCCGTGGGCGTTCACTATTAAAATTGACGTTAAAGTAGCAACGCGCCATAGCAACGTAAACAAATATTATTTTTTAGTCTGTTAAATTGTTTATAGAAGTGTATGGGATAAGCCACTATTTTGGGCCAAATATCAGGTTAAATGAAATATTATATCTCTTTTACACCGGCAAAGTCATATTAACAAAAAAAAGAATGAAAATAAGGTACCTACAATGAAGAAAAAACCCATAGAGGGTATTGAAGTTTATAGGGTTACTGCACTTGCTTCAATTTGAAAATAAAGTTCAATTAAGAATAAATTTGCAATTTTGTCTTATTTCCAACAGTGTTTTCAAAATACCGCACACGTGATTTTTTGTGCATAGTTTCCTTATGTGTTCTAGAGTATCTGTGATAACTGGTTAACTGAAATGGAAAATCGAAACTATATCTTGGCTGTGTTCTTAGACTTCAAAAGAGCTTTTGAAACTGTAAACTGTGATTTGTTATTACATAAACTCAAAAAATTGGGAATTGACGGTACGGTTCTTTGCTGGATTAAATCTTATTTGAGTGGCAGAAAGCAGACTGTAAATTATGATGGTCAAATTTCGGTATTACGAGAGATTGAGCATGGAGTACCTCAGGGATCCATATTGGGCCCTCTTTTATTCGTTCTGTATATAAACGACATCATTAAATATGTTAAGTTTTGTGAAATACAAATGTTTGCCGATGATATTATGTTATAAAGGGTGTCCCAAAAAAAACCGAACGATTTATTTTTGGTTATAACTTTATTATTATCGGACCGATTTTTCTCAATTTTATACGAGACGTAGCCAAAAGATGAGGCTTTTAGAATCTGCAACCATTTTCCAGATGGCGCCACTAATAAATTTTTTGCGGCAGTTTTTTACAAGAACACTTTTTGATTGGCTGGAGTTGAACCATCTGTGAACCGATCAAAATGAAATTAGTGTAGGATGGAAGCTAATGATTTTCTTTTCTAAACCAATTTTACACAATTTCATTCTGACCGTTCTTGATTCATTTATAATTTTTTTTGTGATGCTTTAAAACAAGGATTTTTGAAGATTTATTTTTTATTTGGCCACCGATCTTGACAAAATTTGCAAAATCCTAAGTAACACCATCAATATTTCACAAAATGATGTCACTTTGCAGATGGCGCCACCCTAGCAAATTTTTATGAACACATTTGATTCAAAAATTAACGAGAATAATATGAAATTGTTATTATACTCTGTCCGGGATCCACACGACCAAGATTCACCCAATTTCCATGGCGACTCACACAATGATTCGCCATGGAAATAGGGTGAATCTTGGTCGTGTGGATCCCGGACAGACCATAGTAAAAAATATTAGCACTAAAAGCGGCTACAGACAACAGGCTGGATTGGAATAAACAACAATTCTGGATTTTAAAATAATCCAAATATGTGCTTTATAACAGTCATAAGCTGAAGAACAACTTGTCCAGTTTACAAACAAGTCAATGTTAGACCATTTTTTTGGGTTTCATTTATTTTAACATTTTGTACAACCATATAGTACTTAAGTTAAATTCCTGCACAAAGTACCTAACGTTATTTTACGAAAGATTTATGGTGTTACTAAGGATTCTGAAAATTTTCTCAAAATCGGTAGCGAATTAATATCAAATAAATCTTTAAAAATCCGTTTTAGAGCATCACAGAAAAATTTGTAAATTAATCATGAAGGTTCAGAATAAAATTTTGTAAAGTTGCTTTGGAAGAGAAAAGGATCTGCTTTAAACTTACACTATTTTCATTTTGATCGCTTCACAGATGGTTCAACTCCAGCCAATCAAAAAGTGGCCTTGTAGAAAACTGCCATAAAAAATTTATTAGTGGCGCCATCTGGAAAATGGTTGCCGATTCTAAGAGCCTCATCTTTTGACTACGTCTCGTATAAAATTGGGGAAAATCGCTCCAATAATAATAAAGTTATGACCAAAAATAAATCGTTCGGTTTTTTTTGGGACAGCCTTTATATATGCGGACTAGATCTTAAGGACATGCGTGAGAAAATGAACTCTGATTTATACAATATTTCTAATTACCTATACCTATGTGTCAACGAAATCTCTTTAAATGTTCAGAAATCAAAATTTATAGCTTTTTCTTCAAAGGCTATTTGTAATGATGAAATTAATATAACAGTAAGAAATCAGCCACTGGAACGTGTTAATATAATGAAATATCTGGGTTTCTACTTTGATGAGCGCCTGAATTTTCTTTATCATTGTAATTAAGTGCTGGGTAAGATATCGAAAACACTGGGGATGTTAAAACGAGTGGGTAGAGAATTAAGTCTAGCTACTAAGCTGAGATTATATAATGTTTTACTATTACCGCATATTGATTTTTGTTCCACCGTACTGTATGCAATGCCTGCTTATGTTGTTAATGATTTCCAGGTGGCTCAAAACAGAGTGTTGAGATGGATACTAAATTGTAATAGGTATACACCCATCCTATACATATATGCTCAATAATTTAAACATAATGAGTGTCAAGCAAAGAATGTATTATAACGTTATGATTTTTGTTTACAAAGTTAAAATGAAATTGGTACCCCAGTATTTAGTAGATAAAGTGATATATGTTAGTGAGGTGCATACATATGATACCAGAAATCACACAAATTTTGCTGTGGATAGATGTAGACTAAGCAAAAAATACAATACGGTAATGATCAAAGGTTTCTTGGCTTTCAATAAATTACCTGTAGATATAAAAAATTGTGTTAGCTTAGTATCATTCAAACATTGTTTAAAGGAGGTTGCTCTTAAAATGTAAAATCAACTTTTTTTTGTTTTCTTTTTTATTTTGTCCAGATAAAATGTATGTCTTTTATTTTACTCTATTTTGTATTAATAGCTTTCTGCTAATAAACATTTTATTATTATTATTATTATTATCATATGCCAAAATGGCATTTGCGGTATTTTGAGAACTGGGTGGCCCATGTCCAAGTTCTAATCCATACACCCTTTGTGAAAGGACTAGAAAAGTAACCAGAAAATTCTGATAAATAATGGGTTTGTCTTACGAAGACACAATCTTAATCGAAAACCTTTCCGTGGAAAAACGATTTGGTGTTTTCCGCATTATTAGGGAATTTCCACTCTTTTGGAAAAAATCGACGGTAGCAGTTTTTCTGACAAAATATCGTGAGCAGGGTAACCTGAATAGAAGACCAGGAAGCGGAAGACCGCGTCCCGTTAGAACCCAAGTCAATTGCGAGCGAATTAGGAATCTGACTCGAAGTCCCTTAGAGCAACCCGGCACAAGTCGTAGTGCAAGACAAATATCAGGAGATCTGGACATCCATCGGAGTTCAGTGCAAAGGGTCCTCAAAAAAGACTTAAACTTAAAAGAGTATAGGTACCTCCAGAAGTTACCGCCGCGTGTGAGAAATGTGCGAGTCGAAAGGGTCGGTAATTTGCTCAATAGATTCCATAGGAATGAAACACTTGAAAAGGCTTGGTTTACCAATGAAAAAATCTTTAGTGTAAATCCGCCTAAAAACACGCAAAACAATAGAATTTATGATGAAGCCGTAAGAAAATCCGAGATACCACCTGTAAGACTTATAACGCAGAGGGATAGCCGTGGAGTCGGAGTAATGGTATCTTTGGGAATGTCAGTGTTGGGAAAAACGCGCCCAATTTTCATTAGAGGAAACCTCAATTCTCAAGCCTACTGTGAACAGGTTTTGGACGTCATGGTACCGAAAATAGAGGAAATCAGAGAGTACTGCATCTTCATGCAATATGGCGCACGATGTCATACATCAAATTACACTGTAAATCATTTACGAGAAATCTGTCCGGATTTCCTAGCCCCACATGAGTGACCTCCAAAAAGCCCTGACTTGAACCCCGTTGATTACGGTGTATGGAGTAACTTAGACGATATAGTGCATGCAGGGATTATAATTGAAAATTTGCCGTAGTTGCAGGAGCGAATTGTTCAGTATTGGGAACAGTTTCCTCAAAACCATATTGACAATACAATCAGGGCTTTTAGATGAAGGCTTAGACGTTGTTTGGAATTGGACGGAGGACACGTTGAACCATATTTAATTTAAGCTAATTTAGATTAGGAGTATTGTTATTTTTTCGAATTATACGAAAGTTTTCAATTAATGCCATGCCCTCCTACACCCCTCGGGCCCTACACCCCCTATCCCCTACACTCCCTATACGTATATACCCCTTGTTTTCAACCATGCGATAAACCTTGAAGTTATAGCGGTTAAGTTTTCTGTTGTCTCCTCGGAAGACTTTTTTCAGAAAATTGTAGAAAAATAACCTGTTAACGAAATTTACGGCAGTAAAAAGCATCTGAAAGGGCAAAAATCGCTCTTTCTTCTGGTTCAGGTTCGAAAAGGATTGGTCGAAAATTAACCAATCAACATGCATTCAAATTATGCCTTCATAATGAGCAGCATTAAGAGTGCGATAGCAGCGCCATCTGTGATTTTGCATCATATCCTGAAAACCCGATTCTTTAGCTTTCACTTATAGTCCAGGGCAATTAAGATTTGACCCCGGCATAAAAAAAAAGGTAAAACCTTTTCTAACATGATCGGGACACTCTATTTAACATGTCATAAAAAGTCCCAAAGAATCCCGCGTCGGGTTTGGCCGTAATGGCCGAGGAACCGGTTCAACAGTAAAAATTCTCAAATTTTAGGCTATTTATCCCACCAATTGTGTTTTAATCTTGATATGCCTTTGCAGTTAGCTTGTCAGGAACATTGTGAAACATACTTTATTTAGCTGTGGCAAAAAAAAATGACGGGGCACGCGCCCGAGCGTTCGCGCGGTCCAATAGACGCTTCACGCGAACTGTCCAGGGAGTCGACCGATTTTGATGAAACTTTCAGCGTCGAGGCAGATCGATGTGAGGTTGAAGCCTATTGTTTTTCGCTGCGATCGAACGACCGGACTACCGGAAAAATGCAGATACGGTAAAAACATTGAATTGCAAATATCTCAGTTTTTGTCGGTCTTATGCCAAAATATGTCTTATTCAATGTTGTGGGAAATTTAATTCTCTACAAGAAAGCAGATAATCATTTTTTTCATAAGACCAATGGTTTAGGCGCTACGGTCGGAGGAAGTTGGCTGCTAAGAGCATGAGCATGACAAAAAAAATCGTACTAATGTCTGTCCGGGATCCACACGACCGAGATTCACCCGATTTCCATGGCGATTCATTGTTGACAACAATGATTCGCCATGGAAATAGGGTGAATCCCGGACAGACTATAGAGTTGAGTGCTGAACTTCCTCCGACCGTAGCGCGTAAACCATTGGTCGTATGAAAAAAATGATTATGTGCTTTTTTGTAGAGAATTAAATTTCCCACAATATTGAATAAGACATATTTTGGCATAAGACCGACAAAAACTGAGATATTTGCAATTCAATGTTTTTACCGTATCTGCATTTTTCCGGTAGTCCGGTCGTTCGATCGCAGCGAAAAACAATAGGCTTCAACCTCACATCGATCTGCCTCGACGCTGAAAGTTTCATCAAAATCGGTCGACTCCCTGGACAGTTCGCGTGAAGCGTCTATTGGACCGCGCGAACGCTCGGGCGCGTGCCCCGTCATTTTTTTTTGCCACAGCTACATGAAGTATGTTTCACAATGTTCCTGACAAGCTAACTGCAAAGGCATATCAAGATTAAAACACAATTGGTGGGATAAATAGCCTAAAATTTGAGAATTTTTACTGTTGAACCGGTTCCTCGGCCATTACGGCCAAACCCGACGCGGGATTCTTTGGGACTTTTTATGACATGTTAAATAGAGTGTCCCGATCATGTTAGAAAAGGTTTTACCTTTTTTTTTATGCCCAGGTTTCGGCACTTTTTCGTCTAAATGCATTGCACTATTAAGCCTACATTAAGCGAAATCGGTCGAAAAATTAAAAAGGTATTCCAACAAATATTTTGTCCGGTTTTTTTTGAGCCACCCGTTATTACGCAAAACATTTCAAACCATTCACTTAACTATTTCTTGTAATCGTATACAAAGAGGCGCTATCAAGAGCATGAAATTTAAAAATAAACCCTGTATGTTGATTTTTAAATTTTCCTCGCACAAACGGTCTCAAGGACAATAATCTTCCAAAATGGATACTGATTAAATTTTTTTTAAATCGGTGTTTACCTAAGTCATTGCCACGTCAAGAATTCGTCTTCTAGATTAATTTCTTTTCTTTTTCTGAAATGGTGGACTATAAAGCATCTGGGTTTTAGTTGAGCATTGCCTACGAAATTCCGCTACGTCCTCAAGCAACTCCGGTGCATCAGAGATAGCTTGAGATGATACTTTGAGCGAAGTTTGCATTGCTCTAAAAGCTGACAACTTGTCGGTCGACATTAAAACAGGATTATTGCAGCTGCAACAAAGGCATATGGTAAATTGTATAAGTTCCAGTTTGTTTCTAATTTGAATTCTAGTTGCTGGAATTTAACGAAACAACATATTGTAATTACAAAATTAGCATGAAACAACTAAAAGGCTTAATCCGTGTTTATTTGCACATGATTAAAACAGTTTCAGATTTATCAAGGAATAAACAAATTGATGAAGAGCTGCACAAATTTTGTATTCAATTGGCCCACGGAAAGTGCCGTTTATTATCTCATTTACCCATCCAAAACAGGTTTTTGAAAGATTTATTGTCACCCTCAGAAATCTGGTTTTAAATAAGACAAAATTTATTCGCATTTAGTTCTCTTTAGGTAGAAAATTCGAAAAATTGTAATAACACTGAAACCACGTTATAGCCCAAACTACTGGATCGATTTGTCCGAAATTTCGTTAGGTATATGAAATCATGTCTATAGTCCCCTTGGTTCATTTGTAGATAATAAAGTTTTATAGTGGGCTTAGACCCTTATTAGTCCTTCCGAAAGCTCTCCAAAGCTCAATATATTTCGTGATTCATAATATGTAAAAATCCGTTAGAATTTATAGCCGTGGTTAGCACGCCACCAGTTTGCCCCAAAACATTTTATCAATCACGTACAAAAAGTTTAAAATCTTTACGACCTTAGTTATATTGCAAGGAGAAATTTTCCCTACTTTGAAACAATTAAATAAATATAAACATAAAACAAAAGAGGGTTTACGACATGTTAACAGTAGGTTGAGTAGGTATAATGGAACCTGAGGGTTCGGTGTATACGGAACACGCAATATTAAAGTTAAATTTCCATCGGCAACTCTAGCCGTATTTACTTTTACGGTAGACGAGCACTCTATGTGTATGAAATAATAAAACGGCAATCTGCAAATCCTCCGGACTCGAGTGGCAAATACAAAAGCCCTCTTATGCGAGACGTAAAATTCTGTTTCAAATTACGGCGGGTTCTTCCGACCCTTCTGGTACACAATTTATGTATGCTGCAGCTACGTGATGGCTGCTCAGCGCTTGCTGGTGCCCCAATAACCGCAAAAATACTTAAGTCAACTCTCGAAACCGCCCGTTTGAAGTAAATGCGGCCGCGGAACGAATTTTCACGTTCAGTTCACCGGATTATGCAGAAAATTTTGCAATTTGCCGGAAACGTGTTGTAATCTTTATATAAACAAATTAGAACAACTAATTAGAACAAAGGAGACTAACGAAACAAAGCACGTTGGGTATGGCTGGGGATTAGAATAATTGTAATCCCTCTATGGCAGTTTGGGGCAACGCTCGCAGGACATGACCAACGATCCGCAGTCAGTCCACCACGAAACTACAGAGACACCACAATCAGATAACTAAATCAGTTTTAGTTCTTAAACCGAGCCCACAATCACTGTGCACTTAACTCAACACGCTCCGTTCTACCGGTATAAATGGATTCCGGAAACAACATATGCATTGCATTAGAGCTTCGCCGGCTCTGATTGTACAAGACGTGCGATTGCTTGCCCTTCATGCCACACTTTCTGAGCTTTATTCGTGGACTCCACCCGCACTTTTCGATTACAATATTTCAACCCCTAAAAAACATAAGTTTGCAAAATTGGCTTATTTTCCGTGTTACTTTTGGTAAATATTTCTACTTATTTGCAGTGTTTCATCCCCTCTATAATTTTTCCACCCCCTCCTGAGTGCTAATACTACAGGCTTCTCAAATGTTTGTTTTTTCTTCATTTCTACTGCAAACATTGTAGAGGACCATCTTGATGGGTTTTTCATTCCAATTCACAGTTTTTTACGGTTTTTTAATACAGCAATATTCAACAATTAGAATTTTTGACATATCTGTGCGTCTGCGGAGACCACCACTAGGTGCACCCGATTCCAGTATAGTAAATCCAGTCGGCTCCTGCATACCCACCAATGTGATAAACTTCTACAGGAATACACAATACACATGGCTTTGATGTACAGTCTAGAAAAGAGCAAATACCCACTCTGGAAAGTGGCGTGCCGGGCTCTTTACATTATTGAGGAAAGTATGGGGAGGGGGGAAGCATGTTCAAAATTTTCCGTGGGGTATCGAAGTTTGCTCTTTTTTTGTTTTCTCGGCGTAAAGAGTGAACCAAATGTAACAAAATGCTTGTGCTTCAAATATAAACAAGAAAATTTCTTTCGAAAAGATAAAATATCCGTGTTATTTGTTGAAGCTGCTGCCCTTAACCTAATTTCTTTCTCTTTACGGTATGCTGCACTAGACTCTTTTTTTGAATTGGGTCCACATTCAATATCTTTGTGAGTTCAGTATGCTTGTTTGCCTAAGTACTAAATAATTCCTGTGCTTTCAAGACTAACCGCCCCAAAGAAAATATAAAAAGAATTTTTGTTTTAAGAAAAAATAGAAAAAGTGAGGTTTGGGACTGCATTACCTGAAGGGCGGGGGGACTTGAGCTCCCCCTATCTCCCCCTTGGGCACGCCACTGGCTCCGACTGCTGCGAGTTGGGAGTGGAGTAGGAGATTGAAATATCGATTGGTTTTTTTTGAGGTATGGACCGCATTTTAGGTAATCTGCTGCATTTTTTCGTATATAATATAACGAGTGGTACTGATTTTTTCCGACAAAATTTGCGAAACAAATAAATGAGTAGCTTTTGCAACGAATTTTTTCAATAGTAATACGACGAGTAGTCTCTTGATTGCCGCGGGTTTTGACGTCCGAATGGCTGTCAACTACGAGTCAAAATGATAGATTTTTTTAGGCCGAAAAAAATCTACCATTTGACAAGTAGTGCATCCATGAGGACTCAACAAGGCCACCAAGAGACTACGAATCGTATTTTATAAATTAAAGTATTGAGTAAGTAGTGTCAAGTTGACGTTGTAGTATTATCACTGTAATCAGGATTACTGGTATGCTAAATGCTCCTTTGGATTAGTTCAATACTTAATGAATAAAATAATCGCTGGAAAACCGTCCTGCTTTTCACTCGTGGTGTTTTCAGTTCAAAACCATGGTGATTGGTCGACTGTCTATAAATTCTGACGTTTCATTGGTTTAAAATTCTTGAGTTGTTTAATCAAAGTGACAATCCTTGAGCCCTTTCCAACAATTTGTGAAAATTATAAAATAATAAAGAATACACTCACTCCATACTTCCTCAATAAACAAAATGTTTCAAAACTTAGTTTTTTATTTATTCTAATTGACTGAATTTTATTTAAACATCTGTCACACCAGTTATAATGACTGTAGTCTGTTTCAATTTTTTTTAAATAATGTATCGAAACGGATATGACCTTCATAAAAGGTGGCGATCATTCTGGTTTAAGTAAAACGGAAAGAATTAAATTAACAGCGTCTTTTTGAAGCTACATAAGTACCTAAAATGAGGTGAAACTGTTGGATATGACTTACAACACTTTAAAAAGTTTAAAATAGTAGGTATACAGGGTGGGTAACTTTTCGATGCTCACAAAAAATCTGAAAATTGGCACTTTAAAGAAAGACGAATATCTTCCTAACGATTGATGTTATTTAAATAAAACTTGGAACTTTTATATTTTAGACAGTTGACAATTGAATGGCATTAACAGAAATTTTCTAGGCCTTCTAGATTTTGAATAAAGACAGCCAACTTTTCTTTTTCTTATGGGCGCCATTTTGAGTTTTAACACCATCAAATACACAAAAAAATTTGCTTTTCAAAAATGTAGTCAACATGAACTTTTTTGACGGATGCCAGAATTTGGAAATTGGTATGAATAATTTGTAAAATCAGCCTAAAGTTAGATGAAACACAGTTGCAAAATTATTATTATAATATTACATGTGAAAAAATTTGTATTCAACAATTTTCAAATTTTTTGTGATAACTCAGGAACGAATCACAATATCGGGGAATTCTCTTCAGATTCTTAATCGCCAAGAAATAGAGCAACTTTTCTGTAATTTAACCGACCCCATATCTTTTACCGTTTAGGAGATCCCATTGGCGAACATCGAAAAATTACCCACCCTGTATACTTATACAGTGCGAACGTTATTTGGCAGTCGAACGCTTCGAATATAAAATTCTCGAGCAGGTCAACACTGTTTTTAATATATTCCACTTTCGGTTGCCTCTGGTTTGATCCTAATATACGTTAAAAACCTGTGACAAAACATTTAAGAAATCGGTGAAAAATTGAGATTTTCGAAAGACGCAAAAACGTTTATTTTATAACCAATATGACCTAATTGATATTTACATATTTTTTCACTATTTTTGCCTTTTTAAATTTGGCAAACTGTGAAGAATGAAGAAATTTTAAAAAACAAAAGGATAAAATTAGGGGCATTTCCTGCTAAACCGTGCAAAAAGTATCTGACTACACCCTTAAATCCGTATCAAAAAAATAATGTTGTCTTGCCTAAAATTTAGCTGGGGGCGAATTTTCTGTTCGGAGCGCTTCAGTTTCACGGCCAGTAAGCAATATTCAACCTTACTTTAGACACTTATATCAGCTTTAAAAAAAACTATTAGCGTCTATTCTATTACCTAAATATTTTTTTTTATTTCTTAATCCGGAGTGACTGCCACCAGTTACGTCATATCAGGAAAAAGTAGCGGGTGGCGAATGTCCCTCAGAACTAAGAATATTTTTGTTAACAACCCCACTACACACTTTGCATTAATGCAATTTTTTAGAATAAATGCACTGGCTCCTATAGTATTGGCAAATAAACATTGCCAATTTTTCACGATGCTCATTTTTTTATCGTTTTTTAAACATAACAAAACGTGTTTATTTGCGGCAGTATAGTCTCTACAGCTAAAAAGTCTGCCAAAATGTGATCTGCAAAAATAAATTCTTTCTTTAACAGACCAACAGCCCGACTTATTTCACGTTATTAGGTAAGTAATCTAAATGCCAAAATTAAATTAATCAAACATATTTTTAAAAACTCTATCGTCGAAAAATCACAGTTTTCTTGGCTGTTCCGCCATTTCGCAAATACGTAACAAGTTTTTTTAAGCTTATTTAAAAAAAGCTAGTGCAGATATTATTAAAAATCGAATATCTCAGTGCAAAATGACGAAAAGGCATCTTTTCTAAGGGCCGGTTTATCAATGCTTAGCTAAGTTTAAGCTGATAGATTTTTTGAAGCCCGTCTTTTAAACAGTCGCCAGTTCGACAAAATGCGTTCTCTTTTTGCGTAGGCTATTTATTAACTGAAGTGACGCACTTAATCTCAGCAACTTGATTGGCATATTTGAATTTTAACTAATCAAACTGTGAGTTCAGTAGTAAATTAAGCGTCTCGCCAGATTTTTTAAATCGTGCGCCCTGCGCCGGTGCCTCACAGAGACGCAGCTGCAGCGGACCAGGCATACAGTGGTTAGCCACCATTTTCCCGAGTGGGCATTTGCTCTTTTCTAGACTGTACATCTTTGTGTGGTTTTTCGATGAAGAAATGAAATTTTCGCTAAGAAGCCCAGTTATGTTCATTTTAATCTTAAATGGATCATCTCCCATCCCCTGAATAGAAAATTCTCCATTTGGTCCCAGTGCAGGTGAAGTAATCGCCGTAAAATATTTTTTATTACACTTTCATATTCAAAGTGGTATCCCAGAAGCAAAAAATTCCTTCTCTTCATGCATAAAAACAATTTCTTGCACCAACACGAGTAGACCCGTGCGATTCTTGATTTCTTTTCAGGAAAATTGGGTGGAAACATCTGTGCATACGAACGACAAAACCGGTAAACAGTAATGAAAAAAGGGGGTGCAGTAGCTTTGTACAAATTTTAATCTGGATTGCACGCGACCCCCTGCAGTGCTCATCCGAAATCCTCTCGGTGAAAATAAACGTATGTGCTTCAGTGACATGTATGTACGAACCTCAATTTGAGTCAGATTGCTGAGAATTAAGCAGTTTAGTTCATTTGGTGTGAGATTGTTTCCGCCATCAAGTGCATTGCATTGCTGTTTCGTCAGAGATGCAACGGCGATGAACAGACGGATTATTGCGTTGCATTTTATACAAGTCCTTGTGAAAGCAGTGTGGCATATTTGTAGGGATAAAAAGTTTTCTGTATTCACTCAGAATACCTATTATACATTTACTTACACCATAGTAATTAAATGAAAATAGTATATTACATAATGAGCTACGAAAGTGGCGTATTTCACACGAGTGGGGAATTTGTCACACGAGGCGCCAGCCGAGTGTGAAAACCCCACGAGTGCATTGTTATAGACACTTTCGTGCGAGTTGTGTACACTATTTTTCCTATACGACCTACAACCACAATAAAAAACCATTCCGTCATAAATTTCGTTATTGTCAACAAAACAGCAAGTGTCTAAATTTATTAAATTTAGAAATCCAGCCTGCTATGTTAATGCTATGATAATGTGCGCTGCCACGACGACGTCGGCGCGACTGTGTGATATTATATCGCACAGCACTAACGCACAACATGTGTTAATGTCAACTTTCGCGCCTATACTTAATTATGTGATATTTAGGTACTACTTTCTTGACTGGTCGTAGGAAAAGGTCTTTTACTTGGTCGGGTCGGTTCGAAAATTAGTATGAACGAATATCAGCGTAAGTAATAATAATGTTGTTTGAAAAAAATATGCAATCATACACCTGGCCGTTAATTGAAGAATGTAGTTAGTGCAACGAGCGTCACTTACCTTCATAGTCGTGTATCTCTAAAATTATTAAACATTCATAAAATAGTGGTTGTCAAATATGTACATTATATATCATAGATCTTATCCTTAGTATCTCTTAGAATCATGATGGATTGCAGTTTTTCTAATGGAGTTAAAAAATGGCCTCACAAAGCTATTAAAGCCTAATAAAGCACAACAATATTCCTTGTTATTTGCGACAATTCAACTTAACTATAGTAAAAATTATTCACTCTTTCAAATTTTATCCCCCTCCGCAATTTTCCAACACCCCAGGCTCCAATTTTCAAAATAGGGAACATGAATGATTTTTTTTACGCGTAAAAAAGAGGACACCAAAATACCTAGGGTTTAATTCATGAATTAGCGATTCTCTTCACTGTTTTGAAGAAAATAATTAATGAAAATTCGAGATCACGTCATTTATCCGGGTCTAATGCATTGAAACATCTATGTGACGTCACTTATCCGATTTTTTTTAAAAGGCTTGTTTATTAAAACATATCGACCTTTTGCCCAATTTCTCTTCGTAATAGTACTTGTGTGTATTGGTGAACCAGAAAATATATTTAGTTCCTCATTTCAGAATTCATCCATCATATACTTACCCCAATTCCAGTATTTTCGTCTTCCTTTGGTGATTACTATAATCAGTGTATTCATTATTATCTAATATGTTGAGTGTCAAAGGGGCGTCAATTGAATGTGATTTGTATTTATTCATCATGTAATTGCAACGAATACCACTCTTGCATTTATTATTATCGAAATATCAATACAGTGGGCCTAATGAGTAACATGTTACAAAATGCTTAGGGCCGGTTGTTTCATTTCATGTTAACTTTAACCTGAGGTTTGTTACCTTAGTCTGCAAAAAATTGAAAAGAAAGCTCTTTATAGCACTAACCATTGTTCTGAATTTCAAAACCTTATTGTTCATATTTTTCGAGAAATTTTCATAAAACTGATTTTTTGAGTACCCCTTTAAAGGGGCGCAGCTCCCTTATAAAGCATTTCCGGACATATGTCCATAGGAACTTTTCTTCCTAGAATGATGTGAGGAATAACATCCCGGAGCTAGGACTATGAATATAGGAACACTCTGTATGTAAAATCCCTTATTGTGATTGGCTAATTTAATAATGAATTATAATCACTCATATGAAATTTTCATATTAGCTTATCAAACGCCCAATATATGCACAATTTGATAATTTACTGTAGGTGTCCCCATTACTAGGTGCCTACTCAATTTTAGTCGTACAGGTTTTCCTTTCTTAAATTTGTCGCCCGCCTCCTTCACAATTTTGAAATCTCCTAAAATGATATTTCATTTTTAGTTCACTAAAATCGGACCACAAATAACAAAGTTATAGCGTTCTGGAGTTTTAATCTCGCATCCACGATAGTGCTGAAAAGCTTTTGACACACATTGTGTAACAGGAAGTGCCATTCTCGCACATCAACTTTGAAATGTTAAATTTTAATTACGAACCCCCCTTTTTTGGCGTCACCATAAGAGAGGCCTTGAAATTCTGCTTTCAAAGATTTATTCACTATTAGGGCCCCTTTGTCAAAAATCTCAAAAATTCGAGATTTTTAACAGACTTCAAAAACACGCTACAGACCAAACCCCTTGACCAATTTGAAATTTGGTATGTAGATATTAGGTACGTGACTGAACTTAGAGCAGAAAAACTTTTGAAGCCAATCGTAGTACTCGAAGTCCCATTTTAGGACATTAACTTTGATATTGTGCGAAAGATCCATGCGGTGGGGAGGTTCCAGCCGCTTCTGTGCTGCCCATTTTCACTCTCTTAAGTTTTAAGTTGTGAAGGGAACTGGGAAACTTGAGAAAGAGAGTGAGAATTTAATATTACAAAAAAGGAGCAGAATTATTCATTCATGTGTGGAACTGTGAAAATTTTGCTTTTAGTGTTGAAAATTTGTGAAAAGGGTGACCCCAAAAGTTGCTACATAAATGTCAGGAGAAAACCCATCTTTTAAACATTGGGAAAGCTTTTTTCAAAAACTGACTAATACACACCCACATCCACGCTTCCCACTCTCTATATTCAGAAGTAAATCGTTCGCCGAGTTTTTAAAGATCTAACCTATGGCTACCTATTGAAAATAATTTGTGGATGTACGTTAAGTTTTGACAAGTTTTAACCATTACGTTATTTTGGACTGGTGCCGCATTATGTAGGTATCTAAATATTTTAGAACTTGAAGAGTAGGTACCTGCTTTTTCTCCACACTGGATAATTGATTTAGTTTAACGCTGTGACGGGGTCTAAATAAATTGGAAAGCTGTCGTTCATTCTATTATCTAAAACCAATACCGAAATAAAGTTGTATCTTCAATGGGAGATGCGATGCAATAGGTATACATCCTGATTTATATTAATTAACCTGAAGCTCACTCGTAGCTTCCATAGCTAAATAATTGAACCTGTCCATTCCAGCACAAAGGTAAACATTCGATCTGTTAAATATTTGAACAACGTGTGGCGAAACTGTAAAGCTGCGGTTGTTCATGTTCTGACACACCGTTTTCGTGATTATTTCTGACGTCAATAATTTATCGACCACGAGTTACCGCTGATATGTTTTTAATGACAACCGCGATCCTAGTAGTAGTACGTAACTTTGTGGGTGTTGATCATTTATTCAACCGAACTGCCCCACAAATGCGCTTCAAGCGTGTTTGTTTTAAAAGAGGATTCAACTCAAGAAATCGACTTTGGACTTACCGCAGTTTCAGGCCAATTTCAGTCTGAATCTAATGGTCGCATTAAAATTTTTAGGAAATATCTACTTTTCGAATAATCTGGAAATTAAGAATTTCCAAATTCCAGGCATCTAGATCTTAAAATCGCTTCAATTATAACATTTAAAAAATGCAGCAGAGAAGCGGCTGGAACCTCCCCATCGCGTGGATCTTTGTATTCTGTGTAGATAGTAGTCAATTCAATTTTAATCCTTGACTAATTTCGCAATTTTCTGACAAATACCGACATCACCTCGGACATCACCCATCACATTTGACAATATGTTCCTTTTAAGGTTAATCTTTTGCCACCTTTTTGACAATAACTGCCACTTTATGTCATCCACTGTCAGCCCGCTCCCTTTTATTGAGAAAGAATTTTTTCTCTATTTTCTACTGAAATGGCCGAAACTGTGAACACATTTTTAGAACCAGAATTTGATCGCCTTTCTAATGGCGACATAAAAAATGAGGTCTTGTATTTAAAATTTTAAGTTGATATGCTTAAATGGGACTTCCCGTGGGCCAATTGCTTTCAAAAGCCTTTCAGGTCTTCAACGGGTCACCCGATCTCCATGTACCAAATTTCAGCCAAATCGATTCAGTAATTTGGGCTATAATGTATTTTTACTGTTATTATAAAATTTCGCTTTTTTGAACCAAACAGCGCTAAATGCGAATTAATTTTGTCCTATTTAAAACCAGAATTTGAAGACCTTTCTGATAGTGACAATAAATCTTTCAAAAACTTGTTTTTAATGGTCAAATGAAAAAATTATTTTAAATTTGGAAATTGGTGTGCCAAAACGGCACTTTCCGTGAGTCGATTGAATTCAAAATTTGTTCAGCTCTTCGATGTGTAATACAATCCCCATAAGGTCTTCCTTATGGTGAAGTGAAAAATGGGGGTTTGCATTTAAAATTTAAAAGTTGATGTGCCAAAATGGCATTTCCGGTTGCACGATTGGCTCCAAAAGCTTTTCAGATCTAAGTTAGGTTACGAGATGCCTATGTTCCAAATTTCAACTACATCGGTCTAGCAGTTTTGGCTGTGGCGTGATTACAAACGAACGTACGAACGTACGTACGTACATACACACAGACACATTTTAAAAACCCCTTTTTTGGGTTCCTGAGACCTCAAAACGTGAAGATCTGGTGCTATCTCAAATTCGAAAATTTTAGTGATTGCAGTAACCTCCCATTTTTTTAAAATTGTGATGGGGTTGGGGAGGTTAATAGTCCTCATGTTGGCTTGGCAATACAGCGTAATGACATTTCCCAAAACACTGTGCGCTACTAACCATTTTTGTAGGAACATTTAGATTGGTTTATATTTATCGAAGGGTTTTATGCGTAAATGAAAGGATGAAAATTACACACGGAGAAAGTTTTTGTTTGCACTCAATACAATGTTGAAATAAAAGTAGGTGATATTAGGTAGGGGAGAGGGGGGTACGTTCGGACATTTGAAATTTGCCGCTAATAGGATTTCACCCAGTTTTGAAATTTTCACAGTTAGGGAGTTCCATATGTCCAGTTTGCCTCGTGAAGTCTAAATCACATCAATGTTCGCGTTCGATTTTTAAGAAAAAATGTGTTTTCGTTGTTCGGGTTATGTAATTTTTTGTCTTTATGTGTAAGAATATTGACTTTGTCCAGTCGAAGTTTTGTTCTTGTCAATTATGTTACGTCATTGAGGTACTATAGGGTATTTGTAACGAGATTGATGCAGAAGCCTAACCTATATATTGATCAAAAAAATATGTTCACAATATTGCAGTCCGGGGTACATTCGGACAATCTAAAAGGGGCACTTTCGGACTGGGATTATTTTCGACCAAGTAAAAACCTTGTTTGCTAAAAAGGACCCTATACGTTCAGGGCGAATTCTCGGCCCAGTCGAAAATGACCAAATTATTTTTTTTTAGTGTAAGTGGGACCAGATGTTTGCTCAAGTAATATTATAAGTCGGGAGTAACAATACAGGGTGCCCCAACACCGATGTGCAACGTATTCATGACCCTTCATTTTGAAGCTATCGTTTTTACAAAAATACAAGCGCGAAGGTATCCCCCCTGTACATGCGGAGCTGATCAGCGTTTATTTCATTTCAACATCTTTTTTACGTCCGAAGATATTCAAGAAGCAAAGATTTAAAAAAAACCTGTATATCTTGAAAACGAAAAATTACTCTTTATTAATTTTTTTTATGGGCATGAATTATAATCACCTGAATCGATTAAGACTAAATGCAAAAAAATTGGCCCAAGCAGTCACACTTTAAATTGAACCTGCATTTCAAGATGGCGATGTCAAAATTATGTAATATGAATAGGAATCCAGGATGGGCCTATATTGTTGCTTAAATCAGGTTGTTATGTGTCATATATGAAATAGCATGATGTGAATTATCTGCAAATTCACATTATGGTTATCTGTTCGTACTACACGGCAAGAAATCAGCTTGGTTTTGAACCAAATTGCATAGGATAATGATAATATACTTTACCGGTTTCAGGCGATTAAAGCGTTCTTAACATGCATAAAAATAGGCTGGTAAGCAGATCATAACGTTATCTAATGGTTTCTAGACAACAAGCCCATTAACCATTCATGACAACAATGACTCCATTCAAATGCTGTCATCTCGATTGTCAAAATGGCGCGAATTCACGCAACATTTTTTTAATTTTGGCTTTAATCGCTTTAAACCGATAAACTATTGAACAAACCTCGGATGTTATGAATCATAACAGACTTAGATGTCTTAAAATCCTCGCTCTCCGAGCTCGGATTTCAATTGACATCTGCGTCTGTTATGATAGTCATAACATTCCTAGGTATGTTAATAGCTATAAAATTACTGATTTTTGAAAATTTATATTTTCTTAACTAAAAATTACTCTTCTTTTATTTTTCAAGGATTCATTAATTGAGCATTCCTCTTTCCAAAACTACAAAAAAAAAGAAAATTCTCCCAAGCAGTCACTAATGACTAGGGCCCTTTGCTCAAATTTTCAAATTTAGTTCAACGGCAATTGTTATTAACTTCAATAAATAGTTGTTGTATTTACCAAGCGGGCGGAAATTGTAGGTACCTATACCGCACTCTGTTTAAGGAAGAAGAGATTTCGGTGATAGTCTCTTGCACGCTATCGCTGCCAGGAAATTTCTTTATTGCACTGGTTCCGAATAAAGTGAAAATCACGTGAAAAATTTTAACTAGGAACTTTCAGTTTTTTTTTTAAATACTTTATTATTCTAAAAGGACCTTCAAAACTATGTACATTTCACAGCCAAAAAAACAAAACAGACAAAAAGAAAAGTATACCGAAACCCAGTATCCTGTTAACTAGAACAAAAAAATACCTTTGGAAAAAAGTTTTACCTGACCATCCTTAATTCTTTGAAATCTTATTCTCCTGATGTGATCTATAAAATTTTCTACATTTCCTTTCTTTTCAATTTTATAATGTCATGCTAAGTATATTGTATATAAAACAACCACGAGTTCTTGTCTTCTTTTTTAACAAGGTTTTTTGGCAAACATTTTCCATTCATTTACTTCTATTTTATAATCTGAACGAAAACTTTTGCTAAGCCTGTTATCAACCCAACTATATATTCTAGCCGCCAGATTACAGTCCTTAATCTTATGTACAATTGTGTCATCCCTATTGCATTTTGCACATTTATTGCTGTCACAAATATTATGTCTAACTAATCTATTTGCTGCAGGTACGGCTTCGTTAACAACTTTGTAAACAGCTGATCTCCAAGCAGAAGGAATTACTCTGTTTTTAAAAATTTTGTATATCTTTCCATTTTACAAGGGGATATTTGGTTTCCACTCGCGGGACTGTATACATTTTATCTAAGATAATTTTGTAAAAAGTCCTGGTAGAACCATCATCTGCCTGTCTAAAGTTATTTTCGTGGACAAACTTTTTAAAGCTTTTGAACATTTTTTCTGAGGTCCTATTTGAAGTATTATCCTTGTTAAAAATTTTATTTACTATACATAAATTGATAAGATATTTTACTACTGTTGGGTGTCGAAGATGCAAAATGGGTTTTCGTAAAGAGGGCCAAAGCTTTCCCATGAACATCTATCAAATTTAGGCCACCACATTACAATTTTTTGATCTATCGGAAGTACTTGTGCTAAAAACCACAGTTTTGACAATACAAAGGTGTTGACGAACCAAATGCGTTGGATCACGTCTAGTGATATCAAAGAATTAGTATTTAATCTTGCTTGAATACTTCTATAGTCTGGCCGGGATCTAGGCGACTTTTGCTCCCCGGGAAATTTGAAATCCACGTCGCCGATTGGTTAAAATTCAGCCATAATTAATCGCAACAAAAATGTGGCTTGCAGGAATTAAGAATGTAGGTTTAAAAATCAAATTTACCTCGCAGGTCGATGTAAGTTACATTTTAAACCGTTTGCGCTGCATTACTTTTATAATATTGCAAAATTATTGATTTGCCGAGTAAAAATTTTGCTATCATGACAGATATACTGCTGTCTGTCATATTATTCCTGCGAAACGTAATAGCCAATGAGTGCGATAAAAGCGGCTATTCTATTGGCTTATTTAAAGTTACCGCTATGAAAGCCGCCATCTTTCCGTTTCCGAATTCCGGCTCCTTCATTAATAAACAGATATGAGATAACAGATGAAACATGGCGGCCTTTGGTCCGACAAATAGTTATCGTTTCGGAAAGGGGCATTTAACGTTGAATGAAAAGAAGATAATATTAAATGTCTATAAAAGTGTCTGTACAAATTTCCCTAACTTGAACAAGGTGCAGCTTCTAGATAAAACCGCTAAATTTACAGGTAAGGTCAAACACATTCCTCTTTCATGTTAACGGTACCACACGTTATCTTTCAGGCCGATGTTCAACAACAATTAAAGCTATATTAAAGGAAGAGCGTAGTACAAATACTCTATCACAGCCCAAAGTAGGCCGAAGGGATCAGCGGATTGTATTGGATGAACATGAAAAATATCTGCCTTGCAAATGTTAGAAATGTCGTGGAAATGTTACAAAATTTCGGAAATGTCGTGAAAATGTGAGAAATGTGGGGGAAATCATAAGGAAATATCGGAAATGCCCTCGGAAATGTCAGAAAGAAGTGAGGGAAAATGTCTGAATGTCCTGGAAATGTTAGAAACCCCTCGGAGATAAAAATTCATCAAAAATGGCACTTTCTGGTCCAAAACTTGATCAGGGCCCATTAAAAATGTAACGTCATGTAAGCATTTTTATATTTCGGTATTTAATCACCTAAGAACATTTTCATACACGTTCCCACGAAAAATCACTATTCAGTGTTTGAGTTAAATTTTTTCCTGGGCCGATGTCGTATAGGATTCTTTATAAATGTTAGGAAATAATCCATTTTATGGCTAATTGCCATTTTGAGTGTCCTGATTTGTAAATGCACAATTATATTGCTAAAATTGTCTGTGTATCAGGAAATGGGACGGGAAACTTCAATGATACACAGACAATTTTAGATTACGATGGACGAAGAACTTTCTCTTTATTGATGTGCTGATTTCTTTGTTTTTCGATAATGTAGAAAGTAATAAATCGTTTTATTTGTCAGCTGACTATTTTGTATTTATTCAAAACCCCAAATCGTGTAAACTGAAAGAAGATTTACTTTGAATTTTTTGAGCCCCCAAGGATTACTTTAAATTACCCGCTTAATTTCAATTTAAAGTTCCCGCGTTAAGCAAGCCAATCAGATTTAGCATATTTGAATTTGACATTTATCAGAAAATCCTGCTGGCGAAAAAACGCCTAGAGAAGTTTTCCCATCATTCCCCATTGTGAAGCGGGCCGGTCGCCTGCAGGACGGACAGACTATAATTGTTTTATCCCAATTTCTATCTGGTAACCCACATGCCTAAAATTTTTATTTCATCTTTGATTTCATACTCTTAAGACCTGTCTTTAATTGAATTTAGCCAGTTTCCCAAAACCGATTGAAATTCGACTTTGTAAATACGCCAAATGTCAAATTAGTTTTGACGTAATAAATGACGTTTACGAGTTACGGCACGAGACACGACTACCAACATTACAATTTTGTGCATTAAATTAACTATAGAAATATCCTCAAGATGGCCATGAAATCTTGGAAAGATGACGTCATCTTCCCAGCTATTTTCTGAATATCTTCAAAACGGTAAAGAATTTTTAAATTCTGATAACACCGTTCGGCTCAGACGCTCCCTTTACACTAGAATCAGCAATAACCTCAACATCGATTTCTTGAGTTGAATCCTCCTTTAAGCTTCACGTCAATTCAGTTAATAATTGTGGGAGATTGATGGGTTAATCTAGTTTGATGCCATATCTAAGACATCGGATATAGGATTGAAAAGTGTCCCGCTGTTCTTAAACTCTTTCATCATACTAGAAAGGCTATAAATAATTTATACAATGAAACTATATGGCAATATTTCCACATCACCTGTCATAATGGCAAACTTTATCGAATTCCCTTAGCAAACATAACTCCTTCTACTAACACGCTATCATTCAATTTCCAGTGACGCAGCTGCCCGATGATTTGATAAGATGACGGATGAAGTAAGGCCGCGGTCGGTGGTCCAGCCTTACGACGACGTCAATTAATCTGCGTCGCGGCGCCGCCCGACATTAAGCGACAGGGCTGTAACCCTTGCAGTGCAAGAAACCAAGCTGTCTCGCTAATAGACCTGGTGACACATTTATCAATACGTCTACCGGTCGACGGTCACACCATAAAACACTTTTCATTGCAACACCGACAGAAGCATAGTGACACCATCAACAACAACCTCTTGTATACCTACCCTTACAGATCAATACAACTCTTGCTAGGCCGCATGTAGTGGTAGGCTTTCACTTTGTCACAAGTAATTTATTTAAATAATAAATTTCCCTGCCTTTCAACGCAGCGGTACAGATTACTTACTCCCTTCGAAATATTTTAGACCTCAACAACTGGATTGAACAGAAACTCGACTCTGCACTTTCAGATTCTGTGATTCTCTGTAGGTTCTTGTTTCTCTGCTTTCACTGAAAATGTAGGATATTTAACGTTCCCACAACCAATATAAAAATGGTAGGTTGCTGCATTCACTCCAAAAGCCGAAATTGAGATAACACCAGATCTTTACTTTTCGAGGCCCCAGGATCACGAAAAAGTGATTTTTCTTCAAGCGTCAAAAGAAGTGCACTTCAATGACATTTTTGACAATGTTAAAGTGACATTTCTATGACATAGCTATGAAGTACATTATTTTTACTCCGGCGGCGATGAAGTACGAAGTGACGTTCTTCCTTTCACACCACTTTGTGAATCTTCGGTAACCGCAGTCCCGTATAGCAAACTAAGCTTATTCTTAAAGATTTGAGTAATAAATTAATCGAAAATATTCACTTTTAATGAATTTTCTGCTTTTGAAGAAAAATAGTATGTTATTCGCTTCGCTCGTTCGACAAACATCCAGCTTTGGCACACAAAGTATCACTTGCTCTTAATAACTAGAGCGAGGATTTCTAGCTGTTATGCTATTTAGTAGTATTAATAGCAGATCCAAAATAATCTTTAGGGAGTTCGAATTATAATGAAAGCATTAATTAAGTCAACATTTTTTTTGTGCTTATTTTGCTTTTTTCCGAATTTTCTGCTTATAACATTTTCTGTGCTTTCTAAGTATTTCAAAATTGCAGTAAGTACTTACATGAAATTGTACCGTGCGTTTCAGATTTTGGGACGCATAGGGAAATAACATGGAAAATGAATTTATTTTTTTTCCTGCTTCCCAGAATTTACCGCAAAAATTTTAGCGTATGTGGACGATAGTCCATGCTAGTCTGTACCTATTGAGATTTTGTTCGTTCGTTAGCTCCTCTTAGGTACTTAACAATGAATTTTTAAAAATTGAATTTTAAGCAGAAATGGAATTTTTCTTTTAGTACACTCGACACACTTTCGGGTGCCTATGCAGTTTTCGACTCCAGAATCAAACCAATTTTTTTGTGTGTTAATATTTGTTCGGTAATTATTCTTAAAATTCTAAGGAATGCTCAATTCCTTCAGTAATTCTCACATATAGCATCAATTAATCAATTTTCAAAAAATTAGTGCCTAGGAGGAGCAGAGGAACGAACAAGATTTCAAGGGGTTCAGACTAGCATGGACTATCGTCCACATATCCTAAAACTTTTACAGTGAATTCTCGGGAGCAGGAAAAAAATTAAATTCATTTTTCTATGTTATTTCCCTATGCGTCCCAAAATCTGAAACTCACGGTATTATTCAATATAATACTTTTGAGGGAGTGGATAATGGAAGGCTTAAAAAAATAATTGAATCCTGCTGTAGTTGAGTATAAAGAGTGCCACAGGTGAGCGAATATCGAAAATTTTACAGCATTGAATTCGTAATGAAATTTATTTTAAAACAAGGTACTTGTCACAAGTGATGGGGATTACTACTATACAGGGTTAGTACAAAGTCCCGGGACGGTCAGTTATCTCCGTTATTTCTTAAGATTTTACTTTTAAAGTTGGTACCCAGACACAATTAAGTACAGGGAATTCAAAACAGTTTTTTGAAATTTTCTTGGACTTCTTGTTAAACCGGAAGTGGCCCTAAAAATCGTTTGTTTAAATAGAATCATACTTTTTTCTCAACGGATTCGAAATCTACGAATTTTTTAAAGTTAAAAGCATGTATCATACTTGACCAGAAGTCAAGTAAAAATAAACCTCTGTTTGAAAGTAAGTTTGCAGGCCATAACCATCCGCTTGATCGTTTCATTATTAAAATATATGACGCGACACGTGACGTTTCTAGACGACTGTAGGATATTTCTTTCTTTGACTTCACAATATTACGTTAAATAATCCTCCCAGATAATCTTATCCTATTTCCTATAAATTTCCAAACCACCATTTGAACAGATTTCTGGGATTTTCTAAAAATTTTGAAGTTTTTGCCAACAAAAACACAGTAAAGGGCGGTTTCATAATAAAAGTTATAGGTCCTTTAAAGTTAAAGGCGACTTTAAAGCAGCTTTTAACCAATCAGAAGCAGCCGTTTTGAAATGTTGCTAAGCAGATATTTAAAGGACACTTTAATTTTGATTATGAAATTGGCTCTAAGTTTGAATCCTTTTTTAGACACGCGGCTTATGATATCTCCACGTACCAAAAATACGTAAATTATCTCTGCCAAGCCCTTCAAAACCTGTTAAGCAATGTAAATAAAATATTTTAACATTTAATTCATTGGAGTTTTTAATTTTTGAAAAAATTTAATGCTGTACTTCAGTCTCTAACAATAAGAGGCACCAAAGTAGTACTTTTAATGTCGGGAGTGAAAAATAGTATATCGTTTTATTAGGAATAATAATGATTTTATTAAAAATTTGATGATTTGAAGTTTTTCAAATGTCAAATACCTAATACCAAAAAATGTTAGAGGTTACAATTTTGGGTGTACCACGATAAAAGTCATGGAAGAAGCAAACTATTGCTATAGATAATGAGGATTTACAGGATAAAAAGGTAAATTAAACATGTACCATCGTGATCAGAAGAAACGAGTACAGCGAATGACTTTAGACACAAGCATTTTCTAATATTTTAGATGGAAAAACGTGTGTCTAAGTCACGTCACTGTACTCCTTTTTTCTGATAACGATGGTATGTAAAAGGACCATTTCAGAGTTTTTAAGTTTTAATTGTGATGATCTGTACCTCGTCGACAGAGAACAAAAATGTTTAACTCCGCCCGTCAGCCAATTACAATTTTTTTTTACATCGTCCAGATATTTCTTTTATTATGACAACGATTTTTATTGTCAAATATTCTACATCGCATCATGGTCAGTTCAAAAACGTCATGTTTTTATGACGTTGGACGAAAAAGCACAACCTGTGCTTACGCACATTGTAAGTTCCACTTACTGTCACTGTCAGTGAATTTTGACACTAATAGAGAACCTACAATGCAAGTGCGGTGTTCTGTGATGCAAGTATTGCAAAAAACAGAATTCCCGTCCAACTGCAAATTAATTATCATCCACGAATGCTGCATCTTGCATCGAGGAGAAGTTGCTAGCGAAATTCTTTAGGGAATCTGTCACTTCGTTCACATTTCATACACATGCGTTGTAGGTACAGACGGTTGCAAAATTGTCTGGGACGTATAACTTTTTATAAATTAAGTTTAAAGAATGAGGAGCCCCTTTTGCTGGTCAAAAACAATGTCTGAGGCTGATAGACTACCCGGCCTATTGGAACATAATGTCTCAGAAAGGTAATTTACCTCCATTCTTTACCTAAACTAAGTACCTATATAAAAAGTTATACGTCCCACACAATTTTGCAACCGACTGTACATATTCCTCTTTTACGTGAGCTTTGCTCCGGGTAACATAAAATAAGCAGCAACTGGTGTGGTGTAATACATATTCTCATCATAGAAATATTCCTATTCCTTAATTTATCCGTTTTATATGAATGTGTGCATATTAAGTTATTGATAATAATAATAATAGTGATTTATTGTTTAAAGATATTAATCTTGTAACAATGGAATGGGTTAATCCTAGATCCTTATCTGGTAATTATAAGGAATCGAGCTTACGACACCTTGAACAATTACCCAGAAGACGAAAGATAATCGTAGGATCTAGGAACCAAAATGTTAAAAATGTATAGATTCACACATTCCATTGTTCGAGATTAATATCTTTAAACAATAAATCACTATTATTAACCTCCCCACTCCACTTCACCATTAAAAAAGAGGGAGGTTACGGCAATCACTAAAAAAGACTATATCTATACGTTTTGAGGTCTCAGGAACCCAAAAAAGTGGTTTTTAAAATGTGTGTGTATGTATGTACGTACGTACGTTCGTAAACACGCCACAGCCCAAATTACTCGACCGATTTGGCTTAAACTTGGTACGTGTGCATAACCCAACTTAGTTCTGAAAAGCTTTTGGAGGCAATTGTGCAACCAGAAATGTCATTTTGGCACATCAACTTTTAAATGGAAACCCCCGTTTTTCACGTCACAATAAAAAAGGCCTTCAGATTCCAAAGATGTATTCACTGTCAGTGCCCTTTTGACCAAAAACTAAAAATATCGAGATTTTTATCGGACTTTAAAATCGCGGTACAGCCCAAGCCCCTGAACCAATTTGGCTGAACAAATTTTGGATTCAATCAATCCACGGAAAGTGCCGTTTTGGCGCACGTATTTCCAAATTTAAAGCTATTCTCACATTTACCCCTCCAAAACGAATTTTTGAAAGATTTATTTTCACCATCAGAAAGGTCTTCAAATTCTGGTTTTAAGTGACATAAAATTTATTCGCATTTAGTACCCTTTGGGTAGAAAAATCGAAATTTTGTAATAACACTGAAACCACGTTATAGCCCAAACTACTGGATCGATTTGTCCGAAATTTGGTACATGGAGGTTAGGTGACCCGTTGAAGAGCTGAAAGGCTGTTGGTCCACAGGAAGTGCGATTTAGGCATATCAACTTGAAAATCTTAAACACAAGTCACTAAAATCAAAGACCCCCGCTTGGGGAGGTTCCAGCCGCTTCTCTGCTGCCATTATTATTATTATTATTATTATTATTAAGTTATTGAGTTTTGCCAATCTAGGTTTTGTACTGCAGGGCTAGGCAAATATTTGCCTTGGTAGGAAAATCTGCTCTATATCGTGCAGGATCGAAGTTGCCACCGCTGAGGCAACAGTCACCCATGTTGTATAATTTAATGTTCATATAATGTAATAATGATAAAGGTGTCGATAAACAACATATTCGACAAGCACACTGAGTGATTACACACGAGTGCTTTCATTCTCACATTCTTTCCATCCTGTACACTGGCGATCAGGCAGTAAATACATCAAACTGTATCGATGGGTTCCGGTCGCTGGTTCCGGTTCAGTGGGACGAGAGGAAATGTCCGGATACAACGGATATAGAGCTGGTGGAATAGTCCCACTGCTGTACCGTCAGCTGCCGTTGCTTCAGCAGCTGCCGAGAGTTCTACTACTAAATTATTAACACTGAACATTCTGAAACTCAATCTCGGTAATAGCTGCGGAGGACGCGTACCTGTACTAACCCTAAGCGGCCTGCATTACAATACTGATGGAGGTCGGCCTCAAAATCATCGTTCTTGAATAATTCACCTGTTTAAAAAAACAAACCCCAAGATATGGTAGGACGCAGCACAATATCCCCATTTCCTACCGAAAAATTCAACACGATCCCATTGAGACATTCATAAGGGCTTTACTAAATAAGCTACCGGTGATATATCGGGTCGCTTCCATGAATTATTTTATTCCTTTTTTCTGCTTTTGATTTTTAATCTCTGGAAATTTATGGATCATTCTGACAGTTGATGGGGGGACTCGGATAACGTTCTAGTTTTTATTCTACGACGGAATGATAAAATATGCATTAAGTGCTCTCTTGTCTTCTTCGTATATTTTACGTAAAAGAAGTGAAATTTGGCATATTCAGGTAGCTAGTAAACGCGCATACGTTGAAACAACTTTTTTCTACGTTTGAGAAACCGTTCCAGGTTGAATTTTTAACGGTTATATTTTGGTAGAATAAAGAACGTTTAATGAATAACGTAGTGAAAACGTTATTATATGTATGTATAGTTGCTATCTCAATCCTAATAGTTGCAATGGTTAAAATGTAAGGTTGGATCTACATGTATTTGTTTTGTGCGTTCGGTACCAAGATTTTTGTAACGTTTTTTCTACGTATGCGTGACCATTCGATAAAAATCTAAAGTGTGGGAGTTTAGGAGCCGAAAACTGAAAAACTTTGCGATAACTCAACTGGTGGACATATCTTCAATTTTGGGTTAATTGTCTCCGAGAATCTCAACTATAATCCATCAGTTTCGTTTTAAGAAATATTATTTAATTCTGGAGCTGACATTAGAACAAATGTTGAGTCCAGCGTCTCGCTTTCGCAATTTGGCCGGGAACTTATCTGATAAATGGAAACCCCGCTCGAGTTCTTTATCTTAATTGAATAAATGGCTAAAAAGGTAACTTAATTTGGGACTTTTGAGCGGCAGCTCTTAAGGGCAATACAAATTTATAAGTAGTCAAGTTCAAATTTCGTTACGCATAAAATTAGTATCAGCAATTTGTCTTCAGTTCATCGCTATCATGCAGGTCCCTCTTTAACAATGGCATTGTTCTTAAAAGTGGTGCAAAGCCAGCAGAGAGTGGAGCTCTTCAATTTAATTTACATGAATAAAACTTTCGTTAAGTGCCGAATGGCACAGCACGTTACTAATTGGCCGCTCACCCTGGGAAATTTTAAGTTCCGTTGAGATGTTCTCGGTCGCACCCTAGCCTTAAACTACCTTATAATGTAAATTAAATAAATTCAGCGTGGCTAAGACTGGGAAATTGAACTGTTGATTTTGTACCTTGAATGGCGGTGTCAGAATCAGCCTTCATTAATTGTGTGTTTGAGGGAGATTTCCAGGCCTCAAGATTAATCAGAGACGCGGTAACCCAGATTTGTGCAAAAATTAAAATGAAAGTTAAAGTTTTCCAGGTCGAGTAAAGCATTTTAACCTCCCCAACCCCATAATTTAAAAAAATGGAAGGTTACTGCATCAATCACTAAAATTTTCGAATTCGAGGTATGAACCGCGGATATATTCGTTTTGAGGTCTAAGGGACCTGAAAAAATGATTTTTTGCATATTTACAATGAAAGTCGTCTTTCTGTAATGAAAAATCGTAATGAAAGTACCACTTTTTTTAACTAAAAAATCGTACCTGATGAAAGTATCACTTTTTTTAACGATTTTAACATTTTTTCATCTTTACATCTTACATCTTTACATTGTTACATTATATTATCACACCAAGGAAGTAAAGGGCTACCGCATAATAGAAAAAAAATTCTTTTCCACTTTTTCGCGTATGGGGGATTGGGGGTAATATACAAAAAAATTACGTGTACAACACGTAATGAAAGTATCTTTTTTTCACTCGTTTGATTGATACACTCCGCTAACGACGTCGGGTATCAAACTTCAAACTCATGAAAAAAAGTATTATTTTCATTACTAGTTGTACAAATAACTATTTTAAAATGCGTATTGCGTGCGTACGTTTGTAAACACGCCCCAGCCCAAACTCAGAGTCGTGCAAACAGTTGGCACCCCCCGAAAAATTACCCTTCAAGCGTTCACAAAACAATGGTGGGGGATGCGATGGCTTTTACGATAATTTTAAATAAGCTAATAGAGAAAAAGAAGACAAGATTCGTCATATATTTTATCAATTTATTTAAGACATTTGGTACGGCTTCTTAGAAATTCCCCCAGTTATAAGCTGTTTTCTATTCTTCAATTTCGAAAATGAAGAAAATAAAGGGATGCTGCGCAGTCGACGCCCCTTTTCATTTTTCCGGAAATTTACTTTGATTTGGAAAATACTGGGGCGCCGTTGGCGCCCCAAAGTTTTGGTCGCCCCCTTTGCCCTGCCCTTCGCATTGCTCCGCGCCAAACTACTGGACCGATCTGGGTGAAATTAGGTACATAGACATTTCATTACCTAACTTAGATCTGAGAAGCTTTTGGACCCAATCGTGCAACTGAAAATGCAAACTTTGAAATTTGAAATACTAACCCCCATTTTTGACATAAGAAAGGCCCTCAAATTCTGCTTCCCTTTTGACAAGAACCTGAAAAATTCCAGATTTCCAAGGTACTTTGAAACACGGTACAGCCCCTGGAATAATTTGGCTGAAATTTTGCATATAGAGATTGTAGGTATTACCCGTCGAAGAGCCGAAAAGATTTTGGAAGCAATCGACCCACGGCAAGTGTTTTTTTCGTAAATCAATTTTTAAAATGTTGAATTTTACTTTTATTTAACCATCCGAAACAAGTTTTTGAAAATTTTTTTGTCACCATCAGAAAGTTCTTCAAAGGTATTCACGTTTAGTAAAAAAAAATCGTAATTTTGAAGGATATTAATAACACACTATTACAGCCCAAACTTCTAGATCGATTTGGCTGAAATTTGGTACACGGAGAGTATGTGAACCGCTGAAGAGCTCAGAGGTTTTTGAAGTGTCCATTTGGTATGCCAAATTTAAAATTTTAAATACAAGTCCTCCTTCATTATGTGGCCGTTAGAAAGACGATGAAATTCTGGTTCTAAAAATGTATTCACATTTTCTGCCATTTCCGCGGAATAGGGAAAAAATTAGTTCTTATTAAAAAGGGGCGGGCTGACAGTGGATGACGTAAAGTTGCAGTCACAAAGCGTTGCAGTTATTGACAAAAATGTGCCAGAATATTAACCTTAAAAGGAAGATGTCGTCAAATGTGATAAGATAAGTGATGTCCTTATTTGTAACACAATGGGTGGCAAGGGTGGCACCGTGGTCTAACCATATATGTATTAGAGGTATATGGCTAACTCCGTATTTCAACCCATTACATATATGGGTCTAACAAGGTTTTTTGCTCTTTTGGTTGACATTACACGTTTTTATGGCAATCGTGGTTGTCAATTGTCATGTCAGGACAATGTTGTCAAAGTACATGGATGTTTCTTTTTTGTTGTGTTATTTTTATAACTTGTAGCGGTGGTGTTAAGCCAGCCACCATGAACCTACTCAGAAATTATTGTGGCTCACCATTCCAAGGTTTAAAACGTAGTTTATCGCAATATTTCGACCACAGTGAAATATGATTGAAATGGTCGTCGTGAATTTTTGAACACACTCCAACTCCAAAAACAAATCACACAATTAATTTGGGAGTAACAGTTAGATATAGCCCCCTCTTCTCAATTAGCAATTTTTCGCATAAATTGTTATGAAATCATGTTAAATGAGTTAAAACTAAGCAAGCATTCATCGACGGAGAACCAGTTTAATTTCGATTTATTGTAGAATTCGTTGATTTTTTTGTTGGGGCTATATCTAACAATTAGGAGGGAGTAACAGTTAGATATAGCCCCATCTTCTCAATTAGCAGTTTTTCGCAGAAATTGTTATGCAATCGTGTTAAATGAGTTAAAACTAAGCAAGCATTCATCTATCTAAAAGGAAAAGACCTGACCTGAAAAAATCATTGAGGAGGAGGGTGAATAGTTGACAAACGTTTGTTATTAGAGAGAGACCTCACCTGACCTTTTAAGACCTGAATGGAAAACAGAAAATGATTGATTCTGGTAGAACAAATCCTTGAGGAGGAGCGTGAATAGTTGAGAAACGTTTGTTATTAGATAGAGACCTTACTTGACCTTTTGAAACCTGAATGGAGAAGTGAGAAAACAACTGATTCTGCTAGAAAAAATCCTTGAGGGGGGTAAATAGTTGAGAAACATTTATTATTAGAGAGAGAGAGAGACCTTACCTGACTTTTTGGGACCTGAATGAAAAGGTGGAAAAACTATACCTACTCAGTGATCCACACTCGAATCAAAGATCCACTCGATGGGGAGGTTCCAGCCGCTTCTATGCTGTCCATTTTTTCTTCCTATAGGTACCACAGAAAACAAAATTGAGCTAAGGAATTAATTACATATGAACTGTGTTGAAAGCGCGATTGCCTACTTATTTTCTGGGCTAGCCGCGAAACAAATTTTCTTTGGCTAGCCGTGAAACCAAACCTGTAAATACTTAGACTCTCGCAGCCCTCTGTACAAGCACGAGAATATCATTTTCACTTTGCGTGAAAAGAAAACATAATTTTCACTCTGATGTTAGTCTGTGGGGCGTTACTCGCGGCTTGACTGACAGCATAGGGTACTGCACCCATCAACCTGTCTCTCCCTAGACAGCAACCTCACGTAATTCGGTCGAATTTGCATTGGTAATGGCAAACAAACACAACATCTAACCCTCCAACTTGGCGAAAACCCGACCTACGTCGTGCTGTACAAGGCGCTGACAACAAACGCTGACCTAATTAGTGGGTAATGAGTGGAGCCTAAACTGTTAGCTACATTGGAACTGACTGGTTAACGATCAAAGGTTGTCCTTAATATTGCATTTCCGATACCGATCAGACATAATACAATTGAGTCACTGTCTATGTTGCCATAATGCACATACCATTCCGGCATTTCCTTTTGGAGATTGTACTATAAATTAGATACCTGTGCAATTTCAAGTTACGTGACGGATTTGAATTCCTCCGCATTAATCAATATGTAGAGAGAATGCTATCCTCTGCCGCATGGTGCCCGACAAAAGTTTCACAATGTACAAGGCAAAGAGATTTTTAGATAAAAATAATTAAAGATTATACAAAGAAGCTTTCAGACAACAATTATGCAAATTACTACATTTGTACATTTTTGAAGCTTTCCTTGAATATTTTACAGACTTCTATTGTTTAAAATTGAAAATTAAAGTCAATTGCGTCCAAAAAGTATGTGTTTCAGGTGTCTTGATTCATGATCCAAATTGAGCGTGTCGTGCTAGATGCGTACGTGCCATTTGCGTACTAGGATTATTTCGTGCCACTTGCGTACTTGCGATTAAGAAGAACTGATATAATTGTTAGTGCCAGATGCGTACAATTACCTGCTTAGGGGGAAGAATTAATGTGCAGTCAAAGTCACTAACTTCTCTGGGTTTCAAATTAAAATATCTATGCAGATCATACTTAGGAAGTAAGAAAAAAAATTCCTTATTTTGGCATACTTAAAAAATTATGAAGATATCTCACTAAACACAATGTTTACATTTTTCAACCCTGCAAGTCACCAATGATTACAGATTAACGACATATAACCTCCTTCATGCCTTTATTGATTTTCTGCGAACAAAAGTAAAGACTTAAGTTCCAAGATTTTCAACACCGAGTTTGCTGTTGATTGTTGATTGATACCCGTATACGCAAGTGGAACTGCCGATAATTTCGTTCTATACCTGATAATATCACCACCCTGACTCTGTACGCAAGTGGCACGAAATAATCCTTGTACACAACTGGCACGTACGCATCTGGTCCGGATTCAAATTGAGTGGAATAGTGGAGACGAATTGTTTCAAAATTTCCTCTGAAGAAGTGTAAAATATTTGACACATTTTTTTTGTATTTCTGTTAACTTGTTTGGTAATTATTGACACGCGTTTTCCATCAATGCATCTCTTTTTATAGCCACCCCTCACCCCTTATCATACGAACATATTTATTGAATCCCTCTGTATAGCATAATGTAATGGCAGTCGTAACTCGTAAATGCATAAATTATGTAAGTTTTAACCTGGAAAGTGAAAAATTGAAGCACGTTACCATCTTCCGCGGTGAGATGCACTTGTTTTTCTGCACGAATATGTCTCATTAGTCATTTTCCACTTCAAGCGCTGCCGGGGTGATTTATGGATATCCCTGCTTACTTCGGTCCGTTTTTCGGGGCGTCTGTGCATAAATGTTTGTCACTTAAGCCACATAAGCGAATTTTATATAGAGCCCATAAAAATATGGCGCCTGCAATAAATTTTTTCCTAACTAATAATAGAGAATCGCTGATACGCTTTATGGCTTCGGGTTATATGCAAAAATTTATCGAACGATCTAAATTTTAAAACTGTTCGACACAAGTGATGTTATCGCGAGAAATTTTACAAGCACAGAATAAAAAACGAATTACATCGTAAAAACCAATCAAATTACGCCACCCCTCATCACGAATATTGATAGTTCATCATAATAAAACGCCACTTAAATCAGCTAGTGAAACGATATGTAAATGTGTAATGCGTGAAAGGCAATAAACCAGGTATGAAACACAAACCCTCTTTTTACGAGTGTAAACGTTCCAACTTAATCAAACTCTGAAGATATACTATACTGAGTTTCACCCTGATCCTATAGATAAGTTATAAGTACCAGCAGCTTGCTCTATGACTGTGACTCTCAAGACACAAACCTTGGTTTCTCCTAATAATTGTAATCATTATTTACCTTATTTCACTTTCATTGTTAATATGTTTAGTGCTCTGCACCGCAGTAAACTATGCGTTTATTACCATCTCAATTTAAGCACAAAGCTGTGTAGGTAGGGTACGTTATATTCCTAATTATACAGAGTGTCCTAATTGTCTGTATTCGGTGGATATCTCCATTGCTGTTAGAGATAGCGAAAAATTGTTAAATACAAAGTTGCAGAGCGTCAAACAAGGCACATTTTATAAGTTCAATCCTGTATATAGGCTGTCCCACTAAGGAGTAACAACACAAACATAGTTTTTTTTTAATGGTACGCCCTGTATTTAAACTTTTTATTGGATTCTATAATGAATTCCAAGTAACATTCATTAACCATATTTTCATCTGAAGCGAATGGTTTAGAAGATATTGGCAATTTTGTGGGAAAAATTACTCCTGCAGTACTTGTTTTGAAAAATAACCCCACAACCAATTTTCAACCTTTGGTTTTGGAAATTTAGCATGGTCATTAAGGAAGGTTTGGGCTATCTTTCAAGCGCTTGAAAACGGTCTAAAATATAGGGTGTTCTATTTAAAAAACCTATGTTTGTTTTGTTACTCCTTATTGGGAACAGCCTATATAAAGGATTGTATTTTTAAAATGTGCCTTGTTTGACCCTTTGCAACTTTGTATTTAAGTATTCTTCGCGATCTCTAATAGTAATGCAGATATCGACCGAATACAGACAATTGGGACACCCTGTATACGATGGATAGAGTTAATTATTATTTTGTAACCGTACTGGTAGTTATTCCCAAATTTTAATCAAGCATCACTTTATTCAAAATTGAATTGAATGGCGTATATTTCCTAAATAGCTCTGATCATTAACATTCTGTGCAAGAGTGGCTTCGATTTGCTGTGCAAATAAATTAATTAATAATAAATAATCACGACAAATGTTAAAATGTAAAAGTTCGCGTGTTTTGTTTAATTTTCATTTATTCTAAAACAACAATATCGCCTTCTCTCTCTACCTTTAATTATTTCAGTTGGCAGAATTTGCCTTGTTGTGGTAGAGATAAATGTAGCATCTCTCTCCCGCTGATGGAGGAGCTAACGTCCATCACGCAAGTAAAATTTCGTCTCCGTACGCCTAAATTTAATTAAACACTTCCATATATCAGAGGCATCTATTAGTCTTGAACTTGAATAGATGTGTGCTTAAACTGATTATCTCCACTTTCAGCAACCATTTCCAATTTGGACTTATTAAAATTACATGATGTTGTGCTTTCACGCGGTGGCTTTGCGAGTTAGCGAAGTTAATTGGAACTTGCTTCGCCGCAGTGGATTTGAATTTTTCCCTTTTCCAGGCAAGATTGAAGGTGAAAAACGAGACGGGTAAATATGAAACACGCTGTTTAAGAACATCCACCCTAAGGGATTTTCCAATTAGAACAAAGTGAGGAATATTGAAGATCAGGAACAGAAGCCGAGCTTCAACATGATTGCTTCTGCTCTTGACCTTTCGCTCGGAAAATCTAAACGTTCTCGTTTATCACTTTGCTATCTTTTAAGGATTGAGCCTGTTTTATGAAACTTCGTAAATACAGTTTGGATGTTCCGTAACATCGACACTTGAAGCTGAATTTCATGCAGGATTAATATCAAGAACTCCTCAAGCCCCTGTAAAACGATCAGTATCAACTCAACGTTTATAGTTTAGAAATTTTAGCAGAAAAATTACGACACGGATGAGTTTTGGCAGAAATGTTCAAACGGAATGAGAATTCTGTAAACACATCAGGAATTTAATAGATTATCTTGAGAAACTTCAACAAATTCTCCTAAAGAAGGACCCCTATACAAATCAAGCACAAAAGTACGAAGAAAAAGTTTTTTTTTAAGATTAACGTAAATTTACTCCAGCAAATGAAGTAAAATTAAGGATTTATCTTTAGCGATAACGATGAGTTCAGCAGACAACATTTTTCGTTTGGACGAGAGTAAAATAAAACCCTCGAGTCTACGAAACTTAAATAATTCCTTCGATCTTTATTGTTAAAGTCAACTTTTGATAGGAAAAATAATTTAGCGCAATTAGAAGTCATACCCTTTAGAGTTCAGACCCGAAATTTATACCTCCTGGAAAATTTTAATTAAATTTCAGGTGCTACCCGAGACGCTTATCTAGCCGATTTATCTACAAGCGCAATTTTTACGATGTTGTAAAAACAGGGAACGAAAAGACACGGCGACATTACAGAAGTAGATAAAAGTTAGATTTTATTGTGATTTTGGTCTCGATATGCAAACTTCATTTCTTGAGGTAAAAGCAGATTATTTTAAAAACTTACCGAGAACAAAAGCAAAGTTTGTGTTAATGCGAAAAGTTGTGTTTATTTATTGAAAGGGCTTTTAAATCGTGCTTCTATAAGAGAAAAAAAGCGAGCAGTGAAGTATCGATGTATAAATACACTGAAATTCGTTTCCACCTGTGGTACATTCGAATAAAAGTTACGATCAATGAGCCCTCAGGCGCAATGGCTCACTCTCCCTCCTGCTATGTCACACAAACATCCTGCGTTTATTAACTTTAAATTTGCATGATTGATCTATTGCCTGTGAAGATTATTGAGAGATAAATCCATCCTCGTCATGTAGATTTGACTGAATTTCAGCGTGAAGGATTGTTATTCTAATCCGAAAATCTAAACCGAGTCAAATTCATTTAAGGAAAACTGCATAACTTCCTGCAAGTTGTTAACGAGTGATGACGTTGAAAATCTATTTAGCAGCTTTTAATGTAAGTTTTAAGCTGAAAGTTCTCGAATTTTGGACAGGTAAAGGGAGTCTTGTATAGGAATTTAGCGACACCTTTGTAATTAAAGTTAGTAACCGTAAGCGATTGTCTATGTCATGCTGTAGTCTTTTAGCCTACCCAGCCCTGAAGCTGAGGACGGTGCAAGTGGTGCGAACGTCTTGGCATCGGAATTTAATTTCTCACCGAGGAAAACGGCATTCTCTGGACATGGCTTGAATAGATTTAATCGGCAATCTACGACTCAAGTCGCGTCTTGCCCTCAATATATCACTGAAATCACGAGAAATTTTGAAGGGGAGCGCTGCTTTAAATATTAATTAATAGTAGCTTAAATATTTATCATAATTCTTATCGTTTCAGTTTTTTAAGCAAAGTTTGTGAAAGGGTTGTTGCAGGATGAAGGGCTTGGGGAACTAATTAGGGCTGGAATCCTGCAGCAATATGACATGGGCTTTGGTTTGAACAACGCAACTTGTAACGGTTTGCGCGAGTGCAATTACTCCCGAGCAAGCCTGAAACAATTTTCTGTTTATCCCAAGTTATGCGGAAAAAGATTTGTCTCTGATCCTTTTTTTCAAAGTTGCAACAAAACACGTTTTGCACTCCCTAGCACAACTTAAATTAATTGCAATGTCCAAGCAAAAAATGACATTGATACTATAATTTGGAATAAGAACTCCAAAAGGACATCACAAAAGTGCGTAAACCACGAAAATTATAAATGATGCTTTACAGCACAAAAGTATTCTTAAAATTGCGAATGAAATTTCATAACACAGGCAAGATCTAAGATCGAACTGTTTTTCTGCTAGTGACCCTCAGGACGTCGATATCAATTAATATTGAGCTATTTTCTAAATTATTTACTCGTATGGCAGACGTTATTGATGGTGATAACGATAACATTATTGTAAAGGATCATATTACCACGTTTACCAACCTTTCATAGCTGCGTTCTCAATTTTCAGCCGTTCAAACCTGTTAAAAAAAGGCAGCAGAGAAGCGGCTGGAACCTCCCCAACGCGTGGGTCCTTGATTTCAGGGACTTCTGTTTAAGATTCTAAAGTTGATATGCCTAAATGGCACTTCCCGTTGACCAATTGCTCCCAAAAGCCTTTCAGCTCTTCAACGGGTCACCTCACCTCCATTTACCAAATTTCGGGCAAATCGATCCACTAGTTTGGGCTATAAAGTGGTTTCAGTGTTATTACAAAACTTCGATTTTTCTACCCAAAGGGTTCTAAATGCGAATCAATTTTGTCTCATTTAAAACCAGAAATTGAAGACCTTTCTGATGGTGACCTCGATAGTGACAATATCTTTCAAAAACTTGTTTTGGATGGGTAAATTAGAGAATAATTTTAAATTTCGAAATTGGTGTGCCAAAACGGCACTTTCCGTGGGCCGATTGAATCCAAGATTTGTTCACCTCTTCGACGTGTAATACAATCCCCTTGTGCAAAATTTCAGCCAAATCGGTTCAGGGGCTTGGGCTGTACCGCGATTTAAAGTCCGATAAAAATCATTTTTTTTTTATTTTTGGTCAAAAAGGCACTAAGAATGAATGCATTTTTAGAAGCAGAATTTGAAGGCCTTTCCTATCGTGACGTGAAAAATGGGGGTTTGCATTTAAAATTTAAGAGTTGATGTGCCAAAATGGCATTTCTGGTTGCACGATTGGCTCCAAAAGCTTTTCAGATCTAAGTTGGGTTATCACATGCACACGTACCTAATTTCAGCTAAATCTGTCGAGTAGTTTGGGCTGTGGCGTGTTTACGAACGTACGTACATACATACAGACACATTTTAAAAACCACTTTTTTGGGCTCCTGAGACCTCAAAACGTATAGGATCCGGTCTTATCTCGAATTCGAAAATTTTAGTGATTGCAGTAACCTCCCTTTTTTTTAAATGGTGGAGTGGAATGGGGAGGTTAAAAAGTGCGTCGCTCATGTCCGTCTTTTGTCTCAACATGTTTATCAAGTCATATAATATAAGTTTGAAAAAGGGGGGTATTTAAATCCGTGGTGAAATATTCCAATGCACCCCTCAAGAATCATCCAACACATCTTCAAATTTTTAAAGGAAACTTCCCATTTTCTATAGCATTTTTGTACTTTTTGATAAATTTCCAGTCATATGACACCAATAAACCTCTTATCAATTAAAAGTTTTTTGAGGTATTAATCTCTCCGCAACCAATATCAAAATGGGAGGCTTACTGAAACCAGTCCAAAATTCGAAATTGAGATAATACCAAATCTTTAGTTTTGAGGTCCCAGGGTCCCAGGTGGTTTTTAAAAATTGTATAGCAGTACGTGTATTAATTACTGCATTTTGTGAGAATCGCTCTAGTTTGAATTAGTACCTACTGTGCCGAAACTTTTTGGTCTTGGTGAAAAATGTGAAGGACTTTTCGTCTAGAGAGTTTAATAGTCTTCAATAGAGCTTCACTTTCGGTCGAGATTAATCTCGATCTCATCTCGAGAAACGAAAAATTTGATAATTATTTTGAATTTTAGCGGAAAATGTTAAAATTAGAGACCCTAAATTGCATTTTTATTTGTTCGTCGGATAAACTACTTCTATATACGCTTCCACAAAATAAGATGGACGTTAGAGAATACATTCGTTCTAGGCGGGTCTTGAATCACATCACCAAAGAAACTAAGTCTAAATTAATTTTTTAGGATAATTTGAAAGAACGATAGTACTCATAACAATCAATAAACTAAGAAACAGAAAAACAATTGGGTGCATAATTTCTCAGAAAATTTCTCGCAAATAATACTTCTGAAGCTCAAATAGGTAGGTCATTGAGTTGTCGGGGCATAGCCCCATTATTAATCCACACTTTAATGCATATAATAACTCAAGGTCAAGAGAGCCGAGATTCTCGTCGAAATCGAGGTCGAAATCGAGATCGAGATCGAGACGAGACCAAACTTGGCGAGATTTAAGTTAATCGAAATTTTTCGAGACGAGAGTGAAGCTCTAGTCTTCAAAATTGTGTACTTTATATTTTTCGTACGACGATATGGAAGCGAGTTATTGTGCAAAAAAAAACTTTGTACATTGTTTGCATATTTAGGTGATCCTCGCTCGGGGGTAGAGCGAAATGGACGAACAAAAATCGTGTATCAAAATTGTCGCTACCCCAATCACCCCCAATCACCATTTTTCAAGACAGAAGGCAATACAGGGTGGCTCCTTTTTCTCTGCTCACCATTGGCATCTCTTAAATGGGAAGTGTTACGGAGCCGGTTAAATCAGAGAAAAGTTGTGCTATTTTTTGCTGATTAAGAATCTGACGGGAACTCCCCGATATCATGATTCGTTCCTGAGTTATTCCGAAAAATCTGAAAATGGCGATTTTAAATAAAAATTAATATCTCCCTAACGATTGATGCTATTTAAATGAAACTGGGTAGGTACTTTGATATTTTTTAAAGCTGTCAATGAAATGGCTTTGAAAAATGTATCTAGGCCTTCTAGATTTTGAGCAACGACGATCAAGTTTTGATTCTCTTATGGCCGCCATGTTGAATTTTGGCACCATCCGACACACAAAAAAATCAGCTTTTCAAAAATTCAACCTGCAAAAACTTTATTGAAAAAATATGTGAAAAGTTTGAATCACATATCAAAATCTATTTTATTGAATTATCAATTCAATTATTTTAAACGTTAAAAGGGATTAAAAAGTTATTTTTATTTTTACTTTTTTTGCCTATTCATACCAATTTTAGAATTTTCACGATTTTCGAAAAAGTCCATATTAATTACATGCTGGAAAAGTAAATTTTTTTCTGTATCCCATGGTGTCAAAATTCAATATGGCGGCCATAAGAGAATCAAAAGTTGACTGTCATTACTCAAAATCTAGAAGGCCTAGAAAATTTCTGCGGATATCATTCGATTAAGAGCTGCCAAAAATACAAAACTTACGAATTTCATTTAAATAGCACCAATCGTTAGGAAGATATTAATTTTTATTTGAAATCGCAATTTTCGCAATATCGCGGATTTCTCTTCAGATTCTCAATCACAAAGAAATAGACGAGGAAATAGAGCAACTTTTCGCTAATTTAACCGACTCTGTATCTCTTACCGTTTAAAGAAATGCCAATGGTGAGAAGTGAAAAAGGAACCATTCTGTATAATGTACTGATTCTGTACTCAAATAAACATATATTTTTTATTATCACATGAAAGGTCTTAAATTCTGTTTCCCCAAAAATGTATATTTTTTGGTATAAGTAAGCGTAAAAGGCTAAAAATTAGGAAATTCATATTCATACTATTCATATGATTTTGTGGCGTCTCGTCGTCGACTTTCCGAAAGAGTTCCAATTAACTCCACCTACTTATGCAACAAATTCAAGTTGATTTAACGTATTACATAGTGGGAGACATATTAGTAGAATTCCTACATTGAATTTCTATTTTGGGGTTTATTAATTTTCATTATAATGTTATGCGTGCACGCAAAGTTTGCCAAGGATTGATGAGATGGCGATATATTATCAACAGCGAAATGTCTCATTATAATAAACTCAGAAATTGAATTTGGAGGTACTACCTGAAAATGGAAGCGCCTTCCATCATCCAGTTCTCACACCCACGTTGGCACTCGGCTTATTTCCATCATACAGTATTTTCAGCTCTTATCGGCATCACTGGCAATTTTCCATACAAATAAGAGTGAATGAATTTAGTGAATTCAGTAACATTCTAAGTCCCAATCGAATTTAATGCCCTTACGATATCTTACGCGAATTAGATGTAATTTTGCGCTTCGGAAACTCAATTTTCTACACGAACTACAAACCCCGGCTAAGCGCTCCAAATTCGAATTATAAGGAGAGTTAATACATTTGCAATTATTCTTCTATTATTGTAGAGTTTGTACGCAAAATATTTTGTAAATGACGAAAATTATTCCGGAAAGCCAACGTTTTAAAAGCGAAAACGATAAATTTTATTAAACAAGTTATGAGCATTCAAATACTGACTTTATTCACGCACCAGACTGATTTAAATGCAAACTTTTATCTAACTGAAAAACAGGTCAACGGTTGTGAAGTTCCAGCTCGGATAAACTGATGTCGAGAGTGATCCTAGTGCACTTTTTGCAGAGCTGCAATTGTCGCTTATTATCCAAGTTGGAAAAAATCCTGTCAGTAATTAATCCAGATTTCAATTTAAAAGATATATCGAGTCAACAGTGTAGCTCGGCGATGAAAGTTTTCACAAAACGAAATTAAAAAAATCACATTATTTCGCGATCTCGACGATTGGACGAATTGAAAAGAGTCAATTCACGGATTTAAAAATTCCATAGAATTCAAAGCACTTGTTTAATTTCATTAAACTCTATCGCCAGGATTCTGCAGTTGGAATAATAAAAAGAGAACAGCGGGTCCGTGTTTTTGGTGCTGTGCCAAACTAATCAGATGATCCACTTTGGCCTATTTGTTTGCACATTCTCGTCTACTAAGTATGGCAGGTTTTTGTTGACCAATAACATGTCGTGTAGGGTGAATGTGTGCGGAACATGACTGAGAAAGATATATCTTGAGAAGGGAGCTAAGTGGCTCACCATGACCTGTCTCTCACAAATACATCAACCCCTCGAACAGGGGTTGGATTTACCGACAGCCCTTGACTAGGCCCTCCAGTAAAATGCACAGTAAATAATCTGCCCCCAGTGGAGATATGTTGGATCAAGTAATTCAGTCAATATTTAGATTTACTAGCATTGTTCAAATGCAAACAAACGCCTATCTAAAAATTATAATAAACAGCTATTACAACAAGTGTTTTATAGGCAGTTTAAATATCGAGGCCGTAGTTCATATTTGAGCGACGTTAGGAGTGAAAATACAGGGTGCATGCTTTATGACATAGAATCTACTGTTCAAATGATGAGGTTTGGTGCAAAAATTATTGGTCAATTGTGATTCCTCTTGGTGTTATAAGCCGCCAAAGCTCTTCATTTTATAATGTTTTTATTTAATATCTTCCAAATGATGTATCGCAGGATTTTGAATTTTTTGGACATTATTAAAAAATCTCAACCTTGTTATGCAGGGTGCTCCTCAAGTTATTTGTCGTTGAACTTTTCTATGTTTGGAAATATTGCTAATCTGCTTATGCGGCCTTATTCCCCGTGCAATTATCAACCTTTTTTGGTTTTTAAATTTTTTAGAAAAACCTAACCATTCACGAAGAAAATTGAAAAAACCGAAGAGGTGCTTCAAGTAATGACCATAAAACCAATGTTAAAGCCCCCTAAAAAAGTGAAATTACCACCCATGTCCTTTCTTCAGTGGTCCAACAGCTCCCTTATAAAGAAACAGTTCAATGCTCTATTGATATGGTCATGTCTTCGGTTTTTTCAATTTTCTTCATCAATGGTTAGTTTAAAAAAAAATAAGAGCCAATAAAAAAGGTTGAAAATTGCCGCATAGGCAAAGCAGCAATATTTTCAAACATAAAAACGTTCAAGGACAAATAACTTGAGGAGCACCCTGTGTGACAAGGTTGCGATTTTTGGATAATGTTTAAAATACCATCAGCAGTTGCCTCTTAGTCGATAACAATGCTGTGCAAAAATTCAAAATCCAGCGATGCACCATTCGGAAGATATTAAATAAAAACGTTTTAAAAATGAAGATTTTTGGCAGCTTATTACATCAAGGCATCACAATTATTGACCCCATTATTTGAACAGTAGATTCTGGTGATGTAAAGGATGCGGTATCTTTCAGACTCACCCTATATAATAGGCCGAGATTTTTAAACTACAAAACACGTGTTGTCTTAATAGCTATTTTCTAACACTAAGATTTTACACTGTTTCTATGGTTCATTTGAATTCGCCCCTTATACTATAGCTAAATAAATCACATTTCTATGAATAATTCAAGTAACATTTATTTATCTTTTACATGAAAATCAAAATGCCAATTATTGTAATAAACAGATCCTCTAATTCCATAGGATGGGCTTGGGGCCCTCGGAGTTTAACGCACTGATGGTCTTGGTGTACTAACATCTACTAACATCACTAAAATTTTCAAATTCCAGAGATAAGAGATTTTAAAATGTGTCTGTGTGTATGTGCGTAAGTACGTGCGTACCAAAAGCTAAGAGTTCGAAATTTTTATTGGACTTAAAGTCCCGATACAGCCCAAGCCCCTGAACCGATTTGGCTGAGATTGTAATAGACGTCGAAGAGCTGACATTTTTTTGAATTCAATTGACCCACGGAAAGTGTCGTTTTGGAACAATAATTTTCAAACAGATGACATGTCTTGTACGAATTAATTTTCGACAAACTTCCTTTCGACAGATTGTGATTCATTTGTTTACATGGCGGGTCTTATGGTGGTCATTTAGCAAAAGTTGAAATTTTGTCTCACCCCCTGAACTGCTTTCAATAGCCTGAAAAATAAGCTGTTCAAAATTTCAGCTCGTAACAAATTTTAACGGAAAGATTCGGAAAGAACGGTCTTTTCTTAGCAAAAGTGTATTTTTTTTTAGTTAGCCTATATAGTTTTAAACTTAATAAATGAATAAGTTATGAATATGTAAAAATTTCCTCTAACATCTCAAATTAATCCAAGTTTCAGATTAGATAAGTTAACTTCAAAAAGAAAAAACTGAGCTTTCAGCATCTTTTCGTTAAAATTTGTTACGATATTTGTTTATCAAGTTATGCTACGAAAACCAAAACATCCATTTTTCGTCATTTAAACACCATGTTAAATTTCATGGCCTTTGAGGCACGGGTTAATATTATTCAATCGAGCTGAAATTTTAAGCAGCTCATTTTTTAGGCCACTGAAACGCCTGAACCGGATTACAATACAAGTGCTGAAACCAACTCTTTTCAGTCTTTTTCAGTTTTCAGACAAAATGGCTGCATTTTTACGAAATCCGTCAGTAAAAGAAGCATCTTAGAATGTTCAGGATTAGTGTCTCTATGAAAGCATCGTTTCAATTTTAGTCAGTTTTTTGGCCCTGATGCGCTCTAATTTACAGGAGATGGGAGAAAATTTCAAGAAAAGGTCTCGAGATATGGACGTTTAACGTCTTCTCAGGCAGACAAAAAAAAATTGAAAAATTTCATTCAGAACAAGGGGTGGTTTAAATTTTCGACAGGCTTTGTCACCCTGTATATCAAATAAGGGAAACCTGCATAAAACCCGTAATACGCCATGTTGTAGCCAAAGAAATGAGCTATCCTGGGAAAAAGAATTTCTCCAAATTCATCAAATGCTTGAGGAGTTTGAATTCGACCCAAATTTTCGGGTAGACCAATTGAATTGTTGAGCAGTTTATTTTCTGAAAATCACCTTTATCTGCCTTCCATTTTTGAAAACTCACCTAAACCTTTTCATACTCCTTTTTTAGATTTCACAGGTAACAATTTTCCACGTAATTCGCTAATAAATTTCTTCCGGAATATTTTCACACAATTCGTCTACACACTTTTTTTCAAAATTTGTTGGCTTATCACAAACATATTACTTACTATAACCACAACAACCATGGCATTCTTTATTTTGAGGTACAACCATGCCACTCAGATAATATAGATCGAATTCGTACCTATATATTTTAAAGAAAAATAAAAAATATCTTGCTAATATTTGTGGTTAGTGTTAGAAAAATCTCCTTCGTCGCTCAAACATAAACTACGACCTCGAATTTTAAACTTTCTAAAAAACACTTATTGTCTTAGTAGCTGTAAAATTAAAATATAGGTAACCCTCGTTTGATTGACGTCAAGTCGGGTTTTAATGTAAATTCCTTGTCATACTTTTAATTATTTCAGTCTGCTGTTTATTCCGGTCAGCAAAATTCCAGTACCGTGACTATAAAATGTTGAAGTGCTCTGACAAGAAATTAAATTTAGTCCGGGTGGAGTACAAAACGGGGTGCAATAGCTATACAATAATTGCTTAAATTAATGCAGTGGACAAGTTTACAATGCAGCAGAACTTTGATCACTGAAGTGGTAGAAATGAAGGCTTCATTTAGCACCAAATACCGAGTATCAGAGAATAGTCGCTACCGTTCCAATTATGCGCTCTGCAGGCAGACAATGAATCTTCGTTTAATCGTTTGCAGACGGACGCGGGCCTGCAACCACCGCTGGTCGTGTCGCTTCGCTGCCGTCACTTCAGACACCATCCCTCCGCCGTCAACTTTATTAATAGGTCTCATTTACGACGACGGCACGTGCAAAAGGGATTCCGCGAAATTGCTAGCAGTTATGGTCGAACTAAGGGCCAGTTTACGAACGTGGCTTTTGCTTGATAATCGTTTATGACTGAAAATAATTTCGGATGGTTTAGGTCCAATTTTCACATGAAACGGCCGCAATTTATTACTCTTAAAATTAAATTACTCAAGAGATAATGGCAAAAAATTCCTATCCACTCGTGATGCGCCCCTCAACAATGAAGAAGATAAATTCTTTAAAAACTGAAATATCGACGGTGTAGGTACTGTTATTTTATTTTAGACACGACAATATTGATACATTAAGATTTATGACCCTGGTATCATTTATTGCAAATGATTTATGAATGAGTGTACTGTGATGTAAAAATGATTGCTTACTAGTCAGATAATTCTTAATAGAAATCGGGTTAACAAATTGGTGGATGCGCCCGGATAATGATTTATTACCGAAGTTGCTCTTTTTACGACCGTAAATGTAAATAATTTCAAATGGCCTCTGAAACAACATTTTAATGTTTCGGTGTTGCGATCATATTTAGACTGGCATGAAATATAGTGCAAAACATTATTCTGAAAATTTACGACAGGGTTACGTAGCTACACTCCTGTACGTAACATTACTTCAGAGTTGCCAAAGCCTGTAGGAACATTTTATTTGGAGTTTCATCTTGCTGTTAGTTTTAATGCCGTAGCAGAATGCGAGGCGCTCTTGTTTTAGCTTATTCGCTCGCTCGATCGCTTCTGTCTGTCGCATAACTTGAGAACTGATCGAGCTGAATCTTGGTAGGCAGCTTCGTCTCCCGAAAAGTAAGGCGGGGATTGCTTATTGCATATCGGACCCAGGGGGTGGGAGTTAGGACTGGAAAACAGAAAATCTTATTAATTGCAATAACTCGAGAACTAGTGGAGATATCTTGCTGAAACTTAGTATGTACCTTCGACCCTCAAGTCGAATGGGTGCTAATTTCGGGGGATGAAATTTAGGGGATGAAAACCACAAAACACATGATACCTCCGAAAAGGTTGCACGATGCACGCAGCTGTTGGAAACTCAACGTACACACATATATCGGTGAAATCTTGCGGGGGATGTGTTTTTCATGTCATTCATATTTTGAGAAAAACCGCCCTTAAAGGCGCTACAACCCCTAACATGCAGAAACACAAAAATACGAGAACTCAAGAACTACTCAACGTATCAAGGCAGAATTTGGTACGTAAATTTTCAGTGACATTGCAGGCGGATGGACAAATTTTCACTAAGATCTAACAAGGGAGATGAAATTTGACGGTTGAAACTTGAAATTTTTTCAAGTAAATGATGGCATAAAATTACGGGGTTCGATAGATTTCGGTCAACTATTGAAAAAAGGTCTTATATGTGTTTTCAATCTAAAATCAACCCCGAAGCTATTAACCACCCCTAACTCTTTGCAAGCGGATAAATATAAATCATGAGGGGTTGAAAACTTGAATCTATAAGTCACCGCAATTTTTCAACGAATTGGATTAGGGTGATGAAATTGAAAACACAACTTCCTTTAGAGCATGTGGGGGTGGTGAAATAGGGGTTTGGAGTTTAGAAGTGGAGGCCTTTCGTACGGAAATGTGAAAAATGAGAGCCTATAATTAAAATTTCAAAGTTGATGTGCAGCAAATGTAGTCCAAGCTTTTCAGCTCATCAGAGGCCGCCTTCTTCCAAATTTCACACAAATCGGTCCGGTAGTTTCGGCTGAATCGTGTTGACATACGATGATGACAACGACAACGACGACGACAACATACGGACATTTTTTAAAACCAATTTTTACGCATTCTCCATACCCGAAAACGTAAAGATCTGCCTTTATTTCGATTTTCAATTTTTGACCGATTGCAGTAACCTCCCTTTTTTAGTTTGGACAGGGGAGATTAAAACTTACATATTAAATGGTTCGGTTTTTTGGAATACGTACCTTTTTGCAATTATTAGCCTTTATAAAGCGCAGAAGTGCAGTCTGTCTCATTTTAACTGGAACGGTTAATATTTAGCAAAACAATTCGCTCTTTTTTTCTACATGGAAATCTCCAAAATCTGCATCTGTGACACTTCACCTTCTTTTTATCCCGAAATCTCAGCCCACTCTGCGATTAACTAAAGAAGCCAAAAATAGAGAAATCGTATTAGGCATTTTTTATCGACAAATTTTATTAAGAAAAAGTTGCGCAGGGAAACCCCCAAATGGGCAAATACGAAGTTTTAGGCCAAAATAAAAATGTTGAATTTCTGGAAGAAAAAAACCGAAAACATACGAAACTGTTTGTATGATATTCTCTGCAGAGTGCAGACCGACGAAAACAAAATTTTAATTCATGTAAATAAACTGCTCAACAATTCAATTGGTCCACCCGGAAATTTGAGTCGAATTCAAAATGCCGCAACTCCTCAAGCAGTTGATCGATTTGAATGAACCTTTTTTCCACGGATAGTCCATTTCATTCGCTACGACATGGGATGTTCCGCGTTTTATGCAGGTGCCCCTTATTTGATATACAGGGTGTCAGAGCGGGGTACTGCAAAATGGCGAAAATTTAAACCACCCCCGATTCTGAGAGAAATTTTTCTATTTTTTTTTGCCTGGTTGAGAAGACGTCTCAGGTTCATACCTCCAGACGTTTTTTTGAAATTTGCTCCATCTCCTCTAATTAGGGTGCAGGGCCAAAAAAACTGTTTTTTCATCGGTAGTTAATAGCCTCTTTAACTTCTACTCCATTTTTAATTTCTTGAGGTCACTATGTCGTAAAAGCTTTACTCTAGGACACCATGGGGTCAAAATTAATCTAGAACAAGGCGACCCAGAAAAGGGGGCCCTTTGAAATTGACCCAATTTTATTCTGCTTTCGAAGTAATCTTTAAGTAAAGACGGACTAAATTTGAAACGATGTTTTCATAGAACCATTTGTTCTGAACATTTTAAGAAGTTCTTCGTCAGAATCGGATCAGAATCACCGGTGTTCAACCCAACTCTTTAACGGACCGTTTTTAGACAAAATGCAGCCCCTTAAATTCGTGAAACCAAGGTGCCAAAATGAAAACAAAGAGCCATATTTCGTTGACAAGGTAACGATCCTTCAGGCATTGTCAAAATTTTTGTCGCCTTGGTTTCACGAAATTGCAGATGTGCGAAATGCCTGCTTTTTGTCCGAAATCCTTCAACCAAAGCACTGGTATCAGCACAGCCAAATGTGATCCAATTTAGACGAAGAGCATCTTAAAATGTTCAGTATGAATGGCTCTATGACGGCATCGTTTCAATTTTGGTTCGTCTTTAATCAAAGATCATTTTAAACGCAGAATAATTTTGGGTTCACTTCAGTGGGCCCCCTTTTCTGTGACATTTTATATCAGGATAATTTTGAATTGATGACAATTTTTAGAGTGAAGTTCTTGCGTTACAAGGACCCCCAGGAAATTAAAATTTGTGTACTACTAAAGGCGCTATTAACCACCGATGAAAAAACAGTTTTTTCGGCCCTGCACCCTAATTAGAGGAGATGGAGCAAATTTCTAAAAAACGTCTGGATACCTGCATAAAATGCGGAACATGTTATGTCATAGCCAATGAAATGGGCTATCCCTGGAAAAAAGGTTCATTTCAAATCGATCAAATGCTTGAGGAGTTACGGCATTTTGAATTCGACTCAAATTTCCGGGTGGACCAATTGAATTGTTGAGCAGTTTATTTAAAAATTGCAGTAAATACTTACATGAAATTGTATTGTTCAATATGATTTCGAAGGAGTAGATAATGGAAGGATTTAAAAAAATGGACCCTTCTAAATATAGTTGAGTACCTATAAAGAGCGCCATGTGGGTATTACTATATACAATTTTGTGCAATTTTTGAACTTTTTTTTGCTTTTTTGAGTTACTTTAGCTGTTTTGCGCGGTTTTATGCTATTTTAAGCATTTGAAACAACTTTAAATTTTGCCCAGTCATAGCTAACAGTATGCAGGGTTGGTAATTTTTCGATGCTCACCATTGGGATCTTCTAAATGGTAAAAGGTCCGGGGTCGGTTAAATTCAAGAAAAGTTGCGCTATTTCTTGGCGATTAAGAATCTGAAGAGAATTTCCCGATATTTTGACTCGTTCCTGAGTTATCACAAAAAATCTGAAAATTTCCAATTTAAAGAAAAATTAATATCTTCCTAACGATTGATGTTATTTAAATGAAACTTGGAACTTTCCCACCCTGTGTGTCCAACAAACCCATTTACTTGTAAAAAACTTGCTTGAAACTTCGGATTTGCCCATTTGGAGTAATCCTGAGCAACTTTTCTTAATAAAATTTTTCGATAAAAACATGCCTAATTCGATTTCGCTATTCGCACAGATGCAAATTTTGAAGCTCTACTTGTAGAAAAAAAGAGCGAATTGAACAATATTAACCGAAATATTTGGGTTGTTCCAGTTAAAATGAGACACACTGTATATTTACTGTTCTAGTTAGTCCCTGTATCTGATAATCTTTTAGATACTCCCGCAGATTTCAATGACTAATTTCGTGTGAATAATTTTTGGTACACAAAATGAAGCATTGTATAATGTTTAATTTCAATAGATTTCCAACCCTCGTTAGAAGTTGTCACAGCCAGAAGTTGAACCGTTTAGTTTGAAACTGAAATTTCAGCAACAAGCAATACCTATTCGAATCCATTATTGAGCATGGAGCAGTGCATTTGGTTGACATTGCAACATCACAACTAATTCTCAGAGTTAACCAGAAATTGTTTTGTTTCAGTGAAGCCAGTGTCAGTCCGAATATTGAACAATAAGGGGGAAACTATTACAAATTCGACAACGCTGGAGCCAAAAAACGAGGGCTCCGAAGTGGAAGTGATTTGCGAAGCTATGGGAGGAAAACCGATACCGACCGTTTCATGGTTTAACGGGACCAATCTTCTGAGTCGAGGTAAGTTAGTTTTTATCGCGTGAAGGCAGAAATGTTTTTATTAACATTAAAACCCCATTCTTAGTTAATTAAGTATAATAAAAATTTATGTGAATGGTGTAATAAAATCGCAGTGCCCCCTTTAAGAAGTGCAGTTTTAGACGGCCCCGCGTTGCTAAAAAGGTTAGGGGAGGAGAGATAAGTGTCTGATGGCTTAATGGTCATGGCCTCTCCCTTCGAGTTAAGTTGTTCCTTATTTAGAGTTTCTATTTCGCCACAATCACATTCCCGGTGAATATACGATCTTACGATTATCTCTAATGGTCCCAGATACAGGATCGGTAATGATATTTCAACGCCAACGAATGCGCGACAAACAGCGCAGCCTCTCTCAAAATTACGAAGGCGTAGAAGGGCCACAACAAAGTTTTTAAAATTTTCAGAAAAAAAACTTTGTTGCATCAGCAAATCGTCACTTGTAACTGACAATTATCACTTGTAATCGACAATTGTCACTCGTAACTGGCAGGCACTTCGAACTGCTTGAGTGACGTGCGCAGAAATTTGTCATGAAAAGGGGGCGTGTCAAAAGAATAAAGTGTGCAAAAACTACTAAAAGAGCATAAATCCTTACGTTTTCGTTATTTTCTAGAAACTGAAAAAAAAACAAGAATTTCTGGAATCACACGAGTTGTAAGTTGTAACCCCCCTAACCCCCTTCGGCGTACGCCACTGGTCTGTTCCAATTAACGAATTATCGCCAGCTACAAGTGACAATTGTCAGTTGCAAGTGACAATTGTCGGTTACAGGTGACAATTGTCGGTTACAAGTGACAATTGTCAGTCACAAGTGACAATTGTCACTTGCAAGTGACAATTTGCTATCGCAAGAAAGTTTTTTTTCCTGAAAATTTTAAAAACTTTATTGTAGCCCTTCTACGCCTTCGTACAAAATGGCCCAAGAAGTATTTTCATTCATTTCACAAAAATGGATAGCTACAGAATCGGCTGGAACCTCCTCACTTGTTGAATCGTCCAATCCTTCCTCCTATAACTTTCAATCCACCCCAACAGTCTTTATTAAAACTGCTTTTGGAGTTTTTGATAACTTTTCAAATTAAAGGGCACTAATAGTGTTTCATTAAGGCGAGAAATCTTGTCTCGAGGGTCATTTCTTGTCTTGTCTTGAATTTAAAATCAAAATTGACAAGAATCTTGACATTCAATTTCTTGTCTTGAACTCAAGATTCTGGTAATTTCTTGATCTTGAATTTTTCATCGATGATTGGTGGAACTGGCCCAGAGTTGTGAAAATGTTATTCTCCCAATGAAGTTAAGTAAATAGGTATTAAGGTATTAAGTTAAGAACATTTTTACGGCTGAGCGGTAACATCGAATATGTAGGTATATACTTACAGTGTGTGCCACTTAAGATGAAAGACACCCAGATATAGTGGGATTTTTTGAGACTGGCGGGCCTGGTCGTAAACCTATATCTACCCTTGAGTTCTGGTTGCGGCAAACCATCGCGAAATCATCAGACGCATGTATTGATAGTTATGGAGGTCAGAATAAAACTGGGCGGCCGCTTGGCTGGCATTCGAACCTCCATAACATCCGATTGCAAAGCTGCAATGCATGCGGCTGATGATTTCGAGATGGTTTGCCGCAAGCAGAACTCTATTTTCTTTATTTTTGTAGGTGGAAAGGAGACTTGAATTTTTGCCCAAGCGCATGTTTTGTGGTAGTCAACTTGAATGTAAGTTGTAAATTCCGTCTACTGCGACCTCGGGAATAGGGCCATTTTTCAATATTTTGCTTCGCGATCAAGATATCGAAAAAATTCATAAGAATAAATTGTTCGGAATCTGGTTTTGTCCCAATACGCCAAGTTTCAATTTAAGATTCAAATTTTTTATTTTAGAAAAATCGGGAAAAATCCTAATTTAGAACTTTAGACTTTTCAACAACTTTTCCTTAGTAATTTTTTTCGATACCTTCAGCGCAAACGGACAAAATTAAGCTTGAAAGAATTTCTGTTGACTACCTAAGTGGGAGACACTGCATTTTGACGCCTCGATCTGATGCACATCATGCACCACCACCAAGAAAAAATAAAATTAAATTCTTCATTTTAATCTTTAAAAAATTACTCAGTTTCGCGTACTAGAAGTGGTAACAATACGAACGAGGGAACCTTGTCGTCAAAAATATGGCCACAAGCTAAATGACGATGCCAGCGAGTCATCAGCCTTTCCTAATAGTCCCTTATTGGATCGGGCAATATGAAATGAAATTATGGTGTTCTTCGTTAAAACAAATTTTCGAGATTTTTGATTCTTATTGCCTTGTGCCTTCTTTAAAACTTTGCCCCCTCAAAAGCATCAAGAAAGTTCAAGAAATCTTGATTCTTGAGAATTTTACTCTTGTCGTGTCAAGAATTTCGGCCATTCACTCTTGTCTTGATCTTGTCTCGAATGAAAAAAAAAAATCAAGACAAGATCTTGAAAACTTCTTGATCTCGTGAACCACTAGGCACTAATAACTTTGAATCATGGTCTGAATGCATTTTTGAAAATAGAATTAGGAGATTCTTCATCTACTGATAAAAGCAAATTAATGTTGATCATCTTTCAAATATCACAAGTCAGCTCTGCGACACGTTATGACGTCTCCATGTACTAAATTTTAGTCAAATCGTTCCATCGAAATTTCGCATTATTTAATTTTACACCTACCAAACAGACGCCAAGTGTGAATACATTTTTAGATTCAGAATTTGTAGACGTTTCATTTTTTCAAAGTTTTTTGGGTCCGCAGTGTCCTAAAACGTAAAGTTTGGATGTTTTTGGCGATTCAATCGATGAGTAACTGCTCCGCGGAGCGTAGAAGAATAAAAACAAATTTTACTGTGACCTCGAAACAGAATGATTTGGTGTTAAATTTCGAGTTTTGGATTGCAGTAACCTCCCAGTTTTATATTGTGGAATCCGATCTGTGGAATCCGATAGTAAGAATATGCTTTTTTGTAAAATAAATTGAAACACGGGCCCTTCTGCCACTAAAATGAAATTTTTCGAAAAAATGGCACTAATTAAGGCTTTCGGCTTGAAAAAAAATCAGCTATCAAATCTGCAATATGCACAGTTTTTTTTCACGGCACCATTTTTTGGCCAAAAGGACACAAGTGTGAATACATTTTTAGAAGCAGAATTCGAAGAGCATTCATATGGTAACGCGAAAAATGGGGGTTTGTATTTAAATTTTTAAAGTTGATGTACCAAAAAGGCACTTTCCGTCAACCGATGTGGCCCAAATTCTAATCAGCACCTACAAATCTCCCAATGAATATAATGTGTGCCAAATTTCGTCTCGATGCGTTCAGTAGTTTGAACTGCAGCGTGATCATAGACAGACACACAGAGACAGACATTTTTCAAAAACCACTTTTTCGGATTCTCATGCAGGACCCTGAAACGTAAAGATTTGATGATTTTCGCGATTAGATTTTTCGATTGATTCTATTAACTTGCTTCGCGAAGCGTAGAAGTTAAAAATTTAATGGTTCTAGAAAGTGTTTTTAGTAATTATCAGGCGAGTAGAAACTTTCCCGACAGCCGAATGCTCTTCTAGTAAAATCTGAAAGTATCCCTCTCCTAATTAGCTGCAGGTCCCGTCAGAAGTTTCATTCTATGCGCGTTAAGTGTAAAACCTGAACGCTAAACTTTTTTTCAATTTAAACCCGCTCCGACGAATTCTTAATTAGTTTAGCGTCAGTCTTCCTAAAATTCAAAGAAAGGGGGAAGTGTAATCTTTTTATTGGCATTTTTGTGCAAATAAATTTCCGTGGTGGCCCAAACAAAAACTCTAAAAAGAAAGCGATATTATCAGGAGCTTGCTAATCGATTTATTAATTTAGTAAAAACGGGCAAATGAAGGCCCTTAACATTTTTCCCTTTAATTTTTTATGTTTCATGTCAACAGCTAATGCGATCTGCTGCAACGTAAAACATTTCCATGATTTATAGAATAAGGAATGTGTTTACATGACGAAATCATCATAATGAAACCACTTTTCCAAAACAAAAGTTTTTCAATTTCCACTATTTCAATATTCCATTTTCAGTGTATTAAGGGCAATGCATTAATGGGTTCGGGTCTTCACACAGAAAAATAGGATTTAGGAGCTTTATTTTTCAGTGAATAGAGTCATCAATCGGGCTTTTCAGACCGAGTTAAATTCGTTGTCCACACAGAATCCCTATTGGCTGAAAAGTGCAGAAAAAACGGCGCCAAATCAAGTAGTTTAATCTCGTATTTTCGTTTAACTGTGTATTGTAATCGTAGAGCGGTTATAAATTTCAGACGGTGGGTCTCGCATGACTGTACTAACTGAATTTGGTGCGGTTTCGTCCGCGAAGCCCGGAGGGCGGACAAAAGGGCCTCGAGTAAGCGGTAGGCGGTACAAGGGCCATAAATTCACTAAATACGTGTAAGATTAAACCACAAATCGCTGTTGTTTTACGGCTAATTCATTTATATCGATCGGGAACAGCCGACGCCACAACCACAAGATCAAATTCTCTATAAACTAGAGTATACGGATCGGAAATCTGGTCCCTGCCTGGATTAAGCTCCTCGGGGACTTTATCATATATTCAACAATTTTAAAGATGTCTCATCTCACCAACTTTGGATAAACTGTTTAGTTAGCTAGTGCGAGGGTAAATCCGTTCAGCGAAAGGAAACTAAAATACAATCCTCTCTACTCTAACGAATAAGATGTCAGAGAAAATGATGGCACGTACAAACACTTTCAATAAACTTGATGCAATATGCAGATTTATAGAATATCGATTTTACAAGAAGTGCCCATTAGATCAAGAGTTATACAGAATGTCACGCAATAAAACTCCAAAATATTTTGTAGCTTAGGTAGAGAGTTAGCTTAGGCAAAGTTCATTCTTGAGAAAAGGTTACCACCCGCCTCACCCTTCAAATGCAATTGAATTAATCGAAAAAATGGGCAGCCAAGAAAGCGGCCGCAACCTATCCACCTACAAAAATGCAGCAGAGAAGCGGCTGGAACCTCCCCATCGCGTGGATCTTTGATTTCTGTGTAGATAGTCAATTTAATAGAAACAATTTTATACTTCTCGTTTGTAACTAATTTCGCAATTGTCTGACAAATAACGACATCACCCATCACATTTGAAAACATGTTCCCTTTAAGGTTACTATTTTGCCACTTTTTTGACAATAACTGCCACTTTATCGTCACTCCAGAATTGGTTTGTTCAATAAACCATTTTTGAAATTTTACAGGAGAAGCGTTCAAAGATATTGTTGAAACTTTTAGAGTTGTACATCATCTTTTTGCAAATATGTTGGTTATTTGGGATTACTCGTATTGTAGGAAATACATTTTTAGACGATAATCTGCATCTTCTTTCGTGACAAAGCAGTAATTAATGTTTTTATCCACGATTATTAAATAATGCCATTGTTATGTACGGAACTGTGGATACATAATCCTGTTCATAAAATACAGCGTGACTAATTGCCAAAAGTCACGCTTCTGTCACATTATTTCAGAGCATATGTTGGTTGCCTATCCAATGAAGATCATGACGTTTCAAAATCAAGCGAAAGTGTGCCAAAGTAGATTAAGCATCAAGCTGTTCCTATCATTTGTCAACTTTTGGTTTTTGTTGGTTTGTGTTTACAATAAATATATAAAGTGATAAACATTTTTGAAGAATTTCGATAATCGTGGATAAAACGTCGTATTTAACTCGTACCTTATGGGCCATTTTTCACTTGGTTGTTTACAACCCTCGCTACGCTCGGGTTCTAAACTCAACCGCGTGAATAATAGCCTTCATAATGTACTCGTTTAATAATATAGGTACTATTAATTTGGATATTGAGCAAAATATCGAACTATTGAACAAAGCAAACTTAAAAGAGTGTTGGAAAGTTACCATTGCACTTATGTACTTACACTAAAAAGTAAAAGAAATAAAATGGATTATTAATTTTTGGATTTAAAACAATAGGTATCAAAAATATCTATTAGATATTCATGAAAAAGTTGGTAATTAATAAACTGGTTTGAGCGCCTCTTAATTATCCAATTTTTAGATTTCTAAGAAATTACATACGATAGAACGTAAAAAAAGACGGTCACATGATGTTTAAAATTGCAGTCCATTGGCTGTTAGGGATATTGAATAAACCAATCGAACAAATGTTTGCGGTCTATAGAACAAACGTACTTTGTTGAAAACTTTATTGCTGTGTTCAACATCCGGATATTGAATAAACCATACTCGAATTTTTGTCACACAATGCGATATTAAACAAAATATATTCTCGAAATTGAGGTTCTGGTTATATAAAGTTCATATTTTAGTGTTGGATATCGAACATTTCAACCCTGACAAACATCTGGTATGAATATGTAACTCAATTTCCCAAAAAAGTGGATATTGAACCAGAATTAACACATTGACACAGAACAGACACATTTTTAAAACCACTTTTTTGAGTTTCTGATGAGACCTCAAAACGTGAAGAGCTGCTGTTATCTCAAATTCGAAAATTTTACTGATTGCAGTAACCTCCCTTTTTTAAGTGGTGAAGTCGAGTGGGGAGGTTAATAAACCTACCTTAACCTTACTTTACCTTACGAAATAATTCAAAATTGTGCCAATCCAAATCCTACAATGGAAACTGGGATAATAAGACTCATGTTGTAATTGAGAAAGCGGCTGAATCTCTTGTCCTTTCAGATCTAGTGGTTCCTGAAAATTTGAAAATGAAATACTCGATTAACGTGATGCGAAAAGAATTATCTATTAACCTCTCCAACCCCACATTTTCAAAAAAATAGGAGGTTACAGCAATTCGAGGTAAGACGGGTCTATACGTTTTGAGGCCTCAGGGACCTAGAAAAGTGGTTTTTAGAATGTCTGTGCGTATGTGCGTACGTGCGTACGTTAGTACACCAGAGCCCAAACTACTGGACCTAGTTGGGTGAAATTTGGTATATAGGCATTTCATAGCCTAACTTAAATCTGAAAAGTTTTTGGAGTCAATCGTGCAACTGTAGATGTATTTTTTTTGACACATCCACTTTGAAATTTTAAATGCAAACCATTTTTGACGTCACCATAAGACAAGCCTTCAAGTTCTGCTTCCAAAGATGTATTCACTCTTAGTGCCCTTTTGACAAAAATTCAAAATTCGAGATTTTTTAAAGTACCTACTTTTAAAACACAATATAGCCCAAATCACTAGACCGATTTGGCTGAATTTTTGCAGGTGGAGATTGTATTACCCATTAAAGAGCCGAAAAGATTTTGGAAGTGCCTTTTTGGCAAAGCAATTTTCAAAATTTTAAGTTATGCTCGCGTTTAACCATCCGAAACAAGTTCCTGAAAAATACTCTCACCATCAGAAAGGCTTTTAAATCCCGGTTTTAAGCAGGACAAAATGCACTCACATTTAGTGCCCCTTGGATAAAAAATCGAAATTTTGTAAGACATTAAGAGCTCTACAGCCCAAACTGCTCAATCGATTGGGCTGAAATTTGGTAATTTGGAGAGTATGTGACCCGCTGAAGAGTTAAAAGTGTCATTTTGGCACATCAACTTTTAAATTTTAAATACAAGACACGGAAATCAAAGACCCATGCGATGGGGAGGTGCCAGCCGCTTCTCTGCTGCCTCTGAATTAGAGGGTTTTTGCATTATCACCTTGAACAAACTTTTTTTGTCAATTATATGAGGTCTATTTTCACAGAAACAGTTGTTTTCGCAATGGCAGCCAGGGTAATAAACATCAAGTTATAGTCTACATGAGATGGTAAAACCGGCCCTATGTATGAGTTTAACAATTTAGAGGAGTGAAGGTAGGATGTGCTGGATGTGCACAAAGTACGTCGGAGACCAATGGGAAAAGCAATGATCCAGACACGTCATAAAAGCACATCGTTTATAAGGGGTTTGAATGATTTTATCAAAGAATTTGATGGACGTAGTCTTATTCTCGAGGCTGAAGTTGTTTTAGTGTGGTTTTATGCTCGTCTGTTTTAGCTCCTGAATCGTACATCATCCGTGATCGCCCTTCTATAGTAAATGTTGCGAAAAAATGCTATCGCGGAGAGAATAATCAAGACGCACCACAAATAAATTATCGGAATTAGCAAACAGTTATTCGGCTGAGTGCTTTTTTATGTGAGACAAAAATCTAATTTCCCGTAATGTTTGCTGGGTATATTCCTTTTAATTCGTTAGATAGATTGGTTTATTTTGTTGTTATCTTCCATCACATGCAATCAGCTATCTTCCATGGTGATCTATCCTTTCGTGCGTAGCATTTCCCACCCAATAAATCCAGCAGCAAATTTATGACTCAATTTATGGCGAATCAAAGCCTGTCGAAGGAACTATAAGATCATCTCAACCGATAAACACGGTCTGCTCGGGAATGAAGTTATTGGGTATAAGTGGAAGTCCCGTCTTGATCCGACACGTCATTGGCGTCATTAGAGGGTAGCCAGCGTGAAAGGGACCGCGCCATCTATCCGTGGCAGACATTTTGCATAGTGGTTTTATCGCGGCAAACCTCTCGTTAAACCGTCAAGAGCAGAACGGAATTGCTGGGTGGATGAATTAAGTGGGCTTCGGTTCCATAAAACGGTCTAAATAATTGAACTGTTCACTCTGATGACGGTCCCAATTATGGCTATCCAATTTACTTTCCATATTTTCCAAAGACGCTGCAGTTATCACCCCGCAAACGTTCTGGATCGCGTAATTTTACATGAAGCGCAAACAAGCTAACCCTTGGCCAATTGACTTGACCTAAGTTAAGATTTCCTCAATTTACGTGCCTCCGATCCCGAACTAAATGTGCGGTCAATGGTTCATGTAAACCACACTATGGCCAAATGAAATATTTATGGAAATTTGAACAACTTCCTAACCCGATTTCCTTAAGTCATTAGCTGGATACCCTTTCAACTAGTTTAGTTACCGCAACTCCTGAATCTCTGAAGTTTGCCCGGCTGCCTTGGCTCAAAAATTAATAACCATGACCTGCCTCATCGTCAACGCTCAATAATTATTTTAAGCTGTCGAGTCATAAATCAACCCGAGTTGAGTGCAGTTTTAGTGTCGAAGCAGAATGCGAGGCACTCGCGTTTTAGCTTCTTCGCTCGCTCGCTCGTTCGTCGTATCGATCGCTCCTCGATCTGTCTTTCGCATAACTTGAGAACCTCCTCGATCTGTCCTTCGCATAAGTTGAGAACTGATTGAGATATCGAGCTTTGCTTCAACCAAGGTTTCAATTGGCTTCCTTTAGGGCATGTGGAGGTGGTGAAATAGGAGGTTGGCGTTAGGGGTTGAAACGTCCATAAAGCCCTGTAATTTGAAACAGAAAAGCAATATCTTCTGCGAAACTGTGAGATCTTACACACTGCATCTTCGAGAAAGGAAGAGTGAATTTTAGGAGAAACACAAAAATGCGAGAACTCAAGAACTGCTCAACGTATCAGGGCTGGATTTGGTGGGGTAATTTACAGCGCCACTGTAGGTGGATGGGCAAATTTTCATTATGATCTAACAAGGGGGATGCAATTTATGGGTTGAAACTGGAAATTTGTTCATGTGGAATAAAATTATGTGGTTCGATAGATTTCGGTCAACCATTGAAAAAAAAGTCTTATGAGTCTTCAACCTAAAACCAACCCCTACGTTACTAACAACCCCGAAATACATTTTATTTTTTTGGGCTTTCGTCTGATTTTTCCATAAGTCAAAGTCATTTTCATTAATTTTTAACCCATCCACAATCTTTCAACCCCTTTCATGAAGCAAAATTTGCCCAGACCGTTTCATTTTCGTATGATTTTCGCTAGTTCTACTTAACTACAGATCATTTTCACCCCTCTTAACTATTTAATAATAATAATAATAATAATATTTATTGATTGCAAATCAAAATTAAATCACAATTCGACAGTACAAAAGTTTGTTGCAACCAAAAGGACAGAAACAGCCATTGGCTGATTTTAATTCTGCCCCCTGGAAATTAACAGAAGATTAATAAACAATAAACCATTAAATAACTACTAATACTAATAATTTTCTACCAATCAGACCATTTATGAATAAAGATTTAATCTGACCCTAACGTAATGCTAAAATGTTATGTTAGAATAATCCCCCTTAACAATTTTTCAACCCCCCTAGCGTTAATTATGTAAAATTCGCGCAGTTTCGCCTTTTTTCTTTCATAAATTTTACTCATATGGATTGTTCTTGCCTTTTTCACTTTTTCGACCCCCTTCACAATATTTCAACCCTCAAAAGCCAAATTTGCATAATTGGCTTATTTTCGTGTTGTTTTCTGTAATTCTGTTTATTTACGTTTAATTTTTATACCCTTTAACTTTTCATCCTCCTTGACTTTTCGTCCCCCTTTACGATTTTTCAACTCCCTAAGTGCTAATTTGGCAAAATTTGCATAATTTTGTTTTGCTTCGGTAATAAATTGAACCAACTCATTTGGATGATGTTTACATTTTTCATCACCTTTCGCAATATTTCAACTCTTCAAGCGCAAAATTTACATAATTGGGTTATTTTGGTGTTATTTTCCGTAATTTTAATTAACTACGGTTAATCCTCATACCTTTTGACTTTTCGTCCACCTTTACGATTTTTCAACCCCCGAACTGGTAATTTTGCAAAATTCGCGTAATTTCGTTCGTAATTCTAATTGCAACACTTAATTCGCATTCCTCTTGATTTTTCATCCTCTTTCTCAATTTTTCAGCCCCGAGTGTTAATTTTTCAAAATTCGCCAAATTTTGTTTTAATTCCGGCAATTATTTTTATTTACTCATTTGTTTTATATTGTCATTCTTTTTACTGTTCAACCCTCAAAATTTGTGTGTGTTTTCTGTTCATTTTCTACGTTTTAATTCTGTAACAACAATTTTTTAACATTTCGCCTTTTTGACACATATGTGCATCTGCGGAGGCACTACTACTAGGTTCAGATTGATAAAATCTGCACCCGACTCCACCAGTAAGACCAGCCGCCCCTACATACACATGAACGTGATAAACATCTACAGGGATACACATCGCATTGATGTACATCTTCCGGGGGCTTTTGTTATTGATCCCTTAAAAATCTCATTTGACTAATTATACGCCCAGTACCCTGGTACCCTTTGGAGTCAGTTGTTAATTATTGGCATTATTTGTTCGTTAAAAGCAGAAATTGACCACAGTTTCAATAATTGCTTCAGATATTTGTTGTGCAGTTTCAATATTGATTAACGTCCAGTCTGGTCCCTCTGATTAAGCTCAAAGTGTTGTCCAATAGTTGCGTCACCAGTACCTAACCATGCAATTGTTAATAACTGTCCTAGTTATGAGCCCTCAATAGAATTGATAATTAGCATCACAGTTGTGGTTTTCCGTCAAACAATTCTGCCAGAGATCACTTTCGAAGTGATTCATTTTCCCGGTTTCCATCGACTACCTTTAATTAAATGTTTGGTGGTCCGCGTAACTCGTTTACAAGAACTTGGCCGTTTTCACGATATACTATACGGAGTAAGAAAGAGCGGAGCTTTCATTTGAACGGACAAAGAGTTGTAGCTCAACAACTCCGTGAAGTTAAGATTACGCTTAGATTTAGTTTAATTTGTGTGTTTTGTTGAGATTTGCAGCGTCTCGGCGGTTTAGTGCGGACTCGGATTGTTCGAGTGCTATTTCAATGAATTGAATTACTTATTGGCGGTTGCACAAAAAGGCTTTGTTTTGATTCTTCCGTGTCCTGAGTGGGTATCGTTCCAGACAAGTCTTGAAAGTTTTCTTGTTTTCCCGGTGGCGAAGTTGCAATTTTACTCGGCATGGCGTCCACACTTGCCAAACACTTCAGAAATTGAAATTAAGTTTTCAACAGAAAACTGCGGATCTTTGCTGCCATGGAGGATTACAGTTTTACTCGGTGAAGGCATAATCGCTATGAATTCTTCTGTAAGTATTTGACAGCTGTTACATTTCTAAATCTTGAGGAATTATTTAAAATATCAAATTAATAATTAAGCCCTTTCTGGGAAGCATATTTTTTAAGTAAACGTCACAAGTTGAATGTTTCAGTATAAAAACCGGTCAATTTTATTATGGCAATAACTCTAAAAGTTCTGAAACGATTTGAATGAAGTTGCATGGAGTTAGTTTATGGATTCGGGTTCTTCGCAGTGGAAATTATTATAAATCTCTAAAAAAATGTCAAAAGCCATTTGTCTATTTAAATTTATTTTCGAAATGGTAACCTCCATTTCCAAAGACAAAAATTTCACAAGTTTAAGCTGTTTAATTCAAATTACAAACGTGGCTGTGAGTCAGTTTCTTGGTAAATTAAAACTATTCTGGAAAAAATTGTTGCGGCCTGTTTCATCTTCCTGTTAGAGAATAAAAAAACTGCCAATATTGGAGAAACTTCTGCTTTTTCACAGAAGCCTTTCCTTGAATATATGTGAAAAGGCCACTTCAACGACTAAATACGTCATGGAATTTACCGCCTAGATATAGCCAGTAGTTACTGGTCCTTTAGCCACAATGTATAACGCTAGGACTAATGTCTCTGTTTAAATTAAAATTAAAATAGAATAAAAGTCAGCCACTCACCCTACCTTGAACCTGAACGCCTCATGTAATGTGATATGTGCAAGTCGGAAAAAACGTTTTCGCACTTAAAAACGCGAACGCTGCCTAAACGGTTATCGATATACTTAACAAAATAATAAATAGAAAAATTGTTAGCTAAGATTTGCCAAACAGTTCACAACAGCATAGTATATGCATCTATGAAGAATAACCCACAAATAAACGCTGAAACCGATTTTCACAAAAAAAATTACAACACGAAAACGGTTATTGTAGGATGCTTATATGCTGTCGCGGACTATTTCGTAGATCTTTTTATTGTTAACAATTCTTGTGTATAAGATTTCCAAGCGTTTAGGCAGCGTTCTCAAAAGAAGCGCGGATTTATTGGAGGCGCAAACGCAATAAATGTATTTAAAGCGCCATATGAACATATAAATCTGGATATAATCTCTTTTATAGTATATTATTAAACGAGCACATTATGAAGGCCATCATTCACGCGGTTGAACCAAGTGAATAATGACCCATAATGTGCGAGTTAAATACGACGTTTTATCCACGATTATTGAAATATGTATGTATCCAAGATTATTGAAATTCTTCAAAAAATTTTATCACTTTATATTTATTGCAAACACAAACCAACAAACACGAAATGTTGACAAATGGTAGGAACGACAGCTTCATGCTTGATCTACTTTGGCACACTTTCACTTGATTTTGAAACGTCATGATGTTCATTGGATAGGCAGCCAACATTACAGGTGCTGTGAAATAATGTGACAGCAGCGTGACCATAAGTCACGCTGTATAGTTTAATGAACAGGATTATGTATCCATAGTTACGTCAATAACAATGTATTTATAATATATTATTTAATAATCGTGAACGTGAAGGGTGCACCTCTCGACACGATGACCACAGAATACAGAAATTTTGCTGAGGCAGGTATGTTTGTCTATTATTAGTTAATCAGCGACATAAATTGGGATTTTATATTAACAATGACGACATCACTGCGAAATTCGCAAGATTTATTGGCATACTGAGCGATAATGCTAATTTGGCTTTTCCACTAAAAAGAGGTAAATCGAGCGGCTTCAAAACCGCTCTTAAACCTGATTGGTTTTCACCTGAGCTGTCGCGTTTGCGTTTACTATTGCAGTTTGTTTCTGAGTACCTACTACCAGCACTATCCCAATGAAAGTACAAAAGTATATAGAAATAGATTGCGTGGTGAATACAGGGGGAACTGAGGAAAGCCAAGAGTAATAGTTATTATAAGTTAATAACTGATGATAAATCACCAAAAGTTTTTTGGAAAATCATTAATTCACATCGTAAGGCTAATGATAAAAAAGTAGATACCGAGTCGAGCCCAAATGACTTAAACAATTATTTTGCGGATGTGGTACGAATATTGCGAGCACTCTGCCTCCTAAAACTGATTGCTTTAGAGATTTCATGTACAGCTCCGATAAGACCCACCTTTAGTTTCAGACCAGCGACTTACCTACAATGAAGTCCGCGACACTTTAAATGGCCTCAAGAACAAAAAATCTTCGGATCATTATGGCATAAACGCAGTTACTTATGATTAAGAAGATCAAAAACTACTTCCAAGACTGTGCAATATGGACACCGCGTTGTAGTCCTCTTGGTTTTATTATTGACCTCTATTCACTATCAATTTACATAATTATTGTTACTGTAACATATGTTTAGAATATTTTCTGTCATGTTTTTTCATAATTTCTAATCAATCAATTTTCATATCGCCTGATGATGGTGTAAATAGCACTGAAATATATTAGGAATTATATTCAATTAATTAGACAATGGTTCCAACACTGCTCTATTTATACTTCTAATTTAATAAATACACATATGACTCAATCACTGTTAAATGTGTTTGTATCGAAAATTCAACATTTTCTGAGATGTTACAGATGTCAGAAGTTATCCTTTTACATAAAGGTGATGATCCACACAAAGCCAAGAATTTTAGACCAATTTCCCTATTGCCCATCCCCATCATTTCAAAAATTTTTGAAAAGGTGTTAAATCAGCAAAATTTCAAATTATTCTTTCGCAATCAGTTTGGGTTGTGACGAAATCGATCCACCGATGGCGCCATCCAACACCTTTGCAGTAAGATAGTCGCCAGTTTTGAATCAGGCTTTCTGTGGGTCTGGCTGAAATTTTGGTATGTTGTAGATTTCGACCTCCTGATCAAATGTTATCAACATCCAAGAGACTCCTGTATAGGAGTATGTTAATAATACACGTAAGAAAAGGTGCCCCTGGACTTATCATGTGGTATTATGATGGCAAAAATGCAAATACATTTTCGATGCATGTAATTTCTTATGGGAAAATTTTATCTTCGGCACTCTCTGGAGCAAAAACTGTCCGTACGATTGCTTTGAGGCAATGATAATTTTTGATCAGGAGGTCAAAATCTACAACATACTAAAATTTCAGCCAAACCCACAGAAAGCCATTTTCCCATAAGGATGGTGTGGGGTGCGATCTCCAGAAGGCATTCGATTGCATATCGCATCATGTACTGATAGACAAACTGAAGTTTTACAATTTCAGCTCTGCTGCGTGTATTTTAGTCAAGTCCGACCTAAGTGGTAGAACGCAATATACCCGTGTTAGAGGTACTGAGTCAGGCTTAAGGGACGTGATTCACGGTGTACCGCAGGGCTCGGTTTTGGAGCCAACCCTCTACCTGAATTTCAAACGCCGAGGTTGTCTAATTTGCTGACGACACTACTGTGTTTCTCTCAAGTTCAAACTGCGATGAATTGATCTGCGATACCCAAAAAGCATGTCATGAAGCCTCCAGATGGTTTATCGCTAACTATTTGGTTAAATGACAGCAAGACACAACAAATTATATTTAGTCTAAGAGCTTATTCACAACCACTTTACGTACGTAACGTAACTAACTTTAACAATGGTCAACAATTGTTCATGACAGCTTCTGACTTTTCTAGTAATTATTGACGATTGTTAAACTTCGTTATGTCACGTACGTAAAGTGGTTGTGAATGAGGTTTAAGAACGATTAGAGATAACAGTCCTGCCTCTGTGAAGTTCTTAGTTGTCTATCTATAACCCACACTTTCGTGGGAGGCGCATATTGAAAGTTTAGCAAGCAAATTCGCGATGAGAAACTTGAGCTCTTTATTACCCCGAGCTATACTTTTAGTTGCTTAATACGCACTGTTTATGTCGCTGTGTTCTTTTGGCCAAATGGTGTGTTGGGGACACTCGTCTCACTGTTCACGTATTTTGGGGTTGCAAAGAAGGGTAGTACGAGTTATTTGTAGACTGGATTATAGGGCTGATGATAAATTCATGGAATTGGGTTTATTGACATTGCCGTCCCTGTATATTTTTTTGTGTCAAAAACACGCATACGAAGCAAATTGAGATTCGCGATCACTCAACTTTAATCAGAATTGAATATATCAGACTTAAAAGCAGCCGTAACGCTTTTAATTATTACGGCCCTAGCTTTTTCAATAGGCTCCCCCAAATTGTAAAAATCCTGCCATTGCAAAGACTTAACAGTGTTTTGCTGCAATTTTTAAAGAAACAGGCTTACTACACGTTTGATGAGTTTATGAAGGCCAAAGAATTGGATTTCCATGAATTTTTAAACTGCTCAGCTAACAAATGATTAGCTCACTGCCGTGTTGTACCCATCATTTTTATCCTTTCATGTATTGGTATAAAATGTTAATGGTTACACTTTTGCTGTTTGTTATTTTAATTTCTTCGTTTGACTTATGTAATAAAAACATATTTATGTTTGTGTGTACATGAATAAAGCTATTATATTCTAATAAATCAAAAAAATTTCACATATCACTTGAATTGACAAGAAAATTCGAAAGAAACTTTAAATGATCGTGTTAACATGGTCAGTATTAGAAAAGATCACGAAGATAACACGTGTTTTATAGTTTAAAAATCTCAGCCTAATATATTTTCGCTCCTAACGTCGCTCAAATATAAACTACGGCCTCGATTTTTAAAACGTCTATAAAACACATGTCTTAATATATATTTTTTAATACTTACATCTTATACTGTTTCTGTGGTGCATTTGAATTAGCTTCTTATGTTTGCCATAAAACATGCCATTCTATAAAAGCACGTCGCTCATGACAACGTGTTTTAAGGCTAAAAAATCAGAAATTTTTGACATTTATTACTTGAATTGACAAGAAAATTCTAAAGTTTAAAAGGTCGAGTTAATGTAGTAATAATAATAATGAAAACGTCTTTATTAATTAAATAAGGAATTAATGGGCGGGGTTTAGCATAGAGCTCTATGGTTAGTATTAGAAAAAATCATGAACACAACACGTGTTTCATATAGTTTAAAAATCTCGGCCTATTATATTTTCGCTCCTAACGTCGCTCAAATATAAACTACAGCCTCGATTTTTAAACTGCCTATAAAACATTTGTTGTCTTAATAGCCATAAAGTTGATGCGCCAAAAAGGCACTTTCCGTGGATCGATCTGGCCCATAATCTAATCAGCTCTTCCGTACCAAATTTCAGCCAGATCAGTCGAGTAATTTGGGCTGCAGCGTGTCCACACGACACCCAGACACTTTTCAAAAACCAGTTTTTCTTCAAACACTATTAAAAACAAATGGCATTTTCTGACACCAGTATTAACAGTCATTTACTTTTGACACTGGTGATAACAGTTATTTATGGTATGTGTGTTATAAGGCATTTTATACACGCAAGAAAAAAGGTACGAGGCCCAAGGTCGAGTGTCTAATATCTTAAGTGTCTAAATTGCTGATAAGGTCGATTGCCATTTAACGTTTTATCCACAACCTGATGTCTACTTAGGGCATAAATATAGATTAGAAATTATACATGACAGTGACCATTTATTGTAATGTCGATATCGCAGAACTAGGCGGTCATGAGATACCGATTTGCAACTGTAGCAACCTGTTGAGTGTTTTATGAACAATAAAACTCTAGTGTTTTATAGCATAGATTATAGATATGCAAACAATAATTTTATGCCTTAATAATAGACAGGTTGTGGATAATAGTCTATTATTGACCAAGGTAAGATAAGAACTATTTTAGCCCAAGCTTCAAGACTTACTAGCAAAAAAAAAACGAATTCTCCGTTCAAAGATAAGTCAATAATGGTACGTCTTAAAGCTAGTAGTGGAAAAAAGTAATTTATACTTTTTTCACAGTGTTAAAATAAAAGTGACAATGCTACAACAATTAAACAAGCCTCGGCAACAAGCTGTCACTATACCTTAGTTACAGGGAATTTCATGGACGTTTTCAATTAATAATTGAAAATTTCTGCTTTTAATAGTGTTTGCAGAAAAAATGGTGTATAATATGCCTGTTAAAAGTGATTTTATTTTATTGTGTCCCAAACTTCCCTTTTCACAAAATAAAATACCACTTTTAACACTCAGGGCCGGTTTTTTCGTCTCATGTTAACTTTAACATGAGGCCTGTCACCTAGTTTCCATTGTGACAACAATTTGTTTCATGGAAATAACCTCCTGTTAAATTTAACATGAGATGAAGAAACCGGCCCTTATAATATCATAAATAACTATTTTGGGTTCCCAGAACCAAAAAAGTAAACATTTTATTTTTTTGACGATTCGATTTTTCGATCGATTTTAACAACTGCTCCGCGCGCGTAGAAGTTAAAAATTATGTATGAAAAAGAACGAACCAGTGCAGAGGCACGGGAAAGTGAGTTGGAAGATCCAGCAAAAAGTCAAAGTAACTTAAAACGAGCCGAGACCGTTGCGATTGTTCCAGCATTTTTGCTTCCGATAATTAAATTTGTCTTAATAAGAAAATTCATTTTACTCTCGAGTTTGAATCGGACCGTTTCTGGCAATTAAACTTTCGTTAAAGAAATTCGATTTAAAAGCGGTCGTTATCTGAAAATTCCCCTAATTACGCCAGATAACATGGACGTCGAGTGATTACGGGACTGCAAAAAGTGCATCAGTACGGAACAAAATCTTGCCCCAGTGCACGAGAGATGTAATCAAGGGGTGCCGGATAAAAAACGGCTCCAATAAAAACCACGATAAAGGAAGATGAATACATCGGTAGGTGCTATGAGAAAAGGATATAGTCAGGTTAAACAGCAAGAAAAGACAAGGAGGACGTGCCGCGTCGATATTGGACACTCAAATTGTGCGATAAAAACAGAATAGATTGCTAAATCGAAGGCGGATGAAAAAATAAGACTTTCATACGTGCCCGGAATATTACGACGACCACGGAATTTTCCGATTGTATTCCCTCTGATGAATAATATTTGAATATTGTGTTCAGAGCAGGTGAACCGGGAATGACAGTAAATTTATTTTCCCAGCAATCTTAAAGGGGATTATGCATGAAGCAAACGTCACTAAATATATGACGGAATTTATGGAATTTATAGCCCCCTCGTAATCGTTTCAAGCACCACACACTCCAAGTCTGTTTATTAGTTTTTGTACCTTCATATGATAGCGTTTTACGCTTAATTATCACCGCCGTTAAAATCTAAATTACTCACCTACATAATTGATAACGTAACTCCAAAACTAATTTCGTTAACAGTCCTGAAATATGGAGCCTACTTCGGTTAAGAGCCATTTCGCCTTTAACCATTGCGAGTGCTATATAAACATAAACCCTTTGTCTCTGCGAATAATTCTAACCAGTCCAGGAAATTTTTGCAAGAGACGTAAGAGTAGACGTATTCATTACTAAATTCGATCCCTGCTGCAGGCGACTCCTTCATTAGAACTCCCCGTAATTTCATGTAAAAGGGCTAATAAAAGTGTAGGGCTGATGGACCCAATCAGTCGTAACCCAATTCTTCCATTTGAAAGAAGCAATATGTGCACATGGAATCTGATTGAAGCCAACAATGCCATTGTACCCTCCCCGGTTAGAGTCCCTAAGGGCTTAACTTACCTATACAGGGTTTTATATGTTGTACTTTAATTTGAACCCCAATTACGCCAGTAGTTCTATTCAAAGGGCTGTAAGTGAAATCGACGGTCTTTTGTGCACTTGTCTTATTTCATTACACGTAAGATTAGACGCTTTAATTGAAAAATTCGGTGAATTTGAAACAATTATTGCAAAATGTAATTTGGGTTGTGTAATATTTCCTTCGCCTCGTAATTATTTAATGCCAATAAAGCCTCTCCTTGTCCAAATATTTGCAAAAGTTAAATGAAGTAGAGTGCATCGCCTGTGGAGTTTGTCGAAAGTATTAGGCAAGGCTGAGCACTTTCGGTCCAGGAAACAGAAGAAAAACCGGAAACTGTTGGAAATACGTGAAAAACTAACAATAAACCTCAAGCTGTGATGTCGCGGGAACGACAAAAACACCGCAACGCCCTCGGAAAAAAGATTTTATTATTTTCTTTTTTTCGATGGAGACGGAATTCATTGTGTGCGCTTCATTTGGATTCCAATTCTTTTAGTTCGGTTTAGCGGGAGCCCTTTGCTTTTTGTCTTCCTTAGTTTAATCATGATTCATTGGATTTTGCTCAGGCACCCTTCTAAAATATCGTTCTCACAAAAGCAGGAATCGCGAGAATACGAATATGAGATTTGCTCATGCGTTAGACGTGAGGCTTATTCGTTTTCCTAATAGAACCACGAGATTAAAAGCTATAGAATTGTAAATAGAGTATGATTACGTACATAATTACATAGGTAACTTTATTAATATGGCATTTCGTTTCATAACTAATAGATCTTACGAGTAGGTATTTATAGACCTAAGAACCCCCACATAGTTTTTAACAAAATATTTCTCGGAATTGCCTTATTACTTAGTGAATCAGCAAAAAGATTAGCAAGGGCTAATGGATACGCCCAATCACAAGCCATGAAAATTACAGAATGACAATCCAACATAAGAATTTCTAACCAATCAATCATGCAAGAAGTGTCATAATTTAATTATGTTGTTGGATTATTTTTCTAGGAGCACTAAATCCTAAATAGCCCATTTTATACAATCTAACTACAAATTAAGTTGGCCGTTTGTGCGTAAAGAGTGAAAATCGCACAGATTTATGATTTATCAAACTGGCTTTGGCTGCTTCAAATGACCTGAAATGACATTTTTTTTTAAAGTTCATTATTATAGTTAATTAGTTAATTAGTTAATTATAGGCGAAATCAAAAGTGAGCTAACTTCCATAAGCGCGTTTTTTCTGTCAAAGACTTTATTTAGGTGTACATTTTAAGAATTATGATTTTCGTAAAAGAATTTCGACCGGAAGTTGGTAATTTTTGATCGAAATGAAACATACCATTCATTTTTTCTATTCTCTGGTAAATAGAGTGGCGTCAACCTCAACCCTCTACCCCTAATAGTTTCGGAGATACAGAGCTGTTCAAATTTAGTGCAAACATTTCGAAAATCGCCTGAAAGTGACTACTTTTAAAATCTTGACTCGTCAAACATTTGCAGTTACGTGAAATTTGCATATTACATTTTTTGATCTAGACTATACAGGGTGATTCACTAATACTGTTCATTAGAAACTTTTGGGAATCTCCATATAGTAGAATTTTGAAATTTGGTCGTATACCGTAATCACCCACACCCACCAAAAATAAATCATTTCCAACCCCCCGGAAATCCGGTTTCACCGGAAGTGACCGTTGTTCTTGTTGGCATAACAATATGGTGAAAGTTTATTTTTAAAAATGGCAGAAAGAAATTGTTCACAACTTAATTTTTCCAAATGTGTGTACAATAATTTTATTCAGCTAAAAGATGCAAAATAAAATTTCCTTTAGACTGCTATTAGCATTCCCTATACCTATTTTCAATATTCCCCAAAAATATTAAAAATTAACGCGTTAAGGTTAAAACAATGTTACATACTTTAGGAGCTCTAAAAAAGAAGAAATGTTCAAAAAGTCTTTCCCTTCTTTCAAAAATTCGTTTTCTTATCACTTCTGGCAATTTTTAGGAAAGGTAAGCCTCCCTTATAGTTTATGTTGTCGATCTGTGATTCGACGCTCCTAAATTATTGAACGAATTTAATTTTTCAAAATTAGTTTAGGACAAATTTTTTAAGGTGTAGAACGAACAGTTACTAATTTTTGATCCAAAGCAGGCCGGGATAATTTTTTTAAAATCGCACAACTACCACTAAAGCTTCTAGTTTCAACCCTCCAAGTATAAAGGTGCATAAAATGCTGATAAGACATGAGTGCCATATGAAGTTTTATCCACAAACTGTCTACTTATTAGGGCATAAATAAATTAGAAATTATATGAAATTGGCAATTTATTCTAATGTCGATATCGCAGAACTAGGCGGTCATGAGATACCTACCTACCTATTTGCTACCGTAGCAACCTGGAGTGTTTTATGAAAAATAAAACACTAGTGTTTTATAGTATAGATTATAATAGTGATGAATGTTTTCTGAAAAGTAAAGCACTGGTGTTTTATAGCATATATTATAGATGTTCAAACAATGATTTTATATCTCAATAATAGACAAGTTGTGAATAAAGGTTTTATACATTTTCCATAACTCGATTTGTACGCACTGTAGATTTATGCTAAAATGCTAAAATCAAAACTTTGCCACATAATCGCTTTTAATACCACTAGTGCATGTTGTTTAATCGGCTAAATTTTGAAAATTATTACGAAAGCTTGTTACTGGTAAAATATTGAGAACTGAATTATCATTTATTATCTGATTAAAGTCAGAGAGCATTAACTTAAGACTTTAATCTTTGATAATAAAATCACTGACTTTTTAATTTACTTTAGGCCAGGCGTCAAAAGGGAATTGTCTTAACCGACTTATTTTAAATCTGCTGAGTGTACTCAGGATGACTCCAAATGGGCAAATCCAAAGTTTCAGGCCAAAATAAAAATGCTAAATTTCTTGGGAGAAAATGTTAAAAGTTCAATATTTTTGCAAATGATGGAATTCGTGACATAAGTTTGCTTGATTAAAGTCAAACCAATTCATTTCAATTGTTTTTTATGCCACAGCACACTTTTTGTTACAAAAATATTGAACTTTAGATTTTCTCCCAAGAAATTTAACATTTTTATTTTGGCCTGAAACTTGGGATTTGTCCATTTGGAGTCATCCTGAGCAACTATTTCTTATAAATTTTTTCGATAAAAAAAAGCCTAATACGATTTCTCGATTTTTGGCATCTTTATTTAATCGCAGTAAGCCGGGGATTTCGGCCTATCAAAAAAGTGAAATATCAAACAGGTGCAGCTTTTCGTGTTCTACATGCAGAAGAAAAAACGGATTGATTTGAGTAATATTAACCGAAATATTTGGGTGTTTCCACTCAAACTGAAACACAATCTAGGGAAAAACTGAAAAAGACGCAAAAATTGACAGATTCTGACAGCGATTCTGTGGCTAGTAAGGCGATTTGCATAAATATAGTAAAATCCTCGGTAAAATCGATGAACCAGGGATTGACGGGTTCAATGTACCATTTGTAGAAAATTGGTTCATGACAAGTGCGCAGGGGATGATACTACATTCTCTGTGTGTCTGAATTTAAACTCGGATGAAGAGGTTTAACCTTTATATTACCATTATTACGTTATGTCCAAGTGGCACAACTTTGAGACAACTAACCCTCTACTCGGGGTAACTTGTCACAGTTGCATCGCTTTATTTAGAAATTAATAAACATGATTGTTTCAAAGATTTCTTAATTTTTTTAAGCTTATATTGTAGCTAAATGTTTCTTTGTCAAAATAAAAATTTAGTTAGGCATTATATCGAATTATACCAAAATATAATTGTTGTTGAATGAAAATTGAGACAACTAGACCCCCCCTCCCCTATAGCCCAAACTACTGAATCGATTTTGCTGAAATTTGTTACATGGTGATTGGGTGACTCGTTGAAGAGCTGAAATGCTTTTGGAAGCAATTAGTGAACTTTAAATGAAATTTAGAATTTTAAATACAAGACGTGGGGTGGTTCCAGCCGCTTCTGTGCTGCATTTTTTTGAAAATGTAATTTGGAAATAATCTGTAAAAATGGCTCTTCGCCGCCTTTATTGATTCTTATCTTCGAGTATTTGTTTTTTCGAAAAAATTGCAACTTCTGGTTGCTACCTGCCGCCACCTTATATATTGACATACCTACAACTTTCCGAAGTTGTTGGAGTAAGCATATTAATTGAGTTGTCATAAAAAATGCAATTTAAAAGTTGACGTTGCCAATACTAACTTTTAATTCATATATTTTTTGTAAGTGTATCTTTATTGCTTCGTATTTGTAAATTCGCTTCGTGTGAAGGATTATTAAACTTTCATCATTTACTTTAGCAGTTCGGGCGATAATTAAACTCCGAGAACTCGTGTAAACTTGTAACAGCAAACACGAAAACCAAAAACCAACTTCGCTATTCTTTTCGAAAGTTGCATCTGAAGTCTAGAGCTGTTGCATTTTCTTGCCAATACCAGTTGCATTGTTTATGACGTTTCATACAGCACGAGACAAGTTATTAAATAATAGCTGGCTATACAAACTAATTTATTCTCCTCAAGTTCTGATGCTCACACATTAACAGATTATTTTACGCTGGCTCTTTTCACCCCCAGTTCTTATCTGGAAATTTCAATTTTCCGACAGTTATCTACCCTTATCTGGAGATGAAAAGAAAAGCATTTATAAAAGTAAGTACCTATACCTTAAAACATTCGATATTGGCATCAATAAAAGTGTCTGGAATCTATTTGATTTAGTATCCGAATGCCTTAAAAGCAGTCCTTGACAATCTTTAATTTGTATGCTCCCTCTTGTGCGATAGCTTCATATATAAATTCTCATCTATGGTCTGTCCGGGATCCACACGACCGGGATTCACCCTATTTCCATGGTGAATCATTGTTGTCAACAATGAATCGCCATGGAAATCGGGTGAATCTCGGTCGTGTGGATCCCGGACAGATTATAGGTAAATTTTTTTCACACAAACGATAAGCGAGCAAGTGAGAAATTCTGATTTTGCAAAAACTAAGGACGCCTTAGTAAATATTTTAGTTGCAAGACATGGAATTAGTAGCTACACAAAAGGCCTTTGTTTCTTTCGGAGCATACACGCTGTTTTAGATTTTAGTATCCACGATAAGAAGCACCGAAAGCTATCATTAGCCTTTTCATTACCGACGATTCTGGAAATAGTTGCTGGCTCAGATTTTAGTGAAATAGATGGATGGATGAGAGGAAAAACTTAATGACTAGGAAGCCGTAATTTGAACCGCGTCCACAATTCCAGCTGCGGATATAATGTTTTCAGATCGATCGCTTCCCGAGTGCATTGAAAGAAAATTGGGTGAAATGTTGACAATGCTCATTACGAGGGAAAGTGTAGCAAGTCAACTCGCCTGGAGCACAAATAAGCAAAAAACTGAACACACACATTCAGCGAGCTCGAGTTGCGCATGTTTACATTTTCCCTTGTAATTTAATGGGATGTTTACATCCAGAACCACCGTGTACGTAATGCCCCAGATTATATTGCCCCGAAGATATGCAAAAAGGCAAAGCCAACATTCATTACGGCCAACTTGAAACTGCTTTTTAGCTAAATAAGACTTCTAAACATTAAACGTCACCATTCATTAGCATTATTTGCATCTTTAAGCTGAAATTTCAAACTTATTCTTTTTTCCTCGGTTGGAAATCACAACTCCCGTTTATAATTCTCAGAAACCACATCTGCAAAAAGCGGAAATCCAATCAAATAACGGAGTGAGCACCCGAGAAAGGGATTAAATTTTAACTCTAATTATCACTAAAGATGATAGCAGGTTTGTATTTACAGTAGGATAGTAGCATTCATTTAAGCTAACAATGTAAACATGGATCATTAAACATGACCTACCGAGCAAAGTGAAACATTTTATCTTGTTGTGACACATATTTAGGGGGTTAAATATTTGACAAGGGCATTGCATTTTATTAGGGTAAGAGCAAACCCTCGCAATTAAACAGTGGCGTAGTTATTTCGTTTGTATTATTCGTAGTTACATCCAAAACGACCTATTCGGAATCCGCTTTTATATCCGGACCTTTAACAGCCAGCCACAATAATTACGCGCACCTATAAAACGGCCAAGTGCCTACAAATCATACCGCGTCTAGGCAATATCTACTTATGTGCAACGTTGGCACTATGCATTTTTACGGTTCGACATGAAATTTTAATTTTTATGTTATCCAACTTTACGATCTCTGCCGCCTTGCCTCGTTCTAAGTCAAATTTCCAATATACCCTTAGAAATCGGTCCCACGGCGTTTTGTCGTTCAAAAGCGAACGTAGAAATGCTTTGTTAATAGACTTATCACAAACGAAATAGCAAACCTTTGTGCATTCAAATGATGCTTGCACTTGAGTTGCAAAGAACCTGTGGTATGTACTTCAACACTTCGAATTCAGATTGCTAGGATTTGTAGTAGGAAATTTGCTTTTATATAAGTTACAGTACTAATATAAGTGAAAGAAGCAGACGAGTTAAATCCTGTGGATGTGTATCGATCTTTTGGGGCTGCCTAAAAATAATAATATTTTTGTTTCAAATTTTGTGAGATTTCCTTTCAATCACAATAACATTAAAGCTAATTCAAGAAAACTGGTTCCCTTTCAACAATCTATAACCTCCCAACTTTCAACCCCGTGGCGAAACCTAATTGAAAGTCATACACTGTTTTGACAGGACTGCAGCCGTACATCAATTTGCAGCTTTATGTCTGTAGCCAAAGGCAGGTTATTAAATAACGTATAGTTTTCATTTTTCACCCCTAACTTCCACCCCTTTAGACCGATACAGCCGAAATGCAATCCCCGCCAAGGCATTGGTGATTTGAAGGCCTGTGCCAAATTTTGGGTTGATATCTCTGTTTGTTCTGAAGCTATATCCTAAAGCAAAGCTCTGCTCTCCCGGCGCATCCACCATAATTTGCTGATTCTCCACTGGTGATGCATTGTAAGTAGCGATGTAAAATAGCGTTCTATTTATTTTTCGGTGATATACCGGGTGATTCAGTTTGGTTTTCGCCCCCCTATAACTTTTTTATTTCAACAGATAAACATATAAAACTATATATACAGGGTGGTCCAACCAAAAGTTTCCACCCCTAATATCTCGTGAACAGAACGAAATATAAAAATTTGCTCGGACAGGTCGATTTTTGTTTCGAGGGGGGCACTTTAATCCGCGGTTGGTGAAATTCCACAACGCAACCCCTAACCCCCACTAACCCCAACTTCAAAATCTCAAATGGTAACCCTCCACTTGTGATGCATCATTTTAAAGCAAATTTAATTGCCAACTCAACGATGTGAAAATTTCTGGGATTTGATCAACTCCAGCGCCCTCTACGGTCAAATTTTAAATTACATTAGGGCCCTCCGTGATACATTATTTGAAAGGGTTTGAAATTCTCAGTAAAACGATCCAAGAATTTTTGAAATCCATTCACTCGTTCAAAAGTTACATTGAAGAACATGAGCTGGTTTTGGGCCTAGAAATCCTTCAAGTTTACGCCTGTAACTTTTGAACGAGTGGATGGATTTCAAAAATTGTTGCATCGGTTTAGAAAGAATGCTAAACCCTTTCAATTGATGTATTACGAATGGCCCTAATGTAATTTAAAATTTGACCATAGAGGGCGCTGGAGTTAAATAAAGCTCAAAAATTCTTACAGCGTTGGATTGACAATGAAATTAGCTTTGAAATAATGCATCACAAGTGGGGGGTTGCCATTTGAATTTTTGAAGAGGGGGTTAGTAGGGGTCAGGGGGTGTGAGGAAAAATTTCACCAAGGGCGAATTTAGGTGTCCCCCTCAAAATGAAAATCCACCTGTTCGAGCAAATTTTTATATTTCGCTCCGTTCACGAGATATTCGGGGTGGAAACTTTTCGTTGGACCACCCTGTATTTGTAAATCGCATGACAAACTCTTTTAAACGGCGTCATTAAATAATCCATAAGATGATATGGATCAAAATGAGGATAGTCAACTTTTTTTTTCAAATGACATGTAGATTTCTTAACGGTTTCTTGTAGACATTTATTTTCTACGTTCAAGTATGTAAAGAAAGTTGATACTTTCATGATAAAGATTCCGAGAAAAAAAATAAATTTCGTGAAACAATTCAATAATTTTCTTATCAATAAACGTAGTTAGTCGTGGAAAAAATTAAATTATTGTGTTGACTAAATGTCGCACCCCTTTTAGGAAAATGTTTTCTTAAAGCATAGTTCATTTAACTTTTCTATCGTTCATAGTAATAACACAATAACCTTATTCTTATTAAGGAGTTAATAGGCAAAATGGGTATTATTGTTATTAACTTATAAATGAGTGTAAATATATTATTACTTTTGGGGAAACTATGGTCCTTACAATGAGAGTGACGTTAGTCGATACCATAATTAATTTCTTTTCCATGGCTAACTATACGTTTATTGACAACAAAATCGCCAAATTGTTTTACGAAATTTATTTTTTTCTCGGAATTTTTATTATGACAGTGCAATGATTTGATCTTGACAATGAAAAATTAAAAATTCTTCACTGCCAAAATCAAAACGAAAAACAGTATAAACAGTAAACAGTATAAACTTTCTTTACATACTTGAACGTATTTTTGACAGCTGTCAACTCAACAGCATTGACAAACATTTTCTCTGCCTTCTATATTTTGAGCAACGACAGTCAACTTTTCTTTTTCTTATATCCACCATATTAGATTTTAACACCGTTAAATGCACAAAAAATTAGCTTTTCAAAAGATTACACCGATTTTTTAAATTTTTATGATTTTCAAATCTCTTATGACATCTGAGAACAATTGAATATAACTGTAATAAAATACACTTGTGCATGGTGTGACTCAAACTTTGACATATTTTTTCAAAGAAGCCCGTATTGACTACATTTCTGAAAAGTTGACTATTGTTGCTCAAAATCTGGATGGCCTAGAAAATTTCTGTTAATTCCATTGAATTGAAAAATTGTCAAAAATATAAAAGCTCCAAGTTTCATTTGAATACCACCAATCTTTACGATAACTCAGGAATTAATCAAGATATCGGGGAATTCTTTACAGATTCTTAATCACCTTAAAAAAGGGTAATTTTTCTCTAATTTTACCTACCTCTTATGGTTTCCGAGTTTCCAATGGTGGGCAACGAAAAATTCACCAGCCTGTATATCAGCGGGAAATTGCTAAAAAATATTTAGCTTTAACCACCATCAACGAAACTTTGGTCACTTTCCGAGCAATTTCATACCAAAATAGTAGGTCAATATTAATTCTATATTTTTTATCTTAGTTTTTTGGTCCTTTTCACTGTTTACAACTTTTTGGTAGGGGCGATTGGAAGATATAACATCACAAAGTGTTCAAAGTTATTTTGGACTGCGTTTGCATTCCGTTAAATGATATTTTTGCATTTGCTTTGGATTATCCAGGAAAGATTTCTTGTTTGTTTCTTATATTTTCTGAAATGCTTACGTCCGAAATCTTCTTTGCATGCAAATGGCTAAATCCGAAGTTTCAGGAAAAAATAAAAATGTTGAATTTCTTGAGGAAGAATCATAAAATAACGAAAACGTCAATATTTTTGCAACATAACTATAAAAAAAGTGTCACGCAGGTGCAGATCTTGGAGCTCTACATGCAGAAAAAAAGAACACATTGATTCGGTGAAAATTAACCGAAATATTTGAGAGGTTCCAGTTAAAATGAGACACACTGTATATCAGATAAATATCAAAATGTGATATATTTATCAATTATAGCTGTATGTCCTCTATGGAGTGACTTTTAATTAAATGAAATGAAGATGAGTTGTTAACAGCTCGAAACCGGCCCCCCCACGTGTTTTAAGTTTTAATTTTTAATAAAAAGGGATTGCGGAGCAGACTTCATTTAATTTAATTATACAATATCATTTTGCGAAATATAATGATTCACAACACTAATTGTAAGAGGTTTCTTTCACAAGTCGCAGACTTCAATAAACAAATGCAGCAAATGTTAAGTCAATTTACTAATTTGGTTTAAATTATTACCTGAACTACCCACAAATTGAAAAACAAACGAAATGGTGATTGGTATCAAACATTAATTCAGTTAACAAAACGAAGTGAACGATCCCCATTTCCTATTAATTAATGATAACCATCAGTTGTGATCAAATACAAGACCAACGATTTTATGGCATTGAACAGTATTAATTTATTAGTACTGCCAAAATCTTTTATTCTGCTTTGTTTGCACTGAAAAATGCTTGCACTTTTTTTGTTTAGATCCTAATTTATTTGAGCAGAAGTGGCCGGCCTGCGTTTCAAGCATCCCTATCTATATTGATCCTTCCCCTTACGCTGGGATATAGTAAATACGTGGTCACAATAGGCCACTCACCTTTGACTCGAGTCCCCTATGTAGAAGTTCCCACTTGTTGCAAGCCTTCAGGTACATGTCAAATGCAGAAATCGAGTGAAATATAGGTTTAGGCAATTCCATTGCTATACCATCGCAGAGGTAGATTTTATCGTGATCCCAATTTTTCATGAGACCCGAGTCCTTTCAAAAGGTGCCTGAAGGCGACAGTCCGTTGAAAAAACTATTGTCGGAACATTGTTTGCCCACCTCAATGAAGATATAAGCATGCAACGGGCTTAGTGGTTTGATCCTTTTCATCTCCGGCCAGTGGCATCTGGAAGAGGCCAAACGAACGGCGGCTTATATCATTCAGGGTCAAGAGGAAATTGAGTCGAGTATCCCCCGGCTTATCCTATAAAGGCGTTCCTAGGACGCCGGTGCTGAGGATACTAGAAACCGAGAAGAGAAAGCGAGACGTATTCCAGCCTTAGATTTATATCTGGACAGTCAGGATGCGAGCTTTAAACGAAATGGACACTTGCTTTTCTCGCCTGGAGGGCTTATGGAGCCGTATCAGTTACGCCGTGAACGTCGACCAGTCTTAGGGGAGCACGTAAAATGAGAAGCTATTTTTTACTAGGTCGGCCGAATAACTGAGCCTAACTTCTAATCGCGATCTTTGCGGCAGTTCTCGGCAGGGCCGTGTTAAGGAAATATTTTGCACCTGATTTTCAGTATTTTCACAGTCCAAATCCGAACCAAACAATAATTTATACCTTTTTTCTTTTTCTTCTTTGGTTCCATCTTACACAAACACAATACCTGACACAAAAACATTGATTTAAAACTCTTGAAACTTTTACTCTCCGCTTAAGGTTTAAGTATAGAGCATATTTAATTTGATTCTGACTCAGGAGATGGTTCCACACTCACAGAATTAGTTGTATTGTGGGCTGCGGGGTCGATTGCGAAGTTGCATTAAAAACCCGTCCTACGTATCGAGGATACCAAATCCCCGAAGTGTCGCTACTCGCCGCTAGGTGCTTGCGCAACGCGTTTTCACACTATTCTGGGGTGAAAAGCACGATTTGACTCTAAACAGAGAAAAACGCGTTTTTATACTATTCTGGGCTGAAAAGCACGATTTGAGCTTAAACCGTCAAAAACGCGTTTTCGCACTATTCTGGGGTGAAAACCACGATTTGAGTCTAAACAGAGAAAAACGCGTTTTTACACTTTTCTGGTCTGAAAAGCACGATTTGAGCTTAAACCGTCAAAAACGCGTTTTTGCACTATTCTGGGATGAAAAGCACGATTTGAGTACATTCAAGAATCAGACCATGGAATCAGATTTGTGTGTCCATGACATTTAACATTTAAGACTGTGATGACTGATAGATAACCAGTGGTCATAAGTAATGCATTGCCTACTGTAATTAAATTACTTTAGCTGGTAATGAGTAACGCATTACTTTCTTTAAATAGTAATTTCAAATTTGTAATTGCAATGCGTTACATTTCTTTAGTAATTGTAATGGAAAACCATTACTTTTTCCATTACTTTTTTACCCTTATTTGACAAACGCAAAAATAAAACTTTTATGGAAAGGAAATGCCAGATAAATGTAATTCTGTGAAACGAAATAACCACCACAGGAAGTGAGTACCTACTAGAGAGGTATCAGAATTAAACATAACCCGCCAGGAAGGATCCTGTTTACCTATCGCCTCCAAAGCAAAGTGACAATTATGTGCTCCGAAAATTAAGGTTCTTTGTTCCGCGGCAGCCTAGAAATTTAAGAAATATCACGTTAAAAGTAAAGTTTCAAGTAATGCATTATATTTATTGAGTAATTAGTAATGGTAATGCATTACTTTTTGAAAAAAGTAAATAGTAATTGTTATGCATTACACTTTTGACGAAAGTAATGTGTAATGGTAATGAATTGCTTTTTAAAAGTAATGTTCCGACCACTGCTGATAACTGATAGGAGTTTGGTAAAGATTTTACATAACCAGTCAGGAATTAATCTACCTATAATAGACAATTAGACAAGGCTATTATTGAGACCACCAAAATAATTAAAAATTCTCTTTAATTAAAAATTGCAAATTATAAGATTTGTAATTTTATGCTGCAGTGTATTTATGTAGAAGTTAGTTTTTTGTTTTACATTATATTATTTTATTGTAAAAATAGTTACCGAATATTTGCGTAAATAACAAATTAATTATATTTTTGCCTACCGATCATGTATGCAGGTTGGGTAATTTTTCGATGCTCACCATTGGGATCTCCTAAACGGTAAAAGATGCGGTCGGTAAAATTACAAAAAAGTGGCGCTATTTCTTGGCGATTAAGAATCTGAGGAGAATTCCCCGATATTTTGATTCATTCCTGAGTTAACACAAAAATCTGAAAATTGCCAATTTAAAGAAAAAATAATATCTTCCTAACGATTGATGTTATTTAAATGAAACTTGGAACTTTTATATTTTTGACAGCTTTCAATTGAATCGCATTGACAGAAAAATAGCTTCTCAAAAATGTTACCAAAAATATGTGAAAACCTGAGTCACATGACCGCAAGGGTAAACGGAAAAAAGCCCCTAGAAAAAAAGCCCCCGGAAAAAAGACCCTGGAAAAAAAGCCCACAGGAAAAAAAGCCCCTGGAAAAAAAGCCCCCTAGTGCTCCGTTATGCACCAAAAGATTGAGATTTTTGGATTTGTCCATAAATTATTAAAAATCGAACTTCGATCATTCATTACATGCCCACTCATCCGCAAAAGTCATAGAGAAATACTATAAGTACTTACTTTTTACTCCGAAATTCATTTATTTATATTCATGTCATAATGCATTGTTGTGTTTTGTAAGTGAATATTATAAAGTATAAACTAGAATTCCCTGGGCGCCGCACCGCCACCTTTCGCCTTTGCAGGAAAGAAACATGATTGTCGCTTATAAAAAGAATTTTAACGATCTCAAATTTTCTGCCCTAGGCGGTCGCCTCGCCAATTCGGCCTTAACACGGCCCTGGTTCTCGGTATGCACGACGGAAAGATCTGATCTTTCGAGAAAAAAACAACCTTTATCCCTATTTATTAATTTCCATACGCTCTATTCCTGTTTAATTCCTAGCTAAACCTGCAGTCAAATTTATTACTACCTGCAGCAGCCATTAATTCAACATGGCATTTTAATGAATTAATATATATGCACACGTAATTCCCTAAAATGCGACTTGTAACTTAGCAGTTGTCATAAAATTCAAAATGACGTTGACATTGTTTATGGCTGCCTATATTACTTGGACATAATATCACACACCTAGGCTAGAAGTTGGGACACTAATTTCTCTAATTACTACTAGCTACGAAGTCGTTATTTAAATTACAGGAACCCAGACGCAGACGTGCTTAACAGCAAACCATAACTAATTTTAGTAGGTTTTATATTAATTAGAATTGCTTATGGTTCACAAAATTGTGCTGAGCAAAACAAACGCATGGAGTATAGGTTGATTCTCTAATATTGCATTTTCTTAAATCTTGTCAGTTAACTTTGAGCAACAAAAATTTCTCAAGAGCCGTAATTATTCCATGAATCGAACTGGGGGTGGGTGAAATTTAATACACAACTTTTTTTGAACTATGTGAGCTTGGTGAAATAGGGTTTTGAAAATTAGGGGTTAATGAAGCAAAGCGAACCAATACCTACATTATGTTGTGAAACTGTATCTTCGAAAAGAGGAGTGAATTTTTGGAGGAATTCACTGAAGGAGACAGAATTTTAAAGTTGAAGCTAGGTTATTTTAAATGGGAAGCCTATGTTTTGACTCTAGATTCGATTTGGTCTCTTTAGGCCCGGTTTTTCCATCTTCGATAACCTCCGGTTTACCTAACCAATAGCTTGTCGCATAGCAACAAGTATTCTGATTGGCTGTATCCTAGCAACTAACCGCTGGTTAAGTAAACTGGAGGTTATCGAAGGTGGAAAAACCGGGCCTTAATTGTCAGTTTATTGCACCCCCACCTTGCCTACCTAACTGTCATAGTTTTTGACATAAGTCAATATTTGGTTAAAAATAGTTGATTTTTATCCGACAATTCAAAAATTGGTATCTTCCAGAAGGTTGAAGATAAAGAATTCAAACTTGGAGGGTGGGAAAGTACAAAGTTTGAGCTTTCGACTGATGGCTCAATCGTTCTTGTTTACATAACAATATGGCGGAAATTAATTTTTAAAAAGCGGCGTAACGAAATTGTCCACAACTTAATTTTTTCAAATGCGAGTACCATAATTTTATGTATCCAAAAGTTGCAAAATTAAATTCCCTGTAGGCTAGTATTAGCATTCCCTATACCTATTTTCAATATTTTTTTAATTATTTGAAATAAATGGATTTTACCTTTCAGATTTTTTCTTTACTGACAAATTCACCTTTCTTTTTCTTCACGTCGCGTCGTGTTTTAATTTTGTAAATCTTTTCTGGAGAATCATTCAGCCAGTTTTGTTTTTTATTTGTATCCTCCATGACACGATTTTACTTTAACAATGGCCCTCTGATTGGCCTCGTTCAATTCACTCACGTCGATGTCAGTTGAGTACTTTTTATTCGGTATGATGCTTTCATTATCCGAATAATTCCTAACGGCTCTATTAGACAAATCCACTGTTTCAATGCTTATAAAATAAGTTTTACAAACATTGTATAAGTGATAGTCACAACTGCATTCCCACTTTCAGTCTGCATAGAATATAAGTTGGCAAGAGGATTCCGGTCGAAAGCCATTTCAAATTTGCTTTGCAAACTACTTACCTACCTTAATGAAGTCAACATCTAACTGCTTTGACTGTGAATCCTCGTGAACATTACACACTATCCCACAGTGTTTTATTGATTTCCACCCCCAACAAACGGCCTTTGTTGGAGGTTTAATAATGTGTTACAAATAGTAATTTGTACCAACGAACACAAATTTTCGCTCTATCACAAGCTTGTAAACGACCAGGGTAACATAGCTATTCAATTGACCCCTCTATCAGTCTAACCATTCCACCTAGCATACATTGTCTCTGCTATTACCAGACCTTAATTGGTTCCCACACTAATAACAAGCAATTGAATATCATCCATTAAATTTAGGGGTGCTGATTCTATTCAGTGCATCTTTCTATTACTAAAAACTAATTTTGTTTCAGCTTCCTATTCGACTCATGGAGAAGCAAATGGAGTTGGTACAGGAGTATCAAAGTTGCGTTTAACCCTATCCAGAGGTGATCTCAACGCCAACTTTAGATGTAAAGTTGAGAGTGAAGCCCTTGATGAGCCCATAATGTCTTGGATAACCGTGGACGTGAACTGTAAGTTTTTTTTTTTCGAAATAGTGTTCATAGAACGTTACATTTTCAGTACATTTATTTAAACAAAGTGCCTCTAAAATTCACAGTTCATATCACCTCAGTGCAATTTTAAAATAGGTAGTCGAATGTTTGGGATACCGTGTGCAAAACCGCCACAGCTGTTTTGAGCGATTCGATTAGAAGAAGCATCCATGCGAACGGGACCGGCGTAATTGGGCGATAACGGTTGCCTTTGTTAAAACGGCTATCGGACCCGATAAATTTTGTGGTGCTGAAATTTTTGAACATAATTAGGGAATCCAATAACCCAAAAATATATGTATGCCTTTCCCTCAAGTCATGCGTTAATCCTACATTTATTCGCGCGTGATTATTTTTTATTATTCACGCAAGTTCTGTCCAGAAAGTTGCTAAATGGATTCACGTTCTGTACACTGGCCCGCAAAAGTTTTAAGCGGGCAGGTAGGTAAATGTTTCCACGCGCCCACCTCTAAATTTATCGACTGTTACTCTCGCCGCTTCGTGCTTAGCAGACAACACGGCTTAACCGGTGCATTTGTTATTCGTCATTCGTTACTCCCATCATGGGTCTGGTATAGGTATACCCAATAAACGTTAATTTTAACAAATTGATCAAAATTCAATCTTTGCCAAGGAAACGGTTATGTGAAAATCTTCTATGGAGTGTTTTCAGTGTGCTGTCTTTAATTGGTTACTTATTACCCATATACTTATTATTTTCGGTCACGTGGTCGCGTTAATGAATAAATTTTGTTGAACTTACGTGCAGCGAAGGATAATTCTTTGAGATTTCAAATAGACTAGTGCTACTGTCTATATATAAATAAGTCATTCAGAAAGTGACAATCATGGACAGATAAATCAGAAATATGCAAAAAGATCTAAAAATCAAAGGATCATGTTTTTTTATATTAAGCCAAATGCACAAATGTACAGCTGTTAAAAACGGTAACGTTCCAAATTTCAAAGTAGATATGAGCGATCCAAAAAAAAACTTGTCCTCAATGCGCTTTGGAATGTCCTTGCTTATTTCTTTTTCATTGATAAGTTCCAAAGACGGTCTATGGCGGAAGAACATTTTTTCTACAGCTTAATATTATTTGTTTTAACCTGAAAAGTCCAAGCCCTGAAATACCACCCACGGATCACTATCATACGTGCCGGACCAGGGGGCACCTAGCCTCGAATATATTTCTATATTTTTTTATATTTCTGGGGAACTACACAAAATATTGATCGATTCCACTATAAAATTCATCAAAAGTCCGCAAAAATCGTGATATATTGCAAACAAATTACTAATAATGGCACATATGGAATGCCGCGTTTGAAATAGAGATCTCACCGAGGACATCTCCGATTTCGATTAACATTTCGATTCATTATTACATCAACGTCAGGAACCTTACACGTAACGGTAGAAAGGCTTGGGATTAAGTAAGTAAATAAGTAAGTAAGTGTATTAAGACGTACAATGTCTGAGCTTTGTTTTTGAAGAGTTTTATTTAAGTCTGTTTTTTTCGTCTACTGCACATTTCTGAAATTATTTTTGTTAAATAATTATTTACCTATAAATAATTGTGTGTATAATATTACTCAATGTTGTAGAGTAATATTTCCGTCCTCTTCTATTATATTTGATGCATCGCAAACAACTTCACCAATCTTCAAAAATTATGACTATTATTATTATTCACTTTAAAGCCGAGCCTATACTATGGATTGGCGTTGGATAAAGATGTAGGTATCTAGAATACAAATTATCGGACGCGTTTCGGAGTGTTACTCCATCTTCAGTTAGAAAAGAAATTAACACAAAATAAAAAATCTTGCCTGGAACAAGAAAACACGTTTGGATCAAAGAAAAATAACAGCTTTTGAGTCACACTGTACATTCATCGAAAGACGCTCAAACGTTTTTTCTTGTTCCATGGAACTGTTTTGTATTTTGTGTTAATTTCTTTTCTAGATGAAGATGGAATAACACTCCGAAACGCGTCCTAAACAGTAAGTCCATTTTGCGGAACAAGACTTTGAAACTACCCTGTGTAATCAAACATCAGTTTCTCTTTGAAAATGGACCAAGCTTTCAACAAACAAATTAGAATGATATTCTAACGGACACAGGGGCAGTGTGAGTCAGGCTTTTTTCTGCTGTTCTGTTAAACGGGCTTTTCGTTCCCTGCAAATTCCAGTCGATGCCATTTGTTATAGTTATTGGCATTGGCAAAAAGCCCGTTATACATATAACACCAAAACAAAAAACGCCCGGTTCACACTGCCCCTGTGCCAGTTTGAATATAATTTCATTGAACGGTAGGTTTTAAACTTTAAACTTCTCAAGTTAAAACATTTAATTTTTTTTTTATTTTTTGTTTCTTTGATTCGGCCTAATTCTGTAATTTGTTGATATCTGTCGACATTGAAATCAATTGAGATAACTGGATTGGTCAATGTGACTATTGTTTACGCTGTTGTCTTGGAGATATCAATATTTTACAGCAACTTATCAACATTTTAAGCAAGTGGTTTTGGGAGTTGCTTGAATTTCAATTGACTTGCAAAAAATATTGATATAAAAATTTATGTTTCCAAAGAAACGACGTAAACAAAGCTTACTCCTCCAATCAATTTTCGCAATTGATCTCAATATATTGACTAGTTATCAACAAGTTACAGAATCAGGCCGAATGACACGTGATTAATAATTTTAATTATCAAACGTGAAATTGTTACGCCGAACAGCTTTGTTCACTTTTAGTTTGATTCAGATATTGAGACTATGTCTATCTACCTGTGATGAAATTTTTGCGTAAAAATCGAAAGTCATTTCATGTATTATACAGAGTGGTTAATTTTTCGATGCTTACGATTGGCGTCTCGGAAACCATAAGAGATGAAAAGTAGGTTAAATTAGAGGAAAGTTGCGCATTGATGGTAAATCACTGCATTATGCGAATATTGCATTTGTGGGTAATGTGCAGTTGATACCATCTCAGATCCGCCATCTTTCCCTCAAATTACTTACAACAGTGAATAACGTTTTTCAAGAGCTTTCATTATTTGATGTATGACTAGAGGAATGTTGCCATTTAAAATTTTGACTTCGTTAAAAGTGGTGGTAAACTGCACAATCTGAACAAAGTCAAAATTACGGTGAAATATGTCCCCCTCAATGCTAAAGATTTTGTCGAAAACCGCAAGTCGATATCTTATTCCGTTCAAAAGTTATTAAGACTGGATCGTCTTGAATGCGCTACCCGGTATAATTCTACTATATTCTTTAATTCTTTAATTCATTAATTAAGTACTCAATAAATGTATATTTATGTTACCTATTATTTATTTATGTCTAAAAGACCTAGAATGAAGCAAAATTGAAGGTTAGATTTATGTCAAAAACGATTTGCTCACATCTGGCTCATTATTGGTTTATCTGGCAACGACCTATTATTGGTTGTTTGGCTAATCATGAATTTTTTCCCTCGGTGAATGACGTCATCTAAAACCAAGTTTTTGACCGGAAGTTCACTTTTAATAATTTTTTTCTCGAAAACAAATCGGAATTTAGCGAAACAAGAAAATACGACCTTTCCCATTTTAAAAGTAGTATCTATTCCAATGTTTTAATTTTTGAGCTGCAATACTCTATTCACCGATGTCAAAAATACCTATAAGTCGCAAGTTTTATTTAAATAGCGTCAATCGATAGGAAAATATTAATTTTTCTTTGAAATGGCAATTTTCAGGATTTTTCGGGATAGCTCAGGAACGAATTAAAAAAAAATTCTCTGGATTTGGGGATGGTCTAAACTTTACCGATTTTGAGGAGTGGTGATTCAACCCCCTCTGCACACGCCACTGACCACTCGTGTTTGATCTTCGCCTACTGGGTTTTCGCCCGATGAATTGGGTTCACAATTACAAAAAACCGCGTCAAAATAGAGTCATTTTTTTCGAAGTTATTGAGCTTTGAATTTCAACAGAAAATCGGCACGATCCACTTCGAATTTTGAGCAGTTTTTCAACAAGTGGTATGGCATTGAGGGGAACATGTTTCATTGTAGTTTTGACTTGACGTCCAAATCTTAAATGCCATCATACCCACCATACCTCGTGTCACTTATCAGATGAAACTTCTTGAAGAATGCTATTCATTTTTCAAAACTGTTGGAGAATTTAAAGAACTGTTGTCATCTTTGAGGCCAAAATGCAATGCAAAATAACTAATTAGCAATTGGAAATTCGTGAAAAACTTTGCAAAATTCGATGAAAAATTAGTTCATGTTCATGCGGACTAAATATGTGACTGATTAGAAATCTAGCATGTTGATCCCCTTCCTGGTTCCTGTGTGACAGCTAAAACATAAGCTCCAAAAAAGCTAATAACGAATAAAATTCGATAATCCACATATCAACAAATTTTTCCTCGAATTTTCCAAAGCTTTCCACGAATTTATAATTTATTCAAGTACATTACAGTTCTGTCTCTAACATGAGAACACTTCATTAAATTCGCAAACTAAATAGCATTTTTCAAGACCTTTCATTCGATATATGACACGAGGTATGTTGACATTTAAGATTTTGACGTTGACAGGGGCGGGGGTAAACTGCACAGCCTGAACAAAGTCAAAACTATAGTAAAACATGTCGCCCTTAATTCCATAGAACTTGCTGAAAACTGCAAGTTGATATCTTATTCCGTTCAAAAGTTATTAACTTATTAAGACGGAAAAGCTCCTACAGTTCGATTGACTGGAACTGTAGGAACTCTTCTGTTACCATGTCCTCGAAAACCAATCTACAGTATCTTTAAAAATACAACCAAGGACGAAAAATGACCATAAAACCCACAGAAAATAATAATTTTAATTTTTTGTTGCAACTGTGCCCAAACTGGTCCAAATTGACTATCGAATCAACCCTAACGGCCTTTATTGAGAGTTGTAACCAGGTGCGCTTACGAGAACTCTGCAGGAACAGATTACCGAAATGGATCAGTAATTCAAGGTAGTGGAAATTGGAAGGTCCAGTTATAAGAACGGTCGTTCATCAAAACAAACTGTTTGGGAAACTGCCCAACTGACGTTGTAATATATCCCCAGGCGCAAATACGTGGCTTAAAGACAATAAGGATTCTGCAGTGTTGTACCGAAAATTTACGACCGCTCATTTTTGGTTATAAAAATCAGACGCTAAAACTTTACGGTTGATTCATTAAAATAAAAATCTAGAGGGAAGTAAATCCGGTGTCAATTTACGTGTTACCGTTTGAATTTAAAACGTGTTTTCATCTAATTAAAAGGTGGCGTCGCAGCAGTCGACGTTAAAAACTCCCGGCGAAAGAATAAACAGCACATTACGTCATGTAACAATCTGACTAAAGCTCCAGTTTGTTTTTCGCCCGAGGTGATGAAAGTTTCGCATTATTTTTTCTTCCTTTAAATTAAATCGTTTTCGTGAACGTAATTTGGAGTGAATGTTCGTGACACAGCTTCTTAAGTGTATGAATGTATTTTCAGCTTTACGTTTAATTAAAACGGCCGTAGAATCGAGATACTTAAAGTAAGAAGGTGGCGTGTTTCGAAATTACCCTCTTCAGTGAGAATAGTGGCTTTACATTTTCGTGTCACGCGGTCCAATGTTTAACTTCATTATCTTGTTACAAGTGGGATGCTCTGAATTACGAACAAGAACAGAGAAAAAAATTATTGCGAAAAGGAGGACTCACATTTTTATATCTCCGCGCTAACAAGGCACCTGAATCTACTGTTTCTTTCATTTTTACTTCGATATTAAAAACGTAAAAATTTGAGACAACCCAGCTTTGAGGTCGAGAGTACAAAAGTCGTGACTCGTCAGAAGTTTCAGCTTAACATTTTGTTACATGTAATATACTCCCGTGTTTACCCTTATCATCTTGTTACAAGTGAGAGGTCTTGAATTATGTATAATGGCAAAAATTATTCCCTAGCGTAAAGGAGACGCACATTTTTATATCTCGTGTCTGCCATTAGCATTAAAACCATTTCTCTCGCGTTTAAGGTCCAAGTTTACAATGAGAAATAAAAACGGTACATTCAAATCGCATGAAAAAAATACCACACCTTCGTCTCAATATTAAAATTACTATGGCAAAGTATAAAAAAATTCTGGTATGTAGTTTTTGAGAAAAAAAATTAAAAGTAACTAAAGAGGGGTATTTCTGGGCGTTTATTTTTTTTTCTCGACAACTACATACCAGATTTTGTTTAAATTTTTTCGCTAGTAGCTTGAGGTGAACAACTTTGTCTGTGATTTTTCTTAATGCAATTGAATGTACAGTTTTTTGTATAAAAAATTATGAAAACTAAAAATGGTTAAATCTCCAAGATATAATTTTAAATATTGAAGGTTCACTGCCTTAAAGATGCTACCATGATTTGTGTTTTGTTCTGTGGAAAAAAAAATGGGCTGGCAGGTCATCTCACTAAAAAATTAATAATTTATTGAATCAAAATTTGAACATTCGTATTTGTCTAGATAGTGCTGCCCTCGGTGCTGACCTTCGGTATCTTAGTAAACTAGGAAAGTATCCATCTGCAATTGCTAAGTCTGCTGAAGTCTAGTCGCAACCCACTACAGTGTAACCCTTTGGTTGCGGTGTTGTCACATTTACTACGAACCATTTCCGGTTATTACATGTTACCATGTTAGTCATCTGACAATAAGCGCCAGCTACCTACCCTGTTGTTTACAAGTATTTCGGTTTAGAGTCTTAGAGAATAGAGAAACGTTATTACATTATTTTTATAAAAACCGCCTTTAAAGTAATTTAAGGGATTTCTATAACATTTTCCTAATGTTTACTTAAATAAGGAGAATTATTAAGGAATTGAAATTGTTCTTGTTCGTATTTGAGTATTTATTCAGTTTTCATATCGAAATTTTAAAAGAATTGAATTGTAAGCAAATTAATTGCATTAGATGTTTTATAATCTTTATCTGATACTGTTGGCACGGTATTTTCGAGTATGTTTCGGGCATAATATGCCTGGAAATTGGACTTACATGCAGGATTGGTAATTTTTAACTTCTACGCTTCTCGGAACAAGTTAATAAAATCGTTCGAAAAACCGAATCGCCAAGAATATCAAATCTTTACGTTTTAAGGTCCTGGGAATCCGAAAAAGTGGTTTTTGAAAAAGCACGCTGCAGCTCAAACTGTTGAACGTATCGAGATGAAATTCGGCGTACATATTCAATGGGAGATTTGTAGGTGCTGATTAGAATTTGTGAAAGTGCCTTTTTGACACATCAACTTTAAAAATTTAAATGCGAACCCCCATTTTTTCGCTTTTCCATATGAATGCTCTTCGAATTCTGCTTCTAAAAATGTATTTACACTTGTGCACTTTTGGCTAAAAAAATGTGCCGTGAAAAAACCTATACATAATTGTATATTTTTAATACCGGATTTGATAGCTGATTTTTTTCAAATCGAAAACCTTAGTGCCATTTCTTCGAAAAATGTCATTTTAGTAGCAAAAGGGCCCTTGCTTAAATTTATTTTACTATCGAATTCGATAGCTGTTGTATTGCTGGATCAAAAAACTTTGTGCAATTTTTTCGAAAATTTCCATTTTAGGGACAAAAAGGCCTCTTTTTGAATTTTTCTTAGCAAAGGAGCATGTTATTATTATCGAATTCGATGGCTGTTGCATTGCGGGATCGAAAACTTTAGTGCCATTTCTTCGAATGTAATTTTAGTGGTGAAAAACATTTGTATTTTAAATTTTAATAAATGAACGCTGGGCACAATGCGCAACACAGCATCAGCGGTCGACACGCGGCCCACTCGCCGACGCCGACTCACTGATTCTGACTTGGTACAAATTCTGTGAAAAAGTAGAAGTTTCTATCGTCTCCGAGACTGCCAATTTTTTACTTATAGAAAGCTCTAAAATTTCACAAAATCAACATCTTTTCGGGTACTTTTATACACGAAATATTCTCGATTGTATTCTGCTAATAGTGTTAAATAAGAAAATTAATTGTTTTATTTATAACCCAAATTATTGAAAATATCAATGTAAGGGCAAAAATCGAGCGGCATTTCCAAATTAACAGAGGACTAGTAAAATGTGAATATTTTACTATATATCATTAATATAATATTGTGTTAATAATTCTTGCCGAGCAAAGGTAGTTGTGACTACATAATTCGTATCTCTTTGCGTTCAAATTTTGTTTCACATCACCTACCTACAAGTGGGGTTTCCCCAAAGGTTCCTGCGGTCTTCTCTAATTACCTTTTTCCTGTCAATCTTTCTGGTGGTAATTCTTTGCGGATGTTGCAAATAAAGTTTACCTGTTTAAAAGTTTAGGATTTAGGAGACCGAGATTCAGAATCCAAAGCAGAAGGTCTAATATTATGGAGGTGCTGACACGCAAAATTGAAAACGTGCATTCTTTTTATTTTTTTTCCTATGGTTTTCTCGAAGGTTTTTCTAAGTTAGGTTTGGTTTCTCAAATAAACACAATATAGTATATTTATTGACCAAGGTAGATAAGAACAATTTTACCCCAAGCGGCAAGATTGTTACAAGACGCGAGGGCTAAAATACTCTTCTCTACCGTGGTGAATATAGTACTTTTTTCACTTACTAGCAAAAAAACACGAATTCTCAGTTTAAAGGTAAGTCAATAATGGTACGTTTTAAAGCTTAATTTTTTATCAATTAGTTTGTTTTGCATTTCAACCGACGATATGCGGCAGTAATATTGCATGCCTCGCCAGTTCAATATTGAATCGTACTAGACATCTGTTTGTCTCGTTAGGGGAATGGTCTGATGTAGTTAAATAACGGCAACAGCGCACATCGAAGCGGTCGGTCGTTGAGGCAAAGTCCTAGCGGCCAGTAGTGACACTTACTGAGCCTAGAATGGTCGATCCATAAGGTATCTTTTCATCCTGCAAACTCGGAATCAACCCTGCAACCCACAATACAACAAAACCTGTGTGTAGGCGCCATCTCTCCGAGTTAGAATCGAATTAATTTGCTATAGACTTGGACCTTAATAATTATTAGAAAACTTAGAAGAAGCCAGAGGTGAGATCCACAGTTCAAAGTCGAACTCGTCAGAAGGTCCGACTAAGCATTTTATTTTCTATTGGATCGGAAAGTGAAAAGTCTGTAAACGAGAATTTTCCAGACGTGAAAACCGTCGGTAGGGTCGAATTAGCTGATTTTATAAAGGTGTCGTATAACATTTCAACTTTGATCTTCTAGATCAAATCACGAACACTTGCAGAGTTTCTCTGTAGAGTTGGTGTACGTGAAGCTATAAATTACAAAAGAATCTGATATAATTTGAGTTTCTCTTCACGTTCCGGGTAATTGGATTACATTTAATTTGCAGTGAGGCCAACTCAAATGCAGTTGTCCGGCGTCAAAGATCACGTGGTCCAGGGCTCGACAGTGTACCTCATGTGTGATGTTTTCGACGCACGACCTGCAGCAAGTGTTCGGTGGTTCAATGGCAGTGAACCCATCACCGACGAGCGACTCATAGAAACCATCCCCCAGGAAAACGTAAGTGTTGCACGGGACGGGGAGTCTAACAAAGCCTAAACAATCCCATTAGTGGTTTGACGCCTTCGCCTGTTCTTCTTTAGCGCGTTTTTTTCTCCTCCTTATCTCAACTCTAAACAATACGTCTTCCATTAACGAAAACGATCGATTCGTTTCAAGTTTATACCTCGAGTATATGTACTGTCGGGAAAGTTGTTTCGAGCCGAGGTCCAAACGTTCAGAAAGTTTCATTTTAACACTAATTATTAAGTCTTAACAGTCTCAGAGGTTTAGGTAGACTTATATCTTCTCGGAGACTCGTCGGGTTTCTGCAATCAATAATTCACGATGAAATTCAATTTATCTCTCCCGCACGTACTGAAAATAAAATAAATTTTGTTTCTTCGGCAATGATTTCAACATTATTAAAACTGAAATATGAAAATAATTTGATAACGGTGGCTGCAAACCGCCGTATTATCATCCATCACTTAATTTTTATTCTTTGTTGCATTGCAGCAGAAATTTAATTTCTTTGTTTCTCATGAAAACCAACATAAATTCTGGCCTTGATACCTAATTTTAAAGCTACATAAACGCGGTTTTGTTAACTATGGCCGTAATTCATAACTGGACAAATATTATTACTAAAAATGAATACTTTTTCAGTAGCACGCAGGGTACTTTCAGTGGATGCAACTTTTTTCAAAGCTCCCCTAATTAATGATGACTGATTTCAACAAACAAATTGTTTGATTTATTAGATTTGAAGCACTGATTAAAAGCTCTTTGGCAGCTTTTGTAGTTACTTAAATAGCGTATCATTATGTGCTAATCAGAGTTTATTTCCTTGGGGATATAGTCCAGTCATATTATACAGGATGTCGCAAAGGTGAGACAAAGTCCATTTGTGTACGCCAATCGTTAGTGACTGAAAATGTGCATAATCTAAAATTACTATGAACTCCATGGGCGGCTCGTGTACTGGGGGGCAGCATTTTGTTAAATGGAACACCCCATATAGCGATGCATTTTTGGTTTCTACGTGTCATTCTGTGCAACTTTAGTCAGGTGTACCCCATACTTAAATTCAATCGTTTTTGAGTTATTTAATAAAATGTATAGAATTTGGCGAAAATAAGACTTCAATTAGAAATTAATCTTTTCGAAGCCTTGAAGTTTTTCAATTCCGAATTCATGGCACATCCTAAAGAAAGGTCAGGGCTACCCGGTGACACACTGTAATGTCGAATTTTATGCACAGCGTGTCCCCGGTAAATTTTCATTAACAGAAATTAAAAAGACAAATTTCCTAAAATTTCAAATGGAAGGACCTTGAATTTTTTTCACCCATGGACAGAGAAGTAAATTCTAGGTCGACTTTCTTAAGAAATAGCTATACCTAAATAGCATGTTTTTCAAATTATCATCAGTTTTAGATCTTTGTTGTGGTTTTATTCGTTTTCGAGTTACTGATAAAAGTAACAGAACAGGTGAATGTCTTTAAAACGATCAACTCTACTGTGTATAACAACGCATAATTCAAAATAATACGGTTAACAGATGTTTGCAAAATATTTTTAACAAAGACCGGGTGAACCAATTTGCAATAGGGAAAAACATTAATTATTTCGGCAATATTTTCTAAAGTTAACAAAAATGACGTTAATACCAAAGTCAAAATCATTTCTAACCGCGATTGTGACAAAAAGGTCGATATTTCAATTAAAGGTGGTTATTAACTTTTAACTTTTTTAAGTAACTTGAAACCGGGTGAACCAATTTGCAATAGGGAAAAACATTAATTATTTCGGCAATATTTTCTAAAGTTAACAAAAATGACGTTAATACCAAAGTCAAAATCATTTCTAACCGCGATTGTGACTAAAAGGTCGATATTTCAATTAAAGGTGGTTATTAACTTTTAACTTTTTTAAGTAACTTGGAAAGGATACCATTTAGGTATAGGGATTTGTTAAGAACGTTGACCTATAATTAAATTTTCTATTAGACGGTGAAAAAAATTCAAGGTCATTCCATTTGAAATTTTTGAGATTTCGTCTTTTCAATTTCTGTTAATTTGAAATTTTACCGCGGAGACTCTGTGTATGAAATTTGACACCCAAATGTGTCACCAGGTAGCCCTGACCTTTCTTTAGGATGTGCCATAAATTCGGAAGGGAAAAACTTCAAAGTCTTATTTTCGCCAAATTCTACACATTTTATTAAAAAACTCAAAAACGATTGAATTTAAGTATGGGGCACACCTGACAAAAGTTACACAGAATGACACGTAGAAACCAAAAATGCATTGATATATGGGGTGTTCCATTTAACAAAATGTAATTTTGTGCTGCCCTCCCTACACGAGCCGCCCATGTGAGTTCATAGTAATTTTAGATTATGCACATTTTCAGTCACTAACGATTGGCGTACATAGATTTTCGATATTATTAATGACGGGGACATAAATGGACTTTGTCTCACCGTTGGGACACCCTGTAGCTAAAAAACACGAATAGAAGAAATAATATATATATTTTTGAAATTTTGGCTACGGACTCCTGTTGGCACCTGAAATGAAGGGCCGAAAAGTTCCCACCCCCAAGTGTGCGCTTCATCCCTTATTTGGCTTAAACCATCCCCAAACGTGACATGGCGCTAATTTTTAACATTTTTCGGCGAAACTATCCATTTGACAAAAAATTTATTTTAATCAAAAGTATTTCTTATGAAATTCTGCATTAAAAAAGTCCTTTTGATTATTTTGTCAACATAAGTTGAGGGTGCCGCTAGATTGATTTTCTGTGTGAGCGAAAAACAACCCTCAACTTTGTACGTCGTTTGCAAGAATTAGGTGAGGATAAGCAAAATGATGAAAGGACTTTTTAATGCAGAATGTCACGAGGAATATTCTTGATTAGAGTAATTTTTTGTCCGTTTGATAGTTTAGCCGAAAAATGCCAAAAACTAGCGCCCTGTCCACGTCTGGTAGTAGGTTTTCGTTCGCCATGCAAAAGAGGGATGAAGCTTACACTTGGGGGGTGTTAAGTTTGCGGCCCTTCATTTCAGGGCCCATCAGCAGTTCGTAGCCAAAATTTCATAAATAAGTTCTACTCAAGAATCTATTTTGACTGTTCTACAACTTCGGACGTCGTTTGCTAGAATTAGGTGGGGATAAGCAAAATAATCAAAAGGACTTTTTTAATACAGAATTTCATAAGGAATGTTTTTGATTAGAATAATTTTCTTGTCAGATGGATAGTTTCGCCGAAAAATGCTAAAAACTAGCGCCTGTCACGTTTGGGGGTGGTTTTCGCCAAATAAAGGATAAAGCGTACACTTTTCGGCCCTTCATTTCAGGTGCCAACAAGAGTCCTTAGCCAAAATTTCAAATATATATAAATTATTTCTTCTTAAAAACCTAATAACTAATAATAATTAGCCTAAGGTCACTTGGTGACAGCCGACAAAAAATACGTTATATTTACTAAACACTTACTATGTAGTAGGGTGTGGGGTAGCGTTTGCTTTTGAATTAGTACCGCTTATTTTGTTAATCAGTATTAAAGCATTACACGCTGAAGTGAATTCTCTCCTACCCAATCAGAATATTACAGAAATCGCCCTTGGGTGATAATTTCAATATTCCGCACTTCGAGTATGTGATGTAGGTTTGCATTATTGCATAATGTGCAGGTCGGGAATCGCTTTTACAGAAAAGAGAAGTTTCAGTTGTCTCTGAAAATTTCATACATGCAATTTCCTCCGTAGTTATAAAGGCATTATTTTTAACTTTGCTTCGCTGATGGAACATCATCATGATAAAATCTCGGAAAGCTCACAATAAATGTCTGTTTTTGTTTCGCAGCAAAAGTGTTGAGACGACGGTAAAAATATCATTTCAGAGTTTCTGAACTCAGATAAGATCTGACTTAAATTAAAAGATACGGGCGCTGGAATCGCGGACGAGAAACAATTCTTAATTTTTAACATCAGATAAACTCATAAGTCATATCTGGAGACATCTCTCGCCCGCCTGCTAATCTTTTACCATGCATCAAGCTTGCGGAAACGGATGGAAACTAAATACCCTCCCAGTTTTTTCCTCCGCCTTTCAATGCTTCGCAAATGAATGCGCGGAGACTAAAGCTCCTTGAAAGACGCCTTGATTAAACCAACATTTTGCAGTATTCGAATTTGAATGGCATAAAGCATTCTTACATTTCAGGCGTCGTCCATTTTCTTTATATGTGCCATCCATAAAAAGTGAGGAAAATATTAGAGTGGCGAAAAAGTTATGTCAGCATCACGCTGACCGTTGGAAGATCAGATTTTCTCCCACATGAGAATGCGATTTTTTAGCAAGCTTGATAAAACAATTTCAGGGATACGTTTTGCAGTTTTATTTACTTAGGAATATGTCACAAGCGTAAACTGAAAGCCTTTGGTGAAGACCTTAGCAGGGAATAACGCAATTCGCTGTTTTCAAGAGATTCGCCATCTGGGAAATATACTGCTCGTAAATGCTTTAAAATATCTCGCGAGTACGCAATTTTACATACGAGGGGCGGCTGTTTCTCTAATTTATCGCATCTGTACGAATGTTTAAGCCGGTGCTCGGTGTCTTCTACTTTTACCAAGTCCGCCTTCTGTAACTTCATTCTGTGCAACGCCTTCTTCTGTCACACTTAGCAAATTAATCGCCTTCCTTATTCCACACTCTACATCGCTTATTAAGATTGAATAAAATTTTCCGCACAATCTCCTACTTACCTTGTCCAACATTTTCAATTATGTTCCCAGGATATAAATTTTATAGAAGGCCTCGCTTATGTATTAGATTTGGAGGTTTGCCAGTGATGCAGACGACATGACAAGGAATTGCACGCGTAGTCTTCCACTACTTATTGTTAGACTGCTTGAATACAGTCACCTAAAATTTCACAGTCAGCTAAATTTTTGCTCCATCCATATTTATTGCTTATTCAACATTACGTTTTATATCGCCTGGAGGTTTGCTGCAATAAATACGGCACTAAAACCTATGTCGACCCAATTTGAATAAAAACGGATCCTTAATTCTATTCTTCTCAAAGTGGATTGTCTACCTTGCATTGAAAACGGCTTTCAACTGCTTCATCTTTGTCAAATGCTTCTTATTGATGCAGTTGAATCGTATTAAAATTATTCCAAAATTATTTCAATTGCATTGATATTCAGTATTTGTAGATGCGAAACCATCATGATTGTATCTCACGTAAGGATTTCAATAACAGGTGTTTAAATTAATGAGATAACACCTCAACATTTGTTTAATTTTTTGAGATATCGACTTCCATTTTTATTAATTTGTGTACTGTGCAAATGCAAATTATAAGTACAGTTGAAACCAGGACAATAAAACCTCTCAAATGTGACAAGGTCCTAATTTTCGCCTACGCAGTATAAATTTTAGACTTCAAATTTGACAATGTCAAATAATGTGCCTACTAATCGTTAGTGCTTCGTGTAGAAGAACAACTAAATCCCATCTCCAACAAATCAGTTTAAAAAACTCACACAAGCACTGCCACAAAATGAAGTTTTTCTGGATTTCTGGATGTGTAATACAGGACTATCATTCTGTGTGGTAAAATGAGAAACATTGACAGATTAGCAACCAGTCTTAAGGCTACTCCATCATGTATACCGGGTGTCAATGAACCCATGTAACACCTCGCCATTTCTTTATTTTTTGGAATATCAACTTGAAATTTCTTTGGGTTTATATACCTATAAAAGTGCTAATTTTGACATATTTACAAACTTTTCGTTACTTCCGGTTTCATCGGAAGTGATGTTAACTTTGTTATTTTAAATAGCAAGGTGACGGTTTCTTTACGCATTTCGAAAGACATTTTAATTCTCTTCACAGTCATGTCAAAAATGTTACATATAGGTTTCAAAGGTGGCCGCCCGAGGGCCGCAATGTTTTTAATCAAGGTGGCTGTGATTTCCGCCATTTTAAGTTAAAGTGACTTTTCAAGATTAGTACAGGAGTCCCCTAAAATGTACATATTGTCCAAATAACAAAAATTTCCATACATTTTCTATTGCAAATTTGTTCGTTTTTTAACTTTTTTCTTTATGTTCTTGATTTTCGTTAAAAAGTCGATTTTCTAAGCCAAATGTTACGTTAATTTTAAATGGAAAGGTACATGTTTTTTAAGCTGAAACAAAATTTTGGTTCTGCCTTTCTGTAATGGACGTCAATAAACAGAATATACAAAACGGGAAGCATTCTTAATTGAGAATTTTGAGAACCATTGAAAATCCGATATTTGTACACTTTTTCCAAAAAACGAACAACTTTGCATTGGAAAATTTATGAAAATGTTTATTACTTAGACAATATGCGCATTTAAGAGGACCCTTATACTAATCTGAATAGTCACTTTAAATTAAAATAGCAGAAATCATAGCCAACTTTACTAAAAAAATTTCGGCCCCCTAGCTGACATATTTGAAACTTATGGTACCTAACATTTTTTGATATGATTGTAAGGAGAATTGAAATGTCATTCGAATCGTGTAAAAAACCGCCACGTTGCTATTTAAAATAAACCGGAAGTAACAAATATGTCAAAATTAGCGTTTTTATAAGTATATGAAACCATAAAAATTTCAAGTTAATATTCCATAAAATAAAGAAATGGGTTCATTGACACCCGGTATATTAATTCAGGAAGGTACGGCCACCTCCCGGAAACGGCATCCGTAATTTAAGAAGGATGGAGACAAATTTCAATGAGTGCAAGTGAGATACACTGTTCATTCCTCCGCATTTTAAAAAGGAATACCGCTTTTTATCTTTGTCGATTGCTATAGGTACCCATGCAATAGCAGAAATCTAGTGACCCTAACCAGTCTGTGTTACAGAGCCTAAAACACTGATCCTGTCAGAATTCGAAGGTTTTATAAAATAGAATAGAATAATATTATAGAATACGCATCAGGGGAAGTGTGAGTCGGGCTTTTTCTTTTCTTTTGTTAAACGGACCCTGTTCCGTCAAAATCTGACGGATCTGAAGCCTATAATACAAATATAACGTACGGAGAAATTATTTTGATACTTGAATGAAAGTCAAGAAAAATCTTGAAGCATTCTTGAAGATTCTATCAGTGTATAGTCATCAAGATTAAAATAATAGGCATCTATTTTCTTATCTTGATGAAAAACTACCTGCAAGAGCAGTCCTGGTCCTTTTGATAACTTCTTTTGCACAAATCTTGCAAAGAATAGAACACTTTCCATGTTTACAGTTATCGGCACTTAATATCTCCTACAAACATTTAGACCATCCCCACACAACATTACAAAAATTCAAATATGATTCGTCTCCACAGCAAAACTACTTAGCCGAATTGGCTGAAAATTGGAACGTGGGCATTTCTTAACACAACATAGAGTTGAAAAGATTTTTCTCGGAAACGGTGCATCCAATCGATATGAAACAAGAGCAGCCTTTAATGTAAAAAAACTATTACATTTTACAATTATACGTCAAAATGCAAAAAAGCGCGTGCAAAATAGTGAGGGGTACATTTATCCCTCACCCCTCCTGTTTAAGACGCCCCTAAAAATTTAAACCAAAGCGTTAGAATGACCATGCGTCGGAGGTGGACTGTACCAAATTTCAAGTTTCCCATATTATGGACCATTCCGGAGATATTCAAAAGAAACAGAAATAATATGGTGCCTTCTCAAGGGGCTCTAGCTGTCTTAAGAAGCATTTCCGGACTCATATCGATAGGAGCTTTTCTTCCTTGTTTTTTAAAATAATGTAGAATCATCCCCTGAAATATTGGAACGTTATTATACCTGGTATAGGGCAATGCAATTACACCTTCTGTACTAATTTGTTGAGTTATCTGTTCTGCTTCTCTTTCACCCTCAACATGTAGTAATTCTCTGAAATGTTCGGCCCACGACCTGTCTACTCTTTCTTTCTTATTAACTATTAGTGTACCCTCTTTACTTTTGCATATTCTAATTCTTGGTACAAACCCCCTTCTTACTTCCTTGACCAGCTTAAAAAACTTTCTCGCGTTATTCCTTATATTTTCTTCTTTTATCTTATCTATGCGATCCTTCTTCATTTTTTCCCTCTTCTTCCTTCTCAAAAATTTACTTGTCTTATTTCTAAGTTCTTGCCACTTTTTATATTCATATTCCGTTTTCTTTTGAAGCCAGCGTAATCGACTCTCGTTCTTCTCCTCTAAGCTTTCTCTGCATTCGCTGTCAAACCATTCTTTCCTTCTCTGTCTGGATTCCTTAGCAGTGATTTAATTAATATTTCTTTTAATGAATTTTCTACTTCATTTCGAGGAGTTGTTAGTTTGTAGAGTCGCTCTTCAATTGCCATTTACCACCTTTTCGCAGTTTACTTATTAAAATTAATAAATTCATAAAAGAGCCCTTGTGCCCCTAAAATGACATTTTTCGAAAAAATGGCACTAAGGCTATCGACCAAATACATACACGCTGCGCATTATATCTTGGTGAGAATTTTGAACGGGGATGGAGATTTATTTTGTTTACCGGTTTCAGGCGATTAAAGCGTTCTTAACATGCATAAAAATGGGCTGGTAAGCAGATCATAACGTTATCTAATGGTTTCTAGACAACAAGCCCATTAACCATTCATGACAACAATGACCCCATTCAAATGCTGTCATCTCGATTGTCAAAATGACGCGAATTCACGCAACATTTTTTTAATTTTGGCTTTAATCGCTTTAAACCGATAAACTATTGAACAAACCTCGGATGTTATGAATCATAACAGACTTAGATGTCTTAAAATCCTCGCTCTCCGAGCTCGGATTTCAATTGACATCTGCGTCTGTTATGATAGTCATAACATTCCTAGGTATGTTAATAGCTATAAAGAACCCGATTTGAAAGTGCAATCACCTACTGGTAGTCCATATCGATGTCCACGTTCCGAATAGCCAGATCGGTGTAGTGGTTTGGGCTGTAGCGTTTCCCCAGGCGAACAAACAGACACAAAGACAGACATTTTTCCAAAACCACTTTTTTTGGGTCTCACGACACCAAAACGTAAACATTTCATGTTTTTGGATATTCGGTTTTTCGATCGATTTGATTAACTGCTCCGCGAGCGTAGAAGTTAAAAATAGTAAAACATTTATCTCCAGTCCTAATTTTTTTTTCCTTTTTTCCAATATCGGCTTTGGTCGGCTTTGGTTATATTTTATCTTCCGCGTTGGTGCAATGATTTTAATCCAGGTGTGAATTTAAAATCAAATTATCCTACATTTTGATTAGCCATCGTGGTCCAGAATCTAGGATTAAAGGTTTTATACCAGCCCTAGCCCAATCAGTATCTGCTATCATTTGAATGTTTCACTCAGTTTATTGGTTACCTGCTACCGCTACATTCTCATTTTACGGTTTCACTGCTCGCTATAAAATTAGAGATAAATAGCTTTTGAAATGACGTTCGTGCAGACGAAATCAAATTTTGTGAAAATATTTCAGTGTTAAAATGTTTCCAAATGGAGCTCAGTGTGGAGAGTAGCCTTTCTTATTATTAAATTAAAAAGTTAACGGCTGTCCTTAGAAAATTAGAAAGTTGAAACGTAATGAATTACTTCGTACACGAGCTCCAACTGAAACAAACGAAATTACCAGCAACATTGTTATCCCGATTCCGTAAAGAAACCGATATCTTCCCTAATGCCCCACAAATTTTTTAACCCCATTCTCGTGATAACTTTTTATGAGCCCCATTTTACGTGTATAATGAAATTTTATTGTGCAACATTGGCTTTGCGGAAATAAACCTCAAAATACAATCTGCATAAATCTGTGGTAATTTATATGGCATAAACGAAATTTAATTCTACAATAAAACTGTTGTTATTGTCCACACTCTAAAGGGTCTACCGCAAAACAATTAACAGGGGAAACATGAAAGAAGTTGTATTAACTGGATAGGGTTTACGCAGCATTAGCATATTTACAGAAGTTGTAAATAATTTTAATTACACCAATGAGTTGTTCTGAATGTTGTAATTAGTGGCGAAATGATCATTTGCAGAAAAACAAAACGTTCACGACGAAAAGCACGCTGGTGTTCGTCGCTTCGCGATGGGAAAACGGCAGAACTTTTAATTGCTATGCCGAAAATGAGGTGATGAAGAGCAAACTAGAACCGGCGTTGCACAACCTTATCTTACTGGACGTCCGATGTGAGTAGAGCGCAGTTTGCCTCTGATAACTTATGTAATTTATAAGTTTCGTTGCAGTTCCTCCTGTGATAAAAGTGAGCGCGCTTCGGACCGTCGTTAATGAGTCTGAAAATATTATGCTGTCCTGCACTTACTATGCCAATCCTCAACGGCTACTAGGAGCCTCCTGGTAAGATATTTACTCACTTTTAAACGAGCTAAACCTGAATCATATTTAGTTAAATCTAGACTATCCTACCCAATGAACACAATTCCGTATATTAAACGTATAAAAATACTGTATACCGCACGTTGATATCAGGTAGGAAATAGTACTCAACTTATACGTCTAAATGTCCATCTGATATATGAATGTTTAGACGTATATTATACCTATATTATATTCACTATCACTAGAAACACCCGGTAGACCGAAAAAAGAGCTGATGTTTAGCTTTGAGAATGAGCACATTGTGTTCGAAACGCGTTAGCTGTTTGAACAAGTTTTTCGGTGTAGTGGGGTGGTTCTAGTGATAATCAATATAATATAGGTCTAAACATGCGTATATCAGATGATCTAGTGCATTTTTCCACAGAAGTTGTTCAATTTTTCCAATGTCCTATATTACATTAGTAAAAGAACGTAAAATTACTGAAAATATACGTACGTTAGACGTATATATATACATGTATATTATATTAGTAAAAAAACATTAATATTATTTATTACCGACTCGGTGCAACTTACCGAAGGACGACAACTTGATCATCGTTATAAACTCCTAGTTATTCCGAAAACAACAAGCAATGGCAGTGGTAGTAGAGATGACAATGTCATCTCTAGACAACTGCCAGGACTGTTTGAACATGGTTGCAAAATATACGTATAATATATGTAACAATTAAACCGATTTTATATGTCAATAAAAAAGGATCAATTCACCAGTGGCGGCTCGTGGTCCCATAGACTGGGTAGGCCACACGGGGACGAGGCAGTCCCGCAAACATGGGGGATGCGGGGGGCGGTAGCCCCCCCGAAAACCGCCCCCCGCGAAAAATTTTCGCCCCCACCTCTCCGGCGCCTCTTTTCCAGTATTTTCAGCCCATATGGGCCCATTATTGAACACCCGTGGATACAACAATTTATTTATCACGTACCTACTACCGGTAAGCCACTGACATTTATCTCCACGAAACGCAAAAAAATCTGTTGTGATTATTTTTCGAAGAAATTAAATTGAGCATTGCCGGGTAAGGTTTTTTCATTTGAATACCTTTTGGTCGTATGACATTTTTTGAAAACTGTTGATTAACAGTAAATCTACTACTTCCGAGTTTTCACTCACCACCCATTAAGATTAAGAAATCCAACTCACTTTACCTGGAACCATCAAAGAAAAACTAAAACTACAAAACTGAAAACAGACAGAACCACAAAGCACCTTGCACAAGGCACAATCTACAGAAATGGCTACGAAACGAGACGGAACACGAACAAAAATAATAACATGTGGTCACCAACTTTTAAATAAAAATTTCGTACACATTCACACGTAGCGGTAGGGCACTAATAAAATGATCATTTATGATTGCATGGTCATGGTCATGAATGGTACGAACGCGAAGTGTGACCGATTAGAAACGATGACACCCGGAAATCGAAGACCGGCAAGCCGGACCAGCACATGATACAAGCATGACCCATAGCATGACCCAAGGCTCTCCTTTAAGGCTGGCGCTCGAATCGTTTAAAAACGACATTTTCGCGGCTCGGGAATTCCTAGTCACAGGAGGCTACGAGTGGCCTAACGAAGTGGTTGAAAGTGCATTTTGTAGATGAAGGATCAGACTACAGGATGACATTAATTTAAAACTCATATTTTGAAAAAAAATTTGTCCGTATAAATTTTTTTTCAAAATATGAGTTTTAAATTAATGTCATCCTGTAGTCTGATCCTTCATCTACAAAATGCACTTTCAACCACTTCGTTAGGCCACTCGTAGCCTCCTGTGACTAGGAATTCCCGAGCCGCGAAAATGTCGTTTTTAAACGATTCGAGCGCCAGCCTTAAGGACTCATGTCAGGGTTGAATATTGAATATCACTGGGAAGTAATTAATGAGAATTCAAAATATAATTCTAATAAATTCAATTTCAATCGATGGCACAATTAATGAGAATTCGAAATATAATTCTAATATGATTGTCTATGTCTACCTCGATCTATAATTCTAATAATTTCAATTTCAATCGATTTTATAATTCGAATTTAATTTTTAGATTTACTTAATTTCTTGTCAGAACAGCGAATAGCAAGCAAATGAGTCCTATTTATTATTATTTATTCTTTTCTTTGCGCGCCTCTCATCGTTCGGATCTGGCAGGGCAGGCTGGCCGGCCCTTCTGGGCTAGCTGTGGCTGCGTCAGCAGCAAGCAATCGCGCAACTGACTCACTCCAACTCTAGCAGTTAAGAACGCGGCAATTTCAAATCTGGCCCGGCGAGCCTGACTTGACGCTCTTCGCGTTATTAATGGATTTATAATTCTTAATATCTAACATTATATTAATTTAAAAATATTTAGCATCAACGAGGATAATAATATTAATAATAATAATACCCCAACGTACATTTTAGCAAATATAAATGTAGTTTGTAATGTGAAGAAAAAACTTTTTCTTGCGCTCAAGCTGCGGGTCGGCCTGGCCTACCCTGCCGCCCCTGACGAGCCGCCACTGCAATTCACGTAAAAAGCAATACATTAAAAAGTGATATTGCTTTTACGTTTAATATAACTCGATGACACTTATGGAATAAACAATAGTTTTATTTACCTACGTATTATTTTAAACCCGATTAACATTTTTCTCTCAAATGGCACTCTACAAGTTTTTCTGCATGGATGGGTGCAGAATTGTATCCTCTTTTCAACAGTACCCATAAAATATCAAAAAAGAAACGATTAAAATCGCTCTTTTTTAAAATTTTTTCAATTTCTTAAAATCGACTTTGAATCAGCTTTCTTATGACTTTTTGGCAAGCATAATGTAGAACAGTCTTTCTACTTTACAGTGGTGTATCAGTCTTATCATTATCGCCCGTGGCTTCAAAGTTACAGCCACTTTTCCACAGCACTGCTTTGAGCATATTTTTTTAAAAATGTTAGTAAAACCTAGGCGGCTGGTGTAAGCGAGTTACATGTTAGATGTTTTAGGATTAGTTTTTCTTCTTCTATCCAAATCTGCAGTGAAAAATGGGGGTTGCTATTTAAAATTTCCAAGTTGGACCCTACTTACGGTTATATCGTGCACCAGCCACATAGTCGTCAATAATTTTAATAGATTCTGGATGTGTCAGTTTCTGTTGGCTGCCAAATCTTATAACTGTACTTTGCTTAAACCCACAGACATCAATACTGTTCCATATTCATAAGACACCCTGTATAACAATCATACCTAATATATGCGTATGGAGAATATACCGGAACCAATTATCTACCAAAAATACGTATATCTAACGTCTAATATACCTACGATCATGTGTTTATTGGGTATTGTCCTGGGAGAATTTTTGAGACATCTGAAAGTAGATATAACATTTTTTGAGAGTCACCCTTAAACTCAGTGCCTAACGTGTTAAAATATGCAGGTCAAAGTAATCTAATTTAAATCCAGGTTTACTAGCGGATATCGATTGCCACATGCATGTCTTGAAAGTTCTCGCAAGGGATTAACCGTTTCGGGTTCTGGCCCGTGGGGTACATAACACAAACAAAAATCCTATTTGCACTTCTCCTACGTAAGGATCAAACTCCTCACACTTAAACAAGATTTATGAGTTCCACCCTTGCGATGTTCCTTTAAAAAATAGTTTCGGAAGTTGCCAATCGGAAAAATTGCAGGTATAAGGATGGCAAGCAGTTAACTAGAATCAGGGGTAAACACGAAAACGGCAATGTCGAAAGCCCCTCGCTGCATATTAGGAACATAACCCGAGAAGATCTGGGCGAATACACCTGTTGGCTCAAAAACGAAGTGGGCGAGGAGCAATCCGAAGACAGTATTTTTCTGGATGTCCACTGTAAGTCAATTAACGCCTCTCGCGGGCCATATCAATTTCTATTTACAGATCCGCCTGACGTGGAGGTGGTAATGGAGCCACCAACGCCTGTAAGGTCTCTAGACCGCGGTAACGTCACTCTTGAATGTAACGTAACTTCGGGAAATCCCCCGGCCCTTCGCAAAGTAAAAGAGCAAAAATTATGTCAAGCGATCCGAAATAAGCTCATGTTTGGGCTTTTAGTCCAGTCATTATAGAATTTTATTTCGAAATATTTATCAGCGGGCTGAATTTTTGTACACACGTTCCTTTGATAGTCCTAAATGAAATGCTAAAAGAAGAGTTAAAAATGATTTTCAACAAATATCTCCTAAAATATTGGCTTTTGGACAAAAGATGTGTATACAAAATTGAAGCCCGTCTCATGCCCTACAAAAAAAGTTGCTGTTCACTTTTTCGTAGAGTCGACGGTGTGGCCGGAACGCGAAGCAAAAGGAATGCGCGACGCAAGTCTGCGCGCGTCGCGTTATTTTTTAGTACAAATGTTGTTTAGTGATTTTCATAGTCTTTTCTATAATATTTCATTAATATGCAACTAAGTACGTGGAATGGGGTAAGTATTTGAATTTTTTTTTACACTTTTTCGATTTGCTATTGTCGCTTTTTGATTTTACATGGAAATCTTCATCAAATTCGCTTCTCAGCCAGTTAACGGCACTAAACACTTCATAGTTTTATCTTAGACAGTGAGCAGCGTATTCTTGAATATCTCCCGTGCATAAATACAGTCTGGAAAATGGACGAGTTTGTCTATAATCCCCTGAAAGCAGGCTTCTGCGCCGGACCGCTCGGACACTGTTCCAGTAATTTTAGCATTTTTTTAGGAAAACCCCTGAGGGGGCTGAAATTTTGCACACAGGTTCCCATTATAGTCCTAAATGAAATACTAAAAGCGTTAAAGAAAGTGTTAACAACTGCATTACAACAAATATCTCTTAAAGCATTGAGTTTTCAACAAAAGAGGTGACACAATATTAAAGCTTACTTCATTCTCTATCAAGATTTCTTGACGATCCATAAAATATAGGTTCTGCCCTTTGAACTTAATTATTTTCAGATCCTTTTACAGATATCCTAAGCTTACATTCGTTCAGAAGACGTTTCCGAGATTTTGCGCGATGAACGACAGTGGATAAAAATTAATAAACATCTCTTTATACATACGCTTTTTCAACCTTAAAATCACGTTGAGGTGGTTGATGTCACGTTACTGGTTGAAAAGGTGGCGTGGAAATTTTAGTGAAATCGAACCCGTCATTTTTTCGACTTCAAAATCAGGTTATCTTATTCGACATTTTGTGATTGTAGATTGTAGATATTCGTTCGTTAAAATGACGTCTATTTGATCACATATAAAACACGTGCATAATGCGTCAAACTATATGTGTATGTGTTATTTTGAACATTATAACTACGTTACAATATTAACATTCTTTAGTCGTGTTTGAAGTAACGTTCAAATCACGACTTAAAGTGAAATACTTATTTCTAACCCACAGATACTTTGCCCGTTGTAAGCACGTTACAATATAAGCATTCTTTAGTCGTGTTTAAAGTAACGTTCAAATCACGACTTAAAGTGGACTATTTCTAACCAACGGACACTTTTGCAAGTTGAATAAACGTTTCATCTGCAACGCTAAACTTTAGTCTTTTTAGGCACGACTTGAAGACCTACGTACCTACGTTACAATATTAGCGTTCTTTAGTCGTGTCCAAAGTAACGACTTAAAGTGGATTATTTCTAGCCAACGGACACGTTGAACAAACATTGAATTTATGACGTTATATTTGAGTTTCTATACATACGATTTAAAAAAGTGTGCGTTCAACGTTTAATAAGTGTGTAGTTTTGGAGGTTATATACACGTTATAATATGAATGTGTTTTAGTCGTGTCTGAAATGACGAAATTGGGATATTTATAATTTATAGCGGACACTTTTGCACGTTGAACACACGTTTTATTTGTAACGTCATATTTCAGTTTTTATATAGACGACTTAAAGGCGTATCGAAAGGGTGTAACCACTGATGACGTTCAACGTTAAATATATGTATAATTATGGACGTTATAAAAACGTAATATTAAAGTTTTTTGGTCGTTTCTGAAATGACGTTGAAATTCCGACTTAAATTTGACTTTCCTTTGTAGTTGCATTGAGGCAGTGTAGGTGGCGCTGATAGTTGAAATGAGCCGCTATTACTTAGCAAACCGTGTATAAGAGCTCTAGACAACACTCGTAATACCATTCCAAAACATTATCCACAGGATAACTGATATTGATGGTAGGCACTTACTCACAATACCTACAGCTCTTCTCCCTCAGCGTCGACCTTGAGATGGAGATGCGGATAATTTTCTGAAAGTTTGGTCGAGGGGAGTAATTGTCAATTATCATCGAGCGCACACGTTGAATTTTAGTTAAAGTATCCTGGAAATTAACGTTGAAAAGACGTTAATATTGTCTGGCCACCTATTTCCGGTACCGAGGAGCACGTTAAAAACACGTTAAATTTTAAACGATTTTTAAACACACTGTTAGAAAAATGACGTGTATTTTGTAATTTTTTGACGTTAAAATTATAACGTTTATCTGCTGACGTTAAAAGATAACGTAAAAGTTTACGTTAAAGGGCCGTTGATTTTCTGACGTACAACTAACGAGAAGACCTTGAAAATCACGTTGATTTCGCGGACACTTCAACGTCATTTTAACGTACCAATCCGTTTTTTTTAACGTTTTTTCAACGTCCGTGTGCCCGCTGGGTAAGCACCAGAGGAAGCGCGCCGTATCATCTGACGCCTGAACTGTCGACTATGGAAAAACTAATGTAGAGAATGAAGTGAGCTTTAATATTTTACCTAATTGCGTTTTGAAAAGTTGGATTTTACACAATTAGGTAAAATGTTGTACGGAATACGTTATGAAAAGCCTAAATTGTTCGACTCGCATAATGTTGCAAATATTACGACTCGTCAAACAATATAGGACTTTTCATAACTAATTACGTAAATAACTAGTATATCACCTGTTTTGTTGAAAACTCAATGCTTTACGAGATATTTGTTGAAATGCAGTTTTTAACACTTTCTTGATGGCATATCATCGGAAGCGGCACTGTGATTTTTATTATTTAATTTAGAACTGTAAATGGAACCTTCAGCCCACTGAGGAGTTTCCCTAAAAAAATACTAAAATGACTGGAATAGTGTCCGAGCGGTCCGGTGCAGAAGCCCGCTTTAAGGGCATTATAGACGAACTCCTCCACTTTCCAGATATATTTATGCACGGGAGATATTCAAGAATACGCTGCTCACTGTTTAAGATAAAAATGTGAAGTGTTTAGTACAATTAACTGGCTTAGAAGCGAATTTGACGAAAATCTCCATGTAAAATCAAAAAGCAACAATAGCAAATCAAAAAAGTGTAAAAAAAAATGCAGCAGAGAAGCGGCTGGAACCTCCCCAACGCGTGGGTCTTTGATTTCCGTGACTTGTGTTTAAGATTTTAAAGTCAATATGCCTAAATGGCACCCATTTGCTCCCAAAAGCCTTTCAGCTCTTCAACGGGTCACCTGACCTCCATGTACACTTACTCGCAAAAAAATCGGGACAACCGAAAAAAAATTCAACCCCAAAACTCACCCCTTTCAGCCCCCAAACTCAAAAAATGGACATAGAGAAAATTGAGTGTCCCGATTTTTTTGCGAGTAAGTGTACCAAATTTCAGACAAATCCATCCAGTAGTTTGGGCTATAACGTGGTTTCAGTGTTATTACAAAATTTCGATTTTTCTACTCAAAGGGTAATAAATGCGAATAAATTTTATCTCATTTAAAACCAGAATTTGAAGACCCTTCTGATGGTGACAATAAATTTTTCAAAAATTTGTTTTGTATGGGTAAATGAGAGAATAACTTTAAATTTGGAAATTGGTGTGCCAAAACGGTACTTTCCGTGGGTCGATTGAATCCAACATGTGTTCAGCTCTTCGACGTGTAATACAATCCCCATGTGCAAAATTTTAGCCAAATCGGTTCAGGGGCTTGGGCTGTACCGCGATTTTAAAGTCCGATAAAAATCTCGATATTTTTAGTTTTTGGTCAAAAGGCCACTGACAGTGAACACATCTTTGGAAGCAGAATCTGAAGGCCTTCCTTATTGTGACGTGAAAAATGGGGGTTTACATTTAAAATTTAAAAGTTGATGTGCCAAAACGGCATTTCTGGTTGCACGATTGGCTCCAAAAGCTTTTCAGATCTAAGTTGGGTTATCACATGCACACGTACCAAATTTCAGCCAAATCGGTCGAGTAGTTTGGGCTGTGGCGCGTTTACGAACGAACGTACGTACGTACAAACGTACGAACGTACGTACGTACGTACATACATACAGACACATTTTAAAAACCACTTTTTTGGGTTCCTGAGACTTCAAAACGTACAGATCCGGTCTTATCTCGAATTCGAAAATTTTAGTGATTGCAATAACCTCCCTTTTTTTTTAAATGGTGAAGTGGAGTGGGGAGGTTAAAATAAAATACCTACCCCATTCCACGTACTTAGTTGCATATTAATGAAATATTATTAAAAAAAACAATGAAAATTACTAAACAACATTTCTATTAAAAAATTACGCGCCGCGCGCAGACTTGCGTCGCGCATTCCTTTTGCTTCGCGTTACGGCCACACCGTCGACTCTACGAAAATAGTAACTAGCAACTTTTTTGTAGAACATGAGACGGGCTTCAATTTTCTATATAGCAGGGCTCACAATATTGTAAGTTGACCTGACTTGTTAACTTCACAGCTGGTTCCCACTAATTTTATTTACACTCCCTTGCCATTCCGGTAAGACACAGAGGGCTGCATTAGAACAGAGACGATTGCTTCTTAGTTATGCGAAGTAATTTTCTTAAAAGTAATCTCCTACGGCAGGTACTATAAGCTACCCACTCGTAAAAACGCATTTCCTCGACATTTCCTTCACTATTCAATCAAAATCATGTTAATAATAAATAATTCAGATTTTTCAACACATGGTGAACAAGCCCACCTCTGTTCATCTATTGACACGTTGTGACGATGGGGTTGCTTAGTCAGGCTCAAACAAAAGGATAGTGCCAGCGGGATACCAATTGCCGCTGCCTGAGGCCCTTACTATAATTTGGTCGCTGCTATACCACCTCTTTTCTCCAAACGCCAATATTTTAGGAGATATTTGTTGAAAAGCATTTTTAACACTTATTGGTGGCATATCATCGGAAGCCGAACTCGGATTCTAGGGGACTCTTAGCATTTCATTTAGCACTATCAAGGGAACGTGTGTACAAAAATTCAGCCCTCTGATAATTTTTCCGAAGTTCATATGGATTTTTTTCTATAACGACTGGACTATTTGAAATTTAAACTCTTGTAAACTTGGATGAGTTTATTTTGGATCGCTTGATATTTACTCTCGTCTAAGTGGATGTTTGCAGGTACGTTGGTTCCTGGGTGGCGAGCTTATGACGGAACTTCCGGAATGCAACTACAGTCAGCCCGTAATGAACGAGAGCTTAGGGGGTCCATTCTGCGGGATAGATCCCAGTATATTGAGCTTGATAAAAGTTGAGGAAAGTTTCGCGGGGAACTACACATGTCAAGGTGAAAACGAGGCGGGTTATGGGCCAGAATCCGAACCGCAAGAACTCGTAGTTTACTGTAAGTTACGGCGTCATGAGCTTTAGGATTATTATTTTATCGTCAGATCCTCCGAGCCCTGCGAAATTACGGTATTATCCCTCAAAGGTGATTAAGAAGGCTGCAGTCACTATGGAATGCACCGTCGATCATCCCGGACGCCCTGAAAACGTCACGTATTTATGGTACAGAGGCCCTCATCGCATCCATAATATCACGGTATCAAACTGGACCATTCAGCAGGCGTCGTTAGAGACACGCAGTAATTTCACATGTATAGCCCTGAACGAAGGAGGTCAAAGCGTCCCGGCAACGGTGTCCATCAATGTTTTAGCTCCGCCAGCTTTCATTGGTAACCTTAACTCCTACAAAGGTGTCCTTTATTCGTCCAAGAATGTGTCCCTGACGTGCCGGATCGAATGTTTTCCACTCTGTGATATAATCTGGTACAAAGATGGTATACGCTTAAGCGCCTTCAATAATCCCCTATACTACATTAATAGCACCATTCATCCAGCGGATTACAACAAGAACGATTTCGAATCTATCGAATCTACATTGGTATACTAAATCATATTAATAATTCCATTGAAATTGCTGAGCTTGCTTGATTGCAGATCTGGAATATGACCAATTGGCCAAATCAACAACTGAATAAAAGTGCACCCCACTCGCATTACACGTGTGCCAGCGTGTCAAAGGAGTACAATGTAGGTCCGCAAGTTAATTTCACAACGGAAATTGCAACCGACTGTGAGTATTTTCATCTTTCTACCTTGTTTATGCAGAAAATACTCGTTTAGTCCACGTAATTAAAATGTTAGGATATTTTTCTCAATGAAATGCAGTACTTATTTCATAGTGATTTACTTTCGTAGGCTAACGTTTTGTTGTTATCAAAACATTTCATCAACTTATCCTAGCGAGCTTTACTGCATTAAACATTTTTATGGGTTTTTGCGGATAAATTATTCAGTTATTTATTTTCATTCCGTTCTTTGCTGGGATGGATTCTTAACCTTAAAGATCGTCTCAATTATTTCCGGTTTTTTCTATTTTTCTGCTTCAGTTTGTTTATGGTTGGCTTCTTGTGCAAGTCGATAAATGTTCCTTACCGCTGACGCCGGTTATTGAATGTTTCGCGGAATCCTGTCTTCATAAAATATTATTCAGTTTCAAGTTCAACAATAAATGTATTCATAAAATTCCGTTTCTTGTATATCATTTTCGATACGTAAATTTTCATTTTTTAAAAGCGAGCTTTCATGGAATCCGAAAGCGCATAGTCGTAAAAATACAACATCACATTACGCTGATTAATGAATGACAAGAATGACATTTTTTAGGTGGTGATCCAGGTCATTCTAGGTGATAGCCAATGACAAGTCGGGATTTATTGCGTTGTCAAAAAATGATTTGTAAAAAATATCACAACATTTAATTTCACTTTTACTCTACTCATAACGTAATTTAAAGTTAGACGAACTACTTCCCAGGTAACAAGACACTATTAATGCAACATTTGTGCTGTATCTATTTCCTAAAAAAATAGGGCATCTATAACATTAAATCTCCTTACAGAAATTAAGAAATAAAATCTGATTGGTTCACTTAAATCTCTTACTTAGCGAATTTTCTCAGAATTTGATGCCGAATACTCTACTAAAGTTAAGTGCGCGCTCTGAGACACCTTGTATACAGGCTGTCTCAAAACTCGCGGTTCCGGCCCGAGGCGTTGTAGAGGATCATAAATGAAACATAAAAGTGATTGGTAAATTTTTTTTCGAGGCACCACTGCATAGATAGAATGTTCCAAATATAAGGAAATCTGGCAACATGTTACATCTTTTACCTTGATATTTATTTAGGTTGCTATATGGTTTTTGTCCAATTTGCAGTCTATTGGACACTGAATAACTCCAATAATTCGAAAAATTACTCGAATTTTGTCAGCAATTGTGCTTCACATTCATGCACTGCATCATATACAGGGTGGGTAATTTTTCGATGCTCACCATTGGAATCTCGGAAATCATAAGAGATGGAGAGTAAGTTAAATTAGAGAAAAGTTGCGCAATTTTATGCTGAAGAGATATATTGAATATCTCGACTACTTTTGAAGATATTGACAGAAAACTGAAACATTGCATTTAAGATAAAATTTAATTGCGTGGCCATTAATGGAATGATTTCGACGAAACTTGGCACGTTTGTATTATTCAGTATGGGGCATTCGATGGGCAATTAAAATTTTTTTTGACTTTCTAGATTTTGAGTTGCGACATTCAACTTTCTTATTTCTTATGACTGCCATATTGGATTTTAACACCATTAAATACGTAAAAAGATTAGCTTTTCAAAACTGTAACTTGCATGAACTTTTTTGAAAAAACATGTCAAAGTTCGCGTGACGTGCCTTCTAGATCTATTTTATTATCGTTCAAAATGCAATTGTTTTTAACGTCAGATGGAAAAAGTTTGTGCCCTTTTTTGTATCTTTTTTCACAACTTTAGGCATGCTTTTACTTATATCAATTTAAAATTTTGACGGTCTGTCAAAAATGTCCATTTAGATTACATTTTTGAAAAGCTAATTTTTTTGCTTGTATGGCGACCATAAGAGAATCAAAAGTTGACTACCGTTACTAAAAATCTAGAAGGCCTAGAAAATTTCTGACAATATCATTCAATTGACAGCTGTCAAAAATATAAAAGTGCCAACTGTCATTAAAATAACATCAATCGTAAGAAAGATATGATTTTTTCTTTGAAATCGCAATTTTCAGTTTTTTCGTTATAACTGAGGAACGAATCAAGATATAGGAAACTTCTTTTCAGATTTTTAATCGCCAAGGAATGGTGCAACTTTTCTCTAATTTAACTTACTCTCTATCTCTTATGGTTTCCGAGATCCCAATGGTGAGCATCGAAAAATTACCCACCCTGTACACTGATAAACAAATCAATTGAATAATTCATTTTAGAGAAATTTACTTTTAAATTTTGACTTTTTGTGGGGTTAAACCTTTGTAGCGCCTCGGGCCTGAAATGCGCGAGTTTTGAGACACCCTGTATAATATTGTTTTAACGCCGGCCCTTTAATTTTCTTCTGTCTTTCCAGTTTCGTATCCCTTTTTCTCCTAGATTTCTTTGTACTTTTGTACCGCCTTATACTATCACTTCTTCTCTTTCGCCTACCTTCCATGTCCACCAACGTCTTTGCTCTTCTTTGTTCTGGTATTCTTTGTAAGGGGCAGTAAGTGCATCAACCATCTTAACCTTGTAGCTTTGACAACTGGACGTAAGTTTGGTTCTCCGTAGAGGATCATCAATTCCTTCTTAGTTCTCCTTATCTATATTTCCCCTTCTTTGTTGCATAATATGCATATTATGATCGCCCCCAAATAGACTACGTGTTCAAAAGACCCATGACATCATTAACCAAGGGAAGACTTATAAGACCAAAAAGTGCATTGTTAAACACTATCTAATAAAACGATGATTTTCAGCATCCAATACCTACGAGGTAAATCAAACTCTATTTTGTAGATCTGAAAGACGACGTTTATCTAAATCATTCAACAGCTTATTTCATCTTATTTGTGTTTCCAAGAAAATGTAGAAATTTCATAATAAATTGCAATAATAGATCGTACAGCCAAATTCCTTCTACTTTAACAGGCTACAATTCAAAGACTGTCCATTTGTTTAGGCTGCCGTAGAGGTAACTTTTAATCAGAATTCTGAATTCTATACAGGGTGTTAGGTAATGGTGCCGTGTAATTTTAAGGGCGGCTATACCTTGAGAAATTTAGTCGAAAGGTCCTTTACTATTTTGGGTTAAGAAACATTTTTCCAGCAAGGTATGATTTTCAATTAGTTTCGTCAAACTTTAGGAACTGTTGGAATATTTCATTCAATAATAGCTCCATAAAATATCTAGTAGGTTCCATAACAACAGAACATTAATTTGGTACATTATAAATTGTTACCTAGCTGTGGTTGTCATTCTTGCATTTTTTGGCAACACGTTAAAGGAAATTCCTACCATTATCTGCATTATTTTACCAAAACACTCGCCACGAACAAAATGCATGTTGCAAAATCGACAAAAGATCGCAGGGTGTTACAATTTGTCAATTTGACAAGATTTGGAAGACAATATTTTGACACCTAATAGAAATTTTTGTTTTTCTATTGTTATCACCTACATGTACTCAGCAGTTCCCAAACTTTGAGGAAAATACTTGAAAATCTTATCCTGAAGAAAAAATGCTTCTTAAGGTGCAGTTTCGTTCAGGCGTTTGACGGTCGCGTCTGGCGGCCGGCCGCCAGACGCGTGACACTGCTTATACCTGACAACGTAATGTGCGGTTTCGTAGGAGCTGCTGAAAATTCGGACGCGTACCATGATAAATTTTGAGGCGTCTGACGGCGGCTGCCAGACGCGACCGTCAAACGCCTGAACGAAACCGTACCTTTAGGCCAAAATGGTAAAGGGCTTTTCGGCTATATTTCTCATGGTATGGCCGCCCTTAAAATTACAGGGTACCATTCCCTAACACTCTGTATAATACAAAATATTCAAGACTTGCGGGGTTCTTTCAAGATCATGTCTGCCTGCACCTCAATGACTAGATCTTTCCCTTTCTGTGTTTTTTCTGCATTCCATTCTAGATCTTTCCTTTTCTGTGTTCTTTCTGCAAATTCCATTCTAACACATCTAACATATTTTCATATTTAGATTTTGAATCATTGATAAATTAGTGGTAAGAAATAAACCGGAATGTACGAGAAAAATGTAAACATTTTCAAAATCTCGCGACCCTGAATTGTTATTTCAAAACTAAATCATAGCAAAATCAAAACACATACTTCACAACAATTTAAATCAACGATCCCCTGATTAATATTTTATGGGTGATTTATACAGAAGTATTTATTTATTTATAATTATTATAGTTTAAAGGGAGAAAAAACTGATGGCTCCACTTTTCTTATGTATTTTAGACCTTTCTGTTTAGAGCTTTCACCAACTTTTTTCAACCATAATGTTATTTCTGCTTCGTCTAAGGACTACAAATTACTGATAGAATCTCCTATGATTGAAAACTAAAGTTCTGATTTTCCTTGGATTCTTTGTTAACGTAGGCCAGTCGGTAGAGACATAATTTTGCCCTAAAATTATGTTTTGCAACTTCTTCGTTGTAGCATCTAGTTTAAAGAAGATTTTATGCGTTTTCCCACACTATAATGTGCCAAAAAAAATTTACTTACCATATTTTTAAAATTCTATATCTCCGAAACTCTTGGAGCTAGAGAGATCCGGTTGGCGGCATCCTCTTGTTCGTAGACCCTAGATTAGAAAATGTCTTGTACATTTTTCACGTGCGGGGTTTTGCAAATGTTTGGTAAACCAAAATACAAAAAATTGTCATTTTCAAGCGATTTTTGACGTTTCAGACCTAACTTTCGACCGCTATAACTCCGGAAGTACTAGAAATAGAGAGTTCCGGTTGGCGGCGACTTATTCACAATATAGTCTAGATCAAAAAAGCTAATATGCATTTTTCACGTACGGTGCTTTGCAAATCTTTGACGAGTCAAGATTTAAAAAGTAGCTATTTTCGGGCGATTTTCGCCATTTTTGCACTAAATTTGAACCGCTGTATCTCCGCAACTATTACATGTAGAGTTGCGGTTAACGGCGTTGTCTTTGCCAGGGACTATAAAAAATTAAAAGTGTCTTACATTTTGACCAGTTTCTCAACAGTTTCGCCTATATGTATAGTCCAATAAGTGACAAAATGTACCTTTCTGTGCAGAAATTACCATCTTCCGGTCGGATTTTTTTTGTGCAAAACAATCCTTAAAATATACACATAAAGAAACCGTTTAACATAAAAATCTCGCTTATGGGATTTGAAAGCATTGTCACCAGACGTCCACATAAAATAACTTAAAAATGTTTATCAGTATCACAAGCAAATTCGCAGCATTTATCCGCCCATATTGAAGCCTGTTTGAAACCGTCCCTATGTATTAAAGTTTAAAGATTCAGAAACTGTTAAAAACTTTAAAATTTTCAAAGTTGATTTCCTTTCGCAGTTCCTCCGGAAGATTTGACAGCGACTCAAAGACAAATCGACGTGATAGAGAACGAAAGTCCCAACTCCGTCAAATGCAGTGGAAAAGGTCGACCGAAACTACATTACGTATGGAAGAAAAATGCAACTTCTGAGCCGATCCTAAAACATGACACGCTTCAGCTCGATCGGTTGTCAAGAAACGACGCCGGAAGTTACATTTGCGAGGCCTACAACAAATACGGCAACCAAACAACGACCGTCTATTTCAACGTACTCTGTAAATATGCCTTTGAAAAGTCGCGATATTTATTATGTTTTTATTTCTGTAGATAAGCCGGCTTGTTCCATTGAGCTGGATACGAAAGACGGAAATCAGGCTTTGATCTGCGTGGCCAAAGCCAACCCCGAAGAAGTGTCTTTCACGTGGCGGATCAGCGATTCCAACGACACGATCGACTACGAGGATGTTGTTAATGAAGGTCCACGGAGTTTTCTGTTTTACGACACTAGTGTCGGAAGGACTTATCAGTGCATTGTTAATAATACCGTAGGGTCGAGTAAACCCTGCGAACGACAAGTTACAGGTGAGCCATACTAACACCATAATAATAATAGTTTATAATGGACTTGTCTAGCATACCAGGAGCAAAGTAGTCAAATCGGAGCCCCAGGTAATTTATAAAAAGTTAGGGCATGTTGCATGAGAGGCAGCTATGCATTTTCATTTTATTCACTTTTCTCCTGGTTTTCATTACACATTAAACACTAAAAACTTCCAGGAGCATGTTCCAGTTTTTAAACTACACTACTCGTTAAGAAAAACATACTGCACTTCTTTATGTTGCCAACGTAATATAAGATGTATTTAACTTGAGAATCTTCATCCCATAAATCTTCGGTATACCGTACAAGATGCACAAAGTGTTCACTGACTTATCCAAACAGCTTTAAAGGATACGCGACTGCTTCGGATATGCTGTGCCTCACATGATATCTCATTTTAGAAATAAGTACTTATTTGACTAAAATTTTAATCCTCACTTTGGCGGTAGTTCATCGATCATATTAAAAAATCTCGGAGACGGTAAAAACTTCCACTTTTTCACAGAATTTGTAAACAGGGCCGTAGCTCAGGGGGAGGTAGGTGAATTACACCCCCCCCCCGCCCCAAGCTTTTGCGAATTGGCAAATTTAGGATATCGTCCGGGTCCCAGTTCGCAGACAAGCACACGAATGGCCTTTTGCAGTGCAGTTGATTAACTTTAACATGCAAGCCCACAGCAAATTATTTCGTTTCTCAGGCAGTAGGGGGCAGCAGGGGGGGATTTAAAATCGAATGTAGCTGCAACTAGTCATCCGAGGGTACTAGTGCACCCTCGGATAACTGGTTGCAGCTTCTTCCTGTTCGCTCGATCTTTGCTAGATCCCTTTGTGAGCAGGGTTGTTTCGAATCGGTAATTTTTCAGTACGCCGTAAGGTGGTTGTAAGCAAGGTATACCAGTGTTGCCGCCTGCTCTACTGCCCAAAGATGTGTGAAACCAAACACATCCATTCAAATTAAAGTCGGGCGTTTTCGCGTTCGCCTGTTCCAGGTAAATTTGAAACATACCAGGATGGTTGTTTCGATCGCTTAATATTATGATTTTCGAATTATTATAATCAAACAAATTCTCATGAAACAATAAACGTACTATGTATTAATTTATTAGTTCTCAAATTCCTGAACTGGCAAAAGTAGTATCGATTAGCTTTTGCTTCTTTTGTTGTTTGAGTACGACTCTAAAATGTTCACTTCATGCAATCTTTCCCCCCTGTCGATAAAATGAGTTTAGTATGTATGGGAAGCCGCCTTGGAATTAAAAATTCATTTATATTTTTATATTTTTTATATAAAACACAATAGTTAACAAATTTTTTGTCGCAACAAAAATTATTGGCAAAAACGAAAGTGTTTTGATGAAGCCTCATGCTTTTTTTGTCGTTCTCAAATATTTGATCAATACATAAATTTTTAATTTTGTCCAATAGTTTAGAGACGTAATGTAACATTTTTTTAATAAACTGCCCGACAGTTGAAATGGTCCACCCGGAAATTTGAGTCGCATTCAAAATGCCATAACTTCGAAAACAGTTGATGGATTTGTATGGCCTTTTTATATCGTATAGTAAATTTCATTGGCTACCACACAGTATGTTGTCGGTTTCATTATGACTTCCCTTTATTTGTATACAGGGCGTCAAATGCAGATACTGCAAACTAGCGGAAGTTTAGACCACTCCCAATTCTTGAAAAAAAATATCTAATTTTTTTTGACCGATTCAGGGAACGTATTAGGTCCAACCCTCGGGACGTTTTTTTTAATTTTCCTCCAGCCCCCCTAGTTAGGCCGCAGTGCCAAAAAATCAGTTTTTTCGTGGATCGTTAATAGCGGCCTTAGCTTTTGACAAATTTTTAATTTGTTGTGGGCATTGTAACACAAAAACATCACTCAAGGACACCATGGATTTGAAATTAGCCTTAGACAAGATTTCCTAGAAAAGGGGGCCCATTGAAACGGATCCAAACTTATATTATCTCCCAAAATAATCTTTAACTGACGCGCCTTAAAGTTTAAATGATGTCCTCATGGAGGCATTTCTTCTGAACATTTTAAGATGCTCCCTGATTAAATCCGGTTACAATTGCCGGTGTTGATACCAGCGCTTTGTCTGACGGTTTTCGGACAGATTGCAGTCATTTCGCATGCCTGTATTTTCATGAAACTAAGGCGATGTAAATTTTGACAAAACTGTCACATGGCCTGAAGGATGGTTACTTGGTCAACGAAGGTACGACCCTTTGTTTCAATTTTCGTCTCCTTGACTTTATGAATTTATAGACGAACATTTTATCCTAAAACCGTCATCAAAGGAATTGGTATCAACATAGGCAATTGTAATCGGATTCCAGCAAGGAGCATTTCAAAATGTTCAGAAGAAATGCCTCTATGAGGACATCGCTTGACCTTTAGGGTGCGTCAATTGAAGATCATTTTGGGAGACAGAATAAGTTTGGGTCCGCTTCAATGAGCCCCCTTTTCTAGGAAATTTTGTCTCATGCCAATTTCAAATCCATGGTGTTCTTGAGTGATGTTTTTGGATTACAATACCTCCAATAAATTAAAAATTTCTTTAAAGCTAATGCCGCTATTAACCATCAACGAAAATACAGATATTTTGGAACTGCGCCCTAACTAGGAGGGCTAGAGGAAAATTCAAAAAAACGTTTCGAGGGATAAACCTCTTGCGTTCCCTGAACCAGTTAAAAAAAACCAGAAAATTTCATTGAAGAATACGGAGTGGTCTAAACTTCCGCTAGTTTGCAGTACCTGCATTTGACACCCTGTATACAAATAAAGGGAGGTATAAATAAAACGTACAATATACTGTGTGATAGCCAATTAAATTTACCATCCGACGTAAAAAGGCCATTCAAATCCATCGACTCCTTTAGGAGTTATGGCATTTTGAATGTGAGTCAAATTTTCGGGTGGACCATTTCAATTGTCGGGCAGTTTAGTTTAATAATATTATTTCATAACTTATTGCTTTGACTTTAGGTACCTATTTGTAGATACTTACTGTTTAGGGGGTATTCGCATACTATTATCATTCTTAAGGCTGCCCCTCGGCCGGTTCCCGCCAAAATTTTGTTTTTTGCCTCTAATTTAAATTTTAGAAGAACTATCAGCTTACAATTCCTATTGTACCTGCACGTTTACTCCTGTAACACGTTGGTTAACAAATTATTGTTAAAACTACACTGGTTTTTCAAATTTGTATAATTTTCAGATTTCGCGCCAAAAAACAACATTATTGTACAAATTTGAAAACCCCGTTTATTTTTAACAATAATTTGTTAACCAGCGTATTGCAGGAGTAAACGTGCAGGTAGAATAGCAACTGTAAGCTGATAGTAATTCTCAAATTTAAATTAGAAGCAAAAAACATTATTTTGGCGGGAACCGGCCGAGAGGCCGCCTTAATAAGGGGTGTCTATAATGTTTGCAAATCCCACAACCAAAATATCTTGTTGCCTCTCCTAATTACCTACGTCCTGTGCTAAACAATTTACCCCCGACTGTGCGGGACGACCAGACACCTCAGCGGTCAGAAAGAATATTATTCACTTTTTACAAAATCAAGAATAGGCCTACATCTCAGGGGGTTTAGGGGGTACATCGTCAAATTTAATTGTTCCCAACACAAATTGACGGGTCCCGATCTCGATGTAAAAGTCGACCACTTCGAGCGATTTTTCCTCAATTGAATCAAGGAGTAGAAAATCTGTGTGACCTTTCCTAAATAATCGATCTTCCAGCCGTTTCATGAGCTTTTAAACAATATAAGCACAGTGACTATCGATTCTTACACTATAATTTTAAAATTCATACATGGTTAGGTACATAAGTAAGTAGGTAGATAGATAGTAAGAAAGAACCTATGCATAAAACTATGCCAGAATCGTAGCAACGATTATTCAAATTGAGAGGCTTCAGATTGCACCTTGTGCTGCTCAGTCATTCTGGCAACAATGTAGATGTTATTGCATTACCGACTTAGTACTGACTTCCGGCCAACAGAAGGCAGATTTAGTCAAGATTTAGTTTCAAGTTTTACCGTAAATTGGCAGCATCTCGCTAGGCGGAGAAGAAAGGCCGTAAGTTTTAAAATACTAAACCAACTTTATATTATTTTTTTCAATATAAGGATTTATTCGTTATAGTTCTCATGTAAACGTTTAAACCTCATGTTAATCTTTCACGTATATTTATTTCGTTGTAATTTATTGATAAATATGCGAATTATGACAACTTTTATAGTATTTGATTTTTTTACAAGAAAACTAAGTTTAAACGTAACGAAAAAATTACCAACAATTTTATCATATGTAATGAAGTAACGGAAAAAAAAATTGCAAAATCGTTCGTCTGTGAGGTCCATAAAAAAATAAAAACTGAAAAAAAACGCGTTTTTATTTTTTTTAAGGTCCCGGGACGAACAATTTTTTTAAAATTTTGTGTGAAGCTTTCTTGCAGCTAATGACATAATCGGTAATTTTTTCATCACATTTGAACTTACAGTTTTTTTTTATGGAGTGTACTTGAACCTTAAGCGTCCCTTAAAATGACAAAAACTTTCTTATGCCTTATGCCTCTTAAGCTATAAAACGGGTGAAGGTAAGAAGTTCACGCCCGTTAGAAGTCACGGGGTATCAATTTGACCAACAATTGCAGTAATTTCTAGACGGCTCGAACTAAGTAGTGAAACTCAATACAGAGTTTTTCCTTAGTGATCTATATTTTATTAAGGGTCGGTTGTTCAGTCCATGGTTTCATGGTTAACTAACAACGGATTAATTGCCGTGGATAGGTACTCATTGTTGTAAGAATTGTATCCATCGAAATTATACCGTAATTAGACTAATCATAGAATAACTAAGGTTTATGGCCTATTGCACAGTAATTTTTGAGTGTTCCTTAAAGATAAGTGATCCATAAAGTCCTTGGAAACCATTGTTTCAACAAACGTATCTAGGGAATTTAAACGTCACTTATCTTTAAGAAACCCCTTAAAATTACGGTGCAATCGGCCATTAGACATTTTAAGGTTGAAAATAGACCAGCAAATGCAGTAATTTAGAAATACACCAGTAAGCTTTGAAAATCCATCCTGATTTAACAGAGAATGTATTTTTAATTGATCCTCGATTTTTACTTAGTAAAGCCCTAATAATTAAGTAGGTACCATTAAGAAGTGGTAAGTATGTTTTTATCTGTTCACTGATTTGCTCTTGAATTAAACACGGCGCTAAATAGAAAATAGAGCCACTCAAAACACTGTAATGCGATTAAGTAAGCTAAGATGTTTTTACCGTAGCTTTTAATTTTGTAACAATAAACCTATTATCAAAGATTTTACCAATTTTAAACCGATCGCACAGGAAAAATAAAATTTATACTCGCGGCGATATGAAGCAAAAACTGTTTCGTTACGGCACGTAAAAATATAAACAAAGGGCTATTTAGGATCGATCGAGTGAACGTTTTGTAAAAAAGTGAACAAGCACACTGCCGGCTATATTCCAATCATAATACAATTAAACTGTATGAAAATGTTAGGCACCAATTTTTCAACAAAGCACACACGCATACAATAAAAATAATCAAACCTGCCCCGTAGTAATTTTGAAAATTTGATTACAGGAAGTGCGACCCTTTTCGGATTGTCCAAAGAGAGTTTAATAATTATCATAGCCTCCATCATTGCACTCATTATTTGCGTGATAATTGTCTGCATCATCATCATCCTGCTGTGTAGGAGGAAAAGGGAGGATAGTAAATGTGAGTTGAAACAAATGTGTGACATTAACCTGTTAACAGTTTGGTTGTTTTCACTAACAATAGGTAATAACCCCCTGGAGATGGAGGAAAGAGAAAAGTGAGTATAGCTTTGTCTGTGTCAAACTTGATTAAAGGGTGGTAGGAACTGCTTAAAACCGATTACAGGCTGTGCAATAAAAACTGTGATAATTTTATGTTTATTTCGTTTCACACCTCTTTTCTCTTACTTTTCTCATTTACCAGTTCGCACCATTTCGAATCTTTTCAGTTAAGGTAAGAGGTAGCTTCTTTTCTTGCCTTTAGGTATTGGCTTTTTTGGGTTTGTACAGCACTTTTAAATGTCTTATCACAGATTAGTTATTGCACAATGAACCTCTTGTACATAAAGCTGTATATAAACGTTGTAATTTTTACCACCCCAAAACTGAATTTCCATTTTAACTAGTACTAATATCATCAACAACTTCTCAGGTTTCTGTGCACTCAAAGTCCCGATGTACTCGGGTTGCCTTTGGTGCCCTGTGGCAGGGTCACTTATTTAGGAAACCAAGGTAGCTTTTCCAAACAATAATATTTCACACAAACACACTTCATAGTTTATTGCATGGTAATTCAATCTAACTAATAACACAGTCTAGATCCCAATGGATTTTGGGTGGTGGTAAGGTGCAGAACGGCATGCATTTATTATTACTTGGAAATTGGATTAATTCATTGCACGAGTTTGCTCATTCCAGCTACTAACTCTAAGGGGGTAAATAATCAGTCTAACCTCTTTTGTTTAAATATGCAGTTGTCAATTAGTTCACGAGGGTGCTTGAATCATAAATAGGGTGGCATGAGCGACTCTTGAAAAACACAGTTCATTAGGGCCGTCACATATGTCGGGGGTACTCCGACGGAGGCCATTACACTTGACGTGGTTTTTTTTTGTCGTGAATGCTCGGGAGACACTCCATCGCACGCTGCTAATTTTTTCCTAGATGCATTTGTCTGTATGTACATCAGGGCCGGATTAAACAATAGTGAGGCCCGGGGTGAGACTCTAAAAAGACTAACTGCCATTAATTTTTCACGTGAAAAACCGAAAATGCCAATTTCAGCAAGAGGTATACGCTGGAAGGTGATTTTTTTTAACTGTTAGCGACCTATAGTATGACCCATCTTGTTTCCTCAAATTTGAGGGAGAATCAATTGGCGTAAACTTCGAATTTCTAAGAGCCACCCACTTCGAGAAATGTAGATTTTCATTGGTTTAAAACTTCAAGATTCAATAAAATCAATAAATCATGGCAAGTTTTAATTAAAACCCGATTTTGTATTATAAGCGACGCTAGTAAAACCATTGCCACCAGTTTTTCTAAGAACAAATCTTAATACGCCGAAATTCAGTAGAAACTACACATTTTTACATTTTCTAAAAGTTTTTTGCGACCGCAAGTGTGACCCATCTTACTCCCTCAAATTTGAAGGAGAATCGATTGGTGCAAATTTCAAACTTCTAGGACTCACACACTTCGAGAAAAGTAGGTTTTCTTTCATTTAAAATTCAAAAATAGAATACAACTAATAGAAATTGCATTTTGTATTATCAAAGGCTCTACTGAAACCCATTTTCCAGCAATTTTCCTGATAAAAACTTTAAAACGCGAAATTCACTAGAAATCATATTTTTGTAAAGGTTTTTTGCGAAAGCAAGTGTGACCCATCTTATTTCTTCAAATTTGAAGGGGAATCGATCGGTGCAAATTTCAAACTTCTAGGGTTCACACACCTCGCGAAAAGTAGCTTTTCTTTAATTTCAAGTACCAAAATGTAATAAAACTAATAAATATCGGCAAGTTTTAATCAAAACTACATTTTGTATTATCAAAAACTCTAGTGAAACCAATTTTGCCGGTAATTTTCCTGATAAAGCTTTAAAACGCGAAATTCACTAGAAAGCGTACATTTTGTAAAAGTTTTTTGCGACTGTACGTGTGACCCATCCTATTTCCTCAAATTTGAAGGAGAATCGATCGGTGCAAATTTAAAACTTCTAGGGTTCACACACCTCGCGAAAAGTAGCTTTTCTTTAATTTCAAGTACCAAAATGTAATAAACTAATGAATATCGGCAAGTTTTAATCAAAATTACATTGTGTAGTATCAAAAACTCTAGCGAAACCAATTTTGCCGGTAATTTTCCTGATAAAACTTTAAAACGCGAAATTCACTAGAAAGCGTACGTTTTGTAAACATTTTTTTGCGACCGCAAGTGTGACCTAGGTATCTTATTTCCTCAAATTTGGAGCAGCATCGATCGGTGCAAATTTAAAACTTCTAGGGCTCACACATTTCGCGAAAAGTAGCTTTTCTTTAATTTAAAGTACCAAAATGTAATAAAACTAATAAATATCGGCAAGTTTTAATCAAAACTACATTTTGTATTATCAAAGGCTCTAGTGAAACCAATTGCCAGTAATTTTCCTGATAAAACTTTAAAACGCGAAATTCACTAGAAAACGTACATTTTGTAAAAGTTTTTTGCGACCGCAATTGTGACCTATCTTATTTCCTCAAATTTGAAGGAGAATCGATCGGTGCAAATTTGAAACCTCTAGGGCTCAGACACTTCGAGAAAAGTAGCTTTTCTTTAATTTAAAGTTCCAAAATGACACATAACTAACAACTATGGGAAAGTTTTAATCAAAATTGCATTTTGTATTATCAAAGGCTCTAGTGAAACCAATTGCCAGCAATTTTCCTGATATCAACCTTAAAACGCGAAATTCACTAGAAAGCATAAATTTTGTAAAAGTTTTTGCGATCGCAAGTGTGACCAATCATATTTCCTCTTTAAAGGAGAATCGTTTCTTGCAAATTTCAGGTTTCTAGGACTTGAAACCCTTTGAGAAAAGGCGGTAGCGGTATAATAACCTATAATGCATCATAATACACAACAGTAAGTACTTAGTTGTTTTGTTGTTAGGAATATTTTTTGCAATAATTACTGAATTACAAAATTGCGGGGCTCCTACTAGTCGGGGGCGCCTACAAGTTGGGGGACCGGAAGCTGCAGCCCCCTAGCCCCCCTCTTAATCCGGACCTGATGTACATACATACTTTCAATGCAGACAAGTTTCCTGCTTCTATATTTGCACCGTTTTTATTCCTGTTTATCTAGCTAATGCAGCTTTTGTTTTGTTCCATATTTTATTTGTCATCGTTGCTTATTGGGTGCTCCGCCTCCATTGTTTGTCCCCCATATCCATATTCTTTCAACTGGCATAAATGCAGACCTGACGGGCAATCACCGGATACGTCAGGACAATCAAAGTGGCCTCTTAAACCCGGAGTTCTCCTTCACGTTAGCAAATTGGGAAACGTAAATATAAGTCGACTGTCCCCCGATGTGTCCCCGTTTAAAACTACCTCAGTTTCAAACACTTTTCTGAAATATAAAAGAAACAAGTCCAAGGTTTATGCCAGATTGCAAAGATTAAAGGATTTGCTTGGATTTAGCGGCCACGATCGCGTCCCCAGTGGCATTACCGAAGGAACTAGTGGAGGTAAAATCTAATATTTCGTTGCAATGAATTCGTTGGTTTATGTGTTTGTTTTTGCATGACATGACTAGTCGTCACGTATAAAAAAATTAAACCCACGACGCCAACGGAGAATCCCAATCCAAGGAAGAGGAAGAAGCCGGGTTATGGTAAGTCTTTATTTTATTTCAAACGCAAAGGCGAAATTGAGTTGCTCGATATTCCGTTTTATAGCATAAATATGAACCCTGCATCTCAATACCTACTGTATGAGTATTTTGAGGGTTATTTAGAAAACAATAGAGAAAAACTCTCTAGAAAACTTCACACTGTTTGTGTTAATTTCGTAAACCCCTAAACATTCTGTATCGTTCTTGCACTTGACACTTTTAATCCTTATAGGAACATCTGGCGAATATACCTAAAGAGTCGAGTAAAGAGTGCAACATAATAAACTCAATAACAGCTGAACTGTTTTTGTCCAATTTTGTTGAAAACGGGCCACCAAGTTTTCAATGCAGAGTAGCAGACACATTCGCAACAACTGCACCATGCCGCAAGTCCTTCGATTAGCTTTAACCATCGAACTAATATTTGGTCAATTCGTTACCTTATTGAACTTTTCTCCTGCCAAATAATGAAACGACAGATTATTATTCATTTGGCGAGTAATTCTCAATTTTGTGTGTATCGGAAAATATATTTTACTTTTCCTCCTGCTCCGTAGATTGAGTGGATTTAATTTTAATTACACCTCCAGGACCCGTTCGTTATTTGCATTGATTTTTTTTAAATTTCAAATTATAGGATGTCGAATCACTTCGCATGTATAGGTCCGTATAGTCCATGACGGAATTGTGTTAGATGCTTGTATTATATCTTGGGCTGGAATTTTAATTGATGACATAAAAATTTACGGTACCATAAAATAGTTATCGCGTAAATCATGGGATTTCTTTAATTACTTGCCCCGTGGGATACGTAGCATGACAAGTAAAATCAAAGAAATCTACTTGCAATGACCACTAGCGCCATTCCATGATTTACGCGCTAACTATTCTACAGGTTGTTTTCTAACCGCGTGTAAGTTTTTTAACCTCAGATAGCCCAACGAAAATGGTGACGATTGGCACAAAATTTTTTAGGTCGAATCGTCTCTTAGGGAAGTTACAGGACTTTAAAGCGATGAGCCATCGGGAGCAGTTTTTCTTAATTATCTCAGGAACGGATCAACGGATTTGAATGAAATTTGGAGGAAGCTTGTATCCAATAAATATACATCTACACTGTGAATTTCATTGGATTATGACCACGGGATCCCCAGGAAATGGAGATACCGATTGACACTTTTCTTCCGGAAAATGTTTCAAGGTCACGCTCACGCATTTTAAAAATAGTGGTGTCTGTTAGAAAGGACAATTCGAACTGCAATTTTTACTACTCTTGTACATTTTTTATTTAATCCAACGAAATTCACAGTGTACATGGATAGATTGGATGCTAGCTTCCTCCAAATTTCATTCAAATCCGTTGATCCGTTCCTGACATAATTAAGAAAAACTGCTCCGATGGCTCACCTTTAAAGTCCTGTAACTTCCTTGGAAACGACTTCGACCTAAAAAATGTTGTGCCAATCGTCACCAATTTCGATGAGCTGAGGTTAAAAAACTTACACGCGGTTATAGGACATCCTGTATAGTACCTACCATAAATTTTTATGTAGTCAGTTGAGATTCCATAGTATGTACAATTTTCAACAGTTCCAGTAACAATGAACTGTTTTCATTTGAACTTGACCGACCGTTTTGAAACGCCGCCCTTTTTTGACTTCTCCGGCTTGGCGTTAGTCTTGCTCGCTTGCGGTTGGGGGGTCGTCTAGGTATCGATGAGCCCTCCCGTTTCTTTTGACTTTTACGTTTATACTTTTAAATCAGTATTTTTCTGTTAAGTTTAAATATATGTTAAGTTTAAATATATGCAACCTCTTGTTCATAGTACTATGTACTAAGAGAACAATAAATGCATTATTATTATTATTATTTGAACTTGAAGTTCGATAGATGTTAGTGAATTTATTTGAAGAGACGCAAAGAAAGTCTGTCCACAAAATGTGTACTTAAAGGGTAATCAATAATAAATGGTATAAGTGAGTCAACAGCCTACCTAAATGTTTGCTGCTTTAGTAGGTAATTGCATTAATCTTTACACATTATCTGCATACGAATGAATATTTTCATTATCTTCCTTGCATTAACATTTTCGCATTTTCAAATAAACCTAAAATTTTTACTTTTAATCGTGTTTGTAGAAAAAATAGTGTATGATATGAGTGTTAAAAGTGATTTTATTTTGGTAGAAGGGATGGGCCACTCCGCTGCGCGTCGTGTCCAAACTTCCCTTCTCACAAAATAAAATACCACTTTTAACACTTATATCATAAATAACTATTCCCTATATCTTCCTTAACAATAACGACGTTCGAAGAACGGTTAAAGATCGGACAGCTAGGTCATAAGCAATTTTGATCAGCATAAACTACTTATACAGGTGTCCCGAAATTAAGCTGCAATATTTTACCAGTGTGTTCTACGATTAAAATAGGACTAGAAATTTGAAGAAACACGGGTCAAAAAATGTATCTTACGGGGAGCTACAGCGTTCTATATATGAGAGGTGATACTGTCAAAATAAGCTCGAATGTTTGACTGAAGTTTCGTATAAAAGTTGCGAAAATTCTAGCCTTACATTGAGAAGCCGTCGTAGAATGCACTGGTAAAATATTGCAGTCTAATTTTGATGTAACGTAACATTTTTTAAAGTTCTAATTGCAGTTGGCGGTGCGCAGAGTGACGCATGTCGAAACTTAGTTAAATTATGTCAAACAAGTTGACAGATTTTGATATCTGCACTAAATTGAAACATACGTCATTCCGGGCAGGGCCAATTCTACTTTGAAATTAAAAAAATGTCACGTTATCAAGCGATACGAAAAAGTTTCAAATCAAAACTCATGGCTTTGACTGTTTCTTTCACTTTGGCATGTCAATAATTATTTAATAAAACAATGATATTTTGACAGATTCAACCTTTAGTTCATAAGACTATTGAGGACGAGGTTTATGAGTGCACAGTGCTTAATTGCTTTATAACTCGAGTTGCGTACGATACTTTTTCTGAGACCGCACTTACTTACCCCCAAATTATAAAATAGTATTATAAAAATACACTATCATTGAGGTTAAAGTCGATGCTTGAACAAATCGCAACCAAAGCCATTTTGTAGTATTTGTGTAACAGTTTCATCTGGTTTTTGATTCATCCAAATCGCACAATAAATAAAAAAGTTGTCTCAGGGCGTTCTTCGCGCGATTAGGATCTAAAAAAAAATCATCCTAAGTCGACCCTGGAACTGAAATTCAGAAAATCTGTTGTTTTACAAAATTATTGTCATTGACACATACATGTCAAAAGAGAAAGAAGCAATTAAAGACGGTATCCGGTAAAAAAACAATTTATTACCTATCTAATTAATAACAATGAAGCCTACACAATTTGGCGATTTCTTCTAGATAGTTACACAGATATTCCAGAAAATAATGAAGATATAAAACCTGGTCCCCGGTCCTGCTACACAACTTACTGCACAAACAATTTTTTCCGCGTACTATTCTGAAATATATTAAATTTCCAAGTATTTTTTCATTTAGAAAAGTTCAACTTTTCTACATAGCAACACTTTTCCACATAGCAACGCTTTTCTAAATAATTCGTTTCATCTGCAGCAAACATTTTCAATGACATTTGTTAATTTTTATTTTGTTGTTTTCCGTTACCATGTAAATGAAGTTTCAGAAAGTATTTGACCCGGCACAAATAATTTTTGATTTTAAATGTTAATGCCATTTCAGGATAGTACACGGAAAAATAATGTGTTCCACTCGTGGAAAAGATTCTTTTCCTTACTTGTTGTACAAATAATTTTTGATTTTAAATGTTAACGCCATTTCAGTATAGTACACGGAAAAATAATGTGTACAACTTGTGGAAAAATTCTTTTCCTTACTTGTTGTACAAATAACTATAGAATTTTCATTGATTTCACTTTGTGGTTGACCTGCATATTGAACACTTTTGATGGTGGAATAAACGCAAAATGATTAATAAAAAAATGTCAAGAAAGATGACATCTGACATCTCAATGCAGTCATTTAAGCTGATTTTTAGCGTTGCAGCGTATTCGTTCTTGGTTTTGAACCGTTTTGTCGATGACGTCATTAAAATAAACTGGCGCAAAAATAACATGTTTTGAAACCGAATTGACAGGTGATCAGATGTGGCTAAAAGTTAGGTTATGTTGATAATAAATAGTTCTGCAATTTTCAATCCATATAAATGGGATAATTTTTTCAATTTGGACCTTCCAACTGCTTTTTCACAATATTCATAGATGCTCTACACATATATCCTTGCTCTCCAACATAGCAGAATATCGTTATTGTTATAGCAGTGATTATTATATCAATTAGGTACCTTGAAAAATTTCAGCTGTCTCTACATCAACAGTTAAAATTACATCAAATTGTACCTGAATCGTGATGTATGTAACTTCAAAAGCAGCGTCAAAAACTGCTCCTTTGCCCCCACTCGCTTCCCACCCTTCAAATACGTTTCAAACCGTCCTCTGCAGGACGCTTCAAAATTTATTGAATCGGTTTAAAACTATTTCGCGATGACGTCATTAACGCAACGCTAAAATGGCAGGTTTTGAAACTATCGCTTAGTTTTGAAACTATTTCATCGCTAAAAAACGGCTTTAAAGTTTAAAAGAAGCTAAAGTCAGTTTCCTAAATCCTAAATGTGTGCGATTTTCACTCTTTATGCACGCTGTGTTTAAGGGCCGGGCTTGTATTTAGTTTGTAAAGGGTGGCCCATAAAAAACCGGACAGTTTTTTTTGTATATCTTCGTTAGTTTTTGTGCGATATTTCTTAGTTTTTTACTAGACGTAGCTGAAGGTTGAGGTCCTCGATACCACTCATTGGATTTGGATTCGCACCATCAGTGTCGTTCCTAAGGACTTTCATTTAACATCAATGGCCACAAAGGCCAATGGGGTTTCGTTACCCTTTGACACATGACAGTGGCGTTTAGACAGGATTGAAAGTCGTTCTTTCCTCTTTCCAAAATGTCCTTCAAAATGAAAATTAATCTATCCCTAAATTTTTTGTGAATTTTTTTCCAAAGCTCTAAATCGCATAATTTGCAAGAAAAAGTACAGAGACGATGAAAACTCTGTAGGCATTTTTGATTTAAGTTGTAAATTGGAGCACGGCTTTTGTTTACATCGTAACCTAAACAACTATTGTGTCTGACAATCGAATTAACTGCCAAGCCGACATTAGCCTGTCTTTGAAAATGACAACCTGAATTTTTCTTGCAAATATTGACAAGCTGGGCATTCGAAATAGAAAAAATAGAATAAAAAACGTGTTTCATAATTCTCTTATCGTACTCGGATTTTGTAAAACTCGGGCTTTTCGCCCTCGTTGTCCATACATCCTTGTGCGAAAATAATTTACCTTATCAAACGTGTTTTTTATATACCGTTTTGGGTTCCTGAGATCTCAAAACTTTTAGATAGGTACCGTCTTTCTATCTCGAATTCGAAATTTTTCAGTAACCTCCCATTTTTTTTAAATTGTGAGGTTGGGGAGGTTAAAATCGCCTACTCCAAATGACTTTTTTAATGAAAACCCGTTACTTGCAACTATTATTTCATGAATTGGTGTTATTGAGTCCAAGATAAAAGATAAGAATGTCGAAAAATTGAATAACAGGAAACATAATTGTTTAACGAGAGTTTCCTGCCACTAATCTAACACTCTGTAGGGTGCAAAAAAAGCGAAACGGCAAACTTATAAGGTAGAATTTGGTTGATTAAACAGATGGAGAAGTAATTTAATCTGTATGCAGGGTTTTCGGTTGACAAAAACAGAAAAGGTAAAATTCAGCAATTAATTTGATGCCAAAAAGTTAATGATTGATGATAATTCGGCAAACAGCCGGTAGCACAGTAAAATTCGGAAATAAAAAAGCGCAAATAAGTTTTATTTTCCGGAAACAATCTTAACCTTTGCTCGCTTTTATAGCTTTATTAGTAATTAAGTAAGCGTTACAGCTTTTCGGAGTATAAAACAAAAGTTTTAAAATTGTTCTTTTTTATGCTTCAGCGCCCAACCCGTCCTCTGCAGGAGATAAGATGAGATTAGGGGCTGCTCCACCAGTTGGCGGTTCGGCAGACCCCGCAAATGATCGCGACAGAGGATTTTACGAAAACCTTCCGTTCCATGGCATGCAAAACCCACCAAATAAAGTAAGCAATTTAACGGCGGTAGTTTGCTGATTTTTGTCGTGTTTTTGTGTTATTATTGTGTTTTAATTTGCATGTGTGTTTGCAGCCGATTTCGGTCATAGCTCCATTTTCCCAGGTCAGCGCACATAATTTCAGTCAGTCGGCAAAGTCCTTATTACCTCCAACCCGCACAGCTTTCAGACCCTGCAATAAAATTATACAGCGGCACCAGTCTTTTCATGGCTTTCAAAACAATCAACAGCTGAATCAAGGAGCAAACTTTTGCCCCAGATTTAATTTCAACAGGAACCTCAGCAATCCATTTTTAAACACCTGCCATAATGATCAGTTCCGATCCAACTGGCCCAGTTTCAACAACTTTTACCCCGGAAATATAACTAATCAGCAACTTCCTTTTAGTTTTTGCCAGTCTTCGAGCAATTTCCCGCCGTTATTAAATTTCAATCCATTTTTGCTCCCCAACCCCTTCAGTATTCCACCTCGAACTCCCCCGGCTCGTGTCGCTGGCCGACGTGAAACCGATATACGAAGAACTGCATCCGGCATCAACGTATCGAAAAATGATTTTTCGAGGAAGGAATTCAATGGAAACGAAATTATATCACCGATAGCTAAACCGGAACGCGATAACAAGCGATTCGGCTCACTGGAATTAAAAAAGCACAAATGCTACTCCCCCACTTTCTACTCGATGAGATGTAAAAAGCACGCCAAGAAAAGGCCGCTAGTTTACGCGTTGCCAAAGAAAGTTTTCGGAGAATTAAAATCTCTCGACGAGAAAAGCGCTGGATTTCAGGATTTAACAGACAGCATTCAAATATTTGAACAGAACGACAATAATAATGACGGTGCAATGAAAACCGTTCCCGTGCCGGCACCTCGCTGTAAAAAACACAGAAAAACTGAAATCATCTATCAAAACGTTTCGCAGCAAAAAAGTGGCTCCGATTTGGACAATTCGAACAGTTCGAATGAGAGTTCGGAAAATATGGAAAGCAACGTTTCTATTATTGAAGCTCAAGTTCATAACAGCGATAATAATGAAAGTTTAGAATCGAGGGATCAACCTAAATCATCAATTTCTAGTAGCGATAATAACGATTTAAAGTTAACGTCTAGTCCGAAAGTAATAATCAAAGTGGAAGCTTTGAAAGCCATGAAAAACTCACCAACGCTTAAAGTTAGCCCAAACTTCATTAAGCCAAAGACTGAAAGTCCTAAAGGTGCATTATCTTTACAAATTCAGGCCAAACGAAAAAATTCCAACGAAAACCTCACCCAAAATGACGACATCAAAGAAAACCTTCCTTTAATTCCCCAAATGCCGCTTTTAAGCCCCCAGGGTAAATGGAGTCCTGGCAATAAAAATGCTATACAACAGGTTTGTTTAATTTCGCTTTTTCCGTAATTTACAGTCTATATTAACCGATACTAATAACATTTAACAAATTTCAGAACGCTTTTTACACACTAACAACCCCGCATTACAAACACATGAACGCCGGCTTGCCCCCACAATATTCAGCGACAATTCCGCATCAAAAGAACACGAAACTCATGCCACGAGCTTTGTTCAACGAACAGCTGCCCAAGAGCAAATCCTTCTCGTCGAAGGCAAAACACAAAAAACCCTTTCAAATCCCTTTGCAGAAGTGTCATAGTTTTAAGTTTCAAACGGCGGAAAGTTACTTCCAGCCGATAAAAAATATTCATGAGGAAGACTTGATGAAAAATGGTTACGTTTCCGATTATCCAGAGAGCAGTCGGGGACGTCACCACAAGAGGGAGAAGTCCAAACAGAAAACAAAGGGACCTCTGGTGTTGAGGAGGCCGAACGAGTTTCATGAAAACGTTCAGTTTCCAGAGAATGTTCAGAATTCCGTTCAGCTTCAGTATCCGCAACCTGTAATAGGGCGAAATGCGAATAAACCCAACGGGGTTGTTTACGCCGATTTAGACATGCCCAAGAACAGTAAAAAGGGCTCGCATGAGCCCGTTTCGTCGCAGGGCAAAGCGCAAAAACCCAAACACAAGACTGAATACGCTACGCTTACTTTTAACGATATTGGTCAAGAAATTGACGTCTAACATACTTTAGGATTTATTAACTAATAAAAGGTTAGTTGGGGTCTGTGACAAGTTTAAAAATGTAGATTTAAAGGAGGATTCAACTCAAGAAATCGATGTTGAGGTTATATATTCTAGTGTAAGGGGAGCGTCTGAGTCGTATGGTGTTATCAGAATTTACAAATTCTTTACCGTTTTGAAGATATTCAGAAAAAATAGCTGGGAAAATGACGTCATCTTTCCATTTTTCTGAGTTAATTTAATGCACAAAATTGTAATGTTGGCAGTCGTGTCCTAAACGTGCATAAACGTCATTTAATACCCCAAGTAGCACAAACCAGTTGTATAAAAGTGATGGAGTTGTCACTGCAACTTTGCTTAAAACTGTATGACTTATATACAATAGTAGTACTGTAATACCCTAAACCGTTTTTATATACTAACGGGTGTCCTAAAAAAAACCGAACGAAATATTTTTGGGGACAACTCATCCATTTTTTAACCCATTTGGATGAACGTGGACTTAAATTAAAGCTAAAGAATAAGGCTATCGATTCATTCAAGAGAACACGACAGATGGCGCTGCCGTAGTAGCCTTAGCCATGCTTGTTTTAAAGGCTTACTTTAGGTGCATGGGGATTGGTCAGTTAACAACCAATGGTTATGAGATAAAAATAACCTTGAAGCACGTTTACTTTACTTCAAAAAGCGTCTTTCAGAAGTTCGTTATGATTCACGAATAAATTTTCTGTGATCTTTTAAAAATCATATGTTTTCCCTTATTTTCACGCCTAATGACCATAACTGAAATAACAGTGATGCATTTTCAGCTTAATTTTGAGTAATAGTGGATCTAATTGAATGAAAAACCCAAGCGGATGCGAATTGGAGGAAATTTAAAGGCTTTTACTGAGAATTAAGCTCTTGTTGCTTCATTGTTACTTTAGTCATGGTCATTCTGCACGAAAAAATGTGAAAACACATATTTTTTAAATAATCACAGAAAGTCAATGCGTGAACCAAATTAACTTCTGAAAAAAGATTCTTAAAGAAAAATGAACGCCCTTCAAAGTTATGCAAGTCTCATAACGATTGGTTGATAATTGACCAATCCCCACGCCCCTGAAATGAACCTTTGAGACAAGTATCACTAAGAAAACTATTGCAGCACCATTTGTCGTAATTTTTTAGACAGTTCGAAAGCCTGATTCCTTGGCTTCAATTTAAGGTCAGGTTCATCCAAATCGGGTAAGAAATGCACGAGTTATTACAAAAAATATTTCGTTCGGTTTTTTTTAGGACACCCGTTAGTTTGGGGAATGATTATCTTACAGTTCAGTATGAGATAAAAACGTTGAAACGACTTCTAAAAACGACCCTTATAAAACTTATGTAAAGTCCGTTCATTTTCTATAGCAGAACTAAAATTTTTCTGGAACTGTACAACCCTAATTTGTAAGGGTCTGTACTTTTGACAATTTCATCGAAATTTAGCGAGAAAGCAAAAACATTACATAACCCAAGTCTGCCAGGGTTTATTTTTATTGTTAGCAGAGTGTCACAGATAAACGTACCTGAGGCTTTTTCGTGAATATTTTTCTTTGCACTTTACTCAAAACTGCACGCACACAAAAGCCATTTTGAGTCAATTGAGAGCAATTGCAAAATTTTGACATTCGTCATGTTTTATGACGTATGGCATTGAAATCATTTCTACCAAGTCACCTGTTAGTAAAATTCCTTGCAAAACTTCCTCATACCAAACAGAGACAACTGAGACGATTCTCTGCATATGGAAATTTATCCGCTATCAATTAATAGTTGTATCTCTTTCTTTGACAAAGATTTTGCTATGTGCCTGTCTTTATTGCATCAAATGTAAAACGAGGGCAGATGGCGCAGCGTCCCTATAACTTGTTACCAGGCAACTAGTTTTGTGGAAGTTTTTGAATTTTAAAATTGTCATTGTTTTGTCAGAAATCGGAAAACAGTTCGTGTTTTGTGATCGTGATTGTGCTTTAGTTTGTGACTTGTTGACTATTGGTGGATGTCTCAGCTACCATTCTGCTCATCAGACCGGTGGCAAACGAACGAGGGCGGTCAAAGAGGAAGTTTTTTCATGAACCGGGTACTTGTATATGATGACAATAAAAAAATTGCTCATCCTCCAACTTTAGATGAATTTTTCTTCTCGTAGCTATACTCTGTCCGGGATCCACACGACCGGGATTCACCCTATTTCCATGGCGAATCATTGTTGTCAACAATGAATCGCCATGGAAATCGGGTGAATCTCGGTCGTGTGGATCCCGGACAGACCAAGTGAGTTTGGTGGTATTGGCATTGGTATTTGACAAACTAAAGTTATATAGCTATTAAGACAACAAGTGTTTTATAGACAGTTTAAAAATCGAGGTCGTAGTTTATATTTGAGCGGAGCGAAAATATAATAGGCCGAGATTTTTAAACTATAAAACACGTGTTGTCTTCATCATTTTTTCTAACACTAACCATATAATGCCATATAATAGCAGGATATTTTAATTTTTCTTTAAAATATACGTGCGAATGGTTGTATGTAAAAATAAAGAATGCCATGGTTGCTATGGTTATCATGTAAACAAATTTTGACAAATTTTGAAAAAAGTTTGTAGTTGAAATGCCCGAAAATATTCCGGACGAAATATTGAAGAAAGGTATTGAATTACGTGGAAAATTGTTACCTGCGAAATCTAAAGATGCGTATGAAAAGGTTTACGTGAGTTTTCAAAAATGGAGGACAGAAAAAGGTATTGGTGAAATGACTGAAGACGTGATCTTAACGTATCTTGACATGAGGTCACAAAAGCTGTGCCCAGCATCTTTGTGGCCAGAATATTCTATGTTAAAAGCGACTCTGAAGTGTAAAGAGAACGTGGATATTGAAAAATTTGGTGCAGTTGTTCCTTATTTGAAGAATTTGAATGTTGGTTATCGTGGTAAAAAGTCCAAGGTGTTGTCGCGAAAAGAGATTGAAACATTTTTACTGCAAGCTGGAAATGAAGACTATTTGTTTATGAAGATCGCTTTACTATTCGGAATTGGAGGAGCGTGTCGTAAAGCAGAATTGTGCAGTATGAATTATGAAGACATAGAGGACTGTGGAGATGTTTTGAACGTTACTATTCCTGATAGTAAAACACATAAGGAAAGAAGATTCAGTATTGTCAGTGAAGGTTTTGGTGTTAACCCTATTGATTTGTTCAGACGTTATGTTGCTTTACGTCCCAAAAATGCATCTTCTAGATTTTTTCTTCAATGCCATAAAGGCAAGTGCACTCGACAAGTTGTTGGAATTAATTCTTTGGGACAAATTCCCAAAAAGATTGCGATTTTCCTGAAACTGGAAAATCCAAAAAGTTATAGTGGTCATTCGTTTCGTCGCAGTTCAGCAACTCTCCTTGTTAACGCAGGTGGAGATATTACCTCCTTGAAAAGACATGGCGGGTGGGAATCTTCAAAAGTAGCCGAGTCTTATATAGAAGAATCATTCGGAGAGCGAGTGAAGATTGCAAGAAAGGTTTTTAGCGATGGAATGGTGAATTGTAATGAAATGGATCAAATTAAGAAGGTAGATGTTAGAACCAAGACCATCAATACGATAAACCCCGAAGAACCCAGCACATCCTCTAGATCTGGAATTACTATGGAGGACTTGTTTACTACAATAATTGTAATTTCAATTTTTATGTAAAAGATAAATAAATTAATGTTACTTGTAATATTTATAGAAATGTAATTTAGTTATTAGCTATAAAACACGTTGTCATGGACGACGTGTCTTATAGTCAACGGCGTGTTTTATAGCAAACATAAGAAGCAAATTCAAATGCACCATAGAAACAGTATAAAATGTTGGTGTTAGAAAAAAGAATAAAATAAAGCAGTTGAAAATAATTCGATTTAAATTTTGCCGCCATGCGACATTAGCGCCATCTGCTCTCATTTAACATTACAGTAGTCCAATTCATTATTCCGGATTAATATTTACCACGTACTTGCGCGTCTCAAGTTGTCTCTGATACCAAACTAGAATTCAAATTTTGACGTTCTGTCACTTCAATAGAAAATGAATGGAGAGTAAAGAAGATCTGAAATAAGTCGCATTAATAGTTATTTATGATATACCTAAGTGTTAAAAGTGGTATTTTATTTTGTGAGAAGGGAAGTTTGGACACGACGCGCAGCGGAGTGGCCCATGCCTTCGAACAAAATAAAATCACTTTTAACACTCATATCATACCTACACTATTTTTTCTACAAACACGATTAAAAGTAAAAATTTTCATATTATTATACCCTGTCCGGGATCCACACGACCAAGATTCACCCAATTTCCATGGCGACTCATTGTTGACAACAATGATTCGCCATGGGAACAGGGTGAATCCCGGTCGTGTGGATTCCGGACAGACCATAGTAGAAGAAGTCCATGAAATTCGCTGTAACTAAGGTATAGTGACAATTTGTTGCCGGGGCTTGTTTAATTGTTGTTGCATTGTCACTTTTAACGCTGAGTGTTAAAAGTAAATCACTTTTAACATAAATGTTAAAAGTAAATGACTTTTAATACTGGTAATCATAAAATGCCATTTTTAACAATTGTCAACAAACGTTAAAACAACTGTTTTTAATAGTGTTTGTAGAAAAAACGGTTTTACATCTCCAACCTACAACCTCCCCTATATCTTTATATTTCGCCGTCGTATAATAACTCAATTTTCTACATACAATAACCCACAGAGGATACTACTGCCACACTGTACAATAACTTTTGCTATCAAAGTGATTCCATCCTGTGAATTAAATATGTCTACGCATAACTAATTATTGTGTTATGAATTATGATTTGCGTTATTGTCCATCAGCAGATCCAAAAATTGAAAGCAATCACGTATTTATTGTAAAGATGTTACTTCTACCTCTCTTATTTACGGGCCATCAAAATAACGGAGAATAACAAAAAAGTTTATTTATTTCCAAACTTTTTTTTCAACTTGCAAAAAGTGGTAGAAAAAGTAACAAGAATAGGAGAGGATAATCCTATAATTAATGTAAAGTTGTATAAAACACCTAAATTTTCACTTGATAGGAAGAAAAAAGATTTCTTTTATTTACGGTACAATATGACTGACTTTTGTTGGCCAACCTAACTGCTCCAAATATGGCTACAGACGTTTAATTATGTAGTTTTAGTAACCACTTTAAAGAATATACAATAACCGAAATTAAAGTATGAGCATTTATTATTAAGAGGGAACGTCATCATATATGTTGTAACCACCTTCAAATTGATATAAAGGGTTTTTTGGGAAATTGTGGCTGCCACAATTTCCCAAAAACCATACACACCGGGCAGTGATGGATCACAATAATCTACACAAATTTTGACATAACTGTTTTCATCTTCGGTTAAGTATCTTCGTTTTAACGTTAAAGAAACTATGAAAAGTTCTTCAATGGTTATTAACTTCGTCGTCGTATAAGGGAGTATTATATAATATCACGTTTTTTAAATTCCTGAAATTGTACTCTGACTAATGCATTTAGTAATAATGAAATTTTATGTTGGTAGAATTGAATTACACAAAATGACATTATTTTAGTAGCTAACTTCAAATTATTTGTAGTTGTCATTTTGACATGTTAAATAACCCCGAAAATCTTATTTGTTTCTTTAAAGGGCAAATTTTTAGCAAACAAGGTTTTATTTACCTGATCGAAAATAATCCAATAAAACCTAATACTACCTATTTTGATTTCAACATTGTATTGACTGCTAACAAAGACTTTTTCCATGTCTGAGTAATTTTCATCCTTTAATTTAGATTTACGCATAAAAACTTTCGATAAATATAAACCAATCTAAACAAAACCTACAAAAATGGTTGACAGCGTACAGCGCTTTGAGAAATGTAATCACGCTGTATTGCCAACATAAGGAATATTTATGTTATAATTTGAAGTGACTTTAAGATCTAGATGCCTGGAATTTGGAAATTCTTAATTTCCAGATTATAGCGACCATATTAGATTCATAACGAGGGAGGGAAAAACTATCCCAGGGTCCATCTTATAGTCTGGCAATGTATTATTTAAATTGAAAGGATGATTATTGTTGTCTTGTGCCAAACAATCAATGTTAACTTGAAATGATGTATTTGAGAGAAACTAGTACATGTTTCGACCTTTTCTAATAATTAGGCCATCTTCAGCTAAAATATAAACAAAGAAATCAATCAGTGCTACAAAATTACGATGAGGGTTGAAGTGAGGTTAGATATAATTAAAAATTAAAAAATTAAAAAACATTAAAAGGTCAGGAGATGCTTTATTTTATTAGATTCAGAAGACTGAAATTGGTCTGAAACTGTGGTAAGTCAAAAGTCGATTTCTTGAGTTGAATCCTCCATTAAAGTTGTCACTTTTTCTAAATTAACGCCATTAAAATTCTGTTACTTCCATATCAGAATTGTGGCTCGAATCTACAATTAAATCGTGTACTGATCTAAATTTTGTTTTAGACTAATGGGACAACCACTTCTAGTGATACTTATATTTTCTAACAAGGTAAAGTTAGTAGTAGAATTTTTTTAATTGTAAATTTAGAGCAACAATCAATAGCGAAAACTTGCTTAACCTACTGCAAGAGTAGATGATTTATCGCTGCCCCTTTTTCTTCTGTTTATTTCAAATTTCCTTTTACGTTATTGATGTTTTCCTTCACACTTCATTTAACTAATGTCGGAAGGTTATGCTATCTAAAAATCCATGGCTTGCAACGAATTTCCTTTAGCCCATTCGCCGTTTCAAATAAAAACTAAACACTTCAAACAGTAATAATTCCTTGATTTTCAGCCTTATAGGCCGGACTTCAACGACTTAGAATACGCAGATGTGGACTTTAAATATGGCCCCATAAATTACAAGGCGGCTTCAATCTACGCTGCCATGAAGAAAAACAAGAATAACAACAAACTGGAGGAAGCGAACAAACAATACGACGACCTTCTGTAAAGAAATTCGTTTTAGGGCTGTACATACATTTTTCTATCTCGACTATTGTGTTATACTTATAAGAACTTTTGTACACATATCGAATTTATGATAAAATGTTTCAATCACGATAATTTTTCATGTACACATCGTTGTTATATTCCATTTTGTTGTTGTCAACACAGCTGCCAGTACATTTGTAATTTAGTTGCCTACTGCTCAAAAGTAACAGACAACAATAGACGTAGAATTTTTAAAGCTTGAGACTCTTTAGTATTCGATACTCACCCTCACACAAAGTTTGTGCCTTGTTATGTGCTTAAAAACGTGAAGTGGGGCATGAGATTGAAAAGTGTTCGGATTTTGTTATTTTTGAGCAGAAAATTTGAACTTAATGCATTTGCTTGATAGCTTTACACAGCATAACTTTAGTAACTATAACTGTAAAAATTGTGAGATTTTGTTTTTATTTTTGATTAATGTTAGGACCGCTTTGTTTAAACCTCGAAATTGTACACATCTTAGTCATTTTTAAACAAGCTGCTCAAATTTTTTGATGTGCACAATTTCACCAAAGTCAGTGGTGCCAAAGATATTTTAATTAAGTAACTAAACAACCTGTGAAATGTGACGTCCATTAAAGAACTACTACTGTTGAAATTTGGTGTGGTGCTGCGGTTAATAACTTTTGGACGTTTTATTAAGAAATATACTAGAACTTTATAATAGAGATTTGTATAGCAATTATTACATCCCTTTTAACATCTCTGTATCATCTTGTAGATATGTAAAATACAAAATTTAGCTCTTATGCTATTTAATAAAAAATTGTACTTAAAGGACTTTCATTAATTTCAAAAGTAGTCGTCAATTTTTAATTTTAAAGGCATATTAGCCACTTCAGCTAAAAATTACTATCAAGAGACCAGTATTCGAAAAAGAAAAACGAAATCCAAAAAAAAAACTATTTTATAATTTATATTGCCTGTATTTTTCATTCACCTTAACGAATTTGTCAAACACAACTGAAAACGAAAATCTAACAAAATAAAAAGATTATAAGGTTGTAACAACGAAAGTAGCTCTAAAAAAAAGGAGGAGACTTTGCAGCGGTAGTAGCCTTTGCAATATAAAGTGAATGATGAATAAGATCTTTTTTGTACCATCAAGCTATCGAATGGTATTAAATTCAAGCCTACATTATTCAGTGAAAATTCGAGTTTCCACCCCTTTCATCCCCTTCGATAAATTTCTCCTAAAATTCATTCTTCCTTTCTCGAAGATGCAGTGTGGAAGATCTGACAGTTTCGCAGAAGATATTGCTTCTCTTTGTGTCAAATTACACGGCTTTATGGACGTTTCGACCCCTAAACTCCAATCTCCTATTTCACCACCCCCACATGCCCTAAAGGAAGTTGTGTTTTGAATTTCACCACCCTAATCCAATTCGTTGAAAAATTGCGGTGATTTGTAGATTCATGTTTTCAACCCCTCATGATTTCACCCCTTTATGATTTACAGGGGTGAGTTTATTTATTTGGCGTTACATAACTCCTTGCGTATTTACGGACTTCAGTTGTTCATAAATAAGGCCTTTTTCCTAAACAATTAAATTTATTGTAAATAGCAATTAAAAGAAAAGTTTGCGCAGTAAAATATAATGATAAAAACTAGAAGATTCCGTACAATCCTCGTTAACATTGCTACTTTTTTTTCTTGCCTTTTCCCTTACCTTTTCCTTTCTGTTTCTTGTAAGGACCCAATTGCTTTCTATACATATTACCTCTCCACCAAGACTAAGGCAAATAGCAAATTATTGGACATTAAATTTCACGACTAAATAAGTACCTGTATTCTAGTGGCTGCCCATATCTCCAACGCCAGTTGTTTTTCTCTTTCTGCTTTCTCTATTTTATATTCCAACCAGTCCTTAATCGCCTGTGTCCTCCTTTCATATTCCTCTTGCAACTCAATCTTTTTTTCTATTAAGTTTTCAGTTTTAACTTTAATGTTGTAAATCTCATTATCTCTTCTTTCCACCTCTTCCTCATAATGATCCATCCAGAACTGAATCTCGTTCTGCTCATCCTACAAAACAGTTTTTCGCCTTTCTACAAATTATTCAAATAATGCACCTCTCTGATTTCATCCAAGATTTTTTGTATTTCATCGTGGCAACGATTCTCGGTTTCCATGTTTCTTCCCATTTGTTCTGTAGTTGAAGTGAATTTCTTCGATTTACCCTCAAGTCTCAATCTGTTTTGCTCTTCTCTCCCTCTCTGCCACGTTTCACTAAATCGTATTTCACCTCGACAATATTCTACAACGGAAATTAATAAACCGGCAACGGTGTCATTGCATCACCCATCTCATTTTCATATTTGGCTTTAACTTCCAGAATTCCATTCTTAAGACGTTCGATGAAATCTTCGCCTTCCTTTCGTCCCTTTCTGGAAGACGTTCTAAGATCGTCCAAGAAACTTTTCTGCTCTACGATCCGTTCAAAGAGTTTTGTTTCATCCTTTCGCATTTTAAATAGGCTCTGAATGGATGTTATAATGTTGACGAATGTTCCCTTTTCGTCCATTTCGGAAATAGTTTTCTTCAAAACTTCAATAATTGTCTTGATATCCTTCTGAAGTTTATGGAAATTGGTGAATGTCGTATCGATCCTGTAGTCTTCATAGTGTTCCTGAATATTACTCTCGAGTCTGCAAGGAATGTTTGGTTGAATTTTTAGGAAAATGTAAAAACCTATGATGCAAAGTTCTGTAAGTAAGTTTTCTCGACTCCATCTCCCCTACGTGTGGTTTAAAAACATTGGTCAAAATGTTGAATTCATCCAAGCACTGTTTCAGAACCATTAAGAAGACATCTTTTATTTTGCTTTCCAATACCATGGAACTGTAGTTTTCTGGATCTGCAATTAGTCTTTGATGCATTATTATTAGTGGTAGGATTCTCACCGCCAAAATCGAGATCGTCAAAACTTTTAACTTCTTCCACCTGCTCATCATCTTCGTAGGGGATGATGTCGGAATTTGTAGATCCAAGGAAACTTGAACTGGTTAAACTGTGAAACTTCAAGATCTTATCCTGAACCATTTCGTTGCAGTATACAGAAATAATGCGCTAAACAAAAAGTGACAATAAAATTATGAAAATTGCAGAATTTGCTATGGAAACTTATGTTCTGACTTTTTCCTTTCAACATGTCAAGAAAATGTTATCCACCACGATATGATCAAGAAATTCACAATGAGTAAAACTGACAAGGTAAGAATTCCCTCATTTTGCGCCAGGAACAATATTCAATCCTTATTAGCGTTGAGATTTTTTGTAACGTCCTTCTTTCATTTAGCTTTTAACTCTCTTGTGGTTGTCTTTTTTCCTTCATTCTGCGTTTATTATTTACAAATCTTCCATAAGATAGTAAACCCTTTGTCTTTCTGTTTCTTTTCTTTCCCTTCGCTAATTTGATGGCTTCACTGATTAAAAATGATAGTCTTATCGAATGAAGTGGACATCAATTAAAGAAACAACTTGTACGCTATTGCCGATGTTTCGGCCACAATCCGCGGCCTTCTTCAGAGCGACGCCTGAAGCAGGAAATAATGAAAAGGCAATTTAATGCCAACTGTGACTGCAGAGAGGTGATTATCCAGAAATTATTGAAGCATAATGAAACGGCTTCGGTAATAGTTCATCACGTTTCAGCGGCTTTAAGTTCAAGCAAAATAAGAATGTCAAGAATGTGTAGGGGTAGGGGGAGATTTAAGGGTCCGTTTTTTCACTTTTTCGCTGACAACTCGAAAACGGTGCGTCGCACAGAAAATTTATGCATAAGCAAAATGAAAGATGGTTAATTTCCCTACAAAATGGTATATATAAGTTTGCCCCTATCTGTTTTATTTTCCGAGATATCCGCCGGCAAAAATTTTTGAAAAAATTTGTTGAACCCAGACGTATTTTCAGTTTTTCGCTGATAACTCGAAAACGGTGCATCGGACAGAAAATTTATACGAAAGTAAAATGAAAGATGGTTAAATTCCCTACATAACGGTATATATTAGTTTGTCCTTATCTGTTTTAGTTTCCGAGATATCCGTCGGCAAAAATTTTTGAAAAAAGTGGTTTGACGAGACGTATTTTTGGATGATTAAGTACGTACCTACATGTATGATTGTATGTACAGTGGACATCGTTTATTCGGGACACATAAGGCGGTACCCTTTCATTTCCATATTACACACTTTATACAGGGTCCTGCAATAGTGCGTCGGGCTTCCATAGCGCCTAAACCATCCGAGTTAGGAATTTCGTTTTCTGAAAAATTTTGAGGAGGATAAGTCTTTTTTTAAATAGAATGTCCGGTATATTTTAGCACATTTGCAACCCCCTTAGGAGCCTTTATTCATCCCTAAAATATTCCGGCTTTTGAACCTCTGGTTTGGGAGTAAAAAAATAATTTCAAAATGGAAGTTTACATCATACTGCTTAAAAAATCCCCATTTACGCAGGTACAGTTGTTATAAGAAAATAATATGAAGACCTTATTGCAGAGGCTTGAGGACAGCTCTGATTCAATTTTATTTGTAACGCTATTTATTTTCAAAATTTGAGAATTTTGAAGCCATTTTTCTCAACTTCTTCAAATGGAACACCCTGTGTATTTTTAGCTACCGTAATGTAGAATTCATAAAGGAACGTTTTTTGTCCTACAAACATTGGTTATCTTCATTCGTTTTCGAGTTATTCGCAAATATTACAAATATTCTTGCTTGCAGACAATTGTTAAGTATACTTACAAAAAAATAAATGTTCAAAGTGTTCTGTATTTTGGTTCATGAACCATTTAATTGGTTCATGAACCATTTAATTGGTTCTTGAAAAGACATTTCTATAATCTTTAACATTTAGTATAAAAATACCAAAATTTCAAATGAAGTAGTTAGGGAAGGGTAGTGGAAATGTCTTCATGAACAAATTAAATTATTGTTCATAGTACTATACAGTATTAGTCTGAGTTGCAATTTCAGAAGTTAAGATTGTCTGCATACAAGAAAACTTGAAATTTTTCCGAATAACTCGAAAACGGATGAAAATAACCAACATGTTTATATTACAAAAAATGCAGCAGAGAAGCGGCTGGAACCTCCCCATCGCGTGGATCTTTGTATTCTGTGTAGATAGTAGTCAATTCAACAGAATTTTTTTTATCCTTATCGTCTGTAATTTCGCAATTTTCTGACAAATACCGACATCACCTCGTACATCACCCATCACATTGGACAATATGTTCCTTTTAAGGTTAATCTTTTGCCAAATAACTGCCACTTTATGTCATCCACTGTCAGCCTGTTCCCTTTTAATGAGAAAGAATTTTTTCTCTATTTTCCATTGAAATGGCAGAAATTGTAAGTACATTTTTAGAACCAGAATTTGATCGTCTTTCTAAAGGCGACATAAAAAAGGAGGCCTTGTATTTAAAATTTTAAGTTGATATGCTTAAATGGCAGTTCCCGTGGGCCAATTGCTCCCAAAAGCCTTTCAGGTCTTCAACGGGTCACCATGTACCAAATTTCAGCCAAATCGATTCAGTACCTAATTTGGGCTATAATGTGTTTTTACTGTTATTATAAAATTTCGATTTTTTGAACCAAACAGCGCTAAATGCGAATTAATTTTGTCCTATTTAAAACCAAAATTTGAAGACCCTTCTGATGGTGACAATAAATCTTTCAAAAACTTGTTTTTGATGGTTAAATGAATGAGTAATTTTAAATTTGGAAATTGGTGTGCCAAAAGGACACTTTCCGTGAGTCGATGGAATTCAAAATTTGTTCAGCTTTTCGAGGTGTAATACAATCCCTATGTGCAAAATTTCAGTCAAATCGATTCAGGGGCTTGGGCTGTACCGCGATTTTAAAGTCTGATAAAAATCAATTTTTTTTTAATTTTTGGTCAAAAGGGCACTAAGAATGAATACATTTTTAGAAGCAGAATTTGAAGGTCTTTCTTATGGTGGCGTGAAAAATGGGGGTTTGCATTTAAAATTTAAAAGTTGATGTGCCAAAATGGCATTTCCGGTTGCACGATTGGCTCCAAAAGCTTTTCAGATCTAAGTTGGGTTATGAGATGCCTACGTACCAAATTGCAGCCAAATCGGCCCAGTAGTTTTGGCTGTGGCGTGTTTACAAACGTACGTACGAACGTACGTACGTACGAACATACACACAGACACATTTTAAAAACCACTTTTCTGGGTTCCTGAGACCTCAAAACGTGGAGATCTGGTGCTATCTCAAATTCGAAAATTTTAGTGATTGCAGTAACCTCCCATTTTTTTAAAATTGTGATGGGTTTGGGGAGGTTAAAATATTCGCTTATAAATTCTACATTACACTAGCTAAAAATATACAGGGTGTTCCATTTGAAAAAGTTGAGAAAAACAACTTCAAAATTCTCAAATTTTGAAAATTAATTTTGAACCCCCTGTACATAGGGTGACAACTAAAATTGAATCAGAGTTTTCTTCGAACCTCTACAATAAGGTCCTCGTCTTATTTTCTCATAAAAACTGTACCTGCGTAAATGGGGAATTTTTAAGTAGAATGATGTAAACTTTTTTGAAAATATTTTTTTACTCCCAAACCCAGAGATTCACAAGCCGTAATATTTTAGGAATGAATAAAGGCTCCTAAATTGCAAATATGCTAAAATATGCCGGGCATTCCATTTAAAAAAAGACGACTTTTCCTCCTCAAAACTTTTCAGACCAGCCCGTATAATTTAAAATATTTCCCTGAAATGCGCCTTACTACTACTAACTCGGATGGTTTAGGGGCTATGGATGCCCGACGCACTGTTGCAGGACTCTGTATACCCGCTGAACCGAACAAAAATCCATTCTTGCCGGCGAATATCTCGGAAACTAAAACAGATAGGAACAAACTTATATTAACCATTTTGTAGGGAATTTATACCTCTTTCATTTTGCTCTCGCATAAATTTTCTGTGCGACGCACTGTTTCCGAGTTATCAGCGAAAAACTGAAGAAACGGACCTTTAAATCTCCCTCCCACCCCCCGCGGACCCGAAAATCGATGGGACTTTATTTTACGTTGTTCAGGAGACGTACCCCTACACATTCCTGAAACTTTTCGAACTAAGGGCCGATTTCATAATAAAAGTTAAAGCTTCTTTAAAGTTAATGTCGACTTTAAAGGGCATTTTGACGAATCAGGACCAACCTTTGAAATGTTGCTGAGCACACTTTAATTTTAATTATGAAATTGGCCCTCTGTGTTTTAATTCCTCTAATTCGACTTTTTTGGTCTATTTTGCCCGGACAATAGTTTAATAATTGGTTTTTGATTTCCTGTTCTTGTTCTAAATGTCGCCCCGAAGAAGGTCAAATTCTCACTGGAAGATAATTATTGCAACCATGAGTTTCGCCGATTATTATTGTTCCTTTTTTTGCAACGTCCTTTACAAAAAAGCGTTTCACTTCTATTTTTCTTGCTTCCTACATTCTTTATTTCTTGTTAATGCTATCTGACACTTTCCAAATCTTCCATACGTCTTTCTTCTTTTCCATACTTTCTACCTGACTATCGTTTTTACTTTTAGCAGCACTTCCTTGACGCTTTTTCTGAAATACTCTTCATGCCTTCTCCAGATTAAATAAAACGCCATAAAAATGAGACTTTACGGATACAGAGATCACATCTCACTAAATAATTTACGTGAACTAGCTTACATTTTCTGCGTCGCTTAAACTTTCACGGTATCCTTGACGTCAAATTTTGTTGGTCAAACGGCAGAATTCAATTGAAAATGTTAAAAACAGATACGAAAGTGAAAGGCGTATAAATTCATTTTCTATATTTTCTGTTTGTAGCAAAACAAGACTAAAATAATTGAAGTCGTGAAAAAAATTGAAGGCTCAGGAGACACCGACAGCAATTACACAGAACCCCACGAGAAGCCTCCCCATAAACCCAGGAAATCCCTTTTTGCAGCATTGATTAGAAGAAAAAAGATCAAAACCCCGAAAGTCAAAATTGAGACATTTTCCGGAATTAAATATGACCCTGCGGGTTCTGCGGAAAACAATGATTTCCTGAGTAACACCGACTCAGAAGTTAGTATTCTGCTTCAAATTTTCGCAACGTTAACGTATTCTTTTAGCAGTCTTCAATCGGTTCAAAAAGAAAACACGGAAATTTTTTAAAGAAAATTATGAGGAGCTCCAGATCTGCTGGCAGCCAAGAAAGTATGGAGCGGGCATTAGTGCCTAAAGCGTTGGGACTTGGAACTAGCGCTTCCTCTTGCTTTAACTTAAACAACGCACCTGTTGCGTACATTCAGAATTTTATACCCACCACTTATTTGTAAACATTTCCCATTTAATTTTGTGAATTCCTGTTAATTTTTTTTAGACCAAAGCATGATTTGAAACTAATAAACGGTATTAACGAACTGCAAGATATCCTTCAAAATTTACATAAAAGTGAAGATCACTTGGTTAATATTCTGAGGAAATACATCAAGGATGAGAGTTGTCAAAAGCAATTGAGTATGAACCAATTTCTATCCAAAATTTCACTAGTTTTTTAGTGCGAGCTTCCTTCGAATATTTCGCCAACGAGTACGACAGTAAATGTCAAACGAGTGCTTTGGCCGACGATTTGTGGAGACAGCAACTGGAAATGACGAGAGCGCAAGAGAAGAGTTTGCAGAAAAAAATCGTTTTTTTAGTGAAAGAAAACAGAAGGCTGCAATGCGAGATGGAAAATTTATGTCGACAATGCGAAAAATACGTGTCAAGGATTAACTTGCCCCAAAAACGTCTTCAGCAAGCTCGACCTTTTGGCAAAACTTACCTCAAGCATCTTCTGGAGACCAACAAAAAGTTACAAAGCAAAATTAAAGATCTCACAGCCTTACTGGAAGACTTTGAGGAGGAAATGCAACGCTTACAAGAACAAGCAGAAGGTCTTGAAGAAGAGAAGAGAAATATGAAATCGCAAGTGTACAACCTGGAAGGACTGTTGGATCGAACTATTTCTAACGTACAAGTAGAAAAGGCGTTTTTAATCAATCAAGCTCATAATTTTGAGAAAATAATTAAGGAGGGCGCGAACGTTTGTAATTTGATCTTCCAAAACTTTGGATTCTATGAGCGACAAATTAGAGAGCTTGGCATTTCGATTAACTGGACTCGGTTTCAGGTAATTCGGGTTGGATATTTTCGCCAGTGGGACTCCTTGTCGTTCTGTGAAAAAATAGTTAACTTAACCATTGCCAAAAGACATACCCACTTTCTTATTTTCTGTGTCGGAAAGTAGAAGAACTTGATTACGATACTTGTTGCCACGGCCATCATTGTTACAGCCAAAATCACTTCTAATTTTCTAACCAGTAAATATAGCAAAACCAAAGATAATATGGTTAGGAGGTTCCTCAACATTCTGACAGATTACAGCGACATGCTTACAGCTACTGACTCGATTTTAGGATCAAGAGTACCAATTTCCTGAGCTCATCAGCCAGATACGCTTTTCCATTGAAGGACTTGTACCTGGACTAATCTCCGCTTACAGAAATGCCACAAGTGCAGCTAAAGATCTGTAAGATTTTTCCTAGATTTTCCGAATTAAATTGACGAGAAATTTGTCAACAGGGGAAAGCTGCGGGATACAAATACTCGTCTTCAAGAAAATTTATACAAATCGACCAGCGAACTGGATAATCTCAGCAGAAAACTAGAACGAAACGTAAAAGATGGCGATGGCAAAGTATTTGAGCTCAAGTGTTTGAACTTAGAAGAGGAGGTTCGCGTTTTGAAGGACAAAATGGAAAAGACATCGCATGAGAATTTATGCCTGAAAGATCAAGTCGAGCTTCCTTTTATTTACAAAATTTTTGAAAGATTAATTCCAGATCGAATACAAAGATAAATCTATTACGGAAGCAAACGAAACGGTTCACACCTTAGTAGCAGAAAAGCACTCTTTGAAGACGCAGATTGACGATTTTTTAAAAATTATCTTACAAGTCAGAGGCTCGGGGGACGCTCCAAGAGATTTAATGACGAGTCAAGACAAACTGGAATATTTTCGTAGCTCCTGCCTTCAAGTGAGTTTATTTCAGGCAAGAACCAAAGATAATTTAATTCAAGATTCACGCGGACAAGAAATTCCTGGCGGAGAGATGTCACAGTCTGGAAGAGGAAAACCGGTCAATGTACCAAGATCAAGACATGTTTCAGCACGAAATAGGGGCGTTACAAGACGCATTAAACCTGCTCAGCTCAGAAAACGACATCATTAAGAAACAACTGGACACTGAACATCAGACTGTGCTCAGTAAAGTCAATTTAAAAGTCATTATAGAAAATAATCCATATGAACTTCGGAAAAATTATTGGAGGGCTGAATTTCTGTACACACGTTCCTTTGATAGTCCTAAATGAAATGCTAAAAGTCCCCTAAAATCCGAGTGCGGCTTCCGATGATATGCCACCAAGGGTTAAAAATGCTTTTCAATAAATATCTCCTAAAATATTGGCTTTTGGACAAAAGAGGCGGTATACAAAATTGAAGCCCGTCTCATTCTCTTCAAAAAAATTGCTTTCACTTTTTTCGTAGAGTCGACGGTGTGGCCGTAACGAGAAGCAGAAGCAATGCGCGACGCTAGTCTGCGCGCGGCACGTATTTTTTTAGTGAAAATGTTGTTTAGTACGGAAGCGCTGAGGGATCAGCCGGTAGTCTTTTCTTTTCGATTTTTGAATTCTTGACTTTTGTCTCAAGATCTTGACTTTTATCTCAAAATCTTGACTTAATCTCAAGATCCTCACTTTTATCTCAAGATCCTGACTTTTATCTCAAGAATTTCGATTTTGCGCATGCGTGACTCATTGAAATCATTGCATTATTGATTATTTACAGTTTACTTTTTATTGTGCTTTGTAAAAATAAGTCTTCTTGTCTTGAAAATGTATATCAATGCGATGTGCATCCCTGTAAAGTGTAAATGTTAATTCACCGTGAACGATTTGTACATTGGCTTGGTGGCTTTCGGTACAGATTTAATCCGCATCTAGTAGCACTGCCGAAGCGTATGATAAGGAAATCGTGCGGGGGTGTCAGTTTCAGGGTGATTACTGATTCCTCCAAGTCATTTTTTTATACCATTGATGGAAAGTTATTGAATGGCTAGAACTTCAAGCAACACTTAGTCGAAACTTCGAGTTTCAACCCCTAATTTCCACTTCATCTGTCCAATCTTGCAGATATTATCGAAATATGATCTGTGTGTGTCGGGTTTCAGACCTCCACGTGCAACATATACTTGGGAAGTTTTTATATTTTTGTGATTTTCAACGTCAAATTTTCATCCCCCAAAATTGATATCTAGTCACCTTAACAGATTTGTACGTCAAAAGCGCATAGCAAGTTTCAGTAGGGTACCTCCAATACTTCTCGAGTTATTGCAATTAATAATTTTTTCTGTTATATGGCCCAAAAGCAATCCCCGCCGCCGCTGGTCAAGATCTTGAGATAAATTTTTGTAGGTTATGATCCATAATCACTGTCCGGTGTTATCTTGAGATAAAAGTCAAGATCTTGAGATAAAAGTCAAGATCTTGAGATAAAGTCAAGGTCTTAAGATAAAAGTCAAGATCTTGAGATAAAAGTGAAGATCTTGAGATTAAGTCAAGATTTTGAGATAAAAGTCAAGATTTTGAGATAAAAGTCAAGATCTTGAGATAAAAGTCAAGAATTCAAAAATCGAAAAGAAAAGACTACCGACGGATCCCTCAACGATTCCGTAGTTTAGAGATTTTCATTGGCTTTTTTATAATATTTCATTAATATGCAACTAAGTACGTGGAATGGAGAAGGTATTTTAATTTTTTTTACACTTTTTCGATTTGCTATTGTCGCTTTTTGATTTTACATGGAAATTTTCATCAAATTCGCTTCTTAAGCCAGTTAACGGTACTTTACATTTTTATCTTAAACAGTGAGCAGCGTATTCGTGAATATCTTCCGTGCATAAATATACCTGTAAAGTGGAAAAGTTCGTCTATAATGCCCTTAAAGCAGGCTTCTGCGCCGAACAACTCTGCCACTATTCCAGTTATTTTAGCATTTTTTTAGGAAAACTCCTCAGGGGGCTGAAATTTTGCAAACAGGTTCCCCTTATAGTTCTAAACGAAATACTAAAAGTCCCCTAAAATCCCAGTGCCGCTTCCCATGAAAATCACTAAACAACATTTGTACTAAAAAATAACGCGACGCGCATTCCTTTTGCTTCGCGTTACGGCCAAACCGTCAACTCTACGAAAAAAGTGAATAGTAACTTTTTTGTAGAGCATGAAACGGGCTTCAATTTTGTATACCCCCTCTATTGTCCCAAAGCCAATATGTTAGGAGATATTTGTTGGAAAACATTTTTAACAGTTCTTGGAGGCATACGAAGTGGCATATCATCGGAAGCTGAACACGAATTCTAGGGAACTTTTAGCATTTCATTGAGGACTATGAATGAATGTGTGTGCAAAAATTCAGCCCTCTGATAGTTTTTCCGTAGTCAAATTCTATAATAACTGGACTATTAATTACTTCAACGTTAATTGCGATCTTTGGCAGGTCTGCAAAGCGAGCGAATTAAATATCTGGAAGAGAAAAACATGCTAAAAGCTATATTCCAACATCTAAAACTGGAAGTTTCCCGCGTCCAGCAACTTGAAGGAGCTGTGGCTGACATGAGTAAAGAAACGAGTCGCTTAGCTGTTAGTTTAAACTTTATTAATTTACTTGAACAAATTTTTAACGTTTCGTCTTAAAGTTAATTGCAGAGTTTAACAAACAGTTAGGAGAGCAGCTTAAAAGCGAGGTGGAGATGAAAGACAACGCAATCGTTGAACTGCGACAAAGTTTGGAAAAATTGAGTCATCTGCAGCAGGATAACGACAAGGAGAAGGTTACTCTCTGCGCACAACTTACGGAAATAGCCACCGTGAAGGAAAAGCTTAGCGACTGCTTAGAGATGGAGGTCAAAAAGAATTTAGAGCTTGGCGATTGTAACAAACAATTAGAATTCAACACCAAGAGTCAAGTAATGCGGAAATTGGTGTTAGTAGAACTTATTGTAAAAATTTCAATGTTTAGATTAAGCTTTTTGAGGAGATGCAGAAGAATGAAAGAGCCGCGCTTAAGGAGCTGCTGAAGGATTTCAAGAGTCTTATAAAACAGCGGGATACATTGTTAAAGCTACAGGAGCATACCAAGAAAAAAGTATGAAGGTTATCTCACTCATCTCTCTAGTGAATCTTTTCTTAAATGACAACAAAAGCGAATGATTTTTTTCCATAATAAATAGTTATTTATTTATCAAGGCAGGGAAGTTCAATCTTTTTATGACGAATACGGGAATTATTTGCCCAGGTGCAGTCGAGGCATAAAAAGGAACTTCAGCGATGAGATAAATATATTTACGAAAATTTAAAACAAAAAAATATTTTTCGCCGGTATTCATTAAAAGCGCATTTTTACTGCCTCTTTTGCGGCAGAAAAAGTCGATTTTTCACTGCCGGCGGAAGTAAAAATCGACTTTTACTGCCGCACACGCTTCATTTCTTATCCCATCCCTTCCCGGTGCTTTCTCATTTTTCAGTTTTTCTATCTGCCTCTTCACTTCCTTTTTTGTTATTTCGGTACTTTCTCTCCATCTTCTTCTGCCCCTTCTTTTTCTTCTTCTCCCTCTAGCAACTCTACAAAATGCTTTCTCCATTTCCCTATCTATACCTTTCCCATTCCATCTTCTTTCCTTCTTTTCCTCTCTTGGTTTATGTATTTCCACGCGTCTTTTTCTGTTTTTATACCTCTTATCTTTTGTTCTTCTTCTTCCTTCATTTGTTTCTTTCCTTCGCTGCATTTCTTCTTGTAATCTTCCTTGGCTCTTAAGTATTCTTGCACAATAAATACAGTTGAAACAAATCGGAACGCTCAGCTGTGTAATAAGGACTTTGATCTTGGTTAGAAATACTTCAATACTTAAATCCAAAACGTAATTTTGTTTTCTAAAGTCAAAAACATATTATAGGTATTACTATTATGTTACTAACGTGTTTGAACACTTGTATTGGGTTGCAAAACAAAATTATAACTTTGTAGTTATTCTGTAGTTATTCTGAAGTAATAAAATCGGTTATTTAGATCCTCGACATGGAAAAACACGTTGTTGAACTACAGAAGAATTTGGACTCAGTCATTGCGCTAAACAACGACAAAGAAATAGAGCTAAAGCAATTGCTAGAAAAATTGCAAGAACAAGACGGATTAATCAAAAAACTAGAAGAAAAATACAAACACTGCAACTCAAAATACGACAAGAACATCCACAAGTTTGAAAAACTTATAGCACAAACAAGAGGAGAAAAGGACGAATTGGAATCTACCGTGACTTATTTGAAGACTAATATACAAAAAGCAAACAGTGACTTAAACCAAGCCCGGCAGAATGAAGCGGTTTGAACTTTTCTTCTCGAAATCATGAACTAGTTATTACTTGCAGGAGTGCGTGAACAAATTAAATTTAAAAATGACTGAGTTATCTACAATCGAAGCGGAATTGATAAAGTACAAAGATGAAGTGAAATCTTTGAATCAAGATAATGGAAAACTCAACATGGAACTGGATTATCTTCGAAAGTTGTCCGAAAAGCAATCAGCAGGTAGATATTTAAAAGCTAAGTGTAGCTATTTATCCTGATCTAGATTTGGAAAATACGCTAAATCAGAATTCCACAAAAGACTCCTTCTACCAAGAAGCCAAATGTACATTATTGGGGAAGCAGTTTGAAGTTGACCATCAGAAAAATGTGATTTTGTAAGAAAATGTAACGATAAATACAACGATTTTGTTTCAGATTATTTGCGAAAGAGAAAATCAACTGAGATGTCTGGATCAGGAGCTATCAGAGCTAAAAAAACAGAACCAAGACCTCAATAAAATACTGATAGGTTATGAAGATCAACTAATGTAATTTTTTGTAGAATATAAGTATTGATTAAGACCGAAATCTGCCAAGTATTCTCATTTCGGGCTTAATTTTTTGTAGTGCCATTATTGAAACCATATTTTCAGTCATTTGCCAAACCTAGAAAGAGTTAATCTCAAACTGGAGAATGACCTTCACAACCTAGAAGAAGTACACAAAGCGACAGTAGAAGAGCTTGCTACTGCACGTTTCGAATTAAACAACTTCTCCAAACAACTAAGTTCTATATCTAAATGTTCTGAAGATGAAAAATCCTTCTATAAATGTCAAGCACAAAGTTTGTTGGCGTATGTATTACAGTCATTAATTCCTAGACCATTCAGTATATTTTAGGGAGTACAACGAAGAAAAACAAAGTATACAGCGTGAAATTAGCAGCATTTCTATGCAGTTGCATGAAGTGACTCAAAACTTGCACAGTGAAAAGTTGCGCTTTGAAGAAATCTCCACATCTCATGAAGAGCTCAAAAAACGGTACCACCTGTTAAAAGACAATATAAGTGCTGAAATCAATTCACACAAAATGACTTGCCGCAAAATGGGTGAATTGGAGGAAATAATAAAAAGCGTGGAAGCAGAACGGGTATACCTATAAAAACTACTAGTATTCTTTAATAAATAAATATGGAATTCTTCAAAGGATGAGCTGCAACAGCAAATTCACATGCTTGTAATGGAAGTAAACGATGAAAAAGCTGCAAATCTTTCGCTAACGAAGGAAAATGAAAAATTGCACACCATATTAGAGCAGGGCCGTCAACAATACAACGCAGTGTTATCGAGAAATGCGTTATTAGAAAAAGAGGTACTTATCTTTATTTCTAGTTCAAAATTAAAGCCACTTTTGGATCAATTCTATGTAGTTGAGAGAGTCAAAATACGAGTTGGACAACAAATTTCGATCGAAAGAGATGTGTGCGGCTGAAGCTAATAAGAGCTTGATGGATTTGCACGAAAGAACATTTGAATTAGAAGCGGCTAAAGTAATACTTCGTTAATCTATGCACAGACAATTATTCTCACGATTGTTCTAGGAAACTATTGATGGCTTAAGAAAGGAATTACATGAAAGTCAAAAAGCACTATTCGATTTAAGGGAAGAATTTTTCAAATTACAACAGCAAGTGACGGGTTTAGAATTTAAAAAGTGAGTATGTTTTTTACATCATATTAACAGAAAAGGCCACTAAGTTTTCACCTCGGTTTTCACTAAAACTTATAACCAGTAAAAATCCCCTTTACAAACCTACAGAAAAAAGTCTGAAACCACAACCCCCGCGTTCGTTAATATGCGACGAGACTTTACATTTCAAACGAGGGGTCGTCCCTTTTTCCCATTTACGATTTTGCTAACGTCAGTGATGATGTGAACAGTTGCTCCTCTCCAATCAAAAATTGACCTATTCTTCATTCAGAGGTTTGCCCCTTTTTTCACCTTATTTGACTATACTACGACACTATCACAGTAATTACGATTAGCTCCTTTTTATGTGTACAAGATTTCTCGAAAACTGCTGAACTGATTTTAATGAAATTTGGAACGGGTTAATTTTCTTGCCGATCCGCAAACGCCAGGTGCCTTTTTGCCACATCAACTATGAAATTTGTTTCTTATCAGACATGAAAGGTCTTCAAATTCTGCATCTAGAAAGCATTCACACTTAGCGCCTCTTTGGCACAAAATCTAAAATTTCAAAATTTCGAATAAATAACACGCTACAGCCCAAACTACTGGATCGATTTGGCTGAAATCTGGTAAGTAGATATACCGTTACCAGCCGAAGAGTTCACTGAATTTTGGTGGCAATCGGCGAATGGCAAGTGCCATTTTGGCATATCAACTTTGAAATTTTAATAATAAACCCCCATTTTCTTTATCAGCACACGAATTGTCTTCAAATGTCATTTCCAAAAGTGTCCTCAAACCTAGTGCCCTTTTGCCAAAAAATCCCAGAAAACGTTTTAAGGTTGATGACAATAATAACAAGTGCCACCTTTTGTTTTATCAACACGTGAAAGGTGTTCAAAGTTTGTTTCCAAAAATACATTCAACTTAGTGCCCTTTTTACAGTAAATAATAAAAAAATTAAAAAAACTCCCGAAACACTTAGATTTATAGGTAAGTCGGTAATACGATTGGATCATTCACCAATAAGTGGGGAGGTTCTAGCCGCTTCCCTAGCTGCCATTTTTTTTAATAGAAAAGTTAAATTCTGGTCGATAATAGAGACGTGGTCGATAATAGGGGCATTTGCCTTACTTGTGCATGTGCATTTAGCTGTAGGTACCTACATACATACATATGTACAGTATAGAAAGGAGCAAATGTCCACCCGGGAAGGCGGGGGCCAACCACTGCATGCCTGGTCCGCTGCAGCTACAATTCGAAGTAGGAGAGGGAAATACCTATCGATCGGTTTTTCAGGTAATTATTATTAAATAGTGTATTCAAGGAAGGCGCATGCAAAGTTTTAAACGTCTAGCGCGTTTTCTAACAAAAAAAATGGGGTTCAAAAAAAGGGTCTCACTGTTACCCTCCTTCTCCTAAATAACACTGGACTAAAGTACCTTTTGATCCCTGGTGTGTTGTTGCCCTCGCCTGCGGCTCGGGCGCCAAATCACACTGCGAGATCAAAAAAGACACTTTAGTCCCCCCTTGATATTATATAATATACTATTTTTCCACGAGGAGAATTAATTTTTCTCCGCTTTCACGACGGTTTCTTCGCTTCTTCTCAAAAAAAAGTAAGAAGTTGTGGCGCGCGCAGTGGCTCCAGAACTACCAACCGTTGTCATAAGGAAAACAGAATACACTGGTGTTTTAAATAAGCAAAACGACCGAAATGGATAATTAACGAAATGTAAATGAAAACAAAGTTAAATATAAGTTAAAAGTCAATGAATTTAGATTCAGTCCCACAACGAATCAAACTAAAAAAGGTCCTAACACATCACTGCCACCCTCTTTTTTCCAGGGTGGAACAGATACACAAATTAGAAAATACACAAAAATAGGGAGGTAAATAGAAAACCGCAATCAGATGATGTATTTTAGAATGACTACGGTTTGCTTCGCCATGGAAATTGGGTCGCGTGGATTCCGGACAAACATTAGTTTTTGCTAACAACTTAAAATTACAATACCTAATTTTTAAGGGTTTTTTCATAATGGGTTTTCTTTTCTCTGACACAAAATCTGGTATTGAGGTTTAATAGGTGAGCAGAGCAGATATACAGTGCGAAATTGGCTGTGGAATATTTCAAATAAAAAATTCTTATTGGGTCATCTTTTGCTAAAATCCTCGGACAGGTCGATTTTTTCTTCCACTTCCGGTTTAACCGGAAATGGCCCTAATTTTGTTTTTTTTTCTGGAAACGCTTTCGGGAATTACGATTTTTTCTGAATTAAAAACATGTTTTGTACTTGCCCCGAAAGTCAAGTCACCTTAGTCACCTTAGATTTTCAAAAACATCGAAGAAATCGGTGAAAAATTAAGATTTTCGAAAAACGCAGTTAGTTCATTTTCAGATTTCTTTTGTGTTTCTTATCAAATTTTTTCATTCTTCACATTTTGTAAAAATTTCAAACTTAAGTAAAAAGAAAGTGTCATTGGGCAGATGAAACTGCACCAAAAAAATGAAGTAGACTAAATTTTTTACCGATTTCTTCGATGTTTTTGAAAATCTAGTGGCAGTGACTTCACTTCCAGGCTTATAAAACATGTTTCTAACTCAGAAGAAAGCGCAGTTCCAAGTTTCCATTCGCACTGTAATTATTTTCTTAGAAATATACCGGGTGTTTCAAAATTGGTGTCACCGGCTGATATATTAAAAAGTATGAAAGTTACCGATTTGAAAGTTTGTCAGTGACAGACAAATTCTGATTTAGAGAAGGTAATACAATATTTTTTCCACCTGAAATCAACCAAATTTTATTTTATTATAATAAAAAATATATTTTTGTAAACGGATTCTGAATCTACTAATTTTTCCGAGTCAGAGACATGTATCATACTTGACCGGAAGTGCAGTCACGGCCACCCTAGATTTTCAAAAACATCGAAAAAATCAGTGAAAAATGAAGATTTTTAAAAAACTTGCAAATTCAATTGTGCAATTATTACATTTTTCTTAATTCATTTTTCGATTTTTACAAATTGTGGAAAATTAAGAAATATGGACAATCGAAAAAACAATAAATGAAAGGTAATTGCGCAGTTGCATTTGTGTCAAAAAAATAAAGTTTTTGAAAATCTAGGGTGGTCCTGATTGCATTTTCGGTCAAATGTGACACGTTTCTGACTCAAAAAAATTCGTAATTCCGAATCCGTTGAGAAAAATTTATAGTTCTACCCTCGGTTCTACCTAAAAAAATAATACTCGGGTCATTTCCCGTTAAACCGAAAGTAGGAAAAATCATTACTAACTTCCCTAAATCGGTATTTTCCTACTATTGACGTCTGCAAAATTTCAAATGGGTAACTTTTTTGAAACACCCGCCGGTATACCCCGGAAGTAAAATTAAACAATAATTTTTGATACCTACCAATAGTAGGCGTAGGAATATGACCGACCAAAATGTAGGACTAGGCCCGTTAAGAATTTTAACCGTAGTGTTACAGAATGACCTCTAAACAATCATAAACAAAACATAAAAACAAATATTTATTCGAAAACCTCCCTTTTATTGGAAATACCTGTCTCTACTGAAAAAGTGATGACGTTTATTTCAGTATAGGTAGGTACCTAAGTCCGTTGTGTTATTAAATTGTAACGAAAAGTTAATAAAGTTAATAAAATATTGATGCGGGACGGTTCGAAAAAAGAAAGTATGGCTACGACGGATTTTTAAAAGTGGCCAAGACTACAAATTTCAATATGCGCCTTGTCTCGGGTTAAATTCAACAGAAAGCTCGTATTTACCTGAAGCTATATTTCCCCCTCCTACTTCGAGTTGTAGCTGCAGCGGACCAGGGGACATGCAGTGGTTAGCCCCCACCTTCGCGAGTGGGCATTTGCTCTTTTCTAGACTGTACATGTACAAAAAAAAATACTTACCTTCCATTGTTTTAGTTGTGAACTCACTTTACAATTACACGAGACTCGAGGAAAATTGGAGACCGAACGAAGTCTTTACAAGGAACTTAAATCAGAACAATCCCAATCTAATCAATTTTTGGAGGAAGAGGAAGAGCTACAAGAAGACTACGAAAGAGAAGAGGAACCTGTGGTGCCACCTTGCGGCAATTAGACGCGACATCCGTATTTTGCAATTACACGTGCCTGTTTTACCGTCTGGACGTCAAATGAACTGTCAATTGTTGTTGTCAAATCAAACTAACCTCTAAAGTGTAATTTGAAATTTATTTTATTACTTATCGTCGTGACTTTGTAAAATAATAACAGAAGTTTTAACTGAATTATTTAGGTATGGTAATATTTTTTCAGTCTATCGCATTGTTATTTTGGCATTTCAGATGGATTTAATTTCCTCCGGCCAGTTCCACGGTTATGAAAACATTCTGGATCAAATCAATCGTGAACATGAAAAAACCGAAAAACTAAAGTTACAATTAAAAAAAGAAAACGACCGAATTATTGCACTTAAGTTTAGTTTGCGCCAAGTCAAGGAAAAGATTACATCTGCGAGTGTTAAAATTTTTAATGATCTTTCGGAAGTTAACGAACTGTATTGTAATGAATTAAGATATTGTGACCTACCGTCGCTTGCAAAAAACGAAAACTGCAAATTCTATTTGGTGGAAATAATAGTTACAAAGTCCCTACTTGAAAAATTTCTTCCAATGGAGTGGCAGTTAAACATCAATGTTAGCTCCAAAACTAACTGCATTAATTCTGTTATTCCTCTCCGCAATAAACCATCAATTTATGAAGTAATTCCAGTACCAAGTGATATAAAGGAATGTGTGGTGAATATTTTTTTGTCCCAAAATATAAATGGTATTTGGAATGTTATTGATTTAAATTCAATTAATGTTGATATTTCATATCATTTTCAAACGCTAAAACATAGAAAGAACAGGCATCAAAATTTAGATGAAAAGTTGCAAAGCATTTCAAAGCTCTATCCTAAGGCTAGTTCCAATTTGATGAATTATTTAGAAATGGAATTAATTTGCAACTTCTCAAGTAGCAAAGATTTTGTTACTAACTTTGTTAAGAATTCTTACCATAAGCTGGATTTAGAAATCATTTCTGAATTTTGTAATGATGACAAACTGCTCGTAGACTTCCACTTTTATTTATTTGATAAAAAGGTTACCGTGTTTTATAACAAATCTTCAAAATTGTTAAAAATTAATTGCCCAATGGAGAATGCCGTATTGGTGAAGAAGTTTTTCGTTCAGTTTTCCCCAATAAATGTTGAAGGAGTCAAGTCGAAATTGAAGGTACATTTATTTTCTGTGATTTTTCTGTAACAGGTCTTGATAGAATGCTCTTTTATTTATTTTAGGAACTCAATCGTGAAAGGAGAGCTCTTGGCGACAGTGAAGATATCCTTCCATTTTACAAAAAGGCACGAAAATTGTGGCTGTAATTTGTACTAAATTAATAAATGATTTCAACTATTATGTCTTAATACTCTGATTTTTGTTCTTCTCTCCTGTGCATATATGTATGTCTCTATTTCTTTCCCTTATCACTACATTATTTATCCATCTGCTTTGTTCTCCGCTTTCATCCCTTGCGTATCCGTTCGTCTTGTTTTCCTTCCTTCTTCCTTTTATCTTTTTCTCTTTTCAGCACAGTCTCCTCTTTCCTCATTCTATTCTCGTATTTCACCGCCCTTTTTCCTGCCTCTACTCCCAACTCACTCCTTTTCGTTTTTTCTCTTATTATATAGGGTGTCCCATAAAAAACCGGTCAAAATATTTGTGGGAATAATTTAGCAATTTCTTAACCGAATTTAATCTGGAATACCTACTCCATTAGAAGGTGGTGCGAGCGTTCTGAAACACCCTGTATAATTTCTGCAGTCTAAGTCCTATATGTCTCTCAAGACAAGGGCTAGGTATACCATCGTGATCACAAAAAACGAGTACAGTGACGTGACTTTAGACACACGTTTTTCCATCTAAAATGTTAGAAAACGCTTGTGATGTCTAAAGTCATTCGCTTTACTCGTTTATTCTGATCGCGATGATATTAGATCGGAAGAGTTTTTGTTCGCATCTTATTAATTTTTTGATTTGTTATCAAAAACAAGTATAGGAATACCTGCATACATTGCACATCACAGTAGGGGATGAATCCCTACAAGTGCCTACTTAATTCCTTAGCAGAAACCCCTTACGTTACGCAGCTTTAAATTTATTTCGATTTAAGATTAAACACCATTGTATTCTGTTAGATTTCGTAGTTATATTAAGTTATTAATTATTATTGTTTAGTTTGTGAAACTTGTTTCTAACTTAGGTCAATTTTGATATACGGGGTGGTGCTTTTTTCGATTCCCACTATTAGGTTCTCGGAAACCATAAGAGTTAGAAAATCGGTTAAATTAGAAAAAAGTTGCGCTTTCTTGGGGTGATTAAGAATCTGTAATGAATTCTCCAATATCTTCATTCGTTCCTGATTTGCCTGAAAAAACTGAGAACCATACTTTTAACCTCCCCAACTCCATCACAATTTTAAAAAAATGGGAGGTTACTGCAATCACTAAAATGTTTGAATTTGAGATAGCACCAGATCTTCACGTTTTGGGGTCTCAGGAACCCAAAAAAGCGGTTTTCAAAATGTGTCTGTGTGTGTGTACGTACGTTTGTACGTACGTATGTATGTACGTTTGTAAACACGCCACAGCCAAAACTACTAGACCGATTTAGCTGAAATTTGGTGCGTAGGCATCTCATAACCCAACTTAGATCTGAAAAGCTTTTGGAGCCAATCGCGCAACTAGAAATGCCATTTTGGCACATCAACTTTTAAATTTTAAATCCATCTCTTATGACGTGAAAACAATTGAATTCAACGGTAATAAAATGCGTCTTGGCATGGTGTGACTCAAGCTTTGACATATTTTATCAAAAAAGTCCACATCGGTTACATTTTTGAACAGCTAATTTTTTTGCGTATCCGGTGGTGTTAAAATCCAATATGGCGGATATATAAAAGCAAAAGTTGACTGTCGTTGCTCAAAATCTAAAAGAAATGGATAATTTCTGTCAACATCCCTCAATAATTGACAGTATTTTCATATACCTATAATGCAACAAGTGATTTAACATTTTCCGGAAATTTTCGAGTTGTAGACACGAACGCTTGTTGGTCATTTTTGAATCCAACAAGCATGAGCTATCGGAACGAAGAAAATTTCCTGAAATTGTAAAATCAAGAGTTGAATTGGGTTAGACAATTCCAACTAGAATTAGGACGAGAATGACGTCACTCTAACAAATGGTATTTCCTTTTATAAAATACCCTAGTCAAATTGTCAGGATAATAAATCAGGAAAAACGAAAGAAGATACTGCAGAATTCTTTACAGATTCTTAATCACCTACTTTTCCCTAATTTAACCGATTTTCTAACTCTTATGGTTTCCGAGACAGTAATAGTGGGAAACGAAAACGCACCACCTTGTATACAGGGTGTTTCCGAAACATGTGTAAGTACAATTATTCCTACCGTAGATTTCCCAAACAAAAACTAGTCAAAAACTTCCTATGAGCATGGGTGCGATTTTGCCTCCTACGGGAACTATAGGTCGTTTCGTAAGGGGAGGTGGAAAACATGTTTTTTTTAATGCATGAATTCACATTTTTATTGATTGTAAAAAAAGAGCAATAAAAGTTTGTTTAAGAAATGCTATACATCTAAAACGAAGTAAATAATGTTTCATAAGCTATTGATGTAGATTTTGAACTGAAAATACCACATGCACATGTCGGTAATTATTGAATGTTCTCCTCGATTTCATAATAAAAGTTAAAGTCCTTTACAGTTAAAATCGCCTTTAATGGAGATTTTGACCAATCAGTAGCAGCCGCTTTGGTACGTTGCTAGGCAAATATTTAAGGGACACTTTAATTTTGATTATGAAATCGGGGGTAAAGGGCCGGTTTTTTCATCTCATGTTAACTTTGAGGTGTGTCTTCTTAGTTTCCATTGTGACAACAATTTGTTTCTATGGAAATAACCTCATGTTAAATTTAACATGAGATGAAAAACCGTCCCCAAGTTGATCTGCCAAATTGCGATATCGTAGGCTAAGCGGTTTTTAAAATATTAAAAAAAAAACATGTTTTCGACCTCCCCTCACGAGACGGCCTGGCTTAGTTACCATACGAGGGGGGAGCCGCAGGAGAAATCTGGTGCACAGGTGCTAGGAAATCTTGGGGAAATCCGAGAAAATCTGAGGAATTTTTCGAAAAAAGAATTCCGGGAAATCCGAGGAAATCTTGAGGAAATCCGAGGAAAGCTTGGGAAATCTGAGGAAATTGGAAAAATCTGAGGAAATCTTGGGGAAATCTGAGGCAATCTGTTTAAATCTGAGGAAATCTGGGGAAATCTTGCCCAAAGGAAATCTAGTGTACAAAATTTTCGACCGCGACTCACCCTTCGTTCCCCTAGGAGGCAAAATCCGACCCACGCTCATAAGAACTTTTTGACTTGTTTTTGTTTGGGGAATCCAAATGGGCCTATACAGCGATTTTTTTTTATTAGTGAATATCAATCTACATTAAAAATAAAAATACCCGTATTTTTTTATTTTGGAATATTCCCATTAGTAGACCTCTAAAAAAATGTTGAAAATTTGAAGAAATCTGAGCCTGATCAAACGCAGGCGAGTAGGCGGGGATAGTGACGTAAAGTGGTAAGATCCAGTCACCTTGTAAGCGCGATTGCTTTGCCAATCCCGATTGTTGAATAGTATACGTCACGCGCTTCACTCTCGGTGCCGAACCAATAGCAAATGAGGTCAATAGCCAGGCAAGTTGGTTCCGTTTGAATGCAAAATGAATTTCGCAACACTTTGAATTAATTTTTTAAAGTCAGGATTTACATTATTAGGGTTGCAGTTTTGTCGTGACAATTAAGAATAATTTTTAGTAATGGCCTGAACATAACGGATTCTTGAATTTCCACAAAACTGTATAGGCCCAGGTAGGTACATACATACCTACCCGTACCTGTAATTTATTAAGTCAATTTTGCATTCTCGCACTTACGTTAAGGTAATCATAAATTTTATGGAGACGCCTCAATTAATGAATATTAAGTGGCTAACTATACCTACATAGCTACAACTATAACTATACCCTTAGAAACCTCTCTGTGATTTAAATTTATTGTTATTTGAGTGGACAATTCTGATTAATTTTATCATCATGCTAGACGCATAATGCAATTAAGTAGCCACCATAACATAACGACACATCGCTGTGGTTCTGCATGGTGGTTAAAACATTTAAAATAGAAGCAGTGGCAGTCCGTTGGTGAACTTCAAGTGAGTTGGACTCGTGGTCCGTTGGTTTTTAAATAGATACAACGTGACGGACACACGCTTGTGAAGGTTGTGCAAAATTTTAGACGAATTTAATTTTTGGCCCCTTTAAGTACTTAAACTTTGGTTACTAGTGCCAACATGAAAAGGATTTTTGTATTCTTACTAGGATTTTATTTTTGTAAGTATCCCTTCCAATTTAGACTATTTATTCAATTCAAAACAATAATCATCCCCTCGTCAGTGTTGATTTCCTCTCTTTAATGAAAGTATTCATGGTACCTAATTAGTTTTCCTGAAAAATTTGTAACAGGACGCTCTAAGACACCTACACTTATATAATGTTTTAATATAAAATGTTCTCTTTTTATTTTTAACTCAATGACTTTTCTAGATTGATTTATTATGTTCTTATTAACCGATTAAAATAATAATAAATTGGCCTCATTCTTAAATTCTATTTTAGTTTTTCACAAGAAAATACCGATCAGCCATCGTGCAATTAATTTAACGGCTATGTTAATAGATAGGTGTTTTTCTTAATTGTTTTATTTTTTAAGCAGGTACCAGAATTGAAAGCAAAAAACTCTTTTACGGTTAAAACCATTCCCCATTTCCGTTGAAGTGGCACGTGCCATTGTTTTATAATATACCCTATGTTTCGTGAAGCGAGTTCCGGAAGATAATCCAAGACCTACCTTCCCTTTCTCGCACGTTCTGTGGGTTATATTACCTATAGACGCAACAGATGTCCGGAAAATCACTAAAGCGTAACATTATTCACGGTGTTGAATTTTAAAAAGTTCGTTGTTTTACCTACTTATGAGTGAGGGTTGAAATATAGGTCCTCATTTTAAACAATGATAAAAGTATTAATATAATTTTTCAATAAAGTATAGAGGGTGTAAGAGAAACATACGGAAATATTTTAACCACGTATTATCCGAAAAAATACATGACAAAAATTCCCGAGAAAGTTCTTCCAAAGGTCATTAATAACGGAGGGCAAAGTGGAGGGATGGGATAACGGTTTTTTTAGAATAACTTCGGAAATGATTTTAATTAATAAATTATTTTTTGGCTATACGTTTATTATTAGGCACAAACAAAAATTTCACCAAAAACGACAAAGAGGAAAATGTTTTTTCATATACAGGATGTCCCAGAACTCGCGTATAAGCCGGTAATGGTAGATTCCTGAACTCAATCTAAGACAAATTTTCCTCTACAAAAATTGAGAGGGTCCTATAGTTTTCAAATGGGAAGCAATTGAAGTCCGCCAATCAAAATGTTTCCCTAAACAGTAAGGTAAAAAATATGAAGATGCATAAGCTGTTGCTGGGATACAAAAAAAATTAAAAACACAACAATGAATCAAGTCAACAATAGATATAACGAGAATCTAGATCTGTCACTTTGACAAAAATTATTATTCTTTTACAAGCTTGTCCAAAGTTTGAAAAACGAATAGGAAAACCCAAACGTGTGACCTTTAACAGGGTTAGACGATCCAAATTGTAGCCAAAGACTGCGTAGTAGTAAACAACGACTTTTTTGGTCCCAAGACTGCAATACCTTTTCTTCATTTATTGTTGATGTAAACATTTTTGTCAAAGTATCCCAGCAACAGCATAATTATGCATCTTCATATTTTTTACCTTAATGTTTAATTAAGAGAAACATTCTGATTGGCGCACTTCAATTGCTCCCCATTTGAAAACTATAGGACCCTCGCAATTTTTGTAGAGGAAAATTCGTCTTAGATTGTGTTCAGGAATCTACCATTACCGGCTTATACGCGAGTTCTGGGACACCCTGTATACAATAGCAGGTGTGTACTTAGGGGAGCGTGAGCCAGGTTGAGATAAAAACGGCGTTTAATTTTTTGTTAGGGTGAATGTAGTATTAAATGATCCTAAATAAAAAAAATATATGAAAATAGTTTCATTGTGGTCCGGTAGTGGACCACAACAAGACAGCTTATTAATAATTGAAAAACCTTTTAATTTTGAAATGTTTATTAATGGAAGTGAACTTAACGAACATTAAAAGGGAAAAAAATTGCTTTGAAATTGAAAAATTGAACTTTGTTCTTTGATATCGGTGCCATTGCGAGTTTGGGCCATATCTCCTGGATCTTTTTTCAGGGTGTCCGGAAGTAACAATGAAATATCTCGGGGGATGATTCTACAGCTCAAAATATGAAAAAATGGTCCTATAAACGTGTCAGGAAGTTGCGGCCCTCTGAGTGGGACCCCTAAAATTCGATTTTTATTGAATAAATCAGGAACCGTTTGAGTTGCAGAGTGGAATTTTTGCACATTATCTAACATCTTTTTCAAGCCGATTCAACTTAAAATTTGTTAAAATAAAACAATTAAACATGCACGTCTTCATAGCTCATTGTTATTGACGAAGAGAATACCTTCAATCAGTAAAAAAGCAGAGGGATGCTAATTCACACATTTGTAAGAATTTTTTCCCGCTTCCGGTTTAACTCGAAATAATCCAAATTTTGTTTCTTCAAATGGGAACTTACATTTTTTTCAACGGATTCAGAATCTAACAATTAAAGTTCAAACTATGCGTGTCAAGCTATGTTGACCGGAAGTGCAGTCACAGTCATCTCAGATTTTCAAAAACATAGAAGAAATCGGTGAAAAATCTAGATTTTTGAAAAATAAAAAATACATAATTTTTGACGCAGATTCGACTGGATAATTAAATTTAGTAGTTAAATTCATTTCGCAATTTTGATAGATTGAACCTAAAATTGGGAAAATCTGAAACAGAAAAAATTTATTTTTCATGGCGCAGTTGAATTTGTATCGAGAAAGTAAAGCTTTGGAGTTTGCACTGAGATCTTCGATGTTTATGAAAATCTTGAGTGGTCGTGATTGCACAGGTAAAATGTGATACTATTTTAATTTAAAGAAATTCGTAGATTCCGAGTCCGCGTTGAGAAAAATGTATAGTCGGGGAGGCAGCGACAGAAATATTCGGCCGATTTCATTAACATTCTTTTCCACATTATTCGTTAATTTAAGTGTCATAAATACAGAAATTGGCGGTCTGCCAGGGTACGTGCGGGACAGGGCCCCGCAATGGGGCTTCAAGTATGGCAAAAAAGAGTGAATTATTAACGCTGAAATCCTTTATATGAATTACAGATACCTCCAAGTGTCCAAAAAATCGGTCTACCACTTCGCCTGGGGGACAAAATGTGTCTGGCAGCCACATTTCCTAAATATTTGATTAATAAAATTGTCAAGCTACTCCGAGCTTCAAATTATCTACTGTAGGAGGTGTAGAATAGACAGATTGTTGCCTAACGACACTATTATGCCACCTGTTTCACACCTGCTACGGGTAGATAATTTAAATTTGACAATATAGTTTGACAATTTTACTAATCAAATTTCTAAGAAATGTGGTTGGCAGACACATTTTGTCCCGCAGGCGAAGAGGCAGACCGTTTTTTTTTGGACACTTCGAGGTGTCCGTAATTCATATAAAGAATTTCAGCGTTAATAATTTCCATCAATGAGATTAGTTTTTTTTGGCATACTTGAGCCGCCCCCATGGAGCGTTGTCCCGCTACTTGCATGGCAGATTCGACTTTTTCGAATCACAACGACATGCGTAATAGGAAAAATGACTTTAGAAAGGTAATGAAATGAGTCAAGCCAATCTGTCGCTGCCTCCCGGACTAGTAGGTATCCATTTGAAAAAGCAAAACTAGGGTCATTTCCGGTTAAACCCGAAGTGATTTTAACCTCCCCACAACCAATATAAAAATGGGAGGTTACTGCAATCAGTCCAAAATTCGAAATTGAGATAACACCAGATCTTTACGTTTCAAGGTCTCAGGATCACGAAAAAGTGGTTTTTAAAAAATGTCTGTGTGTATGTACGTATGTATGTACGTATGTGAGCACGATTTCTCGGAAACTACCGAGTGTTGGCCTTCTGGTGAGCCCAGTTAATTTTGTTGCGAATCCGAAGATGCCAAGTGCCTTTTAGGCATGTCAACTATGAAATTCGACTGATGAACACTAATTTTTATTAACAGTGCATGAAAGGTCTTGAAATTCTGTATCTGAAAGTGTACTCACACTTAGCGCCTTTTTGGCATAAAATCGAAAAATTCGAAGTTTCGAGGAAACATTAAATAACACGCTACAGCCCAAACTGCTGGATCTATTTGGCTGAAATTTGGTAGGTAGAGATGCCGTCACCCGCCGAAGAGCTGATTTAATTCTGGTGGCAATCCGAGGGCGGCAGGTGCCATTTTGGCATATCAAATTTGAAATTTGAATAATGAACTCCTATTTTCTCTATCAGCACATGAAAACTCTTCAAATTTTGTTTTCAAAATTGTACTCAACCTTAATGTCCTTTTGGCAAAAGATCGTAAAATTTAGAAAAATCACAGAAAACACATTTGGTTTGGTGGAGTAAAACTTAGGCATAGTAAATAGTAAAATTTACGTGATATTAGTGATAGGATTGGATCATTCACCAAGTGGGGAGGTTCCAGCCGCTTCCGTAGCTGCCCATTTTTTTTATAAGTCTTTTTGAATTTTTTGCTTTCAACTATGCATAGACCCCACGTCCCACACAACAGATAAAATGAAACGTTCCGGGACTTTGTACCAACCCTGTATAATGTCTAAGCAGGGTTCGTTCTTTTCTGCAGAAATAATGATTAGGGTTAGCAAAACATGTGGATTGGTTCCACCTAGTTTTATTCGATGTAAAGACAATTTCGTGGATTAGCATTTTTTTAATGAAAAACTATAGCGCAAATAATGTGATTATGATTTCAGTTTAAAATTTGAAATTTGTTAGGTTGGATCCTTTATGCAAAAAGCTGTCTAATTATCTCAAGAAGGAGCTTACAATAATTAGAATTCAAAAGTAAAAGATATGTCCACTTACCTAAATCACTTTAGGCGATAGGTACTTTCCTTGTCAAATTTGTATACCAAATTTAGATCATTTCGCCAATTTTCGGCGACAAAGTGAGGAAAAAAGTGAAGGAATTCTATTGCCGTGCAGTGTAGATTATTAATCCGAGATCGAGTGATAGTTTATTGAGAAAAAAACGTGAATGTTGCAAAATGCCGTACAGTTTAGATCCTCCTGGACAATGCAATTGATGCTTTCTGAAAAATCTATACGCCTGAACGACCCTAGAATCCCTTCACGACTAGCGCCTGTAATTTTTTGTTAATGTGTCTGCCAAACGTTTTTGCCCTTAAAGTTTTTAATGAGAAATAGAGAGAATACTATTGGATTCGTTTCATTAAGAATAATATGGTGTAAGATCGTTTTGCTGGTGATTTGATTAACGCACTTAACATTGTAAAAAGCAGCCAGTTCTTATCTTTTTTGTGTTTACAAAAAAATTAAGTAAGTAAATTAAAACGCGCGACAAACATTTGACGAATTTCTAAGTACCTACTAACAAAAATTAAAGTCCGTATTACACAGCCGAGTGTTCAGGGTATTTATAAGTCTGGTTTCTACTGTAGACAAATTACTGATTCCACTATTCCATTATTTCCCTAAATGTAAGTTGCCAAACTTTTTTTTGGAAATATTAAAAAATGTAAATGCAACCAAAACAGAAAATAGCATATAACACTCGTTACAGATGCCTCGAACACTCATTCGAACTCGTACTTGAATAAGTTGCTTTTCCCTTTTGTAATTTGCGTTTTAATATGCTAACTTCTGTTTTTATTATTTTCAAAAGTGAGCATAAGGATGTCACTCCAATACTCCAAAATGTTACCTGCTTACTCTACCACGTACCACGTATAGTAAAACGAAAATGAATTTAAGTAGCGGCAAGGTCAGCGATTTCAATGTTAATCTGATTAAAAGACCCAGACAGTATAGAGGCTTAAGCTGCTTCTCAAATCATTAATTAAGTGAATTACCCGCATTTTATTAAAAATTAGTGGCAGGACTTAATTTTGTAAACAAGAGGTTTCATTTTTCACTTGAACCTAGAGGGTTACATTACACGCAATGGCAATAGTAGCTATAAAGATGAAATCTAATAGGGTAATTACAAAACTTGCCCGCATCGGTTCCTTTAAACTGTGTGTCATTAAAAAAAATGCAACCATTCCGAAAGATGTAAATACATATTCTCATTATTTTGCCTACTCCTACCTACCTTTTGTTTGACACATTTGGCTTCAAGCCCATTTAGTATTTACTTAGTTGCATCCTTTCAGTAACATTTTTAATAAGGTACCATCACGGCTTTCTATAAACATTTCGTGGCTATGGTACGCTACAATAAACATTTATTTCAATGTTTCAGATTATTTTTTTAAAATAACCTTTAAGTAAGAAAATTAAGATCCCGTGCAGTGACTTCGTTTCGTAGGAAGTTGCAGATTACTGGTAATACCGACTTCGGACTTTAATTATTTGATTATATTTTTACGCACTGCTAATGTTGACCACAGAAAGTACTGGTTTAAATAACAAAGACCACATGCAACATCATTTTCACGAAGTAAAGGGTGGCCCATAAAAACCGGTCAGTTTTCTTTGTTGTATATCTTCGTTAGATTTTGTGCAATGTTTTTTGAATTCGCGCCATCAGTGTCCTTCCTAAGGACTTTGATTTAACATCATTATTTAGGCCAATGCGATTTCGTTACACATTAACATATGACAGTGGCGTTCAGACAGGATTGAAGGTCGTTCTTTCCTCTTTCCAAAATGTTTTTCAAAATTAAAACTAATCCATCCCTAAATTTTTTGTGAATTTTCTTCCAAGGCTCTAAATCGCATAATTTGCAACAAAAAGTGCAAAGACGATGAAAACTCGGTAGCCATTTTTGTTTAAGTTGTAAATTATGCAGATTATTAGCTTAATTTACAACTTAAATTAAAAATGCAGATTAATCTACTCAATTTACAACTTAAATCAAAAATGTTTTCATCGTCTACTTTTTCTTGCAAATTATGCGATGTAGAGCCTTGGAACAAAAATAGCACAAAAATTTAGGGATGGATACTAATTTTCATTTTGAAGGACATTTGGAACGAGGAAAGAACGACTTTCAATCCTGTCTAAACGCCACTGTCATGCGTCAAAGGGTAACGAAACCCTATTGGCCTAAATAATGGTGTTAAATGAAAGTCCTTAGGAACGACACTGATGGTGCGAATTCAAATTAAATGAGTGGTATCGAGGACCTCAACCTTCAGCTACGTCGAGAATAAAACTAAAAAAATTCGCACAAAAACTAACAAAGATATAAAAAAAAGAAAACTGTCCTGTTTTTTATGGGCCACCCTTTAGTTTCTGAAGTCGACTGGACTATTACCTAAGTATACAGGGTGTTCCTATATTCATAGTCCTAACTCCTTAAGTAATTCGAGGAAGAAAAGTTCCTATGGACATATGTCCGGCAATGCTTTATAAGGGAGCTGTGCCCCTTCAAAGGGGTACTCAAAAAATCAGTTTTCTGAAGATTTCTCGAAAAATATGAATAATAGGATTTTGAAATTCAAAGCAATGGTTAGTGCTATAAAGAGCTTTCTCTTCAATTCTTTTCAGATTTTTAATAACATCAGTGGTGTACGTTCTTGGGGGGGCCTTACACATTTTTTTACATTTTCTTCTGTTGTGAGCCTTTTTTTTGCCAAATAATAATAAAATCGTAATTTCTGGTCTATTCCACATAAAAAAGCTGCTCTTGTTGAATGTAGCTGGGGCGCACCATGAGTAAGGCCCTCCAAGAAGAACGCACACTTGTGAAGTTATTAAAAATCTGAAAAAAGTGAGGAGAAAGCTCTTTATAACACTAACGATTGTTCCAAATTTCCAAATTCTATTCTTAATATTTTTCGAGAAATTTTAAAAAATTGGACTTTTTGAGTACCCCTTTCAAGGGGCGTAACTTTTCCACAAAGCATTTCCGGACATATGTCAATAGGAACTTTTCTTTTTAGAATCATCTAAGAAATAACGTCCCGGAGTTAGGACTACGAATATAGGAACAGCCTGTATGTATTGTATTGGGAAACGAAACTTTATTGCTGCTTTATTGTGAATTGTGGGTTCAATATGAATACCGTTTCATTTCCTTTTAGTATACCTACAGTTTATTTCTAAGAAGATATACCTACCTATTAGGGATGCCATTCTATTAACAAATTCTGCGTGATTTACGGCGATTTATATGGTAAGTACATGAAACTGTGAATGCCGGTGACCATAGACCATAAATACCGGAAGCACGGCCAGACTGAACGGAAACGAGGTGGCATATGTGCTGAAAACATACAACATTATAACTTATACCATATAAACCGATTCACCTATCCCGCAAAACAAATCGAATTCCTACGATTAAACATCATTTTGCCGAAATTCTGCTAAATTAAAATAGATTCAGACTCACATCTGATTTTAGAGATGGTTGCAAAATAAAAATTTGGACCACCGCCAAGCCTCAGAAATAATTATGTCGTGAAAATCAGTAAATTATACTCCCGTTACAGGTTCGGCAAAGATCAAAATTAAGGAGCTCAAGGTCCCTCCGTCGATAGAAAGCCGAGAAGCCGAAGACGTAATTTTAGACTGCGATTTTGAGTCTGAGGGTGAGAAGGGGGTTGTAGTTAAATGGTTTAGGAATGGAGATATCGATATGATATACCAATGGATTCCCCAGGAAAACAAACCAGGACAAGCCATTGGACCCCTTAAAGAGAATATTGACGTGAAATACAAAATTACCAATGACAGGGAGACCATGTACAGGGCGCTGCACATCGTCAATCTGACTCCGGATCTTTCTGGGAATTACACTTGTAAAGTCAGCGGGGATTATTCGGAAGATTCGAAGACAAAAAGCATGATTATTTATGGTAAGTTAATTGAAATGACTGCCAAAAACACACGTGTTTGAAACCACACGGGAAATTATTCAAGTCTTATAATAGTTTATTAAAGAGCTAAAAATAATTCTGTTATTTTGTGTAGGTAGCTTAGTTCATTTCCAATATCAGTAAAACTATTTACACCGGTTCGCATTTGGGCTTTTTAGTCAGGATTTATGTTGAATTCATTTTATTGCAGCGATGATAGGTTCGATAGCATGTCATGCTGATAGATGTATGTATCTTGTAGTATCTTTCGATATATCATTCTACGTCTATAACCATCATCATCGATCTAATCTAAAATCTAAAATAGTTGCTGTGATGTGACTATAGATTTTAGCTTCTAAGCCTGAACTTGAGAAAACATAAACTTCTAAAGCGGCGTAATTTTTCAAACGCATCGGCTTAGGGTGGTAAAATTTAAAACGCTCTTTTTCGCTGTGTGTGGGTAGCGAAATAGAGTTGTTGTGGGTAGCAAAATCATAAAAGTAAAACTGCAAAGTAATAAAAAGCCCCCGCAAGTAGGTAACCACTGTTTTACCGTCTATGACCGAAGGTTATTTCAAATAAACTAATAAAGTTCAAGTTCCTGTTTATATTATGTTTTATTGTAAACAAAAAATGTGCTTTGATGAAAATGAATTTAGAATATTGCGGATGGTAGGTCAATTTTATGATTCAAAATTCTCTTTTATAAAAATTGCATTCACAAGAATAATGCCTAAATATTAATTTAATAGCCAACGGAAGATGTATATCAATAACGAATGATTCATATATTGTGGTGGGCTTGGTGGTTTTGTGCGTAGATTTAATCTGCACCTAGTAGTAGTGCCGAAGCATATGCTTTATGATAAAGGAATCGATTAGTATCTTCCGGTTGTAGGTAGGTCAAGGGTTAAATTTTCTCCCAGTCAATTTTTTGTGTTTGGGGGTTGAAGGGGGTGAGTTTCGGGGGTGCAATTTTTTGTGTGCAATTAGTATCCTCCACTAACAGTGGTCCAAATGTTAAATTTATTCCAAGTCGATATTTTGTGTTCAGGGGTTGAAGGGGGTGGGTTTCGGGGGCGCAATTAGCATCCTCCAGTAACACAGTAACAGGTGGTCCAAGGGTTAAATTTCCTCCGAGTCAAAATTGTTTATGTTTGAGAGTAAGGGCGTGAGTTTCGGGGTGCAATTTTTCCGGTTCAGTTAGTACCCTACGGTAACAGGCGCTCCAAAAGCTAAATTTCCTCTGTCAATTTTTTGAGTTTGAAGGTTGAAGGTGATGGTTTTCGGGGGTGCAATTGTTTGCTTTTAGTTAGTCTCCTAATCAGTGGTTCAAGGGTTAAATTTCGTCTAAGTAATTTTTTTGGTGTTTCGGGGTTGAAGGGGGTGAGTTGGATTGGCCTTGTAAATGACTAATCTGAGAATGTTATCTACTGCACTACTGCATTAATATACCTAGAATTTATTGTTTTTTCAATTTGAAATAATAAAGTACACACAAGAAAGATTTTTTTTCTGTTCCAGAACTCGGAAACTATAAGAGATCGAGAATAAATTAAATTAGAGAAAAGTTGGGCTTTTTTAGGATTATTAAGAATCTGTAAAGAATTCCTCTATATCTTGATTCGTTCCTGAGTTATTGCGAAAAAGCTGAAAATCGCGATTTTAAAGAAAAATTTATATCTTTCTAACGATTGGTTGCATTTTTATACGTTTGACAGCTGTCAATTCAATGGCATTGACAGATATTTTCTAGCCATCCAGATTTTGAGCAGCGACAGTTAACTTTTCTTTTTCTTATGGCCGCCATAATGGATTTAACAGCACCTGATGCACAAAAAAATTAGCTTTTCAAAAATTTAATCAAAATGGACTTCTTTGAAAAAATATTTCAAAATTTGAGTCACACCCACACCATGCTAAGGTGTATTGTATTACCGTGGGATTCAATTGTTTTAACATGTCATAAGAGATTGAAAAAAATCGGTGTACTCTTTTGCAATTGTTTTTCATCCAAGTTTAGGCTGATTTTAGAAATTATTCATGGCAGTTTTCAAAATTTGTCAAAAAAGTCCATGTTGGCTACATTTTTGAAAAGCAAATTTTTTTGTGTATTTAGTGGTGTTAAAATCTAGTGTGGCGGCTATAAGAAATAGAAAAGTTGACTGTCGTTGCTCAAAATCTCGAAGGCCTAGAAAATTTCTGTCAATGCTGTTGAGTTGACAGCTGTCAAAAATATAAAATTTCCATGTTTCATTTAATTACCACCAAATATATGAATTTTTCTTTAAAATCGCGGTTTTCAATTTTTTCGGGATAACTCAGGAACGAATCAAGATAAAGGAGAATTCTTTATAGATTCTTAATCACCTTGAAAAAACACAATCTTTTTCTAATATAAGCTACTCTCCATCTCTTATAATTTCCGAGTTCCCAATGGTGGGCAAAGAAAAACTCACCACCCTGTATGTATATGTATCACAAAAATGAATTTGCATTTGAACGGTTTTGGGAACTCACTATTGACATGATCATTTTTGTAACCATGGGCGTCGTTCACAATTTTTCAGGGGTTACAGGTATAGCATAGCAACAAGCGTTCTGATTGGCTGCAACCTATCAAGAGGGCAAAAATTTACCGGGTGTCAACGAAACCAGGCTCACCCCCCTTGCTTTCCGTATTTATTGTCTTTTGAAAACATGAAATCAGAAAATTATTCTCTCATACCTACTCGGAATTTCATACAGAACTCGAAAATATTAAGATATACAGGCTGTCCCATTTAGAAATTCAATGACAGGTTCATTTCCGCTGCAAGTGATTCAAAAACTTTCTACATGATTGTAAAAAAATGCAGTTTATCAATCATATGAGTGCCAAATTCCATTGGAATATTTTAATAACCGCGGAAAAGAGGGGTGGGCCTGGTTTCGTTGGCACCCGGTATTATACTCAAAATAAAACAATAGGTATGTTAAGGAAATGAACAATAACACAAATAGGGACAGTTTTATGCTAATCTGAATTGCATAAAGTGTTATCACTGTAATTCCGACGTGATTTGTCGCTATAATGAATGACGGGATAGGGGTAGATAAAACTATAATAACGTTGTCATCTTTTGGAAAAAACTTGAGGAAACATTTTTTACGGCAAAACTCATGTTTGTAACAACCCTGTGAATATCAAGTCTACTTTTATAAAATGGGCACATGTGTTTGACTTGTGTTGGATAAAGGGGTTGAACTGTCATCATTGTACCACATTTCTGCCAAAAATTAAAAACTTTGAGCATCGATGATCGATTGCTAAACCTATTTGATTGATTTGTAACAGTTAAGGCCGGTTTATACAGGCAATTTAACGTTAGTTTTAGCCTTAGCGTTAGCCGCAAAAAAGTTCAATGCGTACGACATTGTAATGGAGCCGCTTATCTGAGTTTAGTGTTATGGTTAGTTCCACATGTTGACCTTGGAAGTATTTAAAATTTAACGATTACGGCTAAAACAAAGGCTTCAGTGCCGCGTTCATAGCGCATGCACAAGTCACAGAAAGAACATTAAAAAACTGTATATAAACGACCAACTCAAGTTGGATTAATATTAACGATAAATTTAAACTCATAAGTTAATTTTTTTGTATAAACCCACCTTTACTTTATGAAATTCAAAGTCATTTGTAATGCATCATATCATGCGATACAAAATACACTTTCATCCCCAGTGAGCTTTAACACTTTTTATTCCTTATTTTCAAAATTAAATACCAAACAGAAACATAACAAGAACTAAAACTTTTGTGTTCATTGTTTCTTTTTCCTTGAGATTTTTCTGACATAATCAATGATGTGACTTTGAGTTTAAAGCCTACTCTGAGTATTTATCAGTTGATGAGTTGAGTTTATTTTGAATTACTCGGTACCTACTTAGTAAATAATTAATACCTACCTTTCCTCTTATGTTTATTATATAATCGAAAGAGAACTAATTTATTTTTCCTTCTAATAAATGTAGGTACATACTTAACTTACCTGGAGCATCTAGGTAGAAAAATTGTCTAGGATTCGCGTTGCAGCAATCTTTTATGCCAAGTTATATTATTTTTTGGCTACCATCATTAATAAACAGTACCTATACATACGTAAAACTTATATCAGAACCAGTTTCTCGCTCGCGTTATCTTCTGGCACGTGCCACTTCGTTACCCATCGCTAATTCCATACAAAGCAAAGGCAGTTACCTCTCCATCGCTTCGTTTTCAAATAGCGCTTCCTTAGAAAGTTTTTTTTACAATTGCAGAACCTTCAGAATTCGGTATTCAGCTGGAAATACAAGAATCGGACAGAGTAGTAACCTGCGAAGCTGGAGGACTCTATCCTAAGCCAAATTTACGACTTTACATATCCAACGAGTATGTGCAAGAAAAAAATTCATATTCACATTTACTATTTGCAGTAATGAATCTGAAATAGTCTTTGAAGAAGAAGACGAGACCATTGAGCTCATTGAAGATGGTTTTTTTAATCCTACATTTAACGTCTCTTCGATTCTCGAGTTTGATCCGACAAATTTAACGAACCCCTTCTACTCGGTTTGTGAACTAGACATACCTGGTACTGATTATTTTTTGAGAGAATCGAAAATCCATTATTTAGGTAACTATTACTCAGTTTAGTCCAGTCATATTAGATCTAAAAAAGACGAATAGAAGAAATAATTTATATATTTTTGAAATTTTGGCTAGGGACTCCTGTTGGCAACTGAAATGAAGGGCCGAAAAGTTCCCACCCCGCAAGTGTGCGCTTCATACCTTATTTGGCGAAAACCGCCCCCAAACGTGACATGGCGCTAGTTTTTAGCATTTTTCGGCGAAACTATCCATCTGACAAAAAATTAGTTCTAATCAAAAGTATTTCTTATGAAATTCTGCATTAAAAAAGTTCTTCTGATTATTTTGCTTATCCTGTCCTAATTCTCGCAAACGACGTCCGAAGTTGTAGAACAGTCAAATTAGATTTTTTAGTAGAACTTACTTATGTGTTTATGAAATTTTGGCTACGGACTGCTGATGGGCCTTGAAATGAAAGGCCGCAAACTTAACACCCTCCAAGTGTAAGCTTCATCCCTCTTTTGGCAAAAACCTGCTTCCAGACGTGGACCTGGCGCTAGTTTTTAGCATGTTTCGGCTAAACTATCAAACGGACAAAAAATTATTCGAATCACGAATATTTCTCGTGAAATCTGCATTAAAAAGTCATTTACATAATTTACTTATCCCCACCTAATTCTTGCAAACGACGTCCGAATTTGAGGGTACCGGTAGCTTTATTTGCTATGCGAGCGAAAAACAACCCTCAACTTCGGGCGTCGTTTGCAAGAATTAGGTGAGGATAAGCAAAATAATGAAACGGAGCTTTTAATGCAGAAATTCACGAGGAATATTCTTGATTAGAGTAATTTTTTGTCCGTTTGATAGTTTAGCCGAAAAATGCTAAAAACTAGCGCCATGTCCACGTCTGGGAGTAGGTTTTAGCCAAAAGAGGGATGAAGCTTACACTTGGGAGGGGTTAAGTTTGCGGCCCTTTATCTCAGGGCCCAGCAGCAGTCCGTAGCCAAAATTTCATAAATATATAAATAAGTTCTACTCAAAAATCTATTTTGACTGTTCTACAAATTCGGACGTCGTTTGCGAGAATTAAGTGGGGATAAGTAAAATAATCAAAAGGACTTTTTTGATACAGAATTTCATAAGGAATGTTTTTGATTAGAATAAATTTCTTGTCAGATGGATAGTTTCACCGAAAAATGCTAAAAACTAGCGCCTTGTCACGTTTGGGGGTGGTTTTCGCCAAATAAGGGATGAAGCGCACACTTGGGGGTGGGAACTTTCCGGCGTTTCATTTCAGGTGCCATCCGTAGCCAAAATTTCAAAAATATATAAATTATTTCTTCTAAAAAACCTAACTTGACTGGACTAGTTGTGGATATGCAACACTTTAAACCACAAGCTTCATGCTATCATTTATATCCTAAGCTTCCTGCTAATTAATGTGTTTTAAAAGTGTTATATCAAATTGGGTAAGATTTAAAAATACCTCACTAGAGCACTTATTTTTAGATCTTGCACCAAGCTCCATTAATAATAATTCATATAACACTGAAGCTACTAATTTTTTACATCCAGAAAACGACGTATTTGAAACTCAAATTGAGGAAGATTATTTGAATTTGCTTAACACCACGAACACTACGGAGACTTCTTTCTTGTTGGAAGTAGAAGGTTGGTGAAGTAGTAATTAGATTGCTAGTGTCGATGTCGTAAGATTTTTACAACAATCACTTGTTATTTGCTTCCCTTTTGATAGTAGCAATCTTTTTAAAGTTAGTCTTAATTGCATAATAATACATAATTTATTTAAAATAGAGAGTGTGGAATTTGAGACACAAATTGAAGGTGATGTAAGCTTTGAGGGTAATGTAACTTCTGCAGAAGAGGTAGAGAAAGAAAATGAACGAACAAGAATAGGTATCTTGTGATGTATTAGTTTTCGTTTGTGTCGACAATGTTGTCGTTACATTGTATACATAAACTTGTGCTTTAACATCGTTTCTGATACTAACCAGATTTTCTAACTGTTGGTTTTGCATTTTGTTTAAATAATTCTTAAAACATAATTTTCCGATTTAGTTAAGTCTTAACACGATTTTTATTTATTTTCTGGTTTTATTAATCTTAGTCTAATGATACCGGCCTAATATTTTGCTGTTTTCAGATAATGCATCATCGCAATTTCAGCCGAGTCTTTACCACATCGTTTTCCTAATCGCAGGATTCTTGTTAAGTTCATGAACCAGGGCCTTAAGTACATGAAATTGTGATATTAAAACCAAATCTATGTAAAGAGAGGAATTGTATAAAATGTAAAATATTTGTACATTGTAAATAAATTAACTCGAATTGTTGAATAGGAATTAGGTGAATGTTACTCCAAAACCAAAGTTGCAAAAAATTGTGTCTAACTTTAAGATATTTATTTATTTTTATTTTCTAATAAACTAGTCCTTGAAGTAAATGCCTAAGTATCACGTTGTGCTTCTTCCTATTTGAGGCGATTCTAGGGGGATGGATTCTACCGCGTTTATTAAAAGCCCCCGGGAGACGTATATCAATGCGATGTGTATCCTTGTAGATGTTTATCACGTTAATGTGTATGTAGAATTGCCGGAATTAAAACAAAATTTCGCGAATTTTGCAAAATTAACACTCGGGGCTGAAAAATTGCGAAACTGAAAGAAAAATCAAGAAGAATGAAAATTAAGTGTGATTAAGTAGTAGTAAAATAACCAAATTATGCAATTAAAACTTTTGTGGGGGTTGAAATATATACTTATGCCCAGAGCTGTCACAAATCATTTAAAAAAAGATTTAAATCAAAAATCAATTTAGATTTAAATCTTTTTACCAAAGATTTAAAATACTTTTAGGGATTTAAATCTTTTACCAAAGATTTAAAATACTTTTACTCGATTTAAATCTTTTTCCAAAGATTTAAAATACCTTTAACTGATTTAAATCTTTTTACCAAAGAGTTAAAATACATTTTTGTCGATTTAAATCAACTCGGTGCTTTAATTTTCTCTACCGAAACTTACTTCAAAATTCTACTTTAAATAAACTTTAAGGCCGCCTGACAAAGTAGCACGTTTGCTAGCAAAATTGGGATGACGGGAATTTTGATATAGTGTCGCTTGCAGCAATGCAAATTTTTACTACCATCACCAATACAGAAAATGTTGAAAAATTGTTAGAAGCAAATTATTTGTTTCATTGAAATCATTTTGTGATTTTAAATCTTTTGTAAATGATTTAAATCTTTTGAATGTGATTTAAATCCTTTTTGTGCGATTTAAATCATTTTAAAGTATTTTTCTAACACCAACATTTTATACTGTTTCTATGGTGCATTTGAATTTGCTTCTTATGTTTGCTATAAAACACGCCGTTGACTATAAGACACGTCGTCCATGACAACGTGTTTTATAGCTAATAACTAAATTACATTTCTATAAATATTACAAGTAACATTAATTTATTTATCTTTTACATAAAAATTGAAATTACAATTATTGTAGTAAACAAGTCCTCCAGTAATTCCAGATCTAGAGGATGTGCTGCGTTCTTCGGGGTTTATCGTATTGATGGTCTTGGTTCTAACATCTACCTTCTTAATTTGATCCATTTCATTACAATTCACCATTCCATCGCTAAAATCCTTTCTTGCAATCTTCACTCGCTCTCCGAATGATTCTTCTATCTCGGCTACTTTTGAAGATTCCCACCCGCCATGTCTTTTCAAGGAGGTAATATCTCCACCTGCGTTAACAAGGAGAGTTGCTGAACTGCGACGAAACGAATGACCACTATAACTTTTTGGATTTTCCAGTTTCAGGAAAATCGCAATCTTTTTTGGAATTTGTCCGAGAGAATTAATTCCAACAACTTGTCGAGTGCACTTGCCTTTATGGTATTGAAGAAAAAACCTAGAAGGTGCATTTTTGGGACGTAAAGCAACATAACGTCTGAACAAATCAATAGGGTTAACACCAAAACCTTCACTGACAATACTGAATCTTCTTTCCTTATGTGTTTTACTATCAGGAATAGTAACGTTCAAAACATCTCCACAGTCCTCTATGTCTTCATAATTCATACTGCACAATTCTGCTTTACGACACGCTCCTCCAATTCCGAATAGTAAAGCGATCTTCATAAACAAATAGTCTTCATTTCCAGCTTGCAGTAAAAATGTTTCAATGTCTTTTCGCGACAACACCTTGGAGTTTTTACCACGATAACCAACATTCAAATTCTTCAAATAAGGAACAACTGCACCAAATTTTTCAATATCCACGTTCTCTTTACACTTCAGAGTCGCTTTTAACATAGAATATTCTGGCCACAAAGATGCTGGGCACAGCTTTTGTGACCTCATGTCAAGATACGTTAAGATCACGTCTTCAGTCATTTCACCAATACCTTTTTCTGTCCTCCATTTTTGAAAACTCACGTAAACCTTTTGATACGCATCTTTAGATTTCGCAGGTAACAATTTTCCACGTAATTCAATACCTTTCTTCAATATTTCGTCCGGGATATTTTCGGACATTTCAACTACAAACTTTTTTCAAAATTTGTCAAAATTTGTTTACATGATAACCATAGCAACCGTGGCATTCTTTATTTTTACATACAACCATTCGCACGTACCGTTCGTTTCATTCCAGGCGCCGTATAGGGAAATAACACGGGAAAAGTGTTTTTATTTTTTGTTTGCTCCTGAAACTGGTTCCGGCCAAATCTGAGTAATACGGTCAATGGGCCTCAGTGTCCTCTACGCATGAAAAAAAAAATGGACCTGAAATGCCCCCTTCTTAAAACGGGAGGACCGGTTGAAAATTGGAATTTTAAATTTCGCGGGCGTCAATTCAGCGCTGTTTGACATCTCCGAAAACTAAACTTCCAGTGGCGGCTTTCACAATTTCTTGAGTTTTCGCTAACGTCATTTAGTTACTTTTTTGGAATTTCTACAAATTATTGAAATTATTGAGTGAATTCTGAGACGAAATAAACCGGCGCATTTTTGCAATAGTCCCAGAGAGTCTTGGTGTCAGAAACTTTACTAAAGAAAAGACACTATGAAGGTAACCTCACAAAAATTTTGTCTTTGTTCGCTACAACCAGGCCGCATTTATTAACATTTTAATTCTCGAGGTAAGTCTCTGTTTATAGTTAAAACTGTCTTAATCGTTGTTTTGCTTCAGTTATGAATATTTTCACTGGAATATCACAGACTATGAGAAGGGTTGGTTGAATGAGGAAATGGCCAATATTCAGTTACCATGAACCTGGTACCAAATTCTGTTAAAGAATAACAATATGGAGAGCCACTAAAGGCTAGGTAGCACAGAAGGTAAGGCGAAGGTCTTGCTTAAAAGTTGGTGTGTCGATAGACCTTACGAGTCACAGCGAAGACAAGGATGGTTCTGATATTTAGGGTGGATACGCCTTACCAAGCACCTGTAAGGCTGATGGAAAAGGCACCTGCAGTCTCCACTCCAAGGCCTGGAAGCTGGTGGTGATGGCCTTGCCTAGACTAGTGGCTTCGGCTGTGCCGAGGAATCTGTTGCAGGAGTTACCATGCCCTGCTTGTCCCCTGGGACAAGATGTGCGTTTGCCCCAACAGTTATTTAACCGCGGAGTGCGTGTTTGGAGTGTGGACGAAGATATGTAACTGGCTTGCCAAATTTTAATTGTTTTATTCTAAAAATGTTAATAATTAATAAAATAGCATACCTAAGTCTTATGGGCCTTATTTTCTAGATATTTTAGTTGATAATTCACAATTTAATGTTGAAATTTTGAATAAATTCTTGAATAATCAAATTAGCGATTTTATGACCGCTATATGCTGTACCGACTGCTCATATAAATGAAACAATATAACTTAGATAATTATTGTCACTACAATATCTCTTGAAGATAAACACATCAAAAATATAAGCAGCAAAAATTTTATTATTTACTTACTATTTATTTTATTTGTTATTAGACTGGACTGTAAGGTGAGAAAGTAATAAAGTTCCTCGCGAGGATTCAATTTACAAAACAAATATAGCAAAACATAATTAAGGGGACGGTGGTAGGTTGCAAAATGTTCATGAATATTGGCCATTTCCTCATTCGACCAACCCTTCTCGTAGTCTGTGCTTCCAGTGAAAATATTCATAACTGAAGCAAAACAACGATTAAGACAGATTTTACTATAAACAGAGACTTCTAGCGAAGGAACCAAAGACAAAATTTTTGTGAGGTTACCCTCATAGTGTCTTTTCTTTAGTTTCTGACACCAAGACTCTCTGGGGGAGAGCGCAAAAGCGCCCAAAATATTAAAGTCCAATTAATTGGGACCCAATATATTTCAGCCCAATAAACAAGTGCCCAAAGTATATTTAGCCAAAATAATTTGAGCCAAAATACAAAAGCTCCAAAGTAAATTGACCCACAAAAATTGCGCCCACCGAACCAGAGATAACACCGAACAAATGTCCACCGTACAAAAACCCACCGAAGAAGTGGGGGAAAGTTCCTGCGCAGCCAACTGTTTATTGTTTGCTTCGATTACGTCCTAACTTTAGACCCATCGGCATGTTGTATGATGTGTTGCCTATTTTAATATACAATAATATTATGTAGATAATAAATATTACATATTAGGCAATAATGCAGTATTAAAGGTTTATGTATGCATAGATGTAGGTATGTGTCTGCCAAGCGTTATGCGATGTTTTAACTTTTGTCCTTAAGTTTTTCGGCGGATTCGTATAAGCAAAATGCAGCAGAGTAGCGGCTGTTACCTCCCCATCGCGTGGATCTTTGTATTCTGTGTAGATAGTAGTCAATTCAACAGAATTTTTTTAATACTTGACTAATTTCGCAATTTTCTGACAAATACCGACATCACCTCGGACATCACCCATCACATCTGACAATATGTTCCTTTTAAGGTTAATCTTTTGCCACCTTTTTGACAATAACTGCCACTTTATGTCATCCACTGTCAGCCCGCTCCCTTTTAATGAGAAAGGATTTTTTCTCTATTTTCCACTGAAATGGCCGAAACTGTGAACACATTTTTAGAACCAGAATTTGATCGCCTTTCTAATGGCGACATAAAAAAGGAGGTCTTGTATTTAAAATTTTAAGTTGATATGCTTAAATGGGACTTCCCGTGGGCCAATTGCTTTCAAAAGCCTTTCAGGTCTTCAACGGGTCACCCGATCTCCATGTACCAAATTTCAGCCAAATCGATTCAGTAATTTGGGCTATAATCTATTTTTACTGTTATTATAAAATTTCGCTTTTTTGAACCAAACAGCATTAAATGCGAACGAATTTTGTCTTATTTAAAACCAGAATTTGAAGACCTTTCTGATAGTGACAATAAATCTTTCAAAAACTTGTTTTTAATGGTCAAATGAGAAAATAATTTTAAATTTGGAAATTGGTGTGCCAAAACGGCACTTTCCGTGAGTCGATTGAATTCAAAATTTGTTCAGCTCTTCGACGTGTAATACAATCCCCATGTGCAAAATTTCAGCCAAATCGGTTCAGGGGCTTGGGTTGTACCGCGATTTTAAAGTCCGATAAAAATCAATTTTTTTTTTATTTTTGGTCAAAAGGGCACTAAGAATGAATACACTTTTAGAAGCAGAATTTGAAGGACTTCCTTATGGTGACGTGAAAAATGGGGGTTTGCATTTAAAATTTAAAAGTTGATGTGCCAAAATGGCATTTCCGGATGCACAATTGGCTCCAAAAGCTTTTCAGATCTAAGTTAGGTTACGAGATGCTTATGTTCCAAATTTCAGCCAAATCGGTCCAATAGTCTTGGCTGTGGCGTGATTACAAACGAACGTACGAACGTACGAACGTACGTACGTACGTACGTACATACACACAGACACATTTTAAAAACCACTTTTTTGAGTTCCTGAGACCTCAAAACGTGAAGATCTGGTGTTATCTCGAATTCGAAAATTTTAGTGATTGCAGTAGGTAACCTCCCTTTTTTTTAAGTGGTGAAGTGGAGTGGGGAGGTTAAAATGTGTCCTGTCTACAACTGCAAATTGCGAGCGTTTTGCCAACCCTTGTCCATAGCCCTAAATAACCAGTCAAAGCAAATGTGGGTTAGCATTTAAATGTTTAAACTTGATGTGCCGCCAAAAAGGCACTTTCCGTGAACCGATGTGGCCCAAGGCCCAATTTTCATCTCGATACGTACACTTTACACTAGTTTGCGTTGCAGCGTGCTTAGAGACACACTTTTTCGTAATCCCAGGACCCAAACGTGATATTTTTGACGATTCGATTTTTCGATCGATTTTTTAACTTATTGTACCGCGAAGCATGTAGAATGTAGATGTTAAAAATTGGCAGTTTCGGAGAAGGTAGAATACGAAGGCGTAGAGGGGCCACATTTTTAACACAGCTCTTTAATCCAAAATTGTGGATTTGCACCCGACAACTGTCGACCGGATGGAAAATTGTCGACTCGCACTCGACAATTGTCGATCGGGACATCAATTGTCGATCGGGTCGACAATATTGTCGAGTACCTACTATTAGCGTGACGTAGGTCCGCCATCTTTGTTGGGCTAGGTTGAGATTGTTACCAAGGCAATGAAGCTAAACAAAGTGAAAATTTCATTGGGTATATAGATTCAATTATTTCAGCACAAAGCCCATTAGACATGATGTAACGATTTAATCGATAGCAATTCTTCAAATTATGAATATTAAATGTCTTAATACGCAGCACACTAGCACACTAACTGTAAATAAAGAATTAGGAGAAAAAGTGTAATTTACTTGAATTTGAACATTAAAATCTCGGTTTGTTTGGCTTCAGTAAGAAGCGTTGACTATGACCATCACATATGTACAACAAAGATGGCGGTTTCACAGTTTCACGTCATCGCTAATATCACGTATTGTCGATCCATCAGTAATGCAACAGCTATCGAATATTCGCTAATGTGCCCTTTTCCTATATAAGAATAATTCAAAAACGGGAACTTTTGCACCTAAAATGTCAATTTTCGGAAAAATGCCACCAAGGTTTTTGATCCGTCAATGCTTTCGAATCCAATAGTAAGAAAATGCTTTTTTGCAAAGAAAATTCAAAAAAGGGCCCTTTTGCCACTAAAATTAGCATTTTTCGAAATTTCCATTTTAGAGGCGAAAAGGCGCCTGTTTGAATTTTTCTTAGCAAAACGGCATATTATTATTAACGAATTCGATAGTTGTTGCACTGCCGGAACGAAAACCTTTAGTGAACAAATTCCAATTTTCAACCGGTCCTCCCGTTTTAAGAAGGGGGCATTTTCGGGTCCATTTTTTTTTTCATGCGTAGAGGACACTGAGGCCCATTGACCGTATTACTCAGATTTGGCTGGAAACAGTTTCAGGAGCAAACAAAAAATAAAAACACTTTTCCCGTGTTATTTCCCTATACGGCGCCTGGAATGAAACAAACGGTACATTTTAAAGAAAAATTAAAATATCCTGCTAATATATGGCATTATATGGTTAGTGTTAGAAAAAATGATGAAGACAACACGTGTTTTATAGTTTAAAAATCTCGGCCTATTATATTTTCGCTCCGCTCAAATATAAACTACGACCTCGATTTTTAAACTGTCTATAAAACACTTGTTGTCTTAATAGCTATTAAATACTTGGCAAAAGATTTAAATCTCTTTTTTTCTTTAGAAAAATCAAAGATCTTTTCAAAAAGATTTAAATCATAAATCAAAAATCTTTAACCATAAAAAAGATTTAAAATGAAAAGATTTAAATCAAAAAAAAGATTTAAATCAAAAAAAGAGTTAAATCTTCGTTAAAGTTTCAGCTCTGCTTATGCCTACCTATTGCGAAGGAAACTGGAAAATTGTAAAAGGTAAACTAAATCCTAAATGAGTTTAATTTTGTTACCGACGAAAAATAAAATTATGCGAATTTTGCAAAATTAGCACTTAAGGGGTTGAAAAATCGTAAAGGTGGATGAAAAGTCGAAAGGTATGAGGACTAACCGTGGTTAAGTAAAATCACGGAAAATACCCCAATTATGTAAATTTTGCGTTTGAAGAATTGAAATATTGCGAAGGGGGATGAAAAAGTGAAAAATGTAAACATCAAACAAAAATGAGTTCAATTTATTACCGAAGAAAAACGAAATTATGCAAATTTTTGCCAAATTAGCACTTAGGGGATTGAAAAAACGTAAAGGGGGATGAAAAATAAGCCAATTATGTAAATTTGGCTTTTGAGGGTTGAAATATTGCGAAGGGAATCGAAAAAGGCAAGAACAATCCATATGAGTACAATTTATTACCGAAAAAAGGCAAAACTGCGCGAATTTCACAAAATTAACGATTGTTAAGGGGAATGAAAAGTCAAGAGGGGTGAAAATTATCTGTAGTTAAGTAGAACTAACGAAAAAGAAACGGTCTGGGTAAATTTAGCTTTTTGAGGGTTCACATATCATGAAAGGGGTTGAAAAATTGTGGATGGGTTAAAAATTAATGAAAATGACTTTGACTTATCGAAAAATCAGAAGAAAGCCCAAAACCATAAATAAAATGTATTTACTCCGCTTGCTATGGCTTAGGGGTTGTTAGTAGCATAGGGGTCGGTTTTAGGTTGAACACTCATAAGACTTTTTCGATGGCTGACCGAAATCTATCGAACCCCATAATTTTATTCCACCACTTATATGAAATAATTTCCAGTTTAAATCCTTAAATTACAGTGGCGCTGTAAATTACCACACCAAATCCAGCCCTGATACGTTGAGCAGTTTTTGAGTTCTCGCATTTTTGTGTTTCGGCATGTTAGGGGGTTGTACTGCCTTTAAGGGTGGTTTTTCTCAAAATATGAATGACACCTTTTTTGAATCATTAATGGAAAGCTATCGAATGACGCCAATTTCGACCAATACCTACTTATTAGGCGGAATTTCGAGTTGCAACCCCTAATTTCCACCCCATCTGTTCGATTTTACGAAAAACGCATCCCCAGCAAGATTTCATCGATATATGTGTGTACGTTGAATTTTCAACAGCTGCGTGCAACCCTTGCGAAGTTATCATATTTTTTGTTGTTTCCATCCCCTAAATTTAATCCCCCGAAATTAGCACCCCCTTACCTTCAACAGAGTTATTGCAAATTAATAATTTTTTGGTGTACAACATTTCAGCTCGATATCTGCTTTCGTTCTCAAGTTATCCGACGGACAGACTTGAGGAGCGATCGAGCGCATTCTGCTACAGCACTAACAAGGGTTTGGAAGATAAATAGGTCCAACCATTTAAATGCAATCAAACAAAAACTCATGGGTTTTGCCTAAAATCATAAAAATGACGAAATACTGTTTTATTTATTTTATTAAAACAATTTAACAAAGTGAAGATCTAATATAAATATGTCATTATTTTTTCAGTCTAGATGCTCATTGCACATCGTTGTCCCCTTGTCACAAAAATTTGTTTGAGTAGCCGCATTTTTAAAATTTTGAGCATAAAATATACATAATTAATTACATGTTTTATTTTTTTAATCATAAGGTAAGCATAACCATCAGAAAGCTAATAACGTTACGTACCTACCCGTTAAAATCTTGATGAAAGCAAATTGCATATAATTTGTGTATTTCAGTCATTCTAAGAAAAAATAGGTAAATCTTACAGTGGAACACAATCGCTTTGTTCTTCTATAAAGTATCTTTGTAAATTAGCATCTTTCACTCAATTCTGGAACTGAAAAATTTCACTTTTACTGTGAGCGTACTAAAAATTTGGCATATTTTTCTTAATTAACGCAATAAAATAAATTAATAGAATAACGGAGTGGCAACATCTAAAATGCCCAATATGGGAGAAAACCTGCTCGTTGAATTAATTGTGAGTTAATGATGTCCAACGTTTTCATATGTTACTTTCGCATGATATCCGGTTGGGTCGGCATAATAGTCAACTTTCTGCATTCTTCCGTCCGGCAGAAGGACGTGGTAATGCCCTTTGGCACTTTTCCCATCGCGTTTCTCTTCATGCCCGAAATCATTTCCCATTTTTACATCTTTGATTTTGTAACCGAAGGCGTAACGTGCGGCGTATTGATTCTGAAACCAAAAAACAAAAGTTAGTGTCTTGTAATAAAATGAAAAAAAATCAAAAAATTGAATAATTGCCTTAACACTGCAAGGTAGAAATCCCCATTGTTCTCTAGAAAGTGACCTAAGTATCAATACAAGATCCAAAGAGCAAATTAATGAAAGTAATGTGCACAGGTTGTGTTATTGTATGCAAACAAACGACTTAAGTCAATAATATTACTCATTAATCATTGGCTAACGCAAAAATTGACATGGTGGTATAGGTATATAAATGAAAAACTACTTTGACAATGGCAGTTACCGAATAATTATTGGATGTGGCCTGACTGAAATTTTAACAGATTCCCTCTCATCAATACAAAATACAATAGCTGACTAAAATTAACAGTTAAATAGATGGAAATAAAACTTTATTTTCTTTAAGTTTATTTATTGTTAAGCATTGATGAGTGAGATTCACACAAAAAGAAGTTAAAACGCCTAGGTACATATTTTCCTACTGATATGATAGGATAAATATACAAGTCAACAAAAAATCGTTCATATTCACAGCACGTGGAGGGTCTAGCTTAGATTAATGGTTAGAGTTAATCTTGAACTAATAAAGGATAAACATACAATTTTTTCTTGCAAAAGAAAAGGATAGAGCTGTTTGAGGAGCCCAGAGCTGAAGTGGATCAAGTCCACAAAACCTAAATTTCGGAAAAACAAGTTAGAAGTTTTTGGCTTGGTTCAATTTTCCAGTGAAGAATCATTACAGCTCTAAAAACTATGGACTTTTTCGCTCACAGTTGTGTGTAATAACTCTCTTACGGCCGTATTCACCAACGTTGATTAGCGTTAACGGACCTTTAAAATGATAAAAATGAAGTTTTATCAATAGGAAAAATGTCATTCTTGTCATTTTAAGTGTCCTTTAAACTTAATATACTTAATTAAGGTTGGTGAATACCAGGGTTACAGGCGTAGTTAAAATAAGGCGTAACTTCGATTTACCAAGCGCGGTTTGGTTTCTAAGGCAACGAAAAATAACAATGCTGTTATGAACATAACAGCACGCATTTAGCCAGAACATGGACGGTAAGTAAAACTATTGAACTGGCAAAGGTGCGAGAGCATTTGGAAAATTCGGCGATCTGTCAAACAGGATTTGTTTAGTGGCTGAAGAAAAATGTTCAATAATGTAATTTCAATTATGCGAAAAATCATACACGATACACGGTAGTTCAAAATTTGTATTTTCTGGACTTGGTGCACTTCAGCTCTGAACCCCCTAAATTTAGCAAGTAAGTAATGTCTTTCAGATTTACTCGAGTTTCAATCATTTACATAATTGAAAAAAGTATCCTAAATTTAACAAGTAGTTGGAGAATGAACAAAATATGTAATTAAAGATACAATTAAGGTTATAGGTGCTAATTAAGATAAATGATATACTTTTAAAGAAACTTTCCTAAAGCCTTACTGAATAAAAGGTAGGTCGAATAGAGAACAATCGTTAAACACACACCCAGGAAATAAGTTTCTATTAACCGCGGTTTTAACCGGACACCGTTGACAGTGCGCATAAAATAAATTAAAAGCCTTTGGAAGATTTACATCATTGCAATGTGTATCCTCGACTCCCGTAGATATTTATTATCTACCGTGGATGTGTATCAAGATTGTTTTGGTTTTGTATGCAGATCTTGATAATGGTAATGCCTTTCATTATTCTTTTGGTAAATACAATTACCCGAATGATGTTTATCAATATCCCTATAGATATTTTCGCACAATCGTATGTTATAACTCTCTTACCGACGTAGTTAACATAAGGTGTAAGTTCAACTTACCAAGCGCGGTTTGGTTTCCCAGGCAACGAAAAATAACAGTGCTGTTATGAATTCATAACAGCACGCATATCTGACACAGGCATGGTAAGTAAAACAATTGAACTGGCAAAGGCAGCGAGAGCATTTGGAAAATTCGGCGATCTGTCAAACAGGATTTGTTTAATGCCTGACGAAAAATGTTCAATAAGTTAATTTCAATTGTGCGAAAAATCATATACGATTCACGGTTGTTAAGTACATCTAACATAATCTCGGAAATTGCAAAAACTCGTCTTCGACTCGTTTTTGCAAACCTTTCCTCGATTCTGTTATACTGTACTTACCAACCTAATATCGTAATATACTATTACCACCGAATGAAGGAAAATTTAGTATACCATTTAATATTTATTAGATAGAGCTAGTAAACTTATGGTTTTGGGGCTGAATTTTGCGGGAGATTTTTTTTTTACTTTCCACTAGTTTCCTCAGAATTCAGATTGTAGAGGATCCAAGAGTTTAAAGTAATTTATTCCATTTTTTGATGTTTAGAGTTTTTAGAGGACATAGGGAGAGTTTTGAGCGGTTAAATTTTTGATAGTCAATAAAGTCGCTTCATGTTGTAGATGATTAAAGTGCTCAATGTCCTCCATGCCAATTTTTGGTGTCTAGAGGGATGCAGGGATGAATTTTGGGGGTGAAATCTTTGGACGACCAATGAGTGTCTTTAATGGGTTGTGGGGTTCAATGTCAATTTTAGGTATTTGGGGGGTTTTAGGGAGTGAGGATGGGGAAGTAGTTTCGGTGGGGGACAATGAATTCGTCTATTCATGTTCATCAGGAGATTCATTTTAAAAGGCCAAATTTCCTCTATGTCTATGTTTTTTGCAGATAATGTATCATCGCAATTTCAGCCGAATCTTTACCACATCTTCTTCCTAATCGCAAAGCGCGAAATTGTATATTATGTAAAATACTTGTACATTGTAAATAAATTAACTCTAATTGTTGAATGAGAATTAGGTACGTTTAGTCTGTGTATTACAGATACTGTAAAATTTAAAAATTACAGCATCTGGAACCACTTTATAAACTCATCTCATATACATCCGCATTGTGAGCCATCTCTGGTTACAACCTTATCTCTTAGGTGTGTACACTAAAGTCACTAGAATTGATGTTATATGGACCAACATTTACTTATACGTACGTTTGTAAACACGCCACAGCCAAAACTACTGGGCCGATTTGGCTGCAATTTGGTACGTAGGCATCTCATAACCCAACTTAGATCTGAAAAGCTTTTGGAGCCAATCATGCAACCGGAAATGCCATTTTGGCACATCAACTTTTAAATTTTAAATGCAAACCCCCATTTTTCACGTCACCATAAGAAAGACCTTCAAATTCTGCTTCTAAAAATGTATTCATTCTTAGTGCCCTTTTGACCAAAAATTTAAAAAAAAATTGATTTTTATCAAACTTTAAAATCGCGGTACAGCCCAAGCCCCTGAATCGATTCGGCTGAAATTTTGCACATAGGGATTGTATTACACCTCGAAAAGCTGAACAAATTTTGAATTCCATCGACTCACGGAAAGTGTCCTTTTGGCACACCAATTTCCAAATTTAAAATTATTCAATCATTAAACCATTAAAAGCAAGTTTTTGAAAGATTTATTGTCACCATCAGAAGGGTCTTCAAATCTTGGTTTTAAATAGGACAAAATTAATTCGCATTTAGCGCTGTTTGGTTCAAAAAATCGAAATTTTATAATAACAGTAAAAACACATTATAGCCCAAATTACTGAATCGATTTGGCTGAAATTTGGTACATGAAGATTAGGTGACCCGTTGAAGACCTGAAAGGCGCAATTGGCCCACGCGAACTGCCATTTAAGCATATCAACTTAAAATTTTAAATACAAGGCCTCTTTTTTATGTCGCCATTAGAAAGACGATCAAATTCTGGTTCTAAAAATGTATTCACATGCAGTTTCTGCCATTTCAGTGGAAAATATTGAAAAAATTCTTTCTCATTAAAAGGGAGCAGGCCGACAGTGGATGACATAAAGTGGCAGTTATTGTCAAAAAGTTGGCAAAAGATTAACCTTAAAAGGAACATATTGTCAAATGTGATGGGTGATGTACGAGGTGATGTCGGTATTTGTCAGAAAATTGCGAAATATTTTACAAACAAAATAATTGTATCTAATGGACAAAATTCCGGAATGAATTCAATCAAACGCTTCAAGACCCAAATATTTACCTAACAAATCAGTTTTCCCTGAATACTCGCAAGAATAAATTGCAATCGTACATTTAAGCCATGCATGATTTATTACTTCGAAATAAATCAACTTTCCAACAATTTTAATGCATGCAAATTACAACATCAAGATAATCGCATTGGAATCAGAGGTATAAACACAAAGAGTTGACACTTTTAATCGTTTCACTTTCCAAAACTTAGTTTTCTCTTAAAAACTGCTTTTGAGGCATTCATTATTGAGTCGAAACAGGTACATTATAATCAATTCATGCATAGGACAATAGCTAAAAGTGACTGTGTGGTTCTTAGAAATGGAATTAATACCTACCTACCTACTTAATAGTGATCGAGATATTAATCTTTCTGCATCATTCGTAAAAAAGAAGAAATAGAATTCACAGCCAAGAGTGGCATCTTGGCAACATAATAGAAACGCGTAATTAATTCTTAAAAGTGATGAAGAGGTCTTTTGATCTTTTTTAAAACAAAATCAATTTTAGTTGCAATTCGTTTCAATTTTTTAACGCTAGCTCTATGATGGTGCACTGCCACTACATGTTTGTGTTTTCTTGGTGGTGCGATCGGCTTATGATAATGATGAAAGTTTACATTTGAGCCATGATTATGGTTGTCATTAGAATTATTAATAACAATGCTGACTGGAATATTTTTCTTGTCTAACTTGGGGTCATTATCAATCGAATGGCTCAAATAATTATTGTCATTGTGGTGATAGATTGGAGTATTTTTATGATTTGTATGGAAGTGAACTGGTTGTGGTCTCGGACGTTTGAAAAATTTAGGTCTATGTTTACGCTTGCGTTTTCGACGATACCGTTTTAGCGCTTGCGGTTGAATTACCCCAATTTTCTCAGAACTATTTGAAATATCCGCGATCTGAAAGTAATTTTCAGTGTCTTGTTCTTCGTAATCTACATAGTCATATTCATATAAATCGTCACTTTCATTATGTTGAAAATCATCCCTTTTAGTTCTTAACAATTTTAAATCGGGAAAATGTGTACTTACTTCTTCAGTTTTATCACTAATGCTTTGCTGAGCTTCCAGATCAGGAACAAAGTTGTGATTTCGATGACTGGTCTCTAACACAACTTCTTGGAACACTTTAGGACTGCCATGACCGTTAAGGACGGAGTGGGTTTGCGTGTAACTAATTTTCTTCGGTTTTTCTGCTAAATTCAAATTTTTCTTCAGGAAATCATCGTTGTGTGGTCGCAATTGGGTTAAAAAATGTTTCTGTGGGTTTACCAAAACATTTTGATGCTTCGGTGCGTAACTATTAAGCGGAACGACTTCAGCTTTCAGTGGTAAAGCCAAAGGATGTAACAGTTGAGCTTGATCCAGGCCCTGATTGTGTGCAGCTATTTTAGCCAAAGCTTCCTTTTCATTTCTAGCTTTAGCTTCTTCTATTGCTTTCTGTTGGACATCTACCTGTGCCAGTGCTTCCTGATGAGCTTGCGCAAGAGCTTTTTCAGTTTCGGCTTTTGCCACTGCATCTAATTCTGCTTGAATCGCTGCTAAAGTTGCTTTCGTATTATCTCCACTAATAATAGTAGTCTTTGCTTGGTGATTTGGTACATCTATGGACTGTTCCATTATCGGAGTATAATCTTTTGCTTGAAATGGTTGCGGTCCTTTAATTGGAGGAAGTACATAATTTTGATAAGGCTTTTGTAATAACAACTTTAAACCTTCCAACTGAGCGTTTGGATGTTGCCCAATCAAAGAACTTAGAGCCTCCAATTCTCGCTCTGACTCTTTAAATTGTCCTTTTATCAGATTTGGATGAACATACACTACTTGTTTTTCTGAATCGTCTCTGCTGATTTTTGATTTGTCCTGCAAAGCTTCGAAGTAGCTGCTAGGGTTGAGTCTCCTGTTACTTCTAGAGCTAATTAAAGGCACTTTCCTCCATACTGTAACTGGAGTTTCTTGCGAAAAAGAAGGTTTTGCTTCAACATTTAGAGGCGAAGCTTTTGTATCACTCACTCGCCATTTCTGTACAAGGGGGGTAGTTTCTTGAGAAAAAGAATGTTTTAGTTCAACATTTAAAGGCGAAGTTTTTGCATCACTCACACTCCATTTCTGTACAAGAGGAGTCTCTCGATGACTTTCTTCATTACTTCTTTTCATTATATTACTTAAGTCAGATATTTGCTGTCGCAAGTACCTGTATTTTCTCATATCTTGTTGATAAGCATTTTCGTAGCTAAATGTTGGAGGCTCATAATTTCTCGTTCTCTGAATAACGAAGGGATCTCGCACTATCCTAGCATTAAATTCATTTTTAATTTCGTCTTCTAGTTCCTCACGTACTTGAGGTTCGTTTCCGTGTATTGTTATTACAAAAAAAATTGACTGAAACAGTTAATTTAAAGAAAATACGATCAAAACTAAGTTACTTACGATAATTATGAATTCAGTCTTCATCATAGTTGGCACGGTGTAAGCAGACTCAAAAGGAAATATTTTAAATTACAGCATTTATTATGCCGACACTTTTTACGTCGACCTTGTCTGGAGAGTTTAACATTGGCACTGAAAGAAATTCTTGAATCACTTTCATTTCTATACATCTCGGTATTGAGATGAAGAATGGACGGTGTGAAGAGAGTCTTTCTCCACATTTCAATTGAGGCTTGCAAGCGCAAGAGAGAAGAAGACATCGACATATGTATGACGCTTGAAATTACAAGAAAAAAGCATTTCTCCAGAAGATAGTAGGTCGTGGAGGATGCTGACATTCCCGCTAGGAAACGCAATTGTAACACGTGCAAATTTAAAATAATAGTCTATAAATCGAAGTCTATTAACTTTCTTTATAAAACAGATAGGTAGGTAGATGTTTCACTTTTCATGACATGGATGATTTTTTTTATTTTAATTAGTTGCAATTTCATATTGTCAAATCATATTAAATATGCAAATTGGACATAACTTATATTGCCTAAAATTTGGAAAGCTGTAGACACAATTTTGGGGTTAACATATGTTTGATGGAATATTATAATTGATTTGAAAGTGATTTCATTTTATCAATCCAATCTGCCTTAACTCCAAATTAATGGTCAATAAAAATAGGACAGATTGAAAGTTATTTCTTAATAATTCAATGTGAAACATAACGATGAGAAAAAATTTTTTCCTTAAACTGAAATGAACTAAATGAACCATTATATATTATATATTATAATGCTAGGGTTTTGAAATTTGAAGCAGAGGTTGGTGCTACCTATTAAGGGCTTTCTTTTCAATTTTTTTCAGATTTTAATTGTAATCAGAACAGTCTGTTTTTGAAGGGTCATTTTTTGATTTGATTTCTCAAACAAAAAAACCTCCAAAAGAACCTCCACATAGCGTGGGTCTTTGATTTCCGTGTCGTGTATGTTTAAAATTTTAAAGTTGATATACCCAAATCTTAAATCCTAAATCCCTAATCTCCATGTACCTACCAAATTTCAACCAAATCGATCCAGTAGTTTGACCGATTCTTCTACCCAAAGGGAACTAAATGCGAATGAATTTTGTCTTGGCTTGGACTGTACACGTACAGATATTTTAAAGTCCGATAAAAACCTAGAATTTTTTAGATTTTAGTCAAAAGGGTACTGAGGGTACATCTCTGGAAGCAGAATTTGAAGACCTTTCTTATGGTGACGTGAAAAATGGGGTTTGCATTTAAAATTTAAAAGTTGATGTGCCAAAATGGCATTTTTGGTTTCACGATTCGCCCCAAAAACTTTTCAGATTTAAGCTAGGTCACGTATCAAATTTCAGCCACATCGGTCTAGTAGTTTTGTCTGTGGCGTGTTTACAAACGTACGTACATACACCCAGATACATTTTTAGTACCACTTTTTGGGTTCCTGAGACCTCAAAACGTGAAGATCTGGTGTTATCTCACATTCGAAAATTTTAGTAATTGCAATAATCTCCCTCCATTTTTTAACTTCTACGCTTCGTGGAGCAAGTTAATAAAATCGAATCTCCAAAAATATCAATTCTTTACGCATCAGGGTCCTGAGATATTTTTGGCGTTTCGATTTTCCCCATCTATTTTATTAACTTACTGCGCTAAAGCGTAGAAGTCAAAAATTTAAGAGAAAGCATTTTATAGCACTAACCTTTGCTCCAAATTTCAAAACCCTACCATTTATACTTTCCGAATAGGTAATTTTAAGAAACCCCGCTTTTTGAGGAGCCCTTTAAGGTCCCTTACGAAGCATTGCCGGACATTATGTCCATATACAGGGCAGGGCGTCTCAGGTATGCAGTAATTAATTTTCGAGGGTGTTTCTATAGCGAGAAATATGAAGAAAATTTCCTATAAACATGTGACCGGAAATCGTCCCAAGAAGGGGACGCCCAAACTTCAGCGATGAATTTTTACACACGGTCTAATAAGCTCCATCAGATTATGTTAACAGAAAAAAGCGGGGCGTTCGAGGTAATGTGGGCCTCTGGCTTTTTTCACCCAATTTTTTCATGCGTCATTTTTTTGACATTTCTTCACCGGAATATAGTTGTCTAACGAAAATTACATAAAAAAGTTGTAACACCGTAAGACGAACCGTTTTCGAAAAAAGAAGGGATATAGGTAACTGATTTTTGTTAAATTACAAAACTGAACGGACTCTAAAAATTAGTGACTAAAATAATCTGATTATGCTTATTGATCTCAGATAGTATGCAAAAACTTAATAATTGACTGAATAAAAATCAAATTTAACTAATTTTAGGAGCGATTTCTAGACACGTTTAAAGCAACTTTTCTTCACATTTTTCGATGTAGAATCACCCCTGAAAATTAATGACTGCATACCTGGGACATCCTCTATAGCAACTTTAGTTTCTATTTTTGCATGGACTATCACCCGTTTCAGTAACTACTATGATTTCTAACTACAACTGATGGTCCGAGGTGCTGACGTAGTGGCCTTGGTGATATTTGTTTTTTTAAAGGCTCATTTTAAGGGCGTGAACATTGGTCAGTTATCAACCAATAGTTATGAGGTTCACATAACCTTGAAACCTTGAAGTACCTTCATTTTTCTTTAAGTTAAGAATCTTTTTTCAGAAGTTATTTTAGCTTACGCATTGATTTTCTGATTATTTAGAAAATATGCATGATTGTGTTTTCGCGTATTCTCACGCAGAATGTCCATGACTAAAAAGTACCAATGAAGCACAACTGGAGCTTAATTCCTAGTAATAGCCTTTCAATTGCCCCCAATTCGCATCCGCCTTTGTTTTTCTGAATATTAAATTCAGCTGAATATGCATCACTGTTATACTCAGTTATGGTCACTAGGCGTGAAAATACGCGAAAACACATGATTTTTAAAAAATCACAGAAAATAAATGCGGAATCAAATTAACTTCTGAAAGAACGTTTCTGAAGAAAAGTGAACGGGCTTCAAGGCTATTCTTGTCTCATAACGGTTGATTGTTAACTGTCCGATCCCCCAGGCACCTAAAATAGGTATGTCTTTAAAATAAGCAACGTTAAGGCTGCTACTAGGTATTTCTAATCGACACCCCCATCCTTTAGCTTTAATTTAAGGCCACGTTTAACCAAATCGGTTAAACAATGGCTGAGTTATTCCCAAAAATATTTCGTTTGGTTTTTTCAGAACACCCGCTAGTTTGAGCTGCAGCGTGACCGCAGATAGACAGACACACAGCCAGAAAATTTTCAAAAACCACATGTTTTTGGCAATTCGAATTTTCGATCAATTTTAGTAACTGCTCCGCGAGCGTAGAAGTTAAAAATCGCAAAGTCATGAATTATATCCTAGGTATTTCGGTGCCGTCTTCTTTTATGCGTACCTAATTTTAAAAAAAATCCTTCTTGTGTCAAATTCAAAAAGTTTAAATTCTTGTCTTAATGAGGCCCTCTTACAACTCCGTTTAGAAGTTGTCAGATTTTTATTTACCAACAGGCGACATACAGGAACTTTAAGACACTCTTATCTTATTTTTTTTTTCTCTGCTCATACTATTGTTGCGAGTACGAATTGCCATTGTTGTGATTATTATCACTAACAAAATAAAATCGTTTTCTAACGAACGCTTTCAGTTTCCGTCAAAATTTATTTCTGTCAGTGAGTCAACGTCAACAAACCGTAAACAATACAACAATTAAAAGTTTTCAAACTCCGTCAAAAAGTTTTTGATATCAGGCTGCTACCTACTATAATTTAAACGAGTTTCTCTTACCTGGTCCTTAAATATTTATTATTTTACTATCTGTTTGTATTACCAAACTATTGTATTGTGAATTTTTCTGTGTCAATAATTGACGATCTTATCTATCCAACAGGATAGCTGATTGGCAATACAAATTTATTATTTATTATATTATTAATTATACAGGTTATCATTGTAGTTAAATGTTTTGTTTCTGCTTTTGACCCTGACAGGAATTTTGGTGGAACTGAATATCCCGTGGAAATTGTTTATCAAAACAACAGAAAAAGAAGCCAGACTCACATAGTCCCTGCGTTCCTTAGAAAATGATTTTATAGTACCTATTACCACAGGTATTATATTACATATTATTCCAAAGCTCGTATATGCAGCTGCAAATTCAATATTGGGCTAAACTGGTTGCACAGAGTAAACTTTTTACGTTACGAATCTGATTAGGTAGTTACCTATGTGGATAGGAGGAAGATCAAATATGCATTGCTGTGAATATAAACTTATTATTATTATTATTAAAATGGAACCTAGAACTGCAAAACGGGCCTCAGTTATTTTGTAAGGGATCTTGGCAACAGATAAAGATCAGCAAGAATTACGAAATGTTCAGTGAGGATCAGGGGAATTTTTTTTTAACATAAACAACTTTTAACGGGCCTAGGAAATCTTTTGTACGGTTTTGTACCTCAGCAACTCATGTACTTTTTTATTTTTTTTTGATAAGACAAAAACATGGTACATTTGCTGGCTTGTGATGTGACATTTTACTGCCGCAAAAGGGCGAGTAAAAACGCACCTTAAGTGGCAATCGGTGAAAAAGAAACTTCTTTTACTCGTAGGACGGTTTGTGTACTGGCGTTCGATGTAGTGTCGCTTTACCTCGATCACCTTTACTCGTTTTTTATGTAAAATGACTATACTGACACAGTCTTGTATGTACAGGTCCATCTCATAATAAAAATAAAAAAATGCAGCAGAGAAGCGGCTGGAACCTCCCCATCGCGTGGATCTTTGTATTCTGTGTAGATGGTAGTCAATTCAACAGAATTTTTTTTGTGCTTATCATCTGTGACTAATTTCGCAATTTTCTGACAAATACTGACATCACTTCAGACAATCATCACCCATCACATTTGACAATATGTTCCTTTTAAGGTTAACAGTTTACCACCCTTTTGACAATAACTGATACTTTGTCATCCACTGTCAGCCTGCTCCCTTTTAATGAAAAAGATTTTTTTCTCTATTTTCCACTGAAATGGCAGAAACTGTGGATACATTTTTAGAACCAGAATTTGATCGTCTTTCTAATGGCGACATAAAAAAGAGGCCTTGTATTTAAAATTTAAAGTTGATATGCTTAAATGGCACTTCCTGTGGACCAATTGCTTCCAAAAGCCTTTCAGGTCTTCAACGGGTCACCCAATCTCCATGTAGCAAATTTCAGCCAAATCGATTCACTAATTTGGGCTATAATGTATTTTTAGTGTTATTACAAAATTTCGATTTTCTGACCCAAAGAGCACTAAATGCGAACGAATTTTGTCTTATTTAAAACCAGAATTTGATGACCTTTCTGATGGTGACAATAAATCTTTCATAAACTTGTTTTGGATGGTGAAATGAGTGAATAATTTTAAATTTGGAAATTGGTGTGCCAAAACGGCACTTTCCGTGGGCCGATTGAATCCAAAATTTGTTCAGCTCTTCGACGTGCCCATGTGCAAAATTTCAGCCAAATCGGTTCAGGGGTTTGGGCTGTACCGCGATTTGAAAGTCCGATAAAAATCAATTTTTTTTTAATATTTGGTCAAAAGGGCACTGAGAGTGAATACATTTTTAGAAGCAGAATTTGAAGGCCTTTCCTAAAGTGACGTGAAAAATGGGGGTTTGCATTTAAAATTTAAAAGTTGATGTGCCAAATTGGCATTTCTAGTTGCACGATTGGCTCCAAAAGCTTTTCAGATCTAAGTTGGGTTATGAGATGCCTACGCACCAAATTTCAGGCAAATCGGTCTAGTAGTTTTGGCTGTGGCGTGTTTACAAATGTACGCACGTACGTACGTACGCACATACACACAGACACATTTTTAAAACCACTTTTTTGGGTTCCTGAGACCTCGAAACGTGAAGATCTGGTGCTATCTCAAATTCGAAAATTTTAGTGATTGCAGTAACCTCCCTTTTTTATAAGTGGTGAAGTGGATTGGGGAGGTTAAAATCCCTCTAAAATTAAATTCGACATTAAAGGGCATCTGAACCAATCAGGGATAGTCATCTCATGGCCCCCATTTTCGGAAGTGAAAGGATTCTTGGCGTAGCTTCCAACCTGCTTCCTCCTTCAAGTCAATATATTTTATATAATGTTGCGGTTTTCTTGTTGTGTTTATTGTTTCAGTTAGCCCATGGGGCAGCTGCTAATCCCGAGCCCCGGGTCCTAGGCTAGAACCCTGTCATCCCCCTTTATGGGCACCAAAAAGCATTTTCAGATGCTAACCCTAAACAGACGGGAACATTTCATTCTTTTTATTCCATTTAAAAATATTTCTTTCATTTGACATCACATAATCTGACACTAATTACTAAAACCTAAACGTCCTTTACAAAGTACAGAAAGCTTTTTGCTTCTTACTTAAATAACAATATCTTAGCATAATAATAAATACTACGGCACTAATACTAAAAAAATGACACATTATAAAGATGAGATGAGCATAAACAAAATGTGCTGGCGATTACCCTGAGCGATGTAGTTGGTAACCAAAATACTTTTTCCTAAAACGGACACATTTACATAAAAAATTAGAAAAAAATACATGGCATTTCGAATATCACTAACAATAATTTTATTTGGATTCCTCCTTCTCGATCGGCTGTCCGTTTTCATCAATTTCTAGGGAGGGCTTCAAAGGTGGCATAAAACCGTACTCCAGTCGCAAGTTGTGATTAAAATGTGATCGGGCACTTCTGAATTTTCGGGGGAAAGTGCTGTGAGTTGCTTTTGGTGGCAAGAGGCCGATGTAATCGTCGTGTTTGATTGTGAAATAATTATTGTTGGTGCTTTGACTGTTATGTTGGTCACAATCGTGTGGAGGCAGATATCCATTGTTAGTCGTGACGGATTTTTTGGGTGGCAAATATCCGTTGCTGTGTGTTGGAGCATATACAATGGAATGTTGTTGTTCCTGTTGCTGCTGTTCTTGGTGGTAGGCGTGAATTTTACTGGTGTAACCTGCCAAATTATACTTTGATTGTTGTAACAATGGTGCTTGTAATTTATACTGAGTAGGCAGAGCGTAAGAAGTAGTTGCATATTGATAAGTCTTCGGTACTTGCAAAACGTACTGCTGAGCAACAGGGACAGGAACTTGTACGTGCACAGGATATGGTCTATCTATGTAATGTGGGACAGACTTCTCAACTATTTTTTCGACGGGAACTTGCTTCTCGATGTAATGTGGAACAGGGATTTTCCTCTCGACAATTTTTTCCACCTGCACTGGTACTTGAACCTCCACAGGAACTTTAACTTCGACTGGATAGGGTTGCCTAATAATTTTTTCCACGATCCTATCCACAGGATATGGTACTTGAACAGGATAAGGCCGATCAACATATTTTGTTACCTCCACTGGAACATGCACCTGCTTCTCCACTATCCTTTCCACTGGGTATGGCTGGGGTATATGAACGGGTTTTTCCACAATTTTAGTGACTGGTTTTTCTACAATTTTCTCCACAGGTACATGAACTGCATAGGGCTTCTCCACGCGGACTTCATAGGGTACATGAACAGGAACTTGAACTGGGTACGGTTGATTCACAATTTTTGTTACTTCAACTGGTTTTTCCACTATTTGCGTTTGAACTACTGGATATGGAACCTTCTTTTCAACGATTTTTTCAATTATAGTAGCAGGGGTAACGTGTTGTACAACCACTTGGTGTTGTTCTTGTTGTTGATCAATTTCCACAAAATTTTCTCTAATCGTTTGTTCTGGAAGCTGTTGAATCGATATTCTATTTCCCTCCGTATTTTGAATTAAAGCTTGAGCCTCAGGGAATGCTAAAAGAGTTTTGCCCAGTTCAAAATTTTCAACGGCTTTCTCCTGGACATTTCCAATAACCTCTTTGCTTACAGCTTTTTCACTATATGCTACTGCGCTTGGATTTTGGACGTATTCAAATTTCCCCAAATAGAAAGGCAAACTCTTCTGAATTTCAACCAAGTAGTTTTCTTGACTGTTGGCAATAGTTTTGGAGCCAATTTCTATGTTTTGAAGTTGTATGCCTGCAGTGATTGGGGCGAGAAAATTTGTGCTTACAGGTCTAGGGGTTACCAGCACAGTTGATGGTTCTGTCGGTTGGTAACCTTGCGTAGAGATAGCCTCAATAGTATTTGAAGTTGTAGAGTAAACTTCCTCTCTTGCTTCCTGTTGAACTTCCACATATTTTTCTGTAGTATCCACAGTTTTTTCGTTTAAATCAGCAACTACAATAGGCTCATTAACAAAACTAGATTCTGTTACGGCTGCATTATTAATTTCAACGTTTTTTACCACATTCTCGGAGATTTGCTCATTTAGGATAGCTTTGGCAGTGCTTGTTTCAATAACACTATCAGCTGCGCTATTTATATTTAACACATCTTGCCCAGAAACTAGATTTTTGGTCGTTTCTACTAGTGGTGAGTGTTGAAAGTGAACATTATTTTGAACAGTAATTTTTGATCCATAACCTCCCAAGTGTTCCAATAGCTGTCTGTCACTTTGATCTATCACTTGCTGAGTGTTCACAATTCTAGTTTTCGTGTCTTCGAATAATGGTGCTGTCTGATACTGAGGTTGTGCAACCACAAAGTTTTCTTCAGGCTTTGCCTCTTGTAATATTACAGTTGTTGACTGTTGAGGTATTTGCTGAGGTTGTTGATCAACAACTATTTGCTGGTGTTGTGGTTGTTGAAGTAAAACTTGTGGGTGAACTTGCTGTTGTATCAAAACCTGGGGCTGTTGAACTACTAATTGTTGAGGTTGTTCCTGTTGAACAAGTATTTGTTGAGGTTGTTGCTGTTGAACAACTATTTGATGAGGTTGAGGTTGTTCCTGTTGAACAAGTATTTGTTGAGGTTGTTGCTGTTGAACAACTATTTGATGAGGTTGAGGCTGTTCTTGTTGAACAATTACTTGCTGAGGCTGTTCTTGTTGAACAAGTACTTGTTGAGGTTGTTCCTGTTGAACAAGTACTTGCTGAGGTTGCTCCTGTTGAACAAGTACTTGCTGAGGTTGCTCCTGTTGAACAAGTACTTGCTGAGGTTGTTCCTGCTTAAAGACAATTTGTTGCGGCTGTGTCGTTGGCAATTGTGCCGCAGGCCTGTTCTCATTAATTTTATCAATCGTTTCAGTTACATGTTGTTTAGGCGGAACTGAGTTTGAAGTAAACTAAAATATGCAATTAGACGGAATATTTTATAATTTATAGCTTACCTTATTTGTCGCTAACGCTTTTACAGCTTCGACTCCCAGTAATAATTGAGTTCTACTTTTGCTGTGGGGTCCCACGCTGCTGTATTCTATGTAGGGATGAAAGCCCCAATCATCGGCATAGTATTGTACATTGTGCGATGAATCCTTGTCCTGTACATAGTATCTACAATAAAGTAAACTTTATTAGTAGGGCTGGGCAAACATGCCGTAAAAAAGCCTAAAAATTTGCATGCTATATGCCTTAAAAAATACATAAAATAAGCAGCAACAAAACATGCGCCAACGTAGCCAAAAATGCACTCAAACTAATTTTTATGCTCTATTAATATGCAGGAATATTGCACTCAATCATCATTTTAGACAAAGTTTTGTTACAATATGTCACTTTTTCTGTTAGTGCCGAAGCATATGCGCAGGCACTGTAGTTTTAGTGAATTCGCTCGCTCGCTCGCTCGCTCGGCCACCCGACCGTCTACTCTGTCCATCGCATAACTTGAGAACGAAAGCAGATATCGAGTTGAAATTTTGTACACATGTGTATACCCCGAAAATCTCGGAGGGAATTGTTTTTGGGCCATATCGGACCAGGGGGGTGGGAGTTAGGGGTGATAAACTGAAAGAAATTACAATTTTCGACGTTTGATCGCGAACGCTGCCTAAACGCTTAAAGCTAGAGCAAAAGTTTGTAAGGAGGAATTGTGGGCAATGAAAAGATCTACAAAACGACGGCATATAGCTATCTACGATGGGTAGCCCACCGAAATCGTTTTTGTGTTTTAATTTTTGACGAAAATAGCTTCAGTAGCTTATTGTCGGCTATCCGTAACAGATATTTATATGCTGTTGCGGACTTTTTTGTAGGTCTATTCGTTGCCGACATTTCTCCCTTATACGATTTTAATCCATCTTCAAGCGTTTAGGCAGCGTTCGCAGTAAAAGCGCGAGAATGCGAGGTTTTTTTCGGGACCGAAAAACTATTAATTGTAATAACTCGAGAACCAGTGGAGATGTTTTACTGAAACTTGATATGCGCTTTTGACGTACAAGTCTGTTGAAGGTGAGGGGGTGTCAGTTTTGGGGGCTGAAATTTAGGGGTTGAAAATCACAACAATACGAAAACTTCTCAAATATTTTGCACATGGAGGTCTGAAACCATATTTATTTTGACATTATTTGATAAGGGATGGTTTTTTTTCTGCAAGATGAAACAGAAAGGGGTGCAAATTAGGGGTTGAAACTCGAAGTTTCACATGTGTTGCTTAGACCCTAAGACCACCTACGACCGGAAGAGAAAAAAAGTGCACCTCTAAAACTCAACCCCTTTAAGCTTGAAACAAAAAATTCACTTAAGGGAAATGTAACCCTTGGACCACCTATTACCGGAGAAAACTAATTGAGCACAAAAAATGGCACCCCTGAAACTCGCCCCCTTCAACACCCAACCACAAAAACTTGACTTGGAGGAAATTTAACCCTTGCACCGCCTACAACCCCGTAACACAAAAAAATGATTTGGACTGAATTTAATCCTTTTACCACTCATTATCGCAGGAGACTATTTTGAACGCAAAAAATTGTACCTCCAAAACCCACAGTCTTCAACCCTCGAACACAAATAATTGACTTGGATGAAATTGAGCCTTTGGACTATCTACAACAGAAACAGACTAACTGAAAGCAAAAAGTTGCAACCCCGAAAGCCACCTCCTTCGGCTCCTTCAACCCCCTAATACAAAAAATTGACAAACATAAATAATTGATTCGGTGGAAATTTAACCCTTAGACTACTTGTTACTGGAAGATACTAATTGAGCGCAAATGAATTTAAGATTTGGACCACTGTTATTGGAGGATAGGTACCAAGTATGCATGCCTTATTAAAAAAATATGCCCTATTAATTAAAAACATGCAAAATATGCAAAATTCCAATTGTTTATTTAAAAGTAAATGACATGAACTCGTGCTGAATTTAAGTATCAATTGATTATGCCCAATATTAAAAAATATGCAAATATGCATTTGCCCAACCCTATTTATTAATTTGCATATAATGTGAGATGTAAAGACAGGAAATAAGCAATTTTCACGTTAGCTTCGTTTTTGCCTTGGTTTCTAATGCAGATTTTTTTTAAAATGAGCTAAATAAAAAGTCCATCTGCAATTAACCAACGTTATAACTTTTATGACCATTTATCGGTAACTGTATAACGATTTGCGAGAGAATAAATTGAAAGCAAAATATGTATTACCTTCCAAGTGCGTATATTCCATCTCTTGCCTCCACTTTGCCTTGTCCTATACCTTTCTCGTCTTCTATGTTATAACCATATTCATATTTAGGTGGATTCTAGGAAAAATTTGTTAGAGAATTATCGATTCACGTTTTTCATACTTTATCAGCGGATTCTGGGGGTTTCACGTATCCTGGTGGAGCTTCAGCTATCACGGATCCCGCCAAAGTAAGTACAGTTATTACCTGAAAAACGAATTTCACTTTCAATTAAATCTGAATTAGTGTTTATAAAAGAAAAATTGCAAATCTACGATGCAGCTCGTTAATGTCACCTTTGCTTTTCGGAGCTGAACTAATATAGACTAATTCTATCGAAGCAATCGAAAATGAAACGAAACTAATAAGTTTTTGCATCGTTAACGGTTTAGATATTCGGAATAATTAAGGACTCTATCCATTCAAACAATGAAAGTTTCGCGAAATTACTTTTATTTTTTATCTTGCAACAAATAAAGTTTTGCATCGAGATTCTCAGCGTCGATCTAGGTTCTAACACACTTTTATTCTCATTAGTGAAGACGACTCTCTGCCTTTGAAGAAAACTCTTTCTTACAACCTACAACTATTTCCTCTTGTGGTTTCATTGCGGTTGACTAAACCACAAGATAACTTTGATTTTAATTGTAATTGGTCTGCTATTAATAATCATTAATTATAGACACACATTCTACAATCAAGACCGTGAATTTTAATTTTTGTTACTCCTGCATGTCATTTTGGTTTTTTCTGAGATTACTGAATGATTGACAGTTAATCGTTGTTCGTTGTTTTTTGTCCAAGCACAACCATACATAAGTACTTCTTGGAATTTATCTAACCTTAATTAAAGATTTTAATAACATCAATTACCCATTGTAAAATAATATTATTATAGAGATTTTTTTGACTTGAGAGAATCACCTATGAGCCCACTTTTCTTTCATACATCCTTATTAAAATATTAACCAGAAGTAGGTACTTCTTAGGCGTGCATCAATTATTCGAAGCCCACTTTCACGCATGTTATTAGATTAGGTACTCCGATCGTAATTTGTAAGGAATTATTTAGACAGAAAGCTCGGCCGTAATAAATTCGTGCAATTATCACTTTTAACGTTAAAATGAAAGTGTTCCCATCAATTACAGGTGTCCCACAAATGAGAGTGAAACAAAATTAATTAATACTAAAGGTACGACATGTATCAAAAAAAAAATATTTTGACCGAAATCGAATCTATAAAACATGCTTTTACTTTTCAGAAAAATAAAAAGTTGTGTTGGTATGTGCTGGGTGACATGAAATCGGTACGCATCAACTTTTATAGTGAAATTAATTGCGAGTGGTTTACCTGATTGAATGAATGCAATTATCATTGTCAATGTCGCAGCAGGATACTTTCTTTTATTTGTGAAATTAACTGCATAATATCTGTAACGAGCTCTTGTTTCTGTCACATAATAATGTATGATAATCAACAATGTGACGCGACGTACACATGTAGTAAATGAATGTTAGTCAATAAATATATTTCTCGCAAGCAAAGAACAGAACGTTCAAACAAAGGATATTGGCAGGAAATTAGTTTAATGTTAAAATTTCGGCCTATCAGTACAGGATGTCTCAGAACGCTCGTACCTCATTTTAGTGAAGATTCAGATTCTGAGTCGACCCGTCTTTTTCAAAATTTTCAGGGTCCAACAGTTCTACAGTTATAAGAGATTTAAGACAACTAATCAGAATTCAACCCTGAATGAAGTGAACCTAATTGAAAACTAAAAAATTTTGCTAGATTGCTTAAAAATACGGATTGATTTATTAACCTCCCTAACCCCCACAATTTCAAAAAAATGGGAAGTTACTGCAATCACTAGAATTTTCGAATTTGAGATAATACCAGATGTATGTTTTGAGGTCCCAGGAACCCAAAAAGTGGTTTTAAAAATCTGTCTGTACGTATGATGTACAGGGTCTTTTTTTATTATTGTCCCACTTTTAAATTGGAATATCTCCTTTATTACTTGAGCTATTTGCCTGAAATAAAAACAGGTTGATAGACCGTACCCACAAGTTTTGTTCTGGATCTGACTCTCAGCGATCACCGTTGGATCTTAAGCGCTGTGGATGCAACTTGCTTTTTTTTAAATGGGACGCCCGGTATATTCTTGCACGGATCGATAGAGAATTTTCTTCTGATTTCATTGATATAGGGTAGTTCATATCTGGGGTTGATAGTTTTCGAGAAAAAAATTATATTTAAAATAATAGGACCATTAGAATCTACGAGAATGTCTAAATGAAAATGGCAATAATTTAAAAATTTTTAATTTGTAATGTTTTAAGGTGAATAAATCAGTTAACTACTTTGTTACTATGATACTAAAGAAGGTTACATTTTTATTAGAATACTCAGGGCTTCACTACATAGCCATAAGTTATAAAAACAATTTATTTCACGAATTTTTTTCTCGAAATCTATCAACCCCAGATATCAACTACCCTACATAAATGAAATCAGTAGAAAATTCTCTATCGATCCGTGTAAGAATATACCGGGTGTCCCGTTTAAGAAAAAGCAAGTTGCATCCACAGCGCTTAAGATCCGACGGTGATCGCTGGGAGTAAGGTCCAGGACAAAACTTAGGAGTACGGTCTACCATCCTGTTTTTATTTCAGGCTAATATCTCATCTAATAAAGGAGATATGATAATTTAAAAGTGGGACAATAATAAAAAAAGACCCTGTACATACGTGTTCCGCGGAACAAGGGCCCGGAGCTGAGGGGGGCCCGCGTCCAAGCTCCCAATAATATTTTATTTATTTTAATAATATTAGTTATTTATCAATAATTCGTAGTTCCTGAAAAAAAAACAACATCCAAGCAAAAATGTCCATAAATTACAAGAATAAGGACGAAAAGATAATGAATGAAAACCTGAACGCGGCCGCCACTAATTATTAACGTTCTCACAAGCAATACAGGATGTTCATTTGAAAAATTTCCACTCCGAATATCTCGTAAACGAAATGAGACATGAAAATTCGCTCGGATAAGCCGATTTTTATTTCAAGGGGGACACTTAATAATAATAATAATAATATTTGTTTCATCCAACAGACCGAAGTCTATAGTGGACACAAAATTCACAAAATTGGATATAAAAACAATATGAAAATGAAAAATGAAAAATTATTAGAATTTATACATACAGTACAAACACTCTTTAATCCGTGCGTTGTGATATTTCACGATAAACCCCCCAACCCCTAGCAACCCCAACTTTGAAATTTGAAATGGCAACCCCACACTTGTGATACATGATTTGAAAGCTAATTTCATTACAAATCCATTGGTGTAAAGCTTTTTTCCATTTAGCTGCCTTCAAAGCCCTCTGGTAAAATTTAAAATTGCATGATGCATAATTTTGAAGCACAAGAAATCCTCTGCAAACCGGAACAAAAATTTTTGAAATCCATCCACTCTTTCAGAGGCAGGGGGTCAAACGGCGGGGGAAGGGGGAGCGGGGGCCCCTTCCAAATTTCGGAGCACGGGGCCGGAAAAGCTAGGTTACGCCACTGAGTACATATTTTATTGAAATTTGGTATACACGGTGGTGAATTTTTCGTTGCCCACCATTGGCAACTCGAAAACCATAAGAGATCGAGAGTAGGTTAAATTATAGAAAAGTTGCTATATTTCAAGGTGATTAAGAATCTGAAAATAATTCCTCGATATATTGATCCGTTCCTGAATTATCCCGAAAAACTGAAAATTGAGATTTTAAAGAAAAATTTATGTCTTTCTAACGATTGGTCGCATTCAAATGAAAACTGGAACTTTCATATTTTTGACAGCTGTCAATTCAATTACGTTGACAGAAGTTTTCTAGGCTATCCACATTTTGAGAAACGATGGTCAACTTTTCTTTTTCTTGTGGCCGCCATTCGGATTTTAACACCAGTGGCTACAAAAAAATTGCTTTTCAAAAATGTAATTCATATAGACTTTTTGAGAAAATATGTCAAAGCTTGAGTCACACGATGCCAAGGATCATTTAATTTCCATTGAATTCAATTGTTTTCACGTGTCAAAAAAGAAAAAGTCGATGTACCGTTTTGCAATTGCTTTACATCTAAGTTTACGTTGATTTTGAACTTTTAAACACTAACCCCTATTTTTGACATGATTATTATAGAGACCTTAAAATTATGCTTCCAAAGATGTCCTCACTATTAGTGCCCTTTTTGCAAAAAATTAGGAATTTTTAACAAACTTTAAAAACACACTAGAGCGATTTGGCGGAAATTTTGCACATGGAGATTGTATTACACGTCGAAGATCTGAAAATTTTTTGAAGGCAATCGGCGCACGGCAAGAGCCGTTCTGGCGCATCAATTTTCAAATTTAAAATTATACTCATTTAACAATGCATCCAAAACAAAATTGTCACCATCAGAAAGATCTTGAAATTCTGGTTTTAACTAAGGAAAAAATCATTTAACATTTAGTGCCCTTTTGGATAAAAAATCGAAATTTTGTAATACATAACACTAAAACACATTATAGCCCAAATTACTGGATCGGTTTGGCTAAGATTTACTTCATGGAGATTGGGTTGAAAATGTTTTGTCTCATTTCATTAAATTCTGGTTCCAAATATCTATTCACACTTCCTGCCATTTCGGCCCAAAATAATGAAAATTGTTGTTCTCCTTTAAAACTTGCCGACTGACAGAAAATGGCAGTAAATGTGGCAGGACATTAACCTTAAAAGGTAAGTGTTGTCAAAATATGATAGGTGATGTCGCTATTTTGTCAGAAAGGGTAAAATCAGTCACCTGAAGAGCGGTCTAAAAATTTTCGTTTTCAATTGGCTCATACCTTCACGGAAATCTATAGGACCCACGCGATGGGGAGGTTCCAGCCGCTTCTCTGCTGGCCATTTTTAAAATTTTATTTCCTAGCAAAATAGATTAAAAATAGGCTGGAACTCCTTGAAAATTGCTGAATCTTTAAAATCTACCATTAAATTCAATATTTATAGTTTTGATAGTCAGTTTGCAGCAAAGCAAGTGAAAAAGTAGAATTAATAGAAAAGAAACTGAAATAAATTAGAGGAAACTACAATCGGCGATAAAGAGACGAACCCGACTGAAAGTCTTGAAGAAATTCACTAGAAATTGTTAGTGTTTTGTTGCTGTAAAATAGTTAATTGTGTTCTACAACCTACCTAACTTTTAATTTTAAGTAATATTGAACACATCTCTAGAAAACAAGCTAACCAGTAGGCAACGATTTAATATTCAGGTTTTCGATTTCACAACAGATTTTAAAGTCCCAGATCGATTTCGATTTCTAATTCAATGTATAACATTCGATTAAAACGAAATCATTTTGTCTTATTTTCGAAAAAATATTAAGTTTTCCCGAGAGCCACACCTGTTTAAAGCTAAACTACGGGTTGTTTCATATTGGTGAAGTCATAATTGTGCCAATAGAGACTAATGTATTTCCGTTCTTATTGTTCGTGGGAGTGTTTTCATCTCGTTCTGCACTAGGTATAAACAAGTTCAGCATTATTTTGTACTTAGCTAACAGAATTATTGCAAAAGAGATTACATGAATCAAGTAGAACACATTTAAGCAAAATTTATTGAGGGAGATAATTTGGACCAACAGCCATAAATTAATTGCTAATGTCCAGTTACGCAAGTATTCAAAAATTACATAAGTTGGTAAAATTTTGGTTGGTCAAATGATATGTGGCAGTTACAATAAAATTGGGTGCGAAATTCATTTTTATGTAACCGCTTGAAAAATCGGTGGATATAAATTTTGCGTTCATCGAGAATAGTATTTTTGTTTACGTGTCAAAAGCTGCATCTGTAAAAAATTAGGTATGTGTTAACGCACTCACGTACGGAGAGATGCGGATCGGCAAAGGACAAGGTGAAGGTTGAAAGCACTCACCTGCAGCGGCAGCAGCATTTCTCTTAATCCACCTTACACTGCAAAGAACTATCACTAACTAATACTACTTTATGTTCGAAAACGATACTCGGGCTCCGGTGGCTGTAAAGAGATGTGTACTCTCCACAACTGATCTCTTTTAGAAATGTATCAGAATTTCATCTGATTCCTTACACAAGTCCTTTCACCTGCCCTGCCCATATTCCAAACAAGTAATTGCACGCAATACAGGGACCAACCTGTGCTGTATATCAATTTGATAACAGAGCGTGAACTTGTTTTCTGACATTTATGCAGAAATACTATTTCCAATCCGGCACCGGGCTTGCCTTTCCGCAGACCAGCCGACTTCCTAATTCTTGCGTTATCTCGAGAATAAATAATATTTCGGAAATTCTTGTTATGCAATTTTCCCCAGACACAATTTTCTCTAGACGGAGGTGAAAAATAGTATCGTAAATTGCACCCTTTACCGGTGTCAGAGAGAATTACGCAATAATAAAAATTAGATAAAAAATTTATCTGATTCTTTTTAGACTCTGATGACAATCAGAGTCTAAAAAGAAATGTCTGTATTTATTTCGATCATTAATCACGTTCTTCAGGTCACAAATTATTGTCTATAATTTCTTGCGGCAAAATAACTTCATTAACGCTGAGAGAAGTTTCTGATACTTTAGAGCGTACGAAGCTCTAGAAGGGTCAAAAATTTTCATATTAAATTTTCAGGTTAATGTCATGTTACTAACACGACGTTTTCTTTTTGTCGTGTTACTAATACAACATTTTAATTTTGCCGCGTTATTAACACGACATTTTCGTTTTGCAGCGTCATTGACACCGCATTTTCATTTTGCCACGTTCTAACACGGCCTTTTCTTTTTCCGCGTTATTAACATGATAATTTCGTTTTGCCGCGTTAGTAACACGACAGTTCCAGCATAGTGTCACGACATTTTCGCCTTGCCGCGTTACTATCACGACATTTTCATTTAATTAACACAACATTTTCACCGGTTCCCGCCAGAATAGGGTTTTTTGTTTCTAATTTAAATTTACGAAGCTGTAGAAGGGCCAAACATTTTCTTAATAAATTTCAAACATAGTGTCATGTTACTAACACGCCATTTTCGATTTGCGTGTTACTAACACTACATTTTCATTTTGCCGCGTTACTAACACGGCATTTTCGTTTGAAATGTTGTGTTAATTAAATGAAAATGCCGTATTAATAACGTGACAAAATGAAAATGTCATGATAATAACGCAGCAAAACTAAAATGTCGTGTTAATAACGCGGAAAAAAGAAAAGGCCGTGTTACTAACACGACTTTCTGGTTTTGCCGCGTTATCAACACGACATTTTCGTTTTGCCGCGTTACTACGATATTTTCTTTTTGCTGCGAGTTATTATTTTGCCACGTTATTAACACGGCATTTTCGTTTTGCCGCGTTATTAACACGACACTGACATTTTGCCGCGTTATTAACACGGCATTTCAAACGAAAATGCCGTGTTAGAACGTGGCAAAATGAACATAACGGGGCAAAACGAAAATGTCGTGTTAATAACGCGCCAAAACGAAAATGTCGTGTTAATTACGCGGAAAAAAGAAAAAGCGGTCTTGGTAACACGGTAAATAGCCCAATCAAATTAGACAAATCGAGTGAAAAAAATCCCGGAGTTTTGAAATTTGGCATGGTTGTTCGCTAGTATCTACAGAACATCATACTAAAAGTACCCGAGGGTGGGGGGTGAGCGCGAGGGAGGGGAGCTGATTGAATGTGCGTTTTCTGCGTTTTTCGTATATATCTCCGTAACTACCAATCCTAGCGAAAATTATTCTATATACAAAATTAAAGCAGACTAAATTTCCTATCAAAACAGTCCTATTCGCTTTTGTCGTAGGATTCATACTTTAAATGTTATAAGCTTGACAATTTCTCATATTTACTTGGGTTGGCTACAGCCAAGGAGTTTAAGGTTTTGACCCGCACAAAAATAAAGTAGTGCAAAAAATTGGCACTTATGCTCTACTGGCAGTCCTGAATGACGTGTCAAAAGTTACGGAGCCTGCGGTGCCGGCGTCCTATTTTTTTGGTACCGGAAGGCCTTAAATGATAGTCATACATTATTTTCCGCATAACATGATTATTTATGAACCGATTTGATCGGGATTGGTCTCAAAATGACCACAACGACCTAATCAATACTGATACTATGGATAGACTCCTGAAATTTTGAGCTGAAACATCCTTTTTTTTTCTTGGAGAAATCGTGCTCCAGAATCGGCTTCGTGTTGCTTTTTTGCGATTATTTCTCCAACGGCTTATCGGACGACAAAAATGTATAGGATCTTTTCGTTGCAAATTTTATCCTGAACATTTCAGCTCCTACACATTTTTGTGGTTAGACAAACCATTGGGGAGATAATAGGAAAAAAGCAGCGCGAAGTCCATTTTCGGAGAAATCGTACTTCAGTACCGACTTCGCGCTGTTTTTTCCGATTATCTCCTCAATGGTTTATTTAACGACAAAAATGTGTAGGGGCTGAAATGTTCAGGATAAAGTTTGCAATGAAAAGACCCTATACATTTTTGTCGTCCGATAAGCCGTTGGAGAAATAATCGCAAAAAAGCAACACGAAGCCGATTCTGGAGCACGATTTCTCCAAGAAAAAAAAAGGATGTTTCATCTCAAAATTTGAGGAGTCTATCAGTAGTATCAGTATTGATTAGGTCGTGGTGGTCATTTTGAGACCAATCCCGATCAAATCGGTTCATAAATAATCATGTTAAGCGGAAAATAATGTATGACAATCACTTAAGGCCTTCCGGTACCAAAAAAATAGGACGCCGGCACCGTAGGCTCCGGAACTTTTGACACGTCATTCAGGACTGCCAGTAGAGCATAAAGTGCCAATATTCAGCACTACCTTATTTTTGTGCGGGTCAAAACCTGAAACTCCTTGGCTGGAGCCATCCCAAGTAAATATGAGAACTTGTCAAACTTACAACATTTAAAGTATGAATCCTACAACAAAAACGAATAGGAGCGTTTTGATAGGAAATTTAGTCTGCTTTATTTTGTATATAGAATCATTTTCGCTAGGATTGGTAGTTACGGAGATATATACGAAAAACGCAGAAAACGCACATTCAATCAGCTCCCCCCCCTCGCGCTCACCCCCCACCTTCGGGTACTTTTAGTATGATGTTCTGTAGATACTAGCGAACAACCATGCCAAATTTCAAAACTCCGGGATTTTTTTCACTCGATCGCCACTTTTTTGTCTAATTTGACTGGGCTAAAAACGAAAATGTCGTGTTAGTAACCTGACACTATGCTGGAACTGTCGTGTTAGTAAAGCGGCAAAACGAAAATGTAGTGTTAGTAACGTGGCAAAACGAAAATGTCGCGTTAATAACGCGGAAAAAAGAAAAGGCCGCGTTAATAACACGACTTTTTGGCTTTGCCGCGTTAAAAACACTACATTTTCGTTTTGCCGCGTTACTACGATATTTTCCTTTTGCTGCGTTATTATTTTGCCACGTTATTAACACGACATTGACATTTTGCCGCGTTATTAACACGGCATTTCAAACGAAAATGCCATTTTAGAACGTAGCAAAATGAAAATGCCGTGTCAATAACGCGGCAAAACGAAAATGCCGTGTTAGTAACGGGACAAAATGAAAATGTCGTGAAGAGAATTTTTAACCCTTCCACAGCTTCGTAGGTTGTAGGTATGGCAATCCCGGGATTTTCAATCCCGAGATCCCGGTATCCCCGACTAAATTCAATCCCGAAAATCCCGAAACCGGAATTTTCGCAGTCGCGAAAATCCCGACAAGTCAATCCCGGCATTTTCGGGATTTCGGAGCAAAAATCAAATGATGCAATTATGTACTGCAAAATCCTGACAGGAAATAATAAATAAAAGACATTGGCGTTAGCCATAACAAACTATATTGTGCTTAATTTTTCCTATATTCTACACAAAAATAATAGTAAAGAATTTATAGGGTTTTGCATGCATGGCATTTTGCGCAAGGGCAATACTAATTTATACATTTATATTTAGTCATTCAAGCAGATTACTTTAAGCACCAATATACCTACATATCTTGTATTTTTGTATCATTTATATTCATTATTTTAATTATATGAAATTTTCTATTCCCACATTTCCATTTTATTTGGATTGGCATAATTTGAAAACAGAATCCACCGCTCAATAATTTTTCCGTGAGCAATCCCGGGATCCCGAAAAATTCCGGGATTGATTTTATCGAATCCCGAAATCCCGAAAGTTCCAATCCCGTCCGGGATTGCCATCCCTAGTAGGTTGGCTCGAACTTTTCGTGAGGACGTAGCTCATACGTCATAAAAATTAATAATTAATTATATGGCCTTAGTACTATATGGTTATATCCGAAAATGCAAAAACACGTCAGAGCTCATTTTAAAAGCTCTTTGAATTAAAACAATTATTCAAAGGTACCGTAATGTGCTATATCCAAATGTTATCTAAGAATAAGCTGGCTATATTTAGCGTAAAATATTAGAATTAAAAGCCTCTCTGTGTTCCTGTATTACTTCAAAGCTAACCGACTCACTCTCCTGATATTTATCAACGATTTAAACCCTCTTCTTCTAGTAACAATATTTGCTATTAAAAGTCAGAAAATAACATCATGCGTCAGCATATTATGGAACTTTTACTCCCCCGTAATTACAAATAATTAATTAGGTATAAGCAATAAAAAAGGCTGACTACTCCATTTTTCTATTATTTACTAACAGTCTGAACCCTCACGTAACAATATTTTCTGTTGGAAATCAGGAAATAATGTACGTCTGTAGATGGAATAATTACTCTAATTGGAATGAAAAAGCTTCAACGTCTGTTAAATTTGAGACATTATTGCATTACCATGCATAGGCGCCGGAACCTGGGGGGCAAGGAGGGCGGTTGTCGACCCAGCAAGCCCCCTAGCCTTGAATTGAAAATTTCTCCATATACACAGGGTGGTGCCAATTTCAATATCGCACTATTGGGATCTCCGAAACTACAAGAGATAGAAGGTCGGTTAGATTAGATAAAAGTTGCTCGTTTTTAAGGTGATTAAGAAGAATTCTTCGATATCTTGATTCGTTTCTAAGTTATTCCGAAAAAACTGAAAATTGACATTCTCCCTGACAGTTTTAAATGAAACTTGGAACTTTTATATTTTTGACAGCTGTCAATTCAATGGCATTGACGGAAATTTTCTAGACCTTCTAGATCTTGAGTAACGGCAGCCAACTTTTCTTTTTTTATGGCCGCCATATTGGATTTTAACACCATTAGACACTATGGAAACACTGGATAACTTCGGTGGAAAAATGCACTATCACTAGAAACATCCCATTACACCGAAACACTTAATTTTCACTGCTAACGCAGGCTTCGGCTTTGATAATGAGCACAAAAAATCCAAAGCTTGAGTCACACGATATCAAGACATGTTTTATTATCGTTAAATTCATTTCCGTTCACATGTCATAAGAAATTGAACTAGTCGGTGTACTTTTTTACAGTTTTTTTCCCTAAGTTTGGGCTGATTATACAAATTATTTACACCAAATTTCAAATTTTGACGATCTATCAAAAAAGTCCAAGTTGGTTACATTTTTGAAAATCAATTTTTTTGGAGTATCTAATGGTGTTAAAGTCCAATATGGCAGCCATAACAGAATCAAAAGTTGACAGTCGTTACTCAAAATGTAGAAGGTCCAGAAAATTTCTGGCAATGCCAGTGAATAGACAGCTGTCAAAAATATAAAAGTTCCAAGTTACATCTAAATAGCATCAACTGTTAGGGAGCTATAAATTTTTCTTTAGAATGTCAATTATCAGTTTTTTTGGAATAACTCAGGAACGAATCAAGATATCGAAGGACCAACTTGTATCTGATTTAACTGATCTTCTAACTCAAATAGTTTCCGGCATCCCAAAAGTGCTACATTGAAATTGGCAACAACCTGTACCTATAGATATATTTTTTTATTCCCAGAAAATTTTACACAGGGGCATCTTCGACCCCGATTAACACTTCAATTTATACATTAAATATTGCAGAATTTCAGAATTATGAAAATGAAATCAAAACGCGACTGCCTCCCCTGTTCGTATAAGGAGAAGTGCACTGTGCCTCCGAAGTCCACGATCTGTGTGGTGTAATGCGATAAAGTAGCCTTACTCAGAGGCTCTTTATACTCAATTATAGAACGATCCATTTTTTTTAATACTTCCATTATTCACTTCTTTAAAAGAAGTATATTGAATAATACAATTTCATGTAAGTATTTATTGCAATTTTGAAATACTTAGATGAACTTAAATTTAGTTTTCATCGGTCTGCAGAGAATATTATACAAACAGTTTCGTATGTGGAATCACTTCGGTAGACGCAATCTCATTGGCGGTTGTCTAGTAACACCGCATGCAAAACAGTTCGAGAGATTCGAAAATTGGACCCCATATGGTAGAATGGACAGATGTTCTTATTGTGCTAGATAAATTAAATAGATTGAGAAAAATGATGCCGAATTTCACGAAATAACGTTAAAAAATTATAAAATAGAACCTTGAAAAGCACAAAAAAACAAAAAAGCGCAAAAAAATGTAATAAGCACAAAACTCGGAAAAAAGCAAAATAAGAACAAAAAAATTTGGCTCAATTAATGCTTTCGTTATAATTCGGGCTCCCTAAAAGTTATTTTTGATCTGCTATTAATACTACCAAATAGCATAATAGCTAGAAATCCGTGCTCTATTCATCACAAATAGCGCACCCAGCCAGTAATCGCGAAATAGTATATTATATACCAAAGGACTGAAGTGCATCGTTCAATCCCGAACGTGAAAGTTTATTGCCCGAGCGAAGCGAGGCCAGTAATCACGAGAGGGATAAAATATCACTTCAGTTCTGTGGTATATACGCTTTTTTTGCACTACCATTCAATTTGAACCCAAAATAGTCTAAAAATTTTTAAATGTCAATTTGATGTGGTGTAATCAATATGCAGGAAACAATGGATTCTTTATAAAATACCTAGCAACGGCACTTCAGTCCCTTGGGAGTGAATGACCCACTTGAGTCCCTCAAAGGAGTGCCTAAAAGTGCCACTTCATTCCCGGGAGTGCAAAAAATAATTATTAATATTATTATTATCCACACTTTGAAGCCGCGCGCGCCTGCCGGCGCCTCCCTTGCAATTTCCAAGTTCCGGAGCCTACGTTTACCATTTAACATAAGATAGAAATAAATAAAAAATCTCCAAAATTTCAATAAAATGAAAGACCTGAGAAAGTAGGCCTTCGACTTGCAAATAAACAAACTGGTGAAAATCAGTCAATTAATGAAATAAACCAGAAAACTGAATTTCACATGAAATTATGAGATTTGTTTCATCAACTTATCTTTCTCGTTCACGTGTGCATCTTCTATTGCACTTAGATACAAAAATTTATTTGAACAGGACTGAAACTGAAATTCCTTTTCGATTTCTAAGACCTTCTCTCATAAAATTTAGTGATATGTCCTTCAAAAGTGAAATGATTACATAATCTAACCTAGGTGGTCATCCACGTGTGTACACGATTCTCAAGTGTTGAGGAAACAAATCAATGTAGGTACCTGCTTAGTCCGTTCGTCACACAAGTGGGGAAAATTGTGCTAAAAAAATTATTTCTTTCAGCCCATGATTTACGCTACTAACGGCTGCTATATGTACCTGCTGCCTCTGGTATCCTGAGACACGCCCGCCACCTCTCTTCAACTTTCTTCTTGTGGAAGATTACTGCTTGTTGGTTGACCTTGTATTCAATAATAACGATTTTGTCCATTCTTCATTGTCAATACATAAATAAAAAACAATAATAAATAATGTGCGCTTTCTGTAGCACTAAAAGCTCCAAGGTTCGAGGATGGCGCAAGCTCAATTTTATGACAACTTCATAATTTGAGACTTTCTCAGGAAACTAGTAGTTAATACAGGATTTAGATCGCGAGCAAACTGATAATTGCCTTCAGGTTGTTTAAAATAAAGTTTTATTCCAGAATAAAATAAGATGAAATAATCGTAAACAAGAGAGGAGAAGGGATTTTTTGGCGGAAATCCGTTCTAAAATCAGAATGGCAGATTGAGAGACCACTTTAGCGTTAAGAAATTGAAATTACTTGTCCAGTTCGTTTGTTCCATATATTGCATAATTGAGATTGTTCAGCGAAAGATTTCAAGATGTAGGTATGTTCCTGTTAATTTGATTTTTAATAGAGTCCAAAAAAATAACATAATAGACTGAACTTTCTCTTACTATTAAATAATAATAATAATAAGGGCATATTTCAGCAAATTACTATTCATAAAATGATAGGCGTGTAATTCGTTTTCAAGTGATTACTTATTTTAATACTGCTCCTAGTAGGGTGGCTCAATAATCCTGTCCTATTCGTATAGGAGATATTTTAACTCAACTATTCTTACTGTTCTATCAGTATTTACATAATAACTATATAGTACAGTTGCATATTTAGAAACACATTTTGATAAAGTCTCAGGTCAAGAATCTGGTACATCACATCTGTAAACAAGTTTCAAAAAAAAATATAACGAAATTTGGAACATCTGTCAAGAATATAACTATTTATATACATAGTGAAAGCCAAAAAAAGATGTCTTTATTTATTAGATCATAATGATATTACGCAACATTTAAACATTTTTAGCGCTTATCAGCATTTTAAACTAATTAATTTTAAGTTGTGAAAAAAGTGCAGCCCACACCTCTATTTTATTGTGTAATGGTAATGGATCCATTATAATTTACCGTGAAAATTATCTCGATATCTCATAATTCATTTTTATATTTCCAGATTTTTTGGGTCGATAAGCTGTCTTGAAACATAGCTATCGTCAAGAATCATATTTCAATTTAACTGAAGCCTATTAATAAAATCAGTGAAAGGTTTGGCCATTATCGCCGACTGAAAATTAGAAAGGTGCTAATCACGAGGCAAAGCAGTATTTGCAAAAATTGGTGCAAAAATTATGCAAATGCTGTCAGTGACGTATTTTCAAAAACAGCAAAGAAACTTTTATTTTGTTTTCAAAGAATTCATAAAATATGCATATTTAGCCCTTTCCTTTTACAGATTTAACTGAGGCTCCTTAGATAAATATGTAAAAGGAAAACGCCTATTGATGATCCCCTAATAAAACCCCACGGAAGATGTACATCAATGCGATGTGTATCCCTGTAGATGTCTATCGCGTTAATGTGTATGTAGGGGCAACTTGTCTTACTGGTGGAATCGGGTGCAGATTTTATCAATCTGCAACTAGTAGTAGTGCCTCCGCAGACGCACAGATGCGTCAAAAAGACGAAATGTTAAAAAATTGTTGTCACAGAATTAAAAAGTAGAAAATGAACAGAAAAAACTAAAATTTTGGGGATTGAAAAGTAAAAAGAATGACAATATAAACTAAATGAGTAAATGAAAAGAATTGCCTAAATTAAAACAAAATTTGGCGAATTTTGAAAAATTAACACTCGATCGGGACTGAAAAATTGCGAAAGGGGATGAAAAATCAAGAGGAATGAAAATTAAGTGTGACTAAGTAGAATTACGAACTACATATAGCCCGAAAATAACCAAATTAATCAATAATTTAATAATAATAAACAAATAAACAATTATGCTCGGGGGTTGAAAAATTATGAAGGGGGAGGACAAATCAAGATGGGTTAAAATGAACTGAATTTTGCTTTTGAGGGTTCACATATCATGAAAGGGGTTGAAAAATTTTGGATGGGTTAAAATTAATGAAAATGACTTCGAGCTATCGAAAAATTAGCAAAGAAGCGCGAGAATAAATAAAATGTATTTACTGCGCTTGTTATGGGTTAGGGATTGTTAGTAGCCTAGGGGATGGTTTTAGATTGAAGACTCATAAGGCGTTTTTTTAATGGTTAACCGAAAACTATCGAACCCCGTAATTTTATACCACCATTTATTATTTAGAAATTTCCAGTTTCAACCCTTAAATTTCATACCCTTTGTTAGTTCTTAGTGAAAATTTGTCTACCCGACTACATCGTCACTGAAAAGTGACACACAAAATGCTGCCTTGATACGTTGAGTAGTTTTAGAGTTCTCGTATTTTTGTGTTTCTGCAGGTTAGGCGCCTTTTTTGGACCATCAATAAAAAGCTATCGAACGGTATTAATTTCAACATTACATTAATCAGTGAAAATTCGAGTTTCCGCCCTTAAATTTCATCCCCTTCGATAAATTTCTCCTAAAATTTACTCCTCCTTTCGCGAAGAAGCAATGTGTAAGCCCTCACAGTTTCACGTAATATATTGCTTCTCTGCGTCAAATTACTAAGTTTCATGAACGTTTCGACCCTTAAACTCCAACCTCCTATTTTACCACCCTCACATGCTCTAAAGAATGTTGTGTTTTCAATTTCACCGCCCTAATCCAATTCGTTAATAAATTGCGACAATTTATTACATTCATGTTTTTAACCTTTTTGATTTATAGGGGTGAGTTTATTCCTATGGTATTACATAACTACTTGCGTATTTACTTACTTTCGGTTGTTCATAAATAAACCAACATGATTTTAGAAGAAACAAATAAAATGTATTTATCTGCTTGCATACCTTTAGGGGTTGTTAGTAGCCTAGGGGTTGGTTGTTGGTTGAAAACTCAGAAGGGGTTTTTTCAATGGTTGACCGAAATTTATCGAACCCCGTAATTTTATACCACCATTTACTTGAAGAAATTTCCAGCTTCAACCCTTAAATTTCATGCCCCTTGATAGATCTTAGTGAAAATTTGTTCATGCGTCTACAGTGTCACTGGAAACGACCTTACCAAATTCTGCCTTGATACGCTGAGTAGTTTAAGGATTGTAGCGCCTTTAAGGGTGGTTTTTCGCAAAATATGAATAACACTTTTTTTCAATTATTAATGAAAAGCTATCGAATGACGCCAATTTCAGCTAGTACTTGTTAAGCGGAATTTCAAGTTGCAACCCCTAATTTTAACCCCATATGTCCGACCTTACCAAATTCTGCCTTGATAGGCTAAGTAGTTTTTGAGTCCTCGCGTTTTTGTGATTCTACATATTAGGGGTTGTAGCGCCTTTAAGGGTACTTTTTCGCAAAATATGTTTAACACTTTTTTGAATCATTAACAGAAAGCTATTGAATGACGCTATTTTCGACCAAGCGGAATTTTGAATTACAACCCCTAATTTCCACCCCATCTGTCCGATTTTATTTTAAATGCCTCCACTGTAGGATTTCATCGAAATATGTGTGTATGTTGAGTTTGAATTAGCTGCGTGCATCCCCCTCACTTTCAACAGATTTGAAGGTCGAACGTGCATACCAAGTTTCAGTAAGATACCTTCAGTAGTTCTCGGCTTATTGCAATTAAACTTTTCGGGAGACAGCCGTATACTAAGTTTCAACCAGATATCTCAATCCGTTCGCAAGTTATGCGACGGAGAGACATGAGCGATACGACGACCGAGCGAGCGAGCGAATAAGCTAAAACTAGAGTACCTCCGCATTCTGCTGCGGCACTAAAATAGAGAAAATCTGAAAATTGCTTATAAACGTGGGACTTGCAGCGACATAGATTAATTTCAAGTTAGTGGCATATTTGGGTCTGAATTTAAATAATTCAGCCATTAAATTCTTGATGTTATTGGAATTGCATGTATTCCTTGCGAGCGAAATTTTCCGATTGCCAAAAGAGTGATCAATGAACATCAAGAAAGTCGCAAATTTGTACCTATAAAGACCAAATTCCTCCATTTAAATTCCGCCAAGTCCAATGAAAGTAATAGTATTTTTTGCAAATGATATGCTCAGTTCATGGATGGTCAGTGCTACATTTCATAATAATTGCCTCAATTAAAATAGCTGGGTGTAGCTTTTTTGTAGACCATCGAAAGTTAGATCCTTGTAGGATCGTCCGGAGATGCTTTAAAAGTGAAAATTGAATTAATGAAGAAAAAAGTGAACCAGTTAGAACAATTATGAGGCTCTCCAACTTTGTTTATGTGAACCGATCTGAGAAATTGTGAAATAAGTGTGCCACACGTCGTTGGTCTCTTACTTGGCGATACCTCTGCCAGCCTTTCTTTTATTGTATCTATCAAAAGGGGCGTGCAATAGTCGCAAATTGCTTGTATGAAAAGCTCCTTCCTTTACTATCACTTCTTATTAGTCTTGTGCACTTCAGTATACAGGTGGTTCTTTTCTCACTGCTCACTGCTAAAATGTATGTATACAGGGTGTCCCAGAATTCGTGGGCAAGCTCTCGAATTCGAGTAGATCTCGACAAAATAAGGCGACAAGTTCATATAAAATTTTTTCCTCCGCGGCCTCTCTGTGGAGATATTCGCCCTCGAAGATGAGTCTTAAAATTCGTTTTTTTTTCAATAACTTTTTTATTATTCAAAATTATTTCACTATTTTCGGAACTCCTAGGCTTTTTTTGACGCTCTTACCAATGGTGAAATCGAATTCAATGTAACTTGTAACCTGAGGAGCCCCCTGGGCGCCCTAAGCCCCGTAAAAAAATTCTGAATACGTTTTTCCAATTTTTGAAGCAATTTTTGAATATAGTGGACCTACCTATAGATTCTAAAGGACGGTTGAATACATTGAAACTAACTTTGCTGGAGAACGGCTCATTTTATGGACATCAGGCAAGTATACCTTTTTCATGTAGGAATGTCCACTATATTCAAAAATTGAAAAAACGTTTTCAGAAAATTTTTAGGGGGCTTAGGGCGCTCAGGGGATTCCTCAGCTGAGCCCCCTTAAAAGTTACATTGAATTCGATTTCAACATTGGCAAGAGCGTCAAAAAAGGTTTAGGTGTTCCGAAAATAGTGAAATAATTTTGAATAATAAAAAGTTATTGGAAAAAAACGAATTTTAAGACTCATCTTCAAGGGCGAATATCTTCCCCGGGAAGCCGCGCAGGTAAGAATTTTATATGAACTTGTCGCCTTATTTTGTCCTTAGCTTGCCCACGACTTCTGGGACACCCGGTATGTATTGAGCAATTTTTTGGTGATTATTGTGATGACGAATCTGAAGAGAATTGCCTGATATCTTAATTCGTTCCTGAGTTATCCCTAAAAAATTGAAAATAGCCGCTTTAAAAGGAACCACCCTGTATACAAAAGTTTTCATTTCATTGTCGCAGGTATGTTGGTATTAATGTTGTGACAAGTAGATAATTTTCTGTAAATGAATCTTAGATCATTTCATTCTCTTTGTGCTTCCGCTGTAAATAACTTCAGAGATGTAGGCGTTTTCTATTGCCTAAAGACATCGGCGATGGACGTGTTTATATATTGAATGAGGAGAGAAAAGACACTGATGCCAAGTACCTATGAACCGATGTTTATGCCACATTCATCCATACCTGTAGGGATGCCTTGAAATCGAATAAAAATAATAGTTAGCATGTTTAATAGGTGCTGAGAGCGTATAAAGAAGCGATTATGGCTCGAGGAGAGTTAAGGGTTATAAGTAATCGCTATGTTGCGGCCTATACCGAGACTTTCGCGTATTTATTTAATGTATGTACCTAGTTATTTGACTACACTAGACAACGCATATTTTTGCCAGACGATTCAACTTTTTCAGCTTTTTTAATACATTTTATTAAGTTATCTTCATATTTAAACGTAAAAGCTTCTTCTCACTCTCAGTTTAAAAAACGCATTTTTTCCGTAACAATACAATTATAAACTATTTAGGCACTTTCTGCAATCTTGGAGCAGTATTAACTCAGGAAATGAAAAAACCACAGGAAACATCTGACAATAAGTAGGTATACATAAACACAAATTCAATAGGAACGCATTTTCAATTAGATTTTTTATGTTTCTTAAAATTTAATAAATGTAGTGCTTTCGATTAAGTTCTTTTACTTTCCAGAAAAATTGGTGGGTCGTACAAAAAAACTGAAGGCATATTTGGAAAATGTGAGTCAGAAAGAAGAGGAATCACCGAATAAAGACACAAGTATAAAAATAATCATACGAGCCTTTCTTTTTTTAACCTCCTCACAACCAATATAAAAATGGGAGGTTACTGCAATCAGTCCAAAATTCGAAATTGAGATAACACCAGATCTTTACGTTTCAAGGTCTCAGGATCACGAAAAAGTGGTTTTTAAAAAATGTCTGTGTGTATGTACGTGTGTGAGCAAGATTTCTCGAAAACTGCTGAACGGATATTAATGAAATTTGGAATGGGGGTTAGTGTTGGCCTTCTGGTGAGCCCAGTTAATTTTCTTATCGATCCGCAAACAGCAGGGTCCTTTTTTGGCCCACCAACTATGAAATTTGGCTTATGAACAACAATTTTTCTTATCAGCACAATTCAAATTCTGTATCTAGAAATGTATTCACACTTAGCGCCTTTCTTGCACAAAATCAAAAAAATCGAAATTTCAAAGTGACATTAAATAACACGCTACAGTCCAAACTACCGGATCGATTTGGCTGAAATTTGGTAAGTAGGTAGGTACCATTGCCAGCCAAAGAGCTGATCAAATTTTGTTGGCAATTGGCGAACAAAAACTGGCATTTTGGCATAATCAGCTTTGAAATTTGATTGATAAACTCTGATCTTCTTTATCAACACATGAAATGTCTTCAAATGTCGTTTCCACAAAAGTCGTCAAAAGTGCCCTTTTGGCAAAAAATTGTAAAATTTTGAAAAATTTCAGAAAACGCTTTAAGGTTGGTAGAGTAAAAGTTAGGTATAGCAAGCAGGAAAATTTATTTAATTTTGGCGGCAATCGGCCAGTAACAAGTGCCTTTTTGGCATGTCTTCTGTAGAATTTGAAAGATGATAACCTTCAAATTCTGTTTCCAAAAATGCTATTAAACTCCTGTTTGCAATAAATAATAAATATTTTGAAAAACTCCTTAAACCGTTAGGACTGTGGATTGAAAATAGATTTTAAATTATTATTAGATCCAAACGGTAAGATTTTAGTAAGAATCAATTGTCTAAATAATATTATGCATTCAGAAGTAGGTTGTACAAATGAATTGATGGTATTCGGTCAATTGTTCGAAGCCGATTGTTCGAAAGACAATTGTTCGAAAATAAGATTACATAATATTAAATTAATGTTATTAAATGCATTTGAGTTGATATAAAAATTAAATTTGTAAAATTATGCGTTTGTAAATTGTATGTTTTATGTCATAAAGTTTTAACGTGAGCTTTCGACATAGCCGAATGCGATAATTTTAGATTTACCTAAACATAAACCCTATATTGAATATCAGCAAATATATCTTTAATCCGATATTTACAATATATTCCATATAAAGGATACATCTTGTACAGCAAATCTGCAAATATTCAAATTTTTTTCATAAAATATGATTTTACAAGTATATTATAAAACAACTGTGTGCACGTATACTTTTAGCAAATAGAAATTATAAAAGGGCAACATATTTAATCAATAAATTGCTTGAAACATATTTACTTTTTATTCGCAATATATAAGACATAATATACAGGGTGGGTAATTTTTCGATGCTCACCATTGGGATCTCCTAAACGGTAAAAGATACATTTCGGTTAAATTACAGAAAAGTTGGGCTATTTCTTGGCGATCAAGAATCTGAAGAGAATTCCCCGATATTGTAATTCGTTCCTGAGTTATCACAAAAAATCTGAAAATTGCCGATTTAAAGAAAAATTAATATCTTCCTAACGATTAATGTTATTTAAATAAAACTTGGAACTTTTACATTTTTGACAGCTGTCAATTGAATAGCCTTGACAGAAATTTTCTAGGCCTCCTAGATTTTGAGTAACGACAGTCAACTTTTTTTTTTCTTAAGGGCGCCATATTGGATTTTAACACCGCCAGATACAGAGAAAAATTTGATTTTCAAACATCTAACCAACATGGACGTTTTTAAAAAAATATGTGAAAGCCCGAGTTGCACGATCGCAAGACGGATTTTATTATTGTTGAATTCAATTGTTTTCACATGTTACAAGAGATTGAAGAAGTCGGCGTACTTTTTTACAATTGTTTTTCATCTAAGTTTAGGCTGATTTTGCAAATTATTCCTACCAATTTTCAAATTCTGACATCTGTCAAAAAAGTTCATGTTGAGTACATTTTTGAAGAGCCAATTTTTTCGTGTACTTGATAGTATCAAAATTAAATATGGCGGCCATAAAAGAATCAAAAGTTGACTGTCGTCATTCAAAATCTAGAAGGCCTAGAAAATTTCTGTCGATGCCATTCAATTGACAGCTGTCAAAAATATAAAAATTCTAAGTTTTATTTTAATAACATTAATCGTTAAGAAGATATTAATTTTTCTTTAAATTGGCAATTTTCAGATTTTTTGTGATAACTCAAGAACGAATCAAAATATCGGAGAACTCTCTTCAGATTCTTAATCAGCAACAAATAGCGCAACTTTTCTGTAATTTAACCGAACCCCTATATTTTACTGTTTAGGAGATCCCAATGGTGAGCATCGAAAAATTACCCATCCTGTATTTCTGGCAAAGATAACATATTATGTAACAAACATTGGATTTTTTATAAAAAAATGTTATTTGTATAATATTATAGAACAAATATCATTTTCGTCATATACAGTGTGTCTCATTTTAACTGGAACCACCCAAATATTTCGGTTAATTTTAACCGAATCAATGCGTTCGTTTTTTCTGCATGTAGAGCTCCAAAATCTGCACCTGCGTGATACTTCACTTTTTTTGTAGATCGAAATCCCAGCCTACTGCGATTTAATAGAGGCCAAAAATGACGAAATCGTATTAGGCATTTTTTTATCGAAAAATTTTATAAGGAAAAGTTGCTCAGGATGGCTCCAAATGGCTAAATCCGAAATTTCAGGACAAAATAAAAATGTTGAATTTCTTGAGGAAGAATCACAAAATAACGAAAAGTTCAACATTTTTGCAACATAATGGGTGCTGTGAAATAAAAAAACAATTGAAATGAATTGATTCGACATTTGCTATCGGCTATGGATGGATAAAACTTAACAATCGCAGAAAAAGTTGAAATTGTTAAGATAGTGTAAGATTTTCGTTTTTCTTAACAATTTCAAGGAACACCCCAACTAATCTGTTGCAATGTGCCGCAAACAGCAAACATATGCGCTTCCATTGTTTTTTTATTTCACATCACACATGCAAAAATATTGACGTTTTCGTTATTTTATGATTCTTCCTCAAGAAATTCAACATTTTTATTTTTTCCCGAAACTTCGGATTTAGCCATTCGGAGCGATCCTGAGCAACTTTTCTTTATAAAATGTTTCGATAAAAAAATGCCTAATACGATTTCGTCATTTTTGGCCTCTTTATTAAATCGCAGTAGGCTGGAGTTTCGATTTATAAAAAAAGTTGAATATTACACAGGTGCAGATTTTGGAGCTCTACATGCAGAAAAAAACAACGCATTGATTCGGTTAAAATTAACCGAAATATTTGTGTGGTTCCAGTTAAAACGAGACACACTGTATACCAAATATTTCTCAAATCTTTTAAATATTAGAAAACATTAGCATATTACCCTTATATGTACCTATAAGGTAAATATTTATGAAATATTCCGTGCTGCCTGGGGAGTATCTAGTTCAAATTCTTCGATGTTAACGAATACACCCGAGTTCTTTTTTTTTCAACTTCCATCCGGGTTTGTCAGGCAAAGTTTCGAACAATTGACCGTAATTCATGAATTTATATGATCAACAATAAACAACGAGTGTACCTAAATATGAGTACCTAAATAGTTAAAATAATTATATTATGACCACATATTTTCAAACCAACCGCTAACAGTGTGAATCCAGTGGCGAATCCGCACCAGAATCAATAAAATGGATTCTGCTCAGTGGTATATTTCTACAACTATTCATTATTTGACTTATGTATCATCAGTAATTGAATTATTTGCATGTTTCGTGGGCAATAATTATACCTAATCTCAAATTGATCTTTATTAACTACTAGTACAGTTTATGCTAACTAAAATGAATGATAATGTTAATATTGTCACCAAAGCTCCTCCAGATGGTGGTTACGGTTGGGTTATAGCCTTCGCAAATGGGCTAAGCAATGTAAGTATAATTTAATCGTAACTTAATTAATGCTATTTTTTAGTTTATCACAGTCCCTTTAATGCATTGTTTCGGGCTTATTTTTAAAGACACGTTTACAGAAATGGGACTTACCGCAACTCAAGGCAGTGTCATTATAAACTTAAACGCAGCTTTTGGGTTGCTAACTGGGTTAATGAATGGTTTACTTCTAAAATTTTACGGCTATCGTAAAGTTGCCATTTTGGCCGCTTTTTTGCTAACTTCTGGAGTTGTACTGACGTCCTTCTCCACTACATTCCTTCACTTCATCCTATCCTATGGCTTAATAGTCTGTAAGTCTAAAGAACGAATTCAGTTCAATGAAAAATAATAATTTGAAGCTCTGGGAATGGGGATGAACAGATCTGCATATGGGCTGGCCCTAATAAGCTATTTTGAAGAAAACAGAAACAAAGCAATGAGCTTTGCAGTGACATTTACTGGATTTGGTCCAGTCATTATACCGCTGTTAATTTCATTTTTGATGAAATTCTATTCTGCACAAGGGGTAGCTTTAATTATTGCTGCATTGTGTTCGCACTCTTTCATTGCCGCTGTTCTTCTCCAACCTGTAAAGTGGCACATGGTAGAAAGAAACGTCGAAGTTACAGAAGAATGTAGCGATTTAAGGGACAACAGCACTTACGGTAATCACAAAACAAACACTTAACTTCAATTCTTTGTATTTTAAAACTTAGAGGAAGAACTGGAAGGAGAAGAATTGCAAGTCATATCTACAGTTTATGAAAGCAGTCCCGTCAATATGGGAAATGAAGAAACAAATTACAATTTAAGTGAGTTTTAATAAACATTCTATGAAATACGTTTTAAGAAATTTATCCACTATTATTAAATAATGCCATTATGTACGTAACTATGGATACATAATCCTGTTCATAAAATACAGTGTGACTTATGGTCATAAGTCACGCTTCTGTCACAGCACCTGTAATGTTGGCTGCCTATCCAATGATTAGATTAGAAAACTTTATTACCACCTTTCGGTCTGTAATGAGCCCTGCGCTTTTACATTCTAATTTAATATTTACATATTTTGGTCTAGTTTTTTTTGTTCCTTCTTCTTCGGCTGCTTCTTTCTCTCTCGGTTGTCTTCTGCTTTCTCTTCTCCCCCCCTTCTTTCTCTCGCTCTCGTGACTTCCTTCATCCATTCTATTCCCTCTCCCCATTCGTTCAGAATCCTCTTTCTCTCTCTTTCCTCCTCTCTCATTCCCTCACACTCTTTCAACAGGTATTCTACTGTCTCTCTCTCCTCTCCACATACTCTGCACTTTCTCTCTTCCTCCTTCAGCCAGAACTTGTTTTCCCTCTCCTATTTCCCGCATCTGAATCTCGCCTATCATTCTTTTTTGTTTCCCACTCTCCCTCTTCAAGTAACTAGGTAACCCTTCACCTATTTTATTCTCATATTTTGCGTTATATCTTGATTCTCTGATTTTTGTTCTTCTTTCCTGTACATCTATGTCTCTATCTCTTTCCCACATCGCTCCATTCATCCATCTCCCCTGCTCCCTGCGTCTTTCTATATCTTCCCTTGCATATCCGTTCCTCTCGTAATATCTTTGTCTTTCCTTCCTTTCTCTTTCTCTCTCTTTTTCTCTTTCCAGCACTCCTGTAATATCTTATACTCTCCTCTTTCTCCCATTCTGTCCTCATATTTCACCGCCCATTTCCCTGTTTCCACTCTTAACTTAATCTTTCTCGCTTCTTCCCTTATTATGTATCCGGGTGTCTCCCTATCTACTCTATATCTTCCCTTGCATATCCGTTCCTCTCGTAATATCTTTGTCTTTCCTTCCTTTCTCTTTCTCTCTCTTTTTCTCTTTCCAGCACTCCTGTAATATCTTATACTCTCCTCTTTCTCCCATTCTGTCCTCATATTTCACCGCCCATTTCCCTGTTTCCACTCTTAACTTAATCTTTCTCGCTTCTTCCCTTATTATGTATCCGGGTGTCTCCCTATCTACTCTCCACCCCAAGTATTTGAATTCCCTTTCTTGCTCAATTTTTCTTTCATTCCACTTCCACTCACTTTCTTTTGCACTTCCTCTCCCTTTCCCAAAAACCATCATCTTTGTTTTTTACACATTTACTTCCAACCTTTTTCTCTTCATATATATCTCTGCGTTTCTTATCATATCTTTCATTCCTCTCTCCTCGTTCGCTACCAACACCACACTTCATTTACGTCTCCTTTCTTATGTATCGGGCAAATTACCCCATCTCTCCATTGCCGGGGGAACCCCTCTCCTTTCCATACTCCATTCACGATCTCTACCAGTCTGTCTATCATTTCCTCCGTACCATACATCGACGCTTCTTATCCCATCCCTTCCTGGTGCTTTCCCTTTTTTCAATTTCTCAATCTGCCCCTTCACTTCCTCTTTTGTTATTTCTGTACTTTCCATTTCCCCCTCCTCCCAACTGTCCCTTCTTTCGCTCGCCCTTTCTTCTTCTCCCTCTAGTAACTCTACAAAGTGCCTTCTCCATTCCGCCATCTCGATCTTCCCATCTCCACCTTCTCTCCTTTTTTACCTCTCTTGATTTATGTATTTCCATGCTTCTTTTTCGGTCGTTATACTTCTTATCTTTTGTTCCTCTTCTCCTTCATTTGTCTCTTCCTCTCCTTGCATTTTTTCTTGTATTTTGCTTTGGCCTTTATGTATTCTACCCTTTTCGTTTTCCCTCTTTTCCATTTTGGTAGTTCTCTTCTCGTCTCCCGTTTTGCTTTTTTGCATTCTTTGTCGAGCCATCCCCCCCCCCTTATTTCGATTCTCTCGCCATATTATTATTTTCTTTCTTCTTACCGCATTCGATATAATTATCTCCAGCTCTTTAATTTTTTCTTCCACCCCTTTTGCTTTTTCCAATTCTCGCCTGCATTGCTTGATTGTCTCTTCATCCCACGTTTCTTTTCTTATTACTTTCTTTGTTGTGCCCCTCTTATTTCCTTTCTCTTGCTCCTCTCTTTTTATTTCCCCCTCTAGTGGCATGTGGTCTGATTCTACCCTTTCCCCTATTCTGAACCTCTCTATTTCTTCCCAGGCCTCTTCATTTACTATAGCGTAATCTATTACCGACTCCATCTCCTTCTCTGTTTCCATTCAACATCTCCCACCCCTTTTCTTCTACCAATTCCTCTAGGATTTTTCCCTCGTTATTCTCTACTTTGTCTTTTGTTTCTCTCCTTGCCTTTCCTTTGTGTTCTGTCCAGGTTCTTGCCCCCTTCTCCTCCAGTCTCGCATTGAATTCCCCTTTCCATTCTTCTATTCTCTCTTCTATCTTCTTTCTCGTTTCTTTCATGTCCCTGCTGTATACTGTCATTATTCTCCATTTCTTATTGTCTGTTAACACTTTTCTTTCCATTATTCCTTGCCTATCCAATGAACATCGTGACGTTTCAAAATCAAGCAAAAGTGTGCCAAAGTAGATCAAGCATCAAGCTGTTCCTATCACTTGTCAACATTTTGTTGTTTTTGTTGGTTTGTGTTTACAATAAATACAAAGTGATAACAATTTTTGAAGAATTTCAATATTCTTCGGTACATATATTTCAATAATCGTGGATAAAACGTAGTATTTAACTCGCACATTATGGGCCATTATTCATTCGCTACGCTCGGGTTCTAAACTCACCCGCGTGAATAATGGCCTTCATAATGTGCTCGTCTAATAATATACTATTATTTTAGTTTCCACCACCAGAGGTTCTCCACTAAAATCACCTTCCCTATTGCAAAGGTCCGAGAAGAATTACCTAAGAAAAAATCGTAAAAAGTCCGCTTGGAAAAGGACTCTATTAGCCGGCGCTAGGATCTTCGATCTTGATCTTCTCAAAGATCCCGTTTTCGACAATATCATTTTGGGTCTTGGTTTAGCGATATTTGCAGAGTTGAACTTCAGCACGTTGACACCTTTTATACTGAACGACTTCGGTCTGAATACTGATCAGATCGCAACGTTTCTATCCACATTAGGAGTGACAGATATTCTTTTTAGATTTTTTGCACCTTATATAGGAGAATATTTTAAGCAGCCTCCTCGATTAATGTATATGTTTAGTCTACTTCTGCTTATTATAACGCGTTCTTGTAAGTTCTTCTCAGGTCTCATCCTTTGCACAGCCAGTTAATTTTCAGCCCTGCTGATTTCCAGAAATTTTTATATTTTATTGTTCATGGCACTGGGCTTGGGATTTGCAAAAGGAATTAGAAAAGTGTACATGGGACTTGTTGTACCCAGTTACGTATCACTGGAAAAACTGCCTTCTGCTTCCGGAATGGAAATGATGGTTAATGGTACTTGCATCTTAGTGGGAGGACCTCTTTTAGGAATTGTGAGAGATGTTACAGGAAGTTATACGCTTTGTATAGTGATAATGAATTGTGTGACGTTTACTACCATTGTGTTGTGGACTTTCGAACTAATTTTTGTTAAGTACAGAAAACGAAAGGCACTGCTGTCACGAAGAATTCACTCATGAAAATGTGTTTAATTTGTTATTGCAGGCATTTAGCGTAATGTTAGAGTATGTTTGTAAATATTGTGTAAAGTGTAGCATTCTAACTGAAGAAATAAATACGATTGATTTATTTAATTAGAGCGGGTTGTACCAAACATTTAATTCTGGAGTTAACGCTAACTCCATTACGATACTACGAAGGCGTAGAGAGGCCACAACAACGTTTTTAAAATTTTCAGAAAAAGGACTGTTGCAATAGCAAATTGTCACTTATAAGTGACAATAGTCCCTTGTAACTGACAATTGTCACTTGTAGGTGACAATTGTCACTTGTAACCGACATTTCTCACTTGTAACTGACAATTGTCACTTGTAGCTGGCAATAATTCGTTATGGTTGAAAGCTTGGTCCATTTTTCAAAGAGGAACTGGTGTTTGATTACACAAGGTAGTTTCACAGTCTCGTTCCACAAAATTTTGTGGAACGAGACTGTGAAACTACCTTGTGTAATCAATAATTCGTTAATTGAAACAGACAATGGCGTATGCCGAAGGGCGTATGCCGCTTTTCATGAGAAATTTCTGTCACTGAAGCAGTTCGAACGCCTGACAATTGTCAGTCACAAGTGACAATTGTCGGTCACAAGTGACAATAATTGTCAGTCACAAGTGACAATTGTCAGTTACAAGTGACAATTTGCTGATGCAACAAAGTTTTTTTTCAAAAACCTTTAAAAACTTTGTTGTGGCCCCTCTCCGCCTTCGTACCATAGTAACAATTGTTGTCAACAATTTGCTGGTATAGAATTTTTGAAGTATTAATTTATTTTAACACAACCCGCCCTTAGAGCGGATTGCATAAAAAATAATCTTTGTCCACGTTTGTCTTAAATTTAATACCTGCGTTATTCGCTAGGCAACGAGTTTTCTGAACGACTCAAGCATAAAAACTGTTGTATAAAACGCGATTATCCCCAGGATTATTTTTTATGCAATCCGCCCTTAAGACCACGTTTCTCGCCTTCTGTACAGAAATTGAGCTAAACTTACGAATAGGCCCTTTGTGACTGTGAATAATGATATGATCCACCAAACTTCTTATTGGCAATAACCTTTCCTAAAGATGAAATTCTAAATTGTGTAGGTATCAAGCTGAAGTGTAACATTATAGGCAGCCCAATATACTAAAGAGAGAATGGGTGTACGTGGATTTAATTAAATAATAATATAATAATAATGTAGATTCATATTTCATGAATATAATAACAAAATAACTATTGTACAGTCGCTCGATCTTCAGACAATCTGAAAAGAGAGTGCTACATCAACCCCAAACGATAGTTGACAAACATGAGTTAGACCTTCTCTTTTAGACAACAAATTAGAATTTAAACAAATTCAAATACCCAAATCTTTCAAGCTGCCAATTCCAAAAAACTTCGAAAACGGACCGATTTCGGGCTATTTGGCCCTCGTCAGCGAAGTGCACTTGACTCTGGATAGATTCAGCTGCAAAGTGTTTATTACACGACTGCGATGTTTCATACGTAGGGTGCTCGCGAGGAGAAAAGTCGCTTAGTTTAGGAATTATGGGGCACTTGCGAGTGAAAATGTATGGAGTATAAATTTTGGTTTCTAATGCCCTCGGTATGCTACTGTCAAATTCGTCCAAGGGTCGTCCTGTGACAAAGGGCACAAATCAAAATTTTCCAAATAACGCCGCCACGTGAAAGTTCATGTGGAGAAGTACCTTTCCTGAAAAATTCATGGTGATGTCTGTGCGGATTGTATTTTTTATTAATTTTGAAAGAAAAATATCTCCATTGAACCATACGGGGCCACGGACCTTTGGAGGCGATTATCTCGGTTCGAGCATCGGCAAAAACGCGTCATTTTTAGGGGCATATTTCCTTTCCAACACGATTACTCCAAATCGGGGCGGTTAATCGAAATTAATTATTCTTAATAAAAGATGTGCTATTTTATTTTGTTGACGATCGTCTTTACAGAATATTTTTAGCGCAATCAATAAAGGAGATAATTGTTTAAATCTGAGAGGAAGTAAAGAATTCATGCCATTGTAACGCTCGGATCTCCGCGCCCCCACCACGACTTTCGCTGCGTCCCGCCACTCCGCAACCCCTTGAGACGTCCACATCTACAATCTTAGAGAATATCCTGTATTCCTGAAAATAATGGAAATAAGACTTGGAACTCTTGAAAAGCGCTTTTTATTTCATGTAGGTAAGAAAAACAATAATTTTTAATTTGAAAATTCTTCGTCGTCCTTCTCGTTGATCGGGGAACCTCCGTGATCGGGGGTCTTCCCTCATTTGAATTTCCTTCATGTTATTTTTACAGGATCGGTTTTCCCATACCGTAGCATGAAAAAATGCAGTAAACCTTATTTTTATTGCAAATGTAACTCTTGCTTATGCAGTCTTTAAAAATAATTTTTGGACAAATTAGGACAATAATATCTGAAATGGTTTTATGGGACGGCGGGTTATGTTTGAAGAGCTGGCCCAAGACTGTCACCCACGTCGTTTTTCCCATCTATAACCTTCAGGTGACGGAAAATTAGGTCGAGAATTTAATTAATTCAACCAAATTTTGGTCTGAAAGAATAGAACTCTCAAGCAATGCTGCTTCAAACTGCATGCAAGTGCAACTCTTGCTTATGCAGTCTTTAAAAATAATCTATGGACAAATTAATACAATAATAGATGTATCTGAAACGGTTTTATGTTTCCTCAAATCCCACCACCGACTGTTAAGTAGGTAATTCACGGAAGTACCTATTGGTAAATTTTCCAGCCCAGCAAGTTAACTTTCCAAAACCGCTTAGTAGTTTTTCTTTCAAATTAATTTGATGGACTGTGGGTTGAACGGGAATGTATCTTTACTATTTCCAGTTCTTATTCAAACCTCTGGAGTATTCTGGAGATATTCTTTAAAATGCACGAGAATAACTGGCAAGTCTGTATCAGTATCTCGAGTCGACAGAGAATTTATATACAGAGATTTGGATGAGAACTGGAAATAGTAAAGAAACATTCCGGAAGCAAAACTTCCAAAAAATGTATATTTCATGCCCTAACAGAATTTGATGCTACAAGCTAGTTCAGCGGTGTTGGGACGCTAAATTGATGGAAAATTTACAAAAACTTATGTGAATTACTTGGCGATGTAGGATGTGACGAAAAGTTAGACCAAGAGTTGGACAACATTAAATTCAAAAACTCGTTCAAAAATATGGAAACTTTTGTGTTGAACCAACAACGATGAAGTAATTATATGTATCAACGATTTAACGGGCCCTATACTTGCGTTAACTAAGTCGCTAGAAAAACTGCCTCCAACCGAAGGCAGTTTGAGGCAGCATTGCTTGAGAGTTCTATTCTTTCAGACCAAAATTTGGTTGAATTAATTAAATTCTCGACCTAATTTTCCGTCACCTGAAGGTTATAGATGGGAAAAACGACGTGGGCGACGGTCTTGGGCCAGCTCTTCAAACATAACCCGCTGTCCCATAAAACCATTTCAGATATTATTGTCCTAATTTGTACAAAAATTATTTTTAATAATAATAATATTTTTATTAGTGCTGTAGATTGTTCAAACATACATACAATATAGCACAAGTCAATGAATATACATATATAGACAAACAATTCGTACACGATCACAGGAACAGTAAAATTAAATTAGACTATTTGTTCATATAGTCTTTTACAGTATAAAAACAGCTTTTTGACAGATAATCGTATAGGCTTTTCTTAAAGCTATACATGTTACTCAGTTTTCTTATATCATCTGGTAATTTATTAAAAATTTGTATACAAGAATAAGCCGGTGCATAAGACTGCATAAGCAAGAGTTACATTTGCAATAAAAATAAGGTTTCCTGCATTTTTTCATGCCACGGTATGGGAAAACCGATCCTGTAAAAATAACATGAAGGAAATTCAAATGAGGGAAGACCCCCGATCACGGAGGTTCCCCGATCAACGAGAAGCACGACGAAGAATTTTCAAATTAAAAATTATTGTTTTTCTTACCTACATGAAATAAAAAGTGCTTTTCAAGAGTTCCAAGTCTTATTTCCATTATTTTCAGGAATACAGGATATTCTCTAAGATTGTAGATGTGGACGTCTCAAGGGGTTGCGGAGTGGCGGGACGCAGCGAAAGTCGTGGTGGGGGCGCGGAGATCCGAGCGTTACAATGGCATGAATTCTTTACTTCCTCTCAGATTTAAACAATTATCTCCTTTATTGATTGCTCTAAAAATATTCTGTAAAGACGATCGTCAACAAAATAAAATAGCACATCTTTTATTAAGAATAATTAACTTCGATTAACCGCCCCGATTTGGAGTAATCGTGTTGGAAAGGAAATATGCCCCTAAAAATTATGCGTTTTTGCCGATGCTCGAACCGAGATAATCGCCTCCAAAGGTCCGTGGCCCCGTATGGTTCAATGGAGATATTTTTCTTTCAAAATTAATAAAAAATACAATCCGCACAGACATCACCATGAATTTTTCAGGAAAGGTACTTCTCCACATGAACTTTCACGTGGCGGCGTTAGTTGGAAAATTTTGATTTGTGCCCTTTGTCACAGGACGACCCTTGGACGAATTTAACAGTAGCATACCGAGGGCATTAGAAACCAAAATTTATACTCCATACATTTTCACTCGTAAGTGCCCCTTGGTTGAAAGATAAAGTCTAGCGAGCACCCTACTATCATAAGTGATAGAGAGTTATGACGCCCTCTACCTCTGCTCGGTTGAACATTTTTCCGGTAAAGGGCGTCAAAACTTTAACTATACAGGGTGTTATTTTTAAAACTTCCCACCTTGAATATCTTTAGATGTAATAAAGATATTGAATTGAAATAGACGCTGACCAATCCCGCATGGAGGGGGACACTTGCGCGAATATAGAGGAAATTTTTTCCACTTCCGGTTTAACCGGAAATGACCTTAACTTTGTTTTTTCAAACGGAATGATACCTTTTTCTCAACGAATTCAGAATCTACGATTTTTTCTGAGTTATAAACATGTATCATACTTGACCGGAAGTGCAGTCACGGCCACCCTAGATTTTCAAAAACATCGAAGAAATCGGTGAAAAATTGAGTTTTTCGAAAAACGCAAAAACACGTCTACTTTAATTTTTTGATGCAAATTCATCTGCCCATTGACATTTTCTTTTTATTTACTTTTGAGATTTTGACAGATTGTGAGGTAAGATAGAAATAAGAGAAGTCAAAAAATGAAATTGCTCAGGTAAATTTGCATCAAAAAAACTAACTTGACGTGTTTTTGCGTTTTTCGAAAATCTCAATATTTCACCGATTTCTTCGATGTTTTTGAAAATCTATGGTGGCTGTGACTGCACTTCCGGTCAAGTATGATACGTGTTTCTAACTCAGAAAAAATCGTAGATTCCGAATCCGTTGAGAAAAAGGTGTCATTCCATTTGAAAAAACAAAGTTAGGGTCATTTCCGGTTAGACCGGAAGTGGAAAAAATTCCCTGAATATGCGCGCAAGTGTCCCCCTCCGTGCGGGATTGTCCAGTTTTTATTTCAATTCAAAATCTTTATTACCTCCAAAGATATTCAAGGTGGGAAGTTTTAAAAATAACACCCTGTATAATGCATTATATCTATCACTTCTGAAATTACAATTTATCACAAATGTAGAGGAGAGCCGGGTAAGTTGATGATGGTAAGCAAATAATTTTTTTTGAGAAGTAAGAGCTTGACTAGAACTTCGGTATTTAAATGTGTAAATGACTTATGTTAAGGTATGAAACAGAGTATTTACTCTTTACTATTCTTTACTCTTCATTGTTTACGAAAAACTCGAAAAATTAATTACCTACGTCAACGTTCGCCCGCGATGTCTTAAAAATGACGAACATACATGAGTAAAATGACGAATATAATGTATTTAACACCAAATGGTAAATTTCAGTAAGATATCTCCACTGGTTCTCGAGTTATTACAATTATTAGTTTTCCGATTTCGGGAAAAAACACGCCTTCTCGCGCTTCTACTGCGAATACTGCCTAAACGCTTGAAGATGGATTAAAAACGTATAACGAACAAATGTCGCCAACGAATAGACCTACAAAAACGTCCGCAACACCTAGCATATCTGTGAAAATTTCGGCGCGGATTGTTTTTGGGCCATATCCATATCGGAACATAGGGGTCGGAGTTACGGGTGAAAAACCGAAAGAAATTGTAATTTTCGACATTTGTTCGTGAACGCTGCCTCAACGCTTGGAAGATAGATGAAAAGTATGAATGGAGGAAGTGTCGGCAATGAAAAGATCTACAAAAAAGTTAAAGGCATGCAGTGGTAACCCTCCGTTTTTGAGTTTCAATTTTTGTCGAAAACCGCTTTGGTCGCTTATTTTCGGGTATCTATCGGGTGTCCCAAAAAAAACCGGACAAAATAGTCTTTGAAATAAGTCAGCCACTCCTTAACCGATTTGGATAGACTTGGTCTTAAATTAAAGTTAAAGAATCAGGCTTTCGAACTTTGCAAGAAATGTCGACAGATGGCGCTGCTGTAGTAGCCTTATTTTAAGGCTTATTTTAGGTGCGTGGGGATTAGTCGGGCAACAACCAATGGTTATGAGGCCCAAATAGCCTTGAAGATCTTTCTTTTTTCTTCAAAAATCTTTTTTCAGAAGTTCGTTTGGCGTAAGCACTAATTTTCTGTGATTTTTCTAAAAAAAGTGTTTTTGCATATTTTCATGTTCCATAACCATGACTCAGTAACATTGATTCACATAGGGCTTAATTTTCAATGATAACTGTTCAGTTGCCCCCCACTGGCATCTGCGCCACTGTTTTCACCATATTCGTTCATTTATAACTTTTAATTAAGAATTATTTGCATTACTGTTCTTTGGTCATGGCCATTAATGCGCGAAAATACCCAAAAACACATTTTTTAAAAAAATTGCAGAAAATTAATGCTTAAGCCAAATCGACTTCTGAAAAAGGATTTTTGAACAAGAAAGAAAGATCTTCAAGGCTATTCGAGGGTCATAATGATTGGTCGTAGACTGACCAATCCCCATGCAGCTAAAATAAACCTTTAAAGCAAGTATCAATAGGATTACTACGGCAGCGCCATCTGCCGTAGTTTCTCATACAGTCGAAAGCCTGATTTTTTGGCTTTAATTTAAGGCCACGTTCATCCAAATCGGTTAAGAAATGGCAGACTTGTTCCCAAAAATATTTTGTCCGGTTTTTTTTGGGACACCCGATATATCAGTAACACATATTTATATGCTGTCGTAGACTTTTCTGTAGGTCTATTCCTTGTCGATATTTCTTCCATATGCGATTTTAATCCATCTTCAGGTTCAGGCGTTTAGGCGCGTTTTTTCCTGGGACTGAAAAACTATATTAATTGTAATAACTCGAGAACCAGTGGAAGTATCTTACTGAAACTTGGTATGTGCTTTTCGCGTACAAGTCTGTTGGAGGTGAGGGGGTGTAAATTTCTGGAGATGAAATTTAGGGGATGAAAATCACAAAAATATGAAAACTTCGCAAATATGTTCCAAGTAGGTCCGAAACCGGATACACACATATTTTGATAATATCTGACAGGGGGATGGTTTTTTCTGCAAGATGGGGCAGATGGGGTGGAAATTAGGGGTTGATACTCGAAATTTCACCTAAGTGTTGCTCGAAATTCAAGCAATTCGATAACTTTCCTTCAACGGTCCAAAAGACGCATTTTTTGCGCCGAAACTCACCCCCTTTCAAGTCCCCAAAGCACAATAAATTGGCATAGCAGAAATGTAATCCTTAAACCACCGATAACTTAAAGAAGATAATAAGTTAACTTAAAAATTTAGCAGTCTCGGAGACGGCAGAAACTTCTACTTTTTCACAGAATTTGTAAATGTAGCAAACTAACCAAATCAGAGTCGGTGAGTCGGCGTAGGCGCGTGGGCCGCGTGTCGGCCGCTGACGCGCACTGTGCACGGCGTTCATTTATTAAAACGTAATAGTTATTTAATAATAATATAATAATAATATAGTTTATTTGCCCAACAATAGAGACCATTTACAGGACAAAGAATTGATATACATAATATAAATATACAAAGTAAAGAGTAAGATAAACTTAACAAGGCAAAAAAATCTGTATTTTGCCGCGTTGAACACAATTTTTTCGCCGATTGTCACTAAAACAGTGCATTTTTACTGCCGCCGGCAGTAAAAAATCGACTTTTACTGCAGCACATGCGTCAGTAAAAATGCACTTTTTAATGACAATTGACGAAAAAACTAGGTCGCCTCGGCTATGAAACTTCAGCTACGACAGTACATCTGCAATTTTTTTTGCCATGTTAAACAAATAAATATTTTTTCACCCCTAAAATGAGATTTTTCGAAAAAATGGCACTAAGGTTTTCGATCCCGCAATGCGAGCCGCAAAGCAACAGCTACGGAATTCGATAATAATAACACGCCTTTTTGCTAAGAAAAATTCAAAAGGGAACTCGATCCCGCAATGCAACAGCTATTTGGAATTCAATAATAATAACATGCCCTTTTTGCTAAGAAAAATCCAAAAACGACCTTTTTGCCCTAAAATGAAAATTTTCGAAAAAATTGCACTTAGATTTTTGATCCCTCAATACAACCGTTATCGAATCCGATAGTAAGAATATATATGCCTTGTTGTAAAATAAATTCATACATAACCCTAATGTTTTCGATTTGAAAAAAAAAATCAACTATCAAATCCGGTAATAAAAATATACAGTTATGCCTATTAATACATTTTTAGAAGCAGAATTCGAAGAGCATACATATTATTGTAACGCGAAAAAGGACATACAGACAGACAGACAGATACACACAGACAGACAGATACACACAGACAGACATTTTTCAAAAACCACTTTTTCGGATTCCCAGGACCCTAAAACTTAAAAATTGGAAATTTTTGGCGATTCGATTTTTCGATCGATTATATTAACTTGCTCCGCGAAGCGTAGAAGTCAAAAATATCACCCCTCCCTCCCCCCAACTCACCCCTCAATCACCAAACACAAGAAATTGCCATGGAAGAAATTTAACCCTTAGACCATACCTATGATCGGAAAGAGTTAAATTGAGCGAAAAAAATTGCACCACTAAAACACATCCGACCCTTTAACCTTACCGAAGGAAACTAATTGGATGTAAAAAATTGCGCCTTCGAAACCCATCCCCTGCAACCCCCGAACACAAAAAAGCGTAGAAGTTAAAAATGACATGAAGAAAATTAATTGAACGCAAAAAATGATACTCCCGAAAACCACCACCTTTCAACCCCCAAACAGAAAAAAATTGACGGAGGAAAGTTTACCCGTGACCTATCTACAACAGGAAGATACTACCTAATTGAACGCAAAAAATTTCATAACCTGAAATTGACACCCCTTCACGATTCCTTTATCATGAAGATTAAATCTGCACCCAAAACCACCAAACCCACCTCAATATATGAATCATTCGCGGTGAATAAACATCTGCAGGGATACATAATATCGCATTGATATACATCATCCGTTGGCTTTTAGGTTTTCAATCACATTCGCCTTTCGCGATAGACAGGCCCGACGAGAGGGGGGGGACAGCCGGTGCAAATGTCCCGGGCCCGGGGTGTTCTTAGGGGCCCGGGCCCGGGCCTGTCTCGCAAAATTCACCGAAAAGTCGAAAACGCCGCTTCTCGATTGTGCAATTCGCAAAATCACTGAATTAAAAACGTAAACACGCAACACCTTCATTGTACCATAATACCATATTCCAATAATGTAATTTCGAGAATCCCAGATTATTTCTTAAAATACACTGTGACCTTTTTTGTCGAGGAATCACTCTTTTTAGGAAAATAATCGTAAAATCAGTAAAAAAAAATGCAGCAGAGAAGCGGCTGGAACCTCCCCATCGCGTGGATCTTTGTATTCTGTGTAGCTGGTAGTCAATTCAACAGAATTTTTTTTGTGCTTATCATCTGTGACTAATTTCGCAATTTTCTGACAAATACCGACATCACTTCGGACATCACCCATCGCATTTGACAATATGTTCCTTTTAAGGTTAATCTTTTACCACCTTTTTGACAATAACTGCCACTTTATGTCATCCACTGTCAGCCGGCTCCCTTTTAATGAAAAAGATTTTTTCTCTATTTTCCACTGAAATGGCAGAAACTGTGAATACATTTTTAGAACCAGAATTTGATCGTCTTCCTAATGGCGACATAAAAAAGGAGGCCTTGTATTTAAAATTTAAAGTTGATATGCTTAAATGGCACTTCCTGTGGACCAATTGCTTCCAGACCCAAAGAGCACTAAATGCGAACGAATTTTGTCTTATTTAAAACCAGAATTTGAAGACCTTTCTGATGGTGACAATAAATCTTTCAAAAACTTGTTTTTGATGGTTAAATGAGTGAATAATTTTATATTTGGAAATTGGTGTGCCAAAACGGCACTTTCCGTAGGCCGATTGAATCCAAAATTTGTTCAGCTCTTTGACGTGCAATACAATCCCCATGTGCAAAATTTCAGCCAAATCGGTTTAGGGGCTTGGGCTGTACCGCGATTTGAAAGTCCGATAAAAAGCATTTTTTTTTTAACTTTTGGTCAAAAGGGCACTGAGAGTGAATATATTCTTAGAAGCAGAATTTGAAGGCCTTTCCTATAGTGACGTGAAAAATGGGGGTTTGCATTTGAAATTTAAAAGTTGATGTGCCAAAATGGCATTTCTAGTTGCACGATAGGCTCCAAAAGCTTTTCAGATCTAAGTTGGATTATGAGATGCCTACGCACCAAATTTCAGGCAAATCGGTTTAGTAGTTTTGGCTGTGGCGTGTTTCCAAACGTACGCACGTACGTACGCACATACACACAGACACATTTTTAAAACCACTTTTTTGGGTTCCTGAGACCTTGAAACGTGAAGATCTGGTGCTATCTCAAATTCGAAAATTTTAGTGATTGCAGTAACCTCCCTTTTTTATAAGTGGTGAAGTGGATTGGGGAGGCTAAAATCGCCTTGCTAAAGTTAAGTTTTATATTTTCTTCCTTGCGTTTGTATTCTGAAGTGCTGGGAAAATGCGTGACCTTGAAAGTTACAAAAATTTTCACCACTTTATGTTTTCAGTTACGAATTTTTTAGGGAACTTTAAAAAAACCATTATTATTATTATTATTAAGGGGCCCGTAGATTTCAATTGCCCCGGGGCCCGTCGTGGCTCTCGACGGCCCTGGCGATAGAACAAACATTTTTTAAGTGAGCCTAGTCTCTTTCAGGGGCCAACGATAATCTAGCCCTGTCCCTAAATGTATCCAAAAAAAAGGCATCAGAGAAGCGGCTGGAACCTCCCCAACGCGTGGGTCTTTGATTTCCGTGACTTGTGTTTAAGATTTTAAAGTTAATATGCCTAAATGGCACCCATTTGCTCCCAAAAGCCTTTCAGCTTTTCAACGGGTCACCTGACCTCCATGTACCAAATTTCAGACAAATCCATCCTGTAGTTTGGGCTATAACGTGGTTTCAGTGTTATTACAAAATTTAGATTTTTCTACCCAAAGGGTAGAATAAATTTTATCTCATTTAAAACCAGAATTTGAAGACCCTTCTGATGGTGACAATAAATCTTTCAAAAATTTGTTTTGGATGGGTAAATGAGAATAACTTTAAATTTGGAAATTGGTGTGCCAAAACGGCACTTTCCGTCGGTCGATTGAATCCAACATTTGTTCAGCTCTTCGACGTGTAATACAATCCCCATGTGCAAAATTTTAGCCAAATCGGTTCAGGGGTTTGGGCTGTACCGCGATTTTAAAGTCCGTTAAAAATCTCCATATTTTTAGTTTTTGGTCAAAAGGGCACTGGCAGTGAATACATCTTTGGAAGCAGAATCTGAAGGCCTTCCTTATTGTGACGTGAAAAATAGGGGTTTACATTTAAAATTTAAAAGTTGATGTGCCAAAACGGCATTTCTGGTTGCACGATTGGCTCCAAAAGCTTTTCAGGTCTAAGTTGGGTTATGAGATGCCTACGTACCAAATTGCAGCCAAATCGGCCCAGTAGTTTTGGCTGTGGCGTGTTTACAAACGTACGAACCACTTTTCTGGGTTCCTGAGACCTCAAAACGTGGAGATCTGGTGCTATCTCAAATTCGAAAATTTTAGTAAATTGTGATGGGGTTGGGGAGGTTAAAAAATTACATTAATTAAATTACATTAAGACTTGCAAGTATTAAAGGGTCTTATTGTGATTATTATCATCATGTTGTTGTATTAACTATTGTATTGTGAACTGATGCAAGAATTTTTGAAATTCATCGACTCGTTCAGAAGTTACCTTGAAAAACATGAGCAGGTTCTGGGCCCAGAAATCCTTCAAGTTTATGCTGTAACTTTCGAACGAGTGGATGGATTTCAAAAATTCTTCAATCAGTTTACAGAGAATTTCAAACCCTTTCAATTAGGGCGCTGAAGTGGAACAAATGTCAAAAATTTTGGCAAAGTTGACTTCGCAATGAAGTTAGCTTTCAAATGATGTATCGCAAGTGGCGGGTTGCCATTTGAAATTTTGAAGTGGGGGTTAGTAGGGGCTAGGGTGTAAGTTGGAAAATGAAGCCAAGCATGGATTTAAGTGACCCCCTCGAAATAAAAATCGACCTGTCCCAGCGAATTTTCAGATTTTATTTGGTTTACGAGAATTTGGGGTGGCTCCTTTTTTTTTCATTGGAGCAACGCTCTGTTCAATTCCAAAGCTGTAAGCTCGTATATGCAGCTGCAAATTCAATATTGGGCTAAACTGGTTGCACAGAGTAAAACTTTTTACATTACGAATCTGATTAGGTAGTAACCTATGTTTTCAGTTGCAGGGGTACGAGGAAGATCAAATATGCATGCGGTGAATCTAAACTTATTAATATGTTCCATTGTTCGTTGAATGTATTGGGTCCTGCAGGATTTAATTCATTTTTTATTGCCTGGGAGAAGCCTCAACGGACCCAATACATTCAACGAACAATGGAACATATTAATATAGGCTCCCACTCTGCAGCTCCAAACCATCGACCATTCTAAACTTATTATTATTATTTTTGCTATTAATATTATTAAAATGGAACCTAGAACCGCAAAACGAGCCTCAGTTACTACTACACTTACCCAAACTACTCAGAGTATCTTGGGATCTTGGCAACGGATAAAGATCAGCAGGAATTACGAAATGTTCAGTGAGGATCAGAAGAGACATCTTTTTTAACATAAACCACTTTTAACGGGCCTAGAAAACCTTTTGTACCTCAGCAACTCATGTATTTTTTTTTTGATAAGACAAAAACATGGTAGATTTACTGGCTTGTGGCATTTTACTGCTGCAAAAGGGCGAGTAAAAACGCACCTTTAGTGGCAATCGGTGAAAAAGTAACTTTTTTTACTCGTAGGTACGGTTTGCGTACTGGCCTTCGATGTAGTGCCGCTTTACATTCTCGTAAAATGGTACTCGATCACCTTTACTCGTTTTTTATGTAAAATGACTATACTGACACAGTCCTGTATGTACCGGAGTACAATTCCATCTCATAATAAAAATCCTTCTAAAATTAAATTCGATATTAAAGGGCATCTGAACCAATCAGGGCTAGTCATCTCATAGCCTCCATTTCCGGAAGTGTAAGGATTCTTGGCGTAGCTCCCAACCTGCTTCCTCCCTCAAGTCAATATATTTTATAATGTTGCACTTTTTTTGTTGTTTTCATTGTTTCAGTTAGCCAATGGGGCAGCTGCTAATCCCGAGCCCCGGGTCCCCAGGCTAGAACCCTGTCATCCCCCTTTATGGGCACCAAAAAGCATTTTCAGATGCTAACCCTAAACATACGGGAACATTTAATTCTTTTTATTCCATTTAAAAATATTTCTTTCATTTGACATCACATAATCTGACACTAACTACTAAAACCTAAACGTCCTTTACAAAGTACAGAAAGCTTTTTGCTTCTTACTTAAATAACAATATCTTAGCATAATAATAAATACTACGGCACTAATACTAAAAAAATGACACATTATAAAGATGAGATGAGCATAAACAAAATGTGGCTGGCGATTACCCTGAGCGATGTAGTTGGTAACCAAAATACTTTTTCCTAAAACGGACACATTTACATAAAAAATTAGAAAAAAATACATGGCATTTCGAATATCACTAACAATAATTTTATTTGGATTCCTCCTTTTCGATGGGTTGTCCGTTTTCATCAATTTCCAGGGAGGGCTTCAAAGGTGGCATAAAACCGTACTCCAGTCGCAAGTTGTGATTAAAATGTGATCGATCACATGCACACGTACCAAATTTCAGCCAAATCGGTCTAGTAGTTTGGGCTGTGGCGCGTTTACGAACGAACGAACGAACGAACGTACGTACGAACGAACGTACGTACATACGTACGTACATACATACAGACACATTTTAAAAACCACTTTTTTGGGTTCCTGAGACCTCAAAACGTACAGATCCGGTCTTATCTCGAATTCGAAAATTTTAGTGATTGCAGTAACCTCCCTTTTTTTTTAAATGGTGAAGTGGAGTGGGGAGGTTAAAACACAAAATGGATATACTCATCAAGCTATTCATTTTTGGAACAAGTCAAAATAATGAGAGCATTACATTGAAATCAATCAACCTCCAAACAAGACGATTCATCACGGCCCTGCTTTAGGTATTGAAATCCAGACCGTACGTGATTAGCTGATTAATTATGTTCTTGATAAAGATAAAGTAATAATTAGATACCATTTTTGATGGTAGGTATCACCATTTCAGTCAACCTTAGAAGAAGTTTCCATTCATTTTCAGTCGATCGAGTTAAATCAAGGCCTTTCTTGTCATTAACGATTTCATAATTTCACCTTTTCAACTAAGTATAAAATTAGGACTACCTTATTTTTATTTGCACCTGTCAGTGTTCCCACCACGTAAAAAACGATTTCCACAATTATTATGTAAAGACAATAATTTGTACAAAAAAAAATTATCCCTAAGCATTTCAAGTCTTATTAAGGTGGCTCTTGTAAGTAGTCGTACAACAATGAATAGCCAAAACTTATGAGGCTTGTATAATTGATTATACAATCGCTTATTCCTGGTGATTAGCACGCAAAAGCCATAAAATACGATAAAATGGTTAAACATAAACTAGCCCGCTTTTTGATCGACTAATTAGATTCAATTCATAATTAAATCGACTATTTAATTATTATAATACAGAACTGAAATGTGCAACAATTAAACCTTAATTGCGTTATTTGGAAAGAGTTTGTGATGATTCTCGTCTGTATAATTTGCAACATTGCACAACTTTCAAGACGTTTCAAAACTAGAACTGGCCATTACTAAATTTGAATCTCACTCTAATCGATAACAATATTCTTTGATTTATTGGATTATGTACTTTAATAGCTGAGAAAAATATGAAAAACGTGACGAAAAAATAGGTCATAATGAAACAATTTTAATACTTCTGACAAATTATTATGTACAAAAATGTACAACCTGTGAAAAACAAATTGCCGTTGATTTGCATACCCAAGCGAAGCTTAACTAATTGGCTGTGAACTTGATGAGTGAATCTAATTTAAAATCACCTATTCAAAGCGTTTTGCAATTTACTCGTAAAATTTATCGCCTTGGTGCAACAAACTGAAACAAAATGGTAAATATGTTGTATCCGAAGGAAACATCCAATTCCCAGACGAATTTTGTTGCAATAATTATTATTGTCTAAGAAAATCATGCGTAGATGCCCAGTCACTTAGATATACGTTTTGCAAAGTGGTATGTGTGATACAATCCAGTTCACAGGACATAACACATTTTAAGTTTATCACACAAGACTTAGTAGGACGCATAGGAAGCAAAGTTACGCCACGTATCTAGGTAGGTTGAAATTCATCGCTTGTGTAAGTGGTGTTTTAATTAAAACTTATTATTCTTGATTAAGCATTCATATATTTCCTGCTTAAACAAGAATACAATAAAAAGCAGATCTATAAAACTTTTCAAATGTGACGAGGTCCTTAGTTTTAGCTCTGTAACACAGCAGACCCTTACCCAAATCCAGTTTTATCATGCAAAACGAAAGCTGATGGTTGAGAGGATTTATAAATCCGAATTCTACTATATTTTTGTACTGTGAGCTTGCATTATAGTTTATAGAGAACTCGCTACGCTATGACGGTTTAAATTAATTTCCACTGTCAAAGTTTGGGTTCAAATTGAATGCAATTGCTAAAAATATATGAACCGCAGGACTGAGGTGTCTTTTAACCCCTCAGGTAATTATTTCCCTCGCCTTTTGCTCAGTAATTAATATTTTTTTGGGGGTTAAAAGATTCATTTCAGTCCCTTGACGTACAGCAGGTATACTTAGGAAGCTGTTTCAGAGGTAATCGGACTAATACTTTAGTCCTTTTTCAAGGCTCTGATCGAAAAGCCCCCGGAAGTTGCACATCAATGCATGTGTATCCTTTATCCTTTATCCTTTATCGCGTTAATGCGTATGTGGGGGCGCACAGATGTGTCAAATAGGCGGTATGTTAAAAAAGTTACAGAATTAAACAGTAGTAAATGAACAGAAAAAACACAAAAATTTTGAGGGTTGAAAAGTAAAAGAACGACAATATAAACCAAATGAGTAAATGAAAAGAATTGCCGGAATTAAAACAAAATTTGGCGAATTTTGAAAAATTAACACTCGGGGGCTGAAAAATTGCGAAAGGGGATGAAAAATCAAGATGAATTAAAATCAAGTCTGATTAAGTAGAATTACGAAATATAACAAGAAAATAACCAAATTATGCAATTAAAACTTTTGTGGGGGTTGAAATACGTACTTATACCTACTTATTGCGAAGGAAACTGGAAAATTGTAAAAGGTAAACTGAATTCCAAATGAGTTCAATTTTATTATTATTCCCGGCGAAAAACGAAATTATGCGAATTTTGGCAAATTTAGGGAGTCAAAAAACCGTAAAGGGGGATGAAAAGTAGAAGGGGATGAAAATTAATCGTAATTAAGCAGAATTAAAGAAAATAACACGAAAATAAGCCAATTATGCAAATTTGGTTTTGGGGGTTGAAATATTGCGAAGGGGGATGAAAAATCAAGAAGGGTGTGAAAATGAACTAGCAGAACTAGCGAAAATTACACGAAAAAGAAGCGGCGGTCTGGGTAAATTTTGCTTTTTGAAGGTTCACATTTCATGAAAGGGTTGAAAAACTGTGGATGGGTTAAAAATTAATGTAAATGACTTTGAATTATCGAAAAATTGCTTGCTAGGGCTTAAGGGCTTAGGGGTTGTTAGTAGCGTAGGGGTTGGTTTCAGGTTGTAGATTCATAAGACTTTTTTTCAATGGTTGACCGAAATCTATCGAACCCCATAATTTTATTCCACCAGTTACATGAAAAAATTTCCAGTTTCAATCCTTAAAATTTGCCCATCCGCCTACAATGTCGCTGTAAATTACCACACCACATCCAGCTCTGATACGTTGAGCAGTTTTTGAGTTCTCGCATTTTTGTGTTTCGGCATATTAGGGGGCTGTACCGCCTTCAAGGGTCGTTTTTCGCGAATGATGAATAAGACCTTTTTTGTACCACCAATAGAAAGCTATCGAATGGTATTAATTTCAACCCTATATTATTCAGTGAAAATTCGAGTTTCCACCCCTAACTTTCATCCCATTCAATAAATTTCTTCTAAAATTCACTCTTCTTTTCTCGAGGATGCAGTGTATAAGATCTCACAGTTTCGCAGAAGATATTGCTTCCCTGTGTCAAATTACAGGGCTTCATGGACGTTTCAACCCCTAACTCCAACCCTCTATTTCACCACCCCTACATGCTATCAAGGAAGTTGTGTTTTCAATTTCACCCCCTTAATCCAATTCGTTGAAAAATTGCGGTGATTTATAGATTCAAGTTTTCAACCCCTCATGATTTCACCCCTTTATGATTTACAGGGGTGAGTTTATTTTTCCGGTGTTACATAACTGATTGCGTACTTACTGACTTCAGTTGTTCATAAATAAATCAATAGGGTTTCAGAAGAAATAAATAAAATATATTTATCCGCTTGCAGAGAGTTAGAGGTGGTTAATAGCCTAGGGATTTGCTTTAGGTTAAAAACTCACAAGATCTGTTTTCAATAGTTGGCCGAAATCTATCGAATCCCGTAATTTTATGCCACCATTTACTTGAAGAAATTTCAAGTTTCAACCCTTAAATTTCATCTCCCTTGTTAGATCTTAGTGAAAATTTGTCCAGTCGTCTGCAATCTTACTGAAAATTAACACACCAAATTCTGCCTGTGTATGGGTATTTTGAGTTTCCAACAGCTGCGTGCAACCCTTGTGGAGTTCATATTTCATCCCCCGAAGTTAGCACCCCTCACCTTCAACAGACTTGAGGGTCGAACGTGCATACCAAGTTTCAGCAAGATACCTCCACTAGTTCTCGAGTTATTGCAATTAATAGTTATCGGTTTTTCATCCCTAACTCCTACCCCATTGGTCCGATATGGTCCAAAAGCAATCCCCGCCGATATTTTCCCGTGTACAAAATTTCATCCCAATATCTGCTTTCGTTCTCAAGTTATCGAGCGAGCGAGCGAGCGAATAAGCTAAAACAAGAGTGCCTCGCATCGCATTCTGCTACGGCTTCATTTATTATTTACAAAATAGTGATTATATTGCCAATCCAGAAAATATGGATATGTAGAAGAATCAAAATTCTTTCTAATTTCAGCATAAATTTTTTATTCGCGTAGTTATGATGAAAGTAGATGAATTAGCATTATTATTTATTCATTGCTAATAATCCTAACTCAACGAGCCAGCCTTCGATCAGTAGATGGCGCCCTACCTTAAACATGAATACACACATTCTTCAGCAAAATTTTAATTTTTTGAGGATTTATAAGGTCTGGCCAAAAAAAGGCAGAGAACTCACCAAACGCAAGGAATATTACCGAAACTTCTTCATAGCTGCTGCTCTATCATGTAATATTTTAATTGGCAGCTTTTTGCACCTGTGTTTTGTCACCTTAAGTAAGTGCCCAATGACTTAATATTTCATTCGCTATCCAGCCCTGTAGGAGATCCTGACCTTCTTAGATGGACTGAAGATTTAGTGTGGATAGTGTTGAAACTGGGGTTGTTCTATTTCTCTATCACATTCGTGTTAAACCAAAAACGCGTAGCCAAAGCTCTCCTTCTCCTTTCCGACTTTAACACTTTTGGACAGCCTCCACTTCATGATCAATACAGCAAGGCTGCGGTATTCAGGTACAATCTATCAGATAGCTTCGCTGTATATCTTCTCATAGGAATCTTATTCCTTTGGAACATTGTCACGTTTTCGCATTGTCATAATTTAAATGCACAGAGACGAATTCAAGATGTTTGTGGATTGCTAGCTCCAGCTTTTTGGCCCTTTAATTTTGATTACTTTCCCGTAAAGCAATTGTTGATGGTTTGGCAATTGTACAGCCTAACATGGACATGCAGAGTGGGAGCTGCTCTTTCACTTTTGATGATGGAAATTTTAGAGCATTTAGTTTGCAGAATTGAACATTTGAAAAGCATGATTCCTAGCATTGTTGACGAAGACGATCCTGGTCTTCAAAGGAAGAAATTTAGGAACTGGTTGCGTTACCATCAATTTATCTACAGGTGATTGAAACAAGGGAAACACTGGGCAACTTCGGTGGAAAAATGCACTATCACTAGAAACACCCCACTACACCGAAACGCTTGATTTTTAGAAGCTGAGCAACCCTACCTGCCGTAAAACTGAAATATTTATAGGCCCACCCGCTTGCTGTTTGAATTTTAACTTCCGAATTATGTTATCTACTATGATAGGTTCAAATCCGTTACATCTCACTATGTCTTTGATTGTTCCGAGTTCTTTCTGATATATTTCCTTGTTTAAAGGAGAATTCAGAAGACGGTGTGCCAAAAAAAAAGTGTTAAATGCCACGACTTTTCGCTCTGAAGAACAAAAACTGGACTCAAAATTTGTCGCATTACCTTTTGAACCTCAGTTGACAAGAGTTCTGACAAGGTTTTTAATAAAGTGATAATATTAAGTTAGTTTGTAGGGTTAACAAGGTGCAGATGCTAGATGCGATGGAAAGTATCGTAATCTATAAGTTTAGAGATCGGCTTATGAACGCCGATACAGGCCCGATCGCATATTCATCTCTGTTTACGCTACTTTAGGGAGGACTCGTTATATTTATACGTGTTCACCCACGCGTGACCATTTCTCGACCTGTGATTGGTCTAACTTTCACAGCCGAGGGGTGGAACTACGCGGGTTGGTCTATAAATATTTCAGTTTTCTGGCAGGTAGGTTGTTTAGCTTCGGCTTTGATAATGAGCACATTGTGTTCGAAACGCGTCGGCAGTGAAAATCAAGTGTTTCGGTGTAGTGATTGAAATAATGGTGACGTGTCCAATTACATGTGAAATTGCAGAATTGGGGATCAGTTAAATAAAAGTTTCTCTCCCTCTTTATTTCTCCATGTGACAATTTCGGGAGTCTCGTTTGGATTAATAGCATTCCTCTTCACAGTGGGAATATCGCCAATTCCTGCCGCCATATTAGTGGGTTGGAGTATTTCTTTTGTAATTGTCTGCTATGGCGGGCAAAGGATCATGGAAGCAGTATTCTTTCAAGTTTGATTTTTAAAGAGTATAGAGAATAATATTTCAGAGCCAATCTGTGGGTTTAGAATTGTGGGAGTCTAACTGGGCCTCAAAAAATATAAAGGCTTTCAAAGATTTCCAATTTATTATGCAGAGATCTCAAGAACGCCAAATTGGGATTAATGCTGGACCTATTGCTCAGATGAACATGGGAACTATTATAAGGGTAATAGACGTGTGATGATTGCGTATAGGTATCTAAATAAAATATTTCTGCAGGTGTGCCAAACTGCTTATTCCTACATGGGTTTGATGAGGGCTCTGAGGCAATAATTCATGTGCTGGCTGCTATTGGTAGAGCTTGTAACTTACCTATTACCTATTATTCCGGGTTCAATAATTATAATAACTATTATTTAATCTTTTATTTATAGTTTAGAAGTCTGAGATTCTATTTTCTAATTTCAGTGTACAGCTGTACGCCATTTTAATTCCGTTCGATGTGAGAACGCAGGTCATTTTGATTTTGCTTTGATTTGCAAGTCTATGTTAAATCCCATATCAATCCGATTCATTTATATTTTAATGTGATATGTCTGTCTGCGTTAATTTTGGTTTAAATTCGACTTGTAGAGCTGAGTCCTAACGAAATCCTTTCTAATTTAAAAGTTTCAGTCTGGTCTGGTCAAAATTAAATGATAATTCGACGGTTGTAGAAACCCATATGAAATTGATACTAAAACGACATGAAAATGGGAACTATTAGAATCAGAATTTACGTAGCATATTAAATTGAAATGAAAACGAGTCCATGCATGGAAATTAAAAGCCGCTTAAATGGTACTTGGCCACGTATGCTTAATAAAAACTAAAACTGTTTGGCATATTTTTGTGATAAATAATACGTTGATATTAGACTCAATAACCGTCGGGAGGGCGACTCGATGACCAACCATTGTTTTCGTCTAAAACTCAATAAAAGCAAATAGCCTCGCAAATAGCAGATATACAATCTCCATGTGCTAAGTTTTAGCCAAATCGGTACAGAGGTTTGAGCTGTATCGCGTTTTTAAAATAAGTTAAGAATCTTGAATGTTTCAGCTTTTGTCAAAAAGGCACTAAGATTTTTAGAAGCCGAATTTGAAGGCCTTTCTTATGGTGACGTGGAAAATGGGGGTTTGCCAAATCGGTTCAGTAGTTTCGACTGTGGCGTGTTTACAAACGTACGCACGTATGCACATACACACAGACACATTCTAAAAATCACTTTTCTAAGTCCCTGACACCTCAGAACGTATAGATCCGGTCTCGACCTCGAATTCAAAAATTTTAGTGATTGCAGTACCTCGCATTTTTTTAAAGTGGTGAAGTGGAGTGGGGAGGTTAAAATCGAAAAAAAGCCCTTAATAACACTAATTTTTTTGGCCAAGTTTAAAAAATCATTTATATATTTTGGATAATTAAAAAAATATATTTTTCAATAAACTGTAATATAAGATAAGTTCTTAATTCATGACTTAATTCAAAATTAAGCATTCTAAAATACTTTTTTGTGACCTGTTTCAACGACCCATTTTAGGCACCTTTTTCGAATTTTTAACGTCCTAAAAATCCGATCTCTTTTAATTACATTGTCACCCAATATTTACAGTCATAGTTTACTAAATAAAACTCCTTAAAAGTTCTCGAAAATCAATTACTCACAAAATCAGAAGACTAAGGAACATAATTATTGTCGCTTTTAATTATAAACGTTAAAGATAGTCGGCCGCAATTAGCAATTAGGTATGCCTATCCATTGAAATGACGGCACACAATTTATAAAAATTTCGACAATGAAGCCAGAAATTTTCGTGACTTAATGAAAATTATATAATATTTAAATGCAATGAAGAATACGGATTCCAAGAGTAAGCGGGGATTTAAAAATGTATCGACGTGGGAGTAATCTGGAGTAAAAGTCTTACAGTACATTGATGATAAAGACAATGGGTTACCAAACATCTCGAACCATATATAAGCCAAATTAGTCTAAGACCCTTCAGTTTAGTGGTTGTGTACCTCCGTGTGGTTCAGTTGTTTAGATATTTCAGTTTAGATATTTCAGCAAAATGATTGTCAAGGTATGCATTTCGGCGATTCAGTGCAATTCTGATTATTATTTTTCAAGAGTACTGCTCTCATTTTTACAATTATCGGATTGGTTAATTCAGAACCTCCAAGCAATAGTTATGGAACACCTCTTGGATCTCCAATTAGTAGTTATGGGACGCCTAACTACAATGCAAACAACAATCATGATGATAACAATAATAACGGTCACGATCATTCTGAGGTAAGATAACATCATGTTATTTAATTGCGCTGACGATCTAAAGCATTTTACATAATCTTTGCCATAATCTTATGTAGATCAAACAGTAGCCCAATGGGTATTTGCATTTATTCCCCCTATAGTAATTTCACTGCCATGCGATAAACAAAGAGCTTCAATTTCGTAAATCCACTGAACCGTAAAGAAAACATGCACTGCACTAATTATTTTTCGGCCGATTAACCTTTATCCACAATTGCCAACTGCACGGAACAGTAGGGGAGAGTGGTGCTAAATGATCCCCTAACGGGAGAATCGCTGTTAAACCGAAAAAAGGCTTCTTTTAATCTGATTTTTTGATGGAAGGAAGTTGCAACCCTTCGTAGAATATACGATTTTTGTTTGAATTAAATTTTGTAAATAACATAGGAAAGAAATAATTACCGTAGGTGTGTAAAGTACGAAAGCGTAGAGCTGCCATGATATTTGCTGAATTTTTTTATTTTGTAATTTACAGAAAAAGCGTAAATTTACAGAAAAAGTGTAAATTTACAGAAAAAATTGCAGATTTACAGAAAAAGTGTAAATCTACAGAAAAAGTGTAAATTTATGTTTTCATTCTGAGAGCACCGTTACCGAGTTGTACAGGGTAGTTCAATTGTATTAATGCACGGCACTCACGGCCAAACAATAAGATAAACGAATAAAATAAAAAATCCAGGGAAAATTAGAACAAATTACCTTCATTTCGTCGCAATTTGGAATTTGCATAATTTAGCGATAAACAATGAGTTTTTTTTTCGATGGCACCACACATTTTTCTATTTTTTTGGATTCCCTGTGATCCCTTCCTTATGGTGATGATTTTGTTTTTTTGATAAATCGAACAGTAAATTTTAAAATTTTCATTAATTTAAATTTCGCGCTGTTAATTAATAAAATGACCAAAAGCAAAAAATCTTGCATTTTGAAAAAACATCCTTAATAACGAAAATTTAAATTTAAAAATTTAGTGCTCAATTTATGTACTTTTTGTTTATTGCTAAATTATACAAGCATTTACCATGGATCTTTTATTCTATTCATTTAAAAATTTGGCCGTAACAGCCTTGTATTAATGCGTTTGGACTACCCTGTACAACTCGGTAACGGTGCTCTCAGAACGAAAACATAAATTTACACTTTTTCTGTAAATTTACACTTTTTCTGTTTTACACTTTTTCTGTAAATTTACACTTTTTTCTGTACATTAACAACTTTTCTGTAAATTTACACTTTTTCTTTAAATTTACACTTTTTCTGTAAATTTACACTTTTTTCTGTAAATTACAAAATAAAAAAGTCAGCAAATATCATGGCAGCTCTACGTTTTCGTAGGGGTCATTTTACCCTTGCTGTAAATTTTTCCTGCTCTTTATATAATTATATCATTAAAGCGTCTACGATTAGAAAATACGTAGTTACCTAAATATTCTTTAAGTTTATAATGCATCTTGTGTGTTATAAAATGCAGGGAACATTTTACCCAAGCCCCGTGGGTAAAACGATCCCTTTACTACGGAAGCGTAGAAGTGCCACATTTTTCTCTTTTTTTGTTTCCAAATTACCACAAAAAATGTGTAAACGGAAGAAAAAACTGTAAATTTACACAAAAACTGTCAATTTACACAAATTTTTTTTAAATTCCCGCCAAACAACGGTCATCGCGCGGAACGGACTATGGGTACGGTCGGGGCTAGAGCGGGTGGTGCAAGTGTAAATTTACAGTTTTTCTGTAAATTGACAGTTTTTGTGTAAATTTATAGTTTTTGTCTAAATTTACAGTTTTTGTGTTTTACAGTTTTTGTGTAAATTTACAGTTTTTGTGTAAATTTACAGTTTTTTCTTCAGAAATTTACACATTTTTTGTGGTAATTTTAAAAATGAAAAAAGAGAAAAATGTGGCACTTCTACGCTTCCGTATAGATCAGACCTTCACAATTTCGAAAAATGATAATGCTTCTGTTAAGAACAATTGCGCGCATATTCTGTCATACTTAGTAAGTCACTTTATAGACGTAGAACTCCTCTTGCAACAGGTTTGTGAGATGGCACCACTCATACCTACTTTAAAGGGTGGGATCATTTCACCTTCTGGGATCATTTTAGACCACTTTCCCCTAATTGAATTCTGAATTAAAATTTCAGCCTAAATCGTACGAATTTGGATATCAAGTTAAAGACGAGTATTCCGGAAACAATTACAACAGAAAAGAGAGCAGCGATGGTAATCAAGTCAGAGGAGAATACCGAGTGCAATTACCAGACGGTCGTACCCAAATCGTAACTTACTACGCCGACTGGCAAACGGGATTCCATGCAGATGTGAGATATGAAGGGACTGCACAATACCCTGAACAATACAACACGTACAATGGACCATCGAACCAATACGGAGTACCCAATTACCAGCAAAATGGTTACAACAATAATAATGGGTACTCAAGTGGTTCTGCTACAAGCTCCGTCTCGATTAAAGATTATTCCAGTGATAGTAATTCTTACAACAATAACGGAAATGGAAACAACTACAACTCAGGATACAATTACCCAAATCCCAGCAATAATTTCGACTCTTACAACAGCTTCTCCAACAAACCCAGGCCAAGCTCCGAATATGGAACACCTTGAATTCGATAAAGTACAAAATCTCGCGCGGTCATATCTGATTTATTTATTCCCTAGCAATGTTCAGCTTTTGTACCTTTTTTACTTTGGATAGATTTGTAAATAGTCGAGTAGGTTAACTATCAGCATTGTTGTATTTATTTTTGTACGGAATAAAAGAGTATTAAATGAAGTTTATTCTGGTCCATTAAAAACATTATGAAACAGCGGGTGAAACAGTCTAAAAATTGATGCAACAGAAATGAAATGAATGACTTCTCACAGGTCATTTTAAAGAACACAAAGAACAATGGGATGAAATTGTTATGCAACTTAGTGGAATTAATGCACTTTTCGACACATTTGAGGCACTGTTTTGAAACAATTTGGTAACAATCAGCTCGAGATTGCTCATTAGTGGCTAATCATCAAACATTACGTTCGAGAAAGGTCCTCCGGCAATTGAAGAGTTCGCTCGTATAGACGCTCAATATAATTGCCCGGCGCATCCACCAAAACTGATAATAATTGGTTCGAGTCGCCGGTTCTTACTGCGGCTTTAAGTTGCTGCTGCTTTAAATTGTGTGTAAGTATACCATCCTTGACCTAACATAATTTGGAGAAATCGCTTTAATTATATATTATTTCAAACTCCAATTGAATTTACAGAAACCCTAAAAAATTTGATCTTTAACTTTTGCATATAATGATTAAAGGCAACTTAATGACTTTTTCAATTGAACACAAGATATATTTGTAAACAATAATGGCATCAGTACCGTTTTCAATTAATTTAGGAATTGGAATACAACGAATAAATTGTTGATTACGCTGGGCAGATTTAAAGTTTTGTTCTGCAAAAATCGATAGAAAAATTTGATAGGCCCCAACAGTTTAAAAGTCAATAAACAACTAACGCGTGATCAAAAACTCTTCCGATCTAATAGTTCTTGTCATTATTATCATATAGTACTTTTCAAAAGTAAGGAATAAATTAGAAGGATATTTCAAAAAAAGACAGGTCGAATTAATTTTTATGATGCGCATCCGATGGCGTAGTCAGAGATATTTTTTCCACTTCCGGTTTTTTACGTTTCAAGGTCCCAGGATCACAAAAAAGTAGTTTTTAGAAAATGTCTGTGTGTATGTACGTACGTACGTATGTAAGCAAGATTCCTCGAAAACTACCGAACAGATTTTAATGAAATTTGGAACGAGGGTTAATGCCTTCTGATGAGCCCAATTAATTTTGTTGCCAATCTACCAACGCCAAGTGGCCTTCAAATGCTGCTTCAAATCAAATCAAATCAAATAAGTTTATTGTTCTATCGATATAATAAGTATCATGAACAAGGGTGATAGTTAATGTGAAAGCAGCATTTTTACATATAAGTAAGAGTAAAGGAATCAAAATCATACAAGTAGTAGAACAAAGAAATAAAACAAAAATAAAATAAAAAAGTGACAAGGTAAGTGGTAATTACAATTGAATTTCTCTTTTTTTACCCTTCCCTAATCTATTCATTGAAGACAAAAGAACGAATTTTCAATTTCATAAAGTGAACAGCAAGAGCGTCCCCACTGGAGAGACCCTTCAATAGGTTTTGGGCATCCCCCGCATTGGACAGAAAAATTCTGCTTCCAAAGATGTACTCACTCTCACAGAGAGCTAAAAAATTCGAGATTTTTACCGGACTTTAAAATTGCGGTAGGTACAGCCCAAACGCCTTAACCGATTTGACTGATTTGCACATAGAGATTGTACTACTCTCATTTAATCATCCAAAGATTTATTGTCACAATCAGAAAGGTCTTCAAATTGTGGTTTTAAACCAAGCAAAATTCATTCACATTTAGAACCCTTGCCTTGGGGTAAAAAAAATTTAAATTTTGTAATAACACTTAAAACAAGTTAGACGTAGCCCAAACTACTGGATCGATTTGCCTGAAATTTGGTAGGCACATGAAGATTAGGTGACCCGACCCGTTGCAGAGCTGAAAGGCTTTTGGGAGCAATTGGTCCACGGGAAGTGCCATATAGGCATATCAACTTTAAAATCTTAAACACAAGTCACGGAAATCAAAGACCCACGCGATGGGGAGGTTCCAACCGCTTCTCTGCTGCCCATTTTTTGACCTGGAAATAATAGCGCTGAAAGAAGCGATTGTGCAGTTCACCACCCCCTCTGGCACCTCTACATCGTTGCGCCCTTTCCCCGCCCCTCAGGGAAGAACACCCCACCACAGTACCGCCACTTCTCGTCTTGAGATGTATATGTAGGTATAATAACTCATTTTTAAAACATAAATTCTTTTCTTTGTTCTTTCAACATAGTCTGACCCCTACATTTCGCTCACCGATCGAGGGATATTTCATATATTTGACTGGAAAAAAACCAAAATCAACTTTAATAGTATATTATTTAATGAGTGTGTAATGAGCGGTAATCATTACGCACGATTTTTCACTAATAGAATACTATTATCCTTTATCCACGGGTTTTAAAGCGAAAAAATCTCTCATCCATTGTATAATGAGTCCATTCTACAACACACGTGGATAAAGAATTTTTTCACTACTAGCTAGCCTTAAAACGTACACCTAACCGCATTAATAATAAGCGGGCTGATGGAGACAGAAATAGCAGACACGCATTCTAATCGTATTTCCCTCCTTATCTCACCCCGCTTATTACTAATGCGGTTGAGTGTACCATTATTGACATATTTCTGAACTGAGAATTCGATTTTTTTTGCTAGTAAAGTGAAAAGAGTACTATATTCACCACGCCAGAGAAGTCTATTTTAGCCTTCGTGCTTCGCACCTCGGGGTTACAATCTTGCCGCTTGGGCTAAAATAGTTCTTATCTACCTTGGTCAATAACATACTATTATTACAAACTACAGTGCATCCGCATTAAGCACTGTACTGTAGGGGTAAATATAAAGTTATTAAAGATGATAGTTAAAAATTCACAATTTGAACTGCCTATCTCCAACGGAATTTCAATTGAAGCCAAAGACTATTAAGGCAACCCAACGAATAATAAGTAGTTAAATAGGTTGCATAGATTGCTTTACGCAATTAGGTAAAATGTCGTATGTAACAGAGACGTTATGAAAAGCCCCAATTGTTTCCTCACCTACAAAATTGTTCCTTCAAAGAGGGTGTGAACCAAAAATTAAAAATATTGTAGAAAAATTCTAAGAACACAAAAAATTGGACAGCTACGAAAGCAGTTAGAGCAATAATATTTGGTGTTATCTTAATTTCGAATTTCGGACTAATTGCAGTAACCTCCCATTTTTATACTTGTTGTGAGGAGATTAATAAAAACCCGGTGTTTCTAGCTACACCTGTTTTGAAATTTATAGAAACATTTATTGGCTGTCATGTGACGTGCCCTATTGGTTCCCGAGAAATAAGGGCCGGTTTTTCCATCTCATGTTAACTATAACATGAGGTTTGTCACCCTAGTTTCCATTGTGACAACAATTGTTTCTATGGAGATAACTTCATGTTAAATTTAACATGAGATTGAAAAACCAGCCCTTAAGCATAATTTTCCAAAACCGGTGTTTTTTTGTTTTTTTCCAATACCTTATTTGTCTCGACCACACGAAGAGGTTAAAAATTGCTGTAAGTAATAATATACCACGAGTGCATACCATGCTATCGATAATTTTAAATCGGTCTACGTGTAACTACCACGAGTGAAAGATAGACCGAAGCAAAATTGTTTGAGAACAACATTGAAGGCAATAGTTGTATTTTGCAGATTATTACCACTCCAGCATTATCGCCCTAGTGTTGGTATTATCGATTTTATGTGATCGAGACTGTCAATTCGAGTACAATAATCTACTCATTTATATGACAAACTCTATTAATTATTATAAAAATTAAGTTTTATCGTGCCTATCATTACCTAGTAAATTGGGAAATTCATCTGAAAACGGCAATTGTTGTCAAGTGATAATTGACGCGACCGATCGAGTGAGTAGCCAGGCAACAAATCTCATTTTTCTAGTTACATTACTGGGTAACTAAATTAGGCACTCAAAAAGTTTGTTATGGTTAAATTAATACTAGCTGTTTATGGTACGTGCAGTGCCTGATAGCAATCAGTACAATTATTATTTGAGATTATTTGATTTCCTGATTGATAATGTTTGATAATTTGTTTACAAATCTTGATTTTGATTAATAATTAAAGTTCAATAAACAAGAGTCCGACGAAGCAATTACCTACTGGCATATTACTATTAATAGTGAATTTGACCGTACAAATCGAGTATTGATTGTATCGGGTTTTTTCCTCATGCGCCCTCATAACTTAATTAATAACAATATTAACCATTAATAAGACCTGAAAGTAAAATATATTGAACTGTCGGGAAGCAAAAGTTGCCTACACAGAATCATGTATGTAGGTAACATGAATAGAAAATGATCACGTTCGTTATTATGATGTACCTACTACCTACCTATTACATCAACAAAACAAAACACACTCGTCGCGTCGTATAAAAAATAAAATTTATTTTACACTGCAATATTACTATTATATTACAATATAATACAACATTGGCAAATAAATACACAATTAATTAGAATACTGCAATAATAGTCATTTACGTAAAATTTAGTTTGGGAGAAGCTGTTTTCAAATAAATATGATTTTAGTAATTCCTACAAAAATAAAATCGCAGTACCTAATGGCAATAATCTCTAAACATTATTACTGAAGTCTACTGAAATTGAGTATTTCAAATCTATTTGCATTAAACATTCAACATGACAAAATTCATGCAGGCTTCGGCAGTTTCTAAAAGTGAAACACATTTCGTTTTGGGTGAATACAGAATAATAATTTACATGGAACACGCATATCGGCAGTGAAGTTCGTTTCATATTCATTATTTAGGTAACTTCGCAAATTAATCTAATTATCCCTAATTTAGTACTTGTAGCCACCGTCTGGAGCGTATTGCTGTCCTGTGCTTGGTTTTCCGGATGGGTAACCTACTTGATTGCTGGGGTAACCCACTGGTGCTGGTGGTTTGCTTGGGAAGGATGGAATGCTTGGCCTGCTTGGGAAGGAAGGAGTACTTGGTCTGCTTGGGATACTAGGACGATAGGGTCCTCCTGGACCACCTGGACCTCCAGGTCCAGTTGGCCCACCTGGCCCACCTGGTCCACTTGGATAAGAAGGTCTACTAGGGGGAGGCACTTGTACTCCGCCACCGCCGCTAGGACGCCCTTGGAATTGTGGATAAGTGGGGTTACCTTGATAGCTTATCTGAAATTTTTGATATTCCAATAAACGGCCAATCAAATCAAAACTCACCTGAGCGTGAAAGCCAGTGGCCCAATCCGCAGTATATTTAACCACTTGGGTTCGTCCATCGGGCAACTGAATTTTGTATTCACCTCTAGTTACATCACCGTCACTTATGGCATTGTGGGAATAATCATTTCCGTACTGATCGTCTTTAACGGCATAACTAAAGTCGAATGGCATTCCAGGTTCATGGTGATGATCGTGTCCCCCGTGCTGTAAATAGATACTACAATTAATAATAATAATTTATTCACAACATGGCTCAAAGCCCAATTGCAGGAAATCAAATAAACAAGGAAGAGAAACACAACAGTTGTTGAAGATATACAAATCTGAACAATATAAGAAATAAATAGTTAACGATCATCCAAAGGTTTCAACAATGTAGTCAAAAATAGAACATTGGTTCTGTGGGGTGCAAGATAAAACGCGATGCAATGACGGCACTGACTCTTGGAACAAGAAAATTAATACTGACCAAAAGTGCAAAGCAGTCAACCTCAAAATGAATCAAATTGAAAAGAAAGCGAACAATGAATGTTACACGCCTGGTAAAGAGAGAATTGACTTCAAAACGTTTTAACAAGATGTTCTGATCTTGATCTATGCCTCGAACAGGATATTGACCATCCTGTAAATTACACGAATTTTAAGAATTTTCTTTGAACAGATTCAATAGAATTTATATGTATTTGGTATATGTATAGGACACCATATTAGACAACCATATTCAAGGTGCGAAAGTACAAAGAAGAAATACAAGGTGAACAATGCGAGTGTAGACAATAAGTCCTGACAATTTCTATAAATAAAACCGTAAAACTGAAAAGCTTTACTTATAATATGTATACTGCCTGACATAGAAATTGGAACACCCAGAAATAATTTTTTCTTCCTACACTAACTGAAAATGAGATTTTCGGGATTCAGAAGGGCTGTGAAAGTACCGCTTCTCAAGGCTAGCCGTGTAAAAATTATACTAACGGCTAGGCGTGTAAAATGGACAATATGGCGACGGCAATGGCGTATGACAGAAGACAGCACGTGAGATTTTGCCAAATTTAAATTGTAAGACTTGACCTCTAGATCTTCTTGATCTGTCACTTGGGTTCTCAAATTTCAAAATTGATTAATTATTTATTTTGAACTGGTGTAGGAAGAAAAAATGTTGTATAAACCACTGCGAGAAAGTGGTTTTACGCGTCTCAGGAAATGGCCAGTCTCGGCTAGGGTTTTCAATCCCGGGATCCCGGACAATTTTCGATCCCGAAAATCCCGCCATTTTAGAACCGGGATTTTCGAGATTTTCGGGATTTTCGGGATTAGATTAACAAGCACAAAACCAGCTGCAAGCTTTTAGCGAGTTTATTTAGTATCAAATTTCAGCTTTTCTGCAATAGACGCACCTGTAAATATAGCATTATAGTATTATTTCTTTTTTATTTATTACCGGAAGCCAAGTTCCTTCAGTTAGAGTCTATTATCAAAAAGGAAATGACCTTATTCGAAAATAGAGCTACTTTAGGGTAAAATTTGCAGTGTGGATTCGGAACGTGCTTTTTTGAACGCTGGCAGTCTGTGCACAAAAATTAGATCTGGCTGGGGGACGACATTTTGGACACATTGTAGTTTTTAAGGTCCTTTTTCCAGGAGAAGGCAACTCGAAAATAGGTTTATTTCCTTTTTATTAATATTACTTTGTTTATCACTGACACTGTTCATCCTTTTTTTCATGCAATATAAATAGATAATAGATATTTATCCAAACTAAATCTAAAAAAAAGCTAATTTTGCGGCTGAATTTTTATAATTCGTAATCTAATCCCGGGATCCCGAAAATCCCGGGATTGAAATGTTGTAATCCCGAAAATCCCGTGAGGCCAATCCCGGTCCGGGATTGAAAACCCTAGTCTCGGCTACGCCTCGACTGTCCATATTTTTCTTCGCCGCGTAAAACAGCACTTTCACGCTTTGGGTTATAAACTACTATTATTGGGCAAATTTTGGTTTACAAATAGGTTGGCCCTACAGCGTGTTGTGATAAAATGTTCAGCCCCGTACCACCGTCGGTTTAAATTTTAACTTCTTCTGTTTTGTCTGACATCTTGCCCAGCAAAAGAATGCATTCGTAGTCGTTCTGCAAATTTTTCATTTGGGAAAATCCCTGTTCATCTTAATCGCAATGCTTCCACTGCTATGCAGGTTTGACAAGTATGGACTACAGAAGGAGGGTAAAGTAAAACAACGCCCCCTGCACAGCCAAGAAAAATTACACCCCCTGAAGATTGTCGGTTAAGAAAGTTGGTTCTCAAAGACCAGTTCTTTACTAACCGATAAATTGAAGACCAGTGGCCTGGCCATAGGAGAGTGAAAAAACGGCGTGATGAGAGGCAAAAGAAGCATTAGTCTACTTTCCACAACAAACCACTGGTCTTCAATCTGTAGTTCAGTGGAGAATAGGTCTTTGAGAGTCAACTTTTTTAACCGAAAATTTTCAGGGGGGTTGATTTCTCTTGTCTGTCCAGGGGGCGTTGTTTTACTTTATCCTCCTTCTTTAATTCATTCTTGTCAAACCTGCATAACAGTGGAAGCATTGATTGTGATTAACATGAACCGCGATTTGCCCAAATGAAAGCCGAAAAATTCGACACCCACCAAAGTCATTTAACTGAAGAAATTCAACTTTTTCTTACTGATGGCAATTGGTTTAAACCACTTTATGCTGAAAATGGCGAAATCAATCCGAAAAAGTTTGCAGAACGACTACGAATTAATCCTTTTGCTGGGCAAGATGACAGTGACAGACAAAGCAGAAATTAAAATTTAAACCGAAAGTGGTACGGGGCTGGCTGAAAATTTTATCACAACACATTGTAGGGCCAACCTATTTGTGAATCAAAATTTGTCGAATAAAAATGAATATTTCTGGGTGTTCCTATTTCTATGTCAAGCAGTAGGTATGCAACATGCAATATGCAATATGCAATATGAGTATAGTAAATGCCAGTTGGTTATCAAAAATAATGTTTAGATCTTTAACAGTTTCAGTTCGTTCTAATACAACAAGTTTCTTGGTATAGGATAACAGCCATTGAAAATTTGGAAAATGCTAAGCAACCACAATTAGCAAACAACAGACACAATCCACAAGATCCTTTTGTAGAGTTGAACGAAAGTTTATTAACATGTTTCGGTTTACAAAAGACCTTCTGAGATTTTTAGTTCAATGTTTAGAGCCGTATATACGTCCACCACAAAGGGCAACCGATCTGGATATCACGACGAAGGTGAAATTTGGTTATGAAGTGCGTTTTATCGATCAACTTACTGATTTACAAGTTTTAATTGCATTAAAGTTTCTGCCAGTGGAAGTTATCAGCCTCAAATACGTATTTAGATGTATGATGTCAGTCTACTGTGAGCAAATGTATAAGAGAAATGACCTATTTTGAGTCTGCACGCTATTTTGCGAAGAATTCGTTTTCAGTTGCGACGGGCGGCCAAAAATGGGTTCAGAGATAAGTTTGCGTAAAAAATCATTCGTAACTTTGCGCAGTCGTAACTAAACTACCGATGTGAAAATTTGAACCCGGTGGTACGCCTGAGGTTGGCGAAAAGTGCTTGGATATAAAATTTCGATACTTTATGTCCAAGCACTTTCCTCCAACCTGAAGTTTTAACTAAAATGCATTACGTCATGAACACCATTTCCGTGAGTTTCTTGCCCTTCGTAGGGTCCTGGACCAGATGGTGGGCGGTATGGCGGTCGCGTGGGAGATGGCGGCCCATATGTTGGTCTTGGTGGTTGGGGCGCTGGTGGCCTGAAAGGAGGTGAAGTAGCTGGAGGTCCATATGTTGGTCTCGGTGGCCTAAATGGAGGTGAAGTAGGTGGAGGTCCATATGTTGGCGCTGGTGGCCTAAATGGAGGTGAAGTAGGTCGAGGAGGCGATGGGGGTCCGTATGTTGGTCTCGGTGGCTGAGGTGCTGGTGGCCTGTAAGGCGGTTGTGTTGGTCTAGGAGGTTGAGGACTGGGAGGTGGACCATACGTTGGTCTAGGAGGTTGAGGGCTTGGGGGTCTGTAAGGTGGTTGACTAGGTTGAGGTGCTGGTGGCCTATAAGGTGGAGGACTTGGAGGACCGTAAGTCGGGCTTGGGGGTCTATAGGGTGGAGGTGAAGGAGGACCTGGTGGTGGTCTATAAGGTGGTTGAGTAGGTTGAGGGCCTGGTGGCGGTAAATACGGAGGACCTGAAGGCTTCGGCCTGAATGGAGGAGGAGAAGGTTTAGTTGGACTGAATTTTGGTGGTACTGTAGCTAACGGTGGCCTTGAAGTTGCAGGGGGATATGTAGGCCTTGGTGGTTGATATGGAGGGGATGTGGGTCTTGATGGTTGACTAGGAGGGCCATAAGTTGGCGCAGGTCTGAATGGGGGTGAAGTTGGCGCTGAAGGTCTATAAGGGGGGAAACTCGGCGGTGATGTAGGCCTTGGAGGCTGATAAGGAGGCGACGTAGGCCTCGAGGGTTGATATGGCGGTTGCGCTGGAGGACCAGGAAATGACGGTCTTTGCGTTGGAAAACTAGGTGGAGAAGGAAATTTTGGAGGTTGAGGAGCTGGAAATGGAACCGAGGGTTTGTCATATCGATATCCATCCTTCGGTGGAAGATAGGCGTTTTGTCCTGGAGCAATCGCAGCGTGTGTGGCTGCAATCACACAGCACAAAGTTGCCACAACCTGTAATATTAAGTATCATTCAATATGCTGTAAGAGTAGTCTCGGAAGTGTTAAACTTTTATTGCCCAAGGCAGAACACAGTGTGCCTTTTCATTACAAATAATCTGTCCAACGATTGATTAATACATCTTTATTTTTGTTATTGCCAAGGACAATAACATGCCTCGCATCGTTATTAAAGAATATCGTAAGGAAACAAGCTTATTATCTGGAGGGTGTGGTTGCAAAAAAATTTGCAAGCTTTAGTTACTGAAAGTGTATTATGTGATCTAAACTCAAGGGCAAATATTTGTATTCATACTATCATCACCGAAGCATCTTTAAAGGTTACGACTGAAAAATTATAGACCGACAAGAGTGCAAATAATAGGATTGTCCGCAGGTAGGGCTATAAGATTTATTTATCTTCTTTTTATGATCCAATGTTATGCAAATACGAGCGGTAATTTCACCAAAATATACTTCGACACCAGGTAACAATAACAATATTATAAAATGTGTTCCAAAAAAAGGCAGCAGAGAAGCGGCTGGAACCTCCCCAACGCGTGGGTCTTTGATTTCAGGGACTTCTGTTTAAGATTCTAAAGTTGATATGCCTAAATGGCACTTCCCGTTGACCAATTGCTCCCAAAAGCCTTTCAGCTCTTCAACGGGTCACCTCACCTCCATTTACCAAATTTCGGGCAAATCGATCCACTAGTTTGGGCTATAAAGTGGTTTCAGTGTTATTACAAAATTTCGATTCTTCTACCCAAAGGGTTCTAAATGCGAATCAAATTTGTCTCATTTAAAACCAGAAATTGAAGACCTTTCTGATGGTGACCTCGATAGTGACAATAAATCTTTCAAAAACTTGTTTTGGATGGGTAAATTAGAGAATAATTTTAAATTTCGAAATTGGTGTGCCAAAACGGCACTTTCCGTGGGCCGATTGAATCCAAAATTTGTTCACCTCTTCGACGTGTAATACAATCCCCTTGTGCAAAATTTCAGCCAAATCGGTTCAGGGGCTTGGGCTGTACCGCGATTTTAAAGTCCGATAAAAATCAATTTTTTTTTTATTTTTGGTCAAAAAGGCACTAAGAATGAATGCATTTTTAGAAGCAGAATTTGAAGGCCTTTCCTATCGTGACGTGAAAAATGGGGGTTTGCATTTAAAATTTAAAAGTTGATGTGCCAAAATGGCATTTCTGGTTGCACGATTGGCTCCAAAAGCTTTTCAGATCTAAGTTGGGTTATCACATGCACACGTACCAAATTTCAGCTAAATCTGTCGAGTAGTTTGGGCTGTGGCGTGTTTACGAACGTACGTACGTACGAACGTACGTACATACATACAGACACATTTTAAAAACCACTTTTTTGGGCTCCTGAGACCTCAAAACGTATAGATCCGGTCTTATCTCGAATTCGAAAATTTTAGTGATTGCAGTAACCTCCCTTTTTTTTTAAATGGTGGAGTGGAGTGGGGAGGTTAAAAAACCGAACGATTTATTTTTGGTTGTAACTTTATTGCAGTTCAATGTAGTCAAAAGATGAGGTTCTTAGAGTGGACTACGATTTTCCAGCAACAATTTTTTTGTGAGTAGGTATTTATTCCCGATTTATTATAAGGTAATTTTTTGATTGGCTGTAGTTATTGAAGTATCTGTGAACCGATCAAAATGAGAATAGTGTAGGGTTAGAGCTGATGCTTTTCTCTTCAAAAGCAACTTTACAAAATTTTATTCTGAACGTTCTGAACTTCTAATTAACTACCGATCTTGACAAAATTTTCAGGATCCTTAGGGCGGGTTGTACCAAACATTTAATTCTGTGTTCAAATTAATCCTTCAAAAATTCCATAGCAACAAATTGTTGACAACAATGGTATCGTAATGGGGTTAGCGTTAACTCTATAAACCTTTCACAAAAGAACGATACTTTGCAGGTATTTAATTCAGGATGCTGTGGATACAAAATGTGGTAGGAGAATACAAAAATTCTTAAAAAATGCGTGTTTAACAGTACCACGAAAAAATGCAAAAAATGAAGAACGTTCAGAAACAGATTCTGTAAAATTATTTTGGAAAAGAAAAGCATTAGCTTTCATCCAACACTAATTTAATTTCATTTTTATCTGTACATAAATGATAGAACTCCAATAGCCTTGTAAAAATCTGCCATAACAAACGTATTAGTGGCGCCATCTGTAAAATGGTTAGTGATTCTAAAAGCTTCTATCTTTTGGTTACATCCTGTACAAAATCCGGGAAAATCGGTCAAATAATAATAAAGTTATGACCAAAAATATGAATATGGTTCAGTTTTTCGGGACACTCTTTATAAGGAGAAAAAGTTACCGATTTTAACGTGAAGTGTGAAGTTGTCCCCCGACGCGCAGCGGAGGGAGGCAATCACACCGAACGCTAAAACATACTTCTCACCCGGGTACAGTTGCGAACATGGAATTTCGCACGACGCTGACATTTAATTGTCAACAGCTGTAAAACAGGCCATATACTGTCAACAGTTTCAAGCATGCAAACGTCAGTCATTACAATAAAGCATAATTTACATCGAATGACAGAAAAATGAAGTACCTACTAAATTCCATGCCCGCAACTGTAGGTACAATATACTCTTCATTCATTTTCTATTGAAGTGACAGAACGTCAAAATTTGAATTTTAGGTTGGTATGAGGAAATTTTGCAAAGAATTTTACTAACAGGTGAGTTGGTAGAAGTGATTTCAATGCGGTACGTCAGAAAACATAACAAACGTCAAAATTTTGCAATCATTATCATTTCATTGCTCTGAACTGCAAAGAAAAATATTCATGAAAAAGCTTCAGATACACTGCTGCTAACAATAAACTCTAGAAGATTTGGTTCATGGAATATTTTGCTTTCCCGCCATTTCAATCAAATTGTTAAAAGTACACGCCCTTACAAATTAGGGTTGTACAGTTCCAGAAAAATTTTACTTCAGCAGTAAATGAACGGACTTTACAATACGTTTTTTCTATACATTTTCAAAGTCCTTGACTGTACCCCATGACTAGGGCTGGGCAAAATAATCGATTAATCGGGGTCGATTAAATTTGAGAATTTAATCGATTATCGATTAATCGATCTTCTGATTATTCCTATTAATCGATCTTTCGATTATTCCGATTAATCGATATTTCGATTATTTCGATTAATCGATCTTTCGATTAGGTCTTCCAAGGAATTTTCGCTCTTATTGTAAAATATTGGTTGGTGCTGAGCTTGATTGCTCTTATTTTATTATCAAATGCTTTTAAATTTTCTAGAGAGATAATATGATTTTGTTCTAACTTTCGATAAGAAAATAATAAGTTATTGTAGTTGAAAAGCCTTTTACCTACGTATTCTAATGACGAAAAAAAATTATGCTGATTGCTGACAAAGATAACATTCAATTATTAGAGATTAATGGAAACAGTATAGAAGGTAATTAATTGAAGCAAATATTGGAGAGCATTTTTTAATCTAGGCACCTATAATAAACAAGAATAATCAGGCAATAATTGCGGCAAATTAATTATTGTAAAATCGATTAATCGAAAAATCGATTATTAGAAAAAATCGATTAATCGATTATTAGAAAAAATCGATTAATCGATTATTAGAAAAAATCGATTAATCGATTATTAGAAAAGATCGATTAATCAATTAATCGAAAAGATCGATTAATTGGAAAAATCGATTATTTTCAATAATCGATAATCGATTATGCTCGGGCATAATCGCCCAGCCCTAACCATGACTACCATGGTTGTATAGGTAGTAGTGGCATTTGACTACTTTTGCGTTGGTGACAAAATAAAAGTGACAATTAGATTGTCGAATGTGAGTGGGAAAAATAAGCAATTGTACCCCAGAACAATTTTCTTCAACCTCAAAGGGTAAAATAAAATGTGACGTTTTACCAACTGGCAGGGGGTGGAAAATGCCAACATTTCATGTACCTAGGTTATAGAAAAAATATCCGGTCCTGGCGTTGACAGAACAAGTTGAATGTCACATCGCTCCGACAATTAGAACAAATTGAGAGATTAATAGTGAGCAATATTGAGTGCAATATATGCAAGTTAGTGAAGGTGTGCAATCAGTGCATAACATACAAAAGTGAAACTGAAAGCAAAGAAGTAATTTGAAGTTTAACGTTAACAAACAGCCGAGTCGAGATAAGATAGGCGAGCTCATCGCGCAGCGCGCGGCTCAACAACAAATAACAGGGGCGGACTCGGGAAATTTACGGAGCAAATTATTATACAGCCCGAATGATGGAAGAACTATTGGAAAAAATGAACCAAAAACTGGATGGAATGGATATAAGATCGGAACGAATTGAGAATAAAATTGATGGAGTACAGCAAGAACTAAAGCAAATTAAAAAGGAAAACGAGGAGCTGAAGTGGGAAAATCAGAAAATCAAGCAAGTGATAAAAAATCAAGAAGAAAGACTGGAGCTACTTGAAAGGGAGATAAGGAAGAGAAATTTAGTAATCCATGGAGTAGAAGAAATAGAAGAAAGCGAATCTCAGCTGAGAGCAACAGTACGAAAACTGATGGAAAACATGCGCGTAAATATCAGACAGGATAAGGATGAAATATTGGACACAAGAAGATTGGGCAAACCACGCATCGATTTTAAGAGGCCAATTCTGGTGGAGGTGCAGTCGGTGGCCTTGAAGATAGGGATATTAAAGGCGGCAAAAACACTGAAGGGCACAAATATATGGATAACGGAAGATTACTCAAAGAAGGTACAAGAACAAAGGAAAAACTTAGTGGAACACCTGAAAATAGCAAGAGGAGGTAACCACAGAGCAACGATAGTATACAATAAGTTGATAATAAATGGAGAAAGCTATACTCTAGATGATTTAGAAAAAGGACAAGGTAACAGAAAGGAAAATAAAGAACCAAAGAAAATAGGTACACGCACATTTAGCCAACTGTCGCCAGACAACAGTCAGATAAACCAGACAAAAAAGACAGGGGCAATCACAAGGACGAATAGTATAACAAAAAACTGAGAAGAAGCGAAGGAGAGGAGACCGATAACGACCGCAATGGAAACGGAACAGATGATAATGGACAACTATCGAAGGGTGAAAGAAAAAAAAGTAAAAAACGAAGGAAAAACAGAGCAGAAAAAGGAAAAGAAAAAGAAACAGGAGCAGAGATTGGGGAAAAAGTATGTAAATTCTTATTTTGGAATATAGCGGGGATAAGAAACAAGGATGAAGAAATATGGAATTACATACAAGAATTCGACATAATAGGACTGACGGAGACATGGGTGGAGGAGGAGGCATGGCAGAAGTTACAAATAAGATTACCGCAAGGTTACAGATGGGAATGGCAAGGAGCAATAAGGCAGAAAAAAAGAGGAAGAGCGAGGGGGGGAATACTGATGGGCGTAAAGGAAGGGATCAAGGAAATAAATGAAGAAAAAAAGAATGAAGAAGAAGGGATAATGGAAAGAAAAGTGATAATAGAGGGAAAGAAGTGGAGAATAATGACAGTGTATAGCAGGGATATGAAAATAATGAAAAAGAAGATAGAAGAGAGAATAAAGGAAGGGACAGGGGAAGGCATATTAATTGGTGGAGACTTCAATGCAAGATTGGGGGAGAGGGGAGCAAGAACCTGGACAGAACACAGAGGAAATGCAAGAAGGGAAACAAAAGACAAAGTGGAGAATAAAGAGGGAAGAATCCTGGAAGAACTGATAGAAGAAAATGGGTGGGAGGTATTAAACGGAAATAAAGAAGGAGATGAAAGGGGAGAGTTAACATATGCAGGGGCAAATGGAGAATCGGTTATAGATTACGTAATTGTAAATGAAGAAGGGTGGGAAGAAGTAGAAAGGTTCAGAATAGGGGAAAGAATAGAATCAGACCACATGCCGTTAGAGGGAGAATTAAAAACAGAAGAAAACTGGAATAGAAATAAGGAGGACACAACAAGAAAAGTAATAAAAAAGGAAAAGTGGGACGAAGAAACCATCAAAGAATACAGAAAACAGCTGGAACAAGTAAAGTTTGAGGCAAAGAGTGTGGAAGATAAAATAAGAGAGCTGGAGGATGCAATAAGGGGGGCAGTAAGAGAGGAAATAATAGTAGGGGAAGGGAATAGAGGAAACGGGAGGGGATGGTTCGATAAAGAATGCAAAAAAGCAAAAAGGGAAACGAGAAGAGAGTTACGAAAATGGAAAAAAGGACAAACGAAAAGGGAAGAATACATAAAAGCCAAAGGAAGATACAAGAAGAAATGCATGGAAAGGAAAAAGCAAATGAAAGAGGAAGAAGAACAAAAAATTAAGAGAATAAGTACAGAAAAAGAAGCGTGGAAATACATAAACCAAGAGAGGAGAAAAGGGAAAGAAGTAAACAAGAGAAAGATAGAGATGGAGGAATGGAGAAGACACTTCATAGAGCTATTAGAGGGAGAAGAGCGATGGGAGGAGAAAGAAAATGAAGAAGAAAAGAAACGGCAATACATGGTAAAGAACGAAATAACAAAAGAAGAAGTGAAGAACCAGATAGCAAAAATGAAAAAAGGGAAAGCACCGGGAAGGGATGGGATAAGAAATGAAGCGTGGATGTATTGTACGGAAGAGATGACAGACAGGTTGGTGGAGGTATTTAATGAAGTGTGGAAGGGAGAGGGGTTCCCCCGGAAATGGCGGGAGGGGGTAATCTGCCCGATACATAAAAAGGGGGATGCAAATGAAGCAAAAAATTACCGGGGGATAACCCTCCTAAATACAGCGTATAAATTGTATGCCATGGTGTTAGGAGAGAGATTGAGGGAAGAAATAGAGAGGAAGGATATCTTGCCGGACGGCCAGGCAGGTTTTAGAAAGGGGAGGGGTACGGCGGACAACGTGTACATACTAAATCATTTAGTGGAAAGAGAAATAAAAAAGAAAAGTGGGAAGATGTACGCGTTGTTCGTAGACCTGAAAGCTGCGTTTGATAGTGTGGATAGAGAAAGGTTGTGGGAGGACATGAGAGTGAAAGGAGTGAATGAGAATCTAGTAAGAAATATAAAAGAGATATACAAAGAAACAAAGAATGTAGTGGCCATAAATGGAAAAGAGAGTGAGTGCTTTTGGACAAAAAAAGGGGTAAGACAGGGATGTCCACTCAGCCCAACACTGTTTACGATTTACATAAGCGATATAGAGGAGATGCTCAAAAAGGCTCAAGCAGGAGGGGTTGTGGTGGGCAAGGAGAAAGTGTGGTGTTTAGCATATGCGGATGATTTGGTAATGGTAGCGAACGAGGAAAGGGGAATGAGAGAAATGATAAGAAATTCAGAGAAATATATGAAGAGAAAGAGGCTGGAAGTAAATGTGGACAAAACTAAAATGATGATATTCAGGAAAGGGAGGGGAAGGGCAAAAGAAAGTGAGTGGAAGTGGAATGAGAGGAGTATTGGACAAGAAAGAGAATTCAAATATTTAGGATACGTATTTAATGAGAGGAACACATGGAGGGCACATATCAGAGAATTGGTTAAAAAAGCCAATAAGGCGGTACGGATGGTATGGGGAATAGGAGAGAGGAAGTTTGGACACGATTTTAAACGGAGATTAATGATGTTTGACAGCTTAGTGAAAAGTATGCTGATGAATGGAGCGGAAGTCTGGGGATGGGAGGAGCAGGAGGAAGTAGAGAGAGTGCAAGATAAGTATTTAAAGTGGGTCCTAGGAGTGGAAAGAGAAACACCGGGTTATATTATAAGAGAAGAAACGAAAAGGAGTAAGTTGAGAGTAGAAGCAGGAAAAAGGGCGGTGAAATATGAGGATAGAATGAGGGGAAGAGGGAGCTGCAAAATATTACAGCAGTGTTTTAAAGAAAAGGGAAAGGAAAGACAAAAATATTACGAAAGGAACGGGTATGCAAGAGAAGAAATAGAAAAGAGCAGAGAACAAGGGATATGGATGAACGTAGAACTGAGAGAGAGAGACAGAGACATAGATAAGCAGGAGAGAAGAACAAGAATTAAAGACTCAAGGTATAATAAAAAATATGAGCTCATATTAACCGAGGGATTACCAAGATATCTAGAGAAGGAGAGTGTGCAAGAGAAAAGAATGATAGCGAGGTTCAGATGTGGGAATGAAGAGAAAGAAAATAAGTTCTGGCTGGAGGAGGAAAGAAGAAAATGTAGAGCATGTGGGGAGGCAAGAGAAACAATAGAGCATCTACTTAGGGAGTGTGAAGAAATGAGAGAGGAGGAAAGAGAGAGAAAGAATATATTGAATGAAAAAGGAGAGGGAATAGAATGGATGAGAGAGGTGGAGAGGGCGAGGAAAAGAAGAGGAGGGGAGGGAGGAGAAGGAAGAGAAGAAGGAAGAAGGGAAGATTGAGTTAAAAGAATTTTCACGGTTGATTTAACTATGTATATATATTTTTATTTAATGTTAATTATTATTGTTAACAAAAGGATGTCAGGATCCATTACAAGCCCAAGGGCAGTAATAAAATTGGTACTACTAGAAAAAATAACTATTTTTCATATTAGACTATGGGTTAAAATCAAATATACTTAATTGTTTCTAGAGGGCCGCCTAACCTCTATAGTAACGCTGCCGTAAATAATGATGATTTTCAATAAACAAACAGTTATCACTGGTTATGATAAACTTGGTGATTATGCATTAATAGCTTAAAAAGTCAAAATAAAACTGAGATGAGGTCTAAACCTAAGCTATATAGCTTTTTATACAACCGAACTGTGCCAAATGTCCGTTCATTACATTACGATCTTATATGGTAGTTTTATTATTATTAAGGATGTAAACTTTTAATTTTATTATTAGGTATAAAAACATGCACATAACTAGAATCGCGAGGAAAAGAATGTGGAAGAGAAATAACGACTTTCAACGTCATTAACCATAAGAGTGGTAATATTAAAGAAAAAATATGTAGGAAACGACAATGTTATTAAATTTACGTCGAATTAAACGACGATTATTAGCATTTTAATCAATTTATTTAATTGACACCTACGCATGATGACTCAGATACTCATCTACCTGAGATAATCCTCGCATTTGCGGTTTATTAAATAATTTAAAAGTTTGGCAAAAGCTTATTAAAATATAATGAAGTATGTGACGAAAAGTTTGTTACAATTTCACGTGAGACATTTATCATTAAAAATTTTGTGAGAAAATCAAAGTCAAATCGTATTATAATTGCAGGAATGAAGGCGAACAAAATGTGGAACAGTTTTTGCAAAATTTTTTGGCCCTGCAGAATCTCAATGCGAGGGCTTTCTCTTAAATCCGCTTCAATTATTTATGTAATCTGTCCACGCGATATTAATATTAAAAGAAAAGTTTGCCATAGAGAAAATCCGATGGTTTAATAACAAAACGAAAACTAATTGCGTTAATTTTACCGGAGTGCCTTATGTAATTAATACCGGTAATAACGATCAGTGATTTATCGATTAACGATTCAAGTTTATAACCGTTGGCAACTTTTAGGGAGCACTGTCTAATTATTATGAAAGCATAAAATAATTATAAATCTATCCGATGAGATAACGCGAAGAAACTTTCATTATCATCTAACTGGTATTTCGTTCCAGAAAAAGTTGAGTCTTGGGTATTTTTGTAACGAAAACACGGTTAACCAGATATCAATCGCTTACACAACTGCTCCTTCTAAAACTGCAGTTCAAAGGAATATAATATCATTATGTAAGAGATGCCTTAGATGCGTACTAGACTAGTTCATAATTCTTTGTTTAAAGTAGTGTTAGTACTTCAAGTCTTGAGTAACATCGACTTTACTGTTGTAGGATCGGTACACCTTTTCTTATTATTTCTCAATTAATGGTTCAAATGTTGTGATTTGTCATATTTTCAGGCCACACCTAAAGTAAAATGCTTAAGGTAGGTAAATAGTAGGTAATAATAATAAGTTTGCTCTATCTACTACAAGGATCGACTCGCAAAGGTTTTGATTTTTTGAGTATTTACCACAATAGTATAGTATATAAATTTATCTATCCCTAATTACCGTTACTTAAACCCGACGACAATTTGATGTTGCAATGTTTTACATTGCACGAAAAGTGCATGGCATCTTGTAATTGACTGATTACACGTACAATAAGTTACGCTCGACTTCCTGGATACCTGATATGCGAGATACATACGTAGAAGTCCAAAACTTGACATAGGAATTCCAGATGTGACAAAACATCCTACGCGAAATGTATTTATGTTTCTATTTTGTATGTTCGCAGATAAATAAATTTATCATGTCTTATGAGACGTCGATTACATCCACTTTCCTTTTATTGCCATCCTCAAAGCGATTTTTAACAGATTATATTCTGTAAAGACATACATAAAATGAGGTGTTTTGCATAAAGTGTGTCCACAAAAGATTTGTGAAATAAAATATCTACTAAGAACAGGATAAAGAAGAACTGGATTTAGTCCAATATTTTCGCCACTCTTTAATTAATTCTGATAAGTAGTCGAAATTACAAAAGCGCCCGGTATCACGTAAATAAAATTATTGTTATAAATTTTTTTTCCGATATTACCGATTTTTTTTCCGTTATTATGAATTTTCTAAAAATCCCTTTTGACAACTTTTTACACATTGGAAGTGCACTGGAAGGGTCGAAGTGCACCTGGATGTGCCTCCGGAACACATGTTCAGGTTCCCCAGCCCTTAGAAGGGCTCCAAATCCATAATAAATAATATATAAACGGCTCAACAATTCAATTGGTCCACCCTGAAATTTGAGTCGAATTCAAAATGCTGTAACTCCTCAAGCAGTTGACCGATTTGAATCAACCTTTTTTCCACGGATAGCCCATTTTATTGGCTACGACATGCGATGTTCCGCGTTTTATGCATTTGATATACAGGGTGTCAGAGCCGGGTACTGCAAAATAGAGAAAGTTTAAACCACCCCCGATTCTGAAGCAAATTTTTCTGATTTTTAACCTCCCCAACTCCAACAAAATTTTAAAAAAATGGGAGGTTACTGCAATCACTAAAATTTTCGAATTCGAGATAGCACCAGATCTTCACGTTTTGAGGTCTCAGGAACCCAAAAAAGCGGTTTTCAAAATGTGTCTGTGTGTGTGTACGTACGTATGTACGTACGTATGTACGTACGTACGTACGTACGTACGTTTGTAAACACGCCACAGCCAAAACTACTAGACCGATTTGTCTGAAATTTGGTGCGTAGGCATCTCATAACCCAACTTAGATCTGAAAAGCTTTTGGAGCCAATCGTGCAACTAGAAATGCCATTTTGGCACATCAACTTTTAAATTTTAAATGCAAACCCCCATTTTTCACGTCACGATAGGAAAGGCCTTCAAATTCTGCTTCTAAAAATGCATTCATTCTTAGTGCCCTTTTGACCAAAAATTTAAAAAAAAATGATTTTTAGCGGACTTTTAAATCGCGGTACAGCCCAAGCCCCTGAACCGATTTGGCTGAAATTTTGCACATAGACATTGTATTGCACGTCGAAGAGCTGAACAAATTTTGGATTCAATCGGCCCACGGAAAGTGCCGTTTTGGCACACCAATTTCCAACTTTAAAATTATTCACTCATTTAACCATCCAAAACAAGTTTTTGAAAGATTTATTGTCACAATCAGAAAGGTCTTCAAATTCTGGTTTTAAATAAGACAAAATTCGTTCGCATTTAGTGCTCTTTGGGTCAAAAAATCGAAATTTTGTAGTACCACTAAAGATACATTATAGCCCAGATTAGTGAATCGATTTGGCTGAAATTTGCTACATGGAGATTGGGTGACCCGTTAAAGACCTGAAAGGCTTTTGGAAGCAATTGGTCCACGGGAAGTGCCATTTAAGCATATCAACTTTAAATTTTAAAGCAAGGCCTCCTTTTTTATGTCGCCATTAGAAAGACGATCAAATTCTGGTTCTAAAAATGTATTCACAGTTTCTGCCATTTCAGTGGAAAATAGAGAAAAAATTCTTTCTCATTAAAAGGGAGCGGGCTGACAGTGGATGACAAATTCTGTTGAATTGACTACTATCTACACAGAATACAAAGATCCACGCGATGGGGAGGTTCCAGCCGCTTCTCTGCTGCATTTTTTTATCTGATTAGAAGACGTCTCAGGCCCATACCTCGAGACGTTTTTATGAAATTACCTCCGTCTCCTCTAATTATGGCGCAGGACCAAAAATCCTGTTGTTTCACGGGAAGTTAAGAGCCTCTTTAACTTTTACTCAATTTTTAATTTCTTGAGATTATTTTGTCGTAAAAGCTTTACTCTAGGAAACCATGGGGTCAAAATTAATCTAAAACAAGGCGACCCAGAGAAGGGGGCCCGTTGAAATAGACCCAATTTTACTGCTTTCGAAGTGATCTTTAAGTAAAGACGGACTAAATTTGAAACGATGTTTTCATAGAGCCATTTGTCCTGAACATTTTAAGATGCTCTTCGTCAGAATCGGATCATAGAATCATCGATGTTCAAACCAACTCTTTCAACGGGCCGTTTTTAGACAAAATCCAGCCCCTTAAATTCGTGAGACCAAGGTGACAAAAATTAAAACGAAGAGCCATATTTCGTTCCTTCACGCTTTGTCAAAATTTTTGTCGCCTTGGGTTCACGAAATTACGAAATGAATGGCTCTATGACGGCATCGTTTCAATTTTGGTCCGTCTTTATTCAAAGATCATTTCAGACGCAGAATAATAAATTTTGGGTTCAGTTCAGTGGGCCCCCTTTTCTGTGACATTTTATATCAGGATAATTTTGAATTGTTGACAATGAAAAAATTGATGACGTTGAGAAAATAGTTTTTTTTGGCCCTGCACTCTAATTAGAGGAAGGTATGTATGGCTTTCCGACATTTTGGCGTCCTAAACAAGCATAATGTCTACATTTTGACGACTTAAGCTACATTTCGGCAACGGTGCCAAAATGTCTCGTAGAGAGTTTTGGGATTTTGGCATTTTTTGACTGCACTTGGCAACGTGGCTTCTTACGGGCTGAATTTATTTAAAACTGTAAAGATATTTTTGTGCCCTAATGCCGTTTTCACAACTTTAAGTGCCAGAACGCACTTCACATCAGATACCTAGATACGTCTTAAAAATATTACGTTTTGCCATTCACTGCAGAAGGCCTTGCCGCCTACAAAATGGGGCGCATCAAGCCCCAATGGGGGCCTTTTGACTATGTTAGGTTAGGGGCGCGGCCCATGTTTTGTTATATTTTGCCACCTTTGCCCAAGTCTGATTTTTCGAGTTTTATGCGGTGTTCTTTATTAGTATACACCTTTTCCAGTTGTAGTTCAGAAAGCGTCAATTGAATTTCGGAATTATCAATTGAATTTCAGAAACCGTCAATTGTAGTTCGTATTAGTCAATTGAATTGCAGAAAGCTTCAATTGTAATTCAGAATAGTCAAATGAATTTCAGAACACGTCAATTGTATCCCAGATTAGTCAATTGATTTTCAGAAAGCGTCAATTGAATTTCAGTATCCGTCAATTGTAGTTCAGAAAGCGTCATTTGAAATTCAGAAAGTGTCATTTGTAATTCAGAATGGTATCATGCTCTGGGTGAATTATTTGTGTTCATTGCTTTCAATAAATATTTATTATTGTTTCGTTCATGAATGTTTGATTTATGCTCCTTTGGCCTCCTAAATCTCTACGCCTTTTCGACACTACGTAATTTATGCCTTTAAAAATGGGTAAACTGAAATATGTAAAAATGCGTTCTGAATTTCAAATTGTGCTTTCTGAAATTGACGAATTCTGAAATTCAATTGACGCTTTCTGAAAATCAATTGACTAATCTCAAATACAACTGACGTAATCTGAAATTCATTTGACTATTCTGAAATACAATTGACGCTTTCGGAATTTAAACCGGCTAATTTGAACTATAATTGACGGATTCTGAAGTTCAATTGACAATTCTGAAATTGACGCTCTCTGAACTACAACTGGAAAAGGTGTAGTTTGGAAAGGGCCTTTTGTTATAATTTTTTATAGGATATTAGTGGTTATTTTCGTTCGAATTAAACCCAAATGCGGCTGAAAGCCGGATCAGACCTAGTAGGCCTTACTAGGTCTGATCACCTCGAGAATTTTGGGCATTTTCGAAATAATTTCAAATTTATGGAGTTTAGGTCCTTCTGGAATGTTTTCCTGAAGAGTCCTGAGTAATTAAACCTGCAAAATAGGGCTCAACAAGCCCCAGAGGAGCCCCCGACAATTTTAGATTAGATGCCAAAATGTCTAAATAATGAACGGTTCACTCATGTTTTATTACATTTTAGCGCCTTTACCCATATAATGCCATAGTCAGATTCTTTGTTAGTCTAGGTTGGAAAGTTTCTATTTTGTCCTTTTTTAGGATACTGGCTCTTATTCTCGTTCGAATTAAGCCCAAAAGCAGCTTAAAACCAGAATAGACCGAGTAAGGCCTACCTAGAAATTTTTGGGGATTTTCGAAACACTTTTAGGTTTATGGAGCTTATACCCTTTTTAAGTAGCTATTGCCTGAAGAGCCCTGAGTAATTAAACCTACAAAATGGGGCTCACCAAGCCACAGAGTGACCCTTAAAAAATTTGGGCTAGGTGCCAAAATGTCGAAAGGTATTCTTTAGGTTAGAAAGGGCCTATTTTGTCCTTTTTGGGATATTGGACCATGTTCTTGTTCGAATTAAGCCCAAAAGCGGCTGAAGGTCAGAACAAATCTGGTGAGGCCTACCTACCTGGAGAATATTGGTGATTTTCTTAGCGATTTTAAACTCATGGAGTTTAATCCGGCTGGAAATTACCTGAAGAGCCCCTGGTAATTGAAATTGCAAAATGGGGCTCAGGTGATAAAATGTCGAAATAATGAACGCGCACTGAGAAAAAAAAGGGATATCTAATACTTGAAAAGCACTATATTATACTAGTTGTAGTAGTGAAATAGGCGCCAACTAAACGATCTGTTGGAAATACTCCTACAAAAAAGTAACTTACAAAGTGTTTCCAATACTACGTTGTAGCGGTAAAGTTGTAGTGGTAAAACGAGCCCCTACAAGGGAGTGGGAACTGTCCCTCTAGAGTGGTGCAGGGTACTACTACATAGGAGTAGTAAATATAAGTATTGTTGTTAGGAATAACAAACGGAAGTGGCGTTCGGAATCACTTCGTGTGTCAAGAGAAAAGAGGTTCTATTGTTGAATATAACTTTCTGTAGTATTACAATTGAGCAATTGTATCATCTAAACGTAACGTAATATCTAGTTGGGTGCAAGAAATTGTACCCATAAATCAAAATGGCAAAGATAGTAACCAATACACTTACCTACTTTCTTCAGATACACTTTGTTTTTTAAATAGCACTTTCACGAATTTATTATAGGTATACTTAATGAAAAAACGTAAAAAATAAGAATCGATATATAGGCAGAAATTTTTAATAAAATGAAACATGGAAGCTTAAAATGAAAACATGAACCGTTTTTTTTATACATTTATACCTACTAATTATTAGTACACGAACAACGAACAAAAATAGCAACAGTAAATAATGATTCAAAACATAAACTAAACTATAAACGATACGAATACCATCAGTAACTTTTATAAGTGAAATGAAGTTAACAACAATTTGTAAGTTATTTACTTTATGCAAAACACATAGTCGCTTTCTTGAAGCGAAATAAAGGCTTCTTCATCAATTTCATTATCTAAAATCTTTCATCATTTAAGGCGATTATTCGCAGTTTTTATTGCCTTTTAGGTATAGCGATTTCTGGACGGGTAATTTTGGTGAATTTTTTAGTGGAATCTATTCACAAAAAAATTGCAAATAATCCTCGAACTAATCTCACATAAAATATCATCACCTTTAAGGACTACAACAAACAATCGCCAATAAATTAACGTTAACTACAGAAACATTAATAATGGGGTAACATTAGCCATCATTCCATTAGCAAAACATTTGACTTAAATTTAGGTTAGGTCATTTCATCAGATCAGAAACAGTATCATATCTACTCAATACCAATACTAACAGGGGACAAAGTAATCTGCACTCGGTATTAATTTGAATCGTGTGTCGGCACTTACTTTGAAAAACTTCTTGCAACGCTTGCAGGCCCCAGTCGGCTAATCTTTCCAAAACAAAATTATCCATTTCCAATTTTCACTTCAATAATTTCCAACACTCACAACACAATAACGCAAATGTAGAATAGACCTCGAGATACAGATTTGCATCTGCAGTGCCTACAATAATTGTTGCATCAGCCTGATGCTCGTTCAACGTTCCAACCCCCAAATTGTAATGACTAATGAGTAATCAACGCTTTAAGGTCGGAAAAAACTAAAAGTGGCGGGAACATTAACTCCTTGTAAGAGTTAGAGTTTAATGTTCGTAGTGGTAATTTTAACTCTTATGTTACGCGTAGATTCTAATAGTATATTTTATGCCACACTGCTTGTATCCCTTTACATTTTGTAGGAGTAGATCCTAACGTACCATTTTACTATTTTGTAGGAGTAAAATGTTCGTAGTGGTAATTTTAACTCTTATGTTACGCGTAGATTCTAATAGTATAATTTGATGCCACACTGCTTGTATCCCTTTACATTTTGTAGGAGTAGATCCTAACATACCATTTTACTATTTTGTAGGAGTAATTAATAACGGTTGCCACGGTCATGCTTCATCAAGACGAACAGTATTTATTGTGCCACGCGGTTTAACTATTACAAAAAGTAATTTTTCAAAACAGAATTTTTCTCAGTGCGGAATCACTCATATTTTATTACATTTTGACACCTTGACTTAAATATCGCCTATTTCAGTTCAATTGCGCGCCCTCGCCCCTTCTAAAAGCCAGCCCCTTCTAAGGGCTGGGGAAGCTAAACAAACATGTGCTCTGGAGGCGCGTCTAGGTGCACTTCAACCTTCCAATGTACTTCCAGCGTACTTCCAATGTGTAGAAAGTCGTCAAAGGCGGTTTTTAGAATACCCGTAATAACGGAAAGAAAATCCGTTAAAATGAAAAAATATCCGTAATACTGGATTTTTAAAAAACGCCGAATTTGGAGCCATGGGCCCTTCTAAGGGTTGGGGAAGCTAAACATGTATCCCGGAGGCGCGTCTCGGTGCACTTCGGCCCTTCCAGCGCACTTTCAATGAATTGAGAGTCGTCAAAGGCGGTTTTTAAAAAATCCGTAATAACGGGAAAGAAATCCGTAATATCGGATTTTTAAATAAACGCCGGATTTGAAGCCATGATGGGCCCTTCTAAGGGCCGGGGAAGCTAAACATATGTCCCGGAGGCGCATCTAGGTGCACTTCGGCCCTTCCAGCATACTTCCAATGTGTAGAAAGTCGTCAAATGCGTTTTTTTTAATCCGCAAGAAAAAAATACGTTAGAACGGAAAAAAATCAGCAATAATGGAAAAAAATCCGTATCGGATTTTTAAAAAACGCCGGATTTGGAGCCATATGGGCCCTTCTAGGAGTTAGTTCTTAGAAAATCCGTAATAACTGAAAAAATCCCTAATAACGGAAAGAAAATAATTTTATTTACGTGATACCAGGGCTCTTTTGTTGGAAATTCTCTGTTACGTAATATATTTTGATGATTTTAGTTTGAACGGTAGGTAGGAATGCACTTGAAATAATAAATGACTCAATAATGGTAAATCAGGATCTTGTCAAGGATCAATAGTGTTGGCGGGTATGAAATGAACCGTTGTTAATAATTTTAATGGGCTTTATTAACAACGGAAACAATGGTCGCGATTTCAACATTGCCTAGAGGTAGATATCAACAAATTTCAGAATAAGGTCGATTTTCTGTCTGCTTTGGGGCAGAATTACAATCCGTCTTGATGTTTTTGTCCTATCAACAATTACGCGTGTTATGCTTAGGACCACTATAAAAAAATTAATAAATTCTACTTACAAATATTGTGTTTTAGTCACCTAATGTTCTATGAACTTGTTTATATCTTTGCTATAAATACTGCTGCCTAATGTTATTGAACAATAAATAAATCAAACATTGATGCTGGTACACCAAAACCACAAAACACTACTTTAAATGGTCGATCTTTTGGACACTCCAACGTTCGGTCAGACGCCAAACCTAAAGGATTAATAGGAATTTTTACATAAATATCCAAGTAAAGTTCATGGATTATTTAAGAACGGTTAAAATAGTAAATTGTCAAGAAGTTTTGAAAAATATACGTCAGCAGGACATGTTTTGGTAGCATTTGCAACCGTTCGCTGATGGCTCACAAATCACCCAGTAGGTATAAATTATTACGAACTTACGGAACCAAAGATAATAATTTATACACATATAGGACTTGAGGTTAGAGGCGATAATTTTATGAGGCGGTAGTAGAAAGAAACGTAATGGTTATCAGGGGGCAACATGTTTATGAAGCGGTGGTGTAATTAATAGCTTATTGAAATAATTGTTTGTAATAAAGCGGTCAAGGTCACGCAAACTGATCAACTTAAAGCTCGTTTTCATGTTATGAAACTGAAATTTCTAGGCGAGTATGCAGTGTGAAAAATTCCGATATAATCTTTTAGAACTAAATGAATTCATTTCATAATCGTGTTTTAGTTGGTGAAAAATATTCTCACGCCGTATTATTTTCAAGAGATGTGTGGCAAATTGCTCAGAATGTTTATTATTAACCCCAATTCTGCCTCCCACATGTATTGCAATTGTTAATATGTAATAAAGTTCAATCTGTTGCATGCCGTAACCGGATGCTTCGTTTGAATAGTCGTGATCGGTATTTTCATAGGTTAAGGCTGCATAAGTTGAGTACTCTGGTCTACAATGGACGGAAGGATGCTATAGAGTTAGGCCATTTCACTTTCTAACGATAACACAACAAATTTCACAATGGAGCACTGGTTTTTATATTTACGACCGAGATTGAACTTGACCCACTCGCCAACATTGATTCGATTTTTAATCATTCAATGCAAAACAAATAAACTCATCACAAGACAATCAAAATCATTACTCCTGCTCAAGACCATAAATTACCAGCATCAGATTTGATTGATTGTTGCATTCACGAACGTCGAACGATACCGCTTAATAACGATAAATTCTGAAAAATACCGTTAATTCACATTTTCAAAGGCTAATGTAATTAATTGATGCACGATTTGAAAAAGTAAGATTAATATCATTCCGGCCTTGCCGAAATTAAGAATATTTTTTAATTAATCCGTTTGATTAATCGGGGGGTCCTTCTGAAGATTCTTCCGGTAAGGTAAAACCTGGAGATAAGTAATTTAGAAAACTAAGGTGAGAAATAGATAGGTAGGGGAGACCGGTGACAATTGTAACGTGGGTTAATTGTAACACGGCGTTTTTCACTGCCACCTAATAGCTGAAATGGAAACTATTTGCACAGTAAAGTAGTATTTTGTTTCTCTCCCAAGGGTGGTAGTTTATATTTGGCAGATAATCCACGGGTGTTCTTTGTGTCGAAATGTTGGATTTTCCCCCCTAAAGTAAGTTTTTTCTGTCAGATTCTTTTAGTAGCAGTGAAGTTATCACAAGCCACTTAAATTTTTCTCTCGTTGTACTTTAATATGCATGGATTAAGGTTTATTTTTCATTTAATGATGTCACATAAAGTTGAGGTTAAGTTTCTTATATTAATATTCAAAGCAACATGGCCGGACGGTGTCAATTGCAACAACAGAAAAGGTGTTGATTGTAACATGTTAATACTTAGGCCAATAAGTGATAAATGCACCAAGGAATTTTTGCTATAATTATTGCCATTCTGATTAAGAATTTAAGTGAGTAAACTATTTTTTTGTGATGACCTTTTCTTATATCTACAATTTTAAGTTACTTTATCATTTTCATCTTTACTTGTTATCTGCTCGTGTTACAATTGACACATTGACACCACCACAGTGTCAATAGTAACACTTTGTTTTTGACGACATTTCATTTTTTCTGCAAAGATGTTTGAACATACATTAATGTGTCTTTGCTCCTTTAATTGTCAAATATTGACGGGCTCAAGGCGCATTTTAATTAAGAATTAGATGTTTGCTTGCAGAGTTAAAATCAAAAGACTAAAATCTGTTACACTTGATCCGGGTCTCCCCTGCCTAATTTTAGTTTCATCTAAAAAGCTTGCCAACCCACTCTTCGAGGCATAAATCACAGCGAAGACAAACAAAGCGAAATAAAACTTTGATCCGCGTAATAAAACACGTTTTATGATAGCTTTATTGTAGAACCATATAAAATATTTAAAATGACTCAATCTTAACAGAAGCCTCCCACAAAATTATATAATAGCTTTAAGAAGCCACAATTATTGCAGGTCTTCAGAAGATAATTTTTTTAAGTAGCCCATGGTCGAAAGGCTATCATTGTAATCTTAATTTTAATTACTGCGGTGTGTTACTGCCCAATTGCGGCGATACAGTGGACCAACAATAGTTGGGCGACCTTTAATAGAAGAGATATGCAAAGTTTGCGTTGCCTGACCGCGAGAATATTGAATGAAACTGCATATCTCTTAATTTAATTACCACCTAGAAAGCTACTGTTACATCTGACATTCACATTCATTATTTTGCCGGAAATTTTCAATGAAAACCATCATCGGAGCTTCTTCTTGTGTTTCGAAACTCCCATCGCGTGGTGTTAAAACTATAATTATTGTAATTCGAGCTTTGATCAAATGCCAAGACTCAGGAAGAACTTTTATACAATCTATCAATGCAGTTGTGGAATTTGCGTAAATCATAATGACATAAACCGTCATCGCAACTGGTTATTGTAAATAATATTCGTTATCTCTTGAAGCGCATTAAGACAAATGGATTTTAAGCCTTAACAAACAAAAACTTGATTTATTTGTTCAAAAAAATCTTATTATAATCGACGAGGAAATTCTTGGGTAACAAGTCACCTCTGCTAATAAAATCTCATTTGATTTTGTCGTGCTTGAGGTGGGGTCAGAGTTTAATTTATTGTGTTAGTTTTGTAACTGAAACAGAAAGTAACTCCTTTTTAATAAATTTAGAAAACGTGAGTGCCTCATTTATGATGGTGTTATATAATTTTTCTCTATAATTGAGATTAGGGTTTACTCACCTTCATTGTGACGTTCCTGAGGGAAGTACACCAAAGATTGACATGCAAAAACCAAACAGACACCAAAAATTGTAACCCCTAAATAGACACTATACACAGAGCGATGGGATGCTGGTATTATAAGAGTCTTTTATACCGAACCTTCAAGTGGGAGATCGTCATAAAGGGGGGGCATCTTCGTTGGATTATGTGTAATAATGTAACATCACATGTGATGCGTTTATTCACATCTTTACGTCCTCGATGGGTCCTTTTTTCGCACGCGAGGAATTTTTAAGAAAGGACGCGGAACGTGGAAGCGACCTCAAATTTCGTTCGGCAATGATGGTCTATAATGTTAATGAGTGCTGTCGGATGCATGGAATTTTTAATATTTCGATTGATTAAATTGCCAGAATTGCGCAAGGAAAAAACAGAATAAGGCATTAACAATCAATGTAGGAGTTCTAATTTGTAATAAGTAAAACAAATAATGTGACTCAGGTTTTCTGTTGTTTTTTGAAACAGGGTTTTTAGTTCACTTAAAATTACCGTCATTGTCAAAAAGCAGAAATCATGGACTACAATTAATTAATAATAACAATGATCCCTTCTAATCTACATTGCTACTGTTTATATATAGGAATTTCGACGGAACTGAAAACCTACTGTTTAATGCTGCAACAAAAATTGGCAATAGAGAAGCGGCTGGAACCTCCCCATCGCGTAGGTTTCTGATTTCCGTGTCTTGTGTTTAAAATTTTTAGTTTATATGCCTAAATGGCGCTTGCCTTGGACCAATTGTTCCCAAAAACCTTTCAGCTCTTCAACGGGTCACCTAATCTCCATGTACCAAATTTCAGCCAAATCGATCCAGTAGGGCTATAACGTGGTTTTAGTGTCATTACAAAATTTCGATTCGAAATGCGAATGAATTTTGTCTTATTTAAAACAAGAATTTAAAGACCTTTCTGATGGTGACAATAAATCTCTCAAAAACTTGTTTTGGATGGGCAAATGAGAGAATAATTTTTTGGAAATTGGTGTGCCAAAACGGCACTTTCCGTAGGTCGATTGAATCCAAAAATTTTTCGGCTCTTCGACGGGTAATACAATCCCCATGTGCAAAATTTGAGCTACAACGGTTAGGGGCTTGGGCCGTACAGCGATTTTAAAGTTCGATAAAAATCTCGAATTTTTTAGTTTTTGGTCAAAAGGGCACTGAGAGTGAATACATCTTTGCAAGCAGAATTTGAAGACCTTTCTTATGGTGACGAGACAAATGGGGGTTTGCATTTAAAACTTAAAAGTTGATGTACCAAAATGGCATTTCTGGTTGCACGATTGGCTCCAAAAAATGTTCACATCTAAGTTGGATTATGAGATGCCTACGTACCAAATTTTAGCCAAATCGGTTCAGTAGTTTTGGCTGTGGCGTGTTCAAAAACAAACGTATGAACGTACAAACGTACAGTATGAAAAAGAGCAAATGCCCACCCGGGAAAGTGCTCTTCAGGTAAATAAGAGCTTCCTATTTGATTTAAGCTGAGACAAGACGCGTATTGAAATGTTTTATTATTAACTTTTCGTTAAAATTAACAACACGACGGACGTAGGTACTGAAATAAATATCAAAATAAATATTATCTAATCGAATTATTAAAGGGAGGTTTTTCCTCTGCCAAACTAATAATTATTTGTCGTCCAATAAAGTTCTTATAGAAGCTTAGTGTTACCATTTTCGTCGTATTTTCGAATAAAATCATTGTTCTTATCTTATGTTTTGTTAGTGGTAATTCTGTAACGGGCCGAGTCCTACATTTTGATTGGTTACATTCCTGCGCCTCCATAAAGACGCAATACGAACATGTTAAAGGTAGGAACGAATTTTTCGCTAAAATTAGCACCTTCATATGATTATACACCTCATTATTAACGTTTATTTAATTTGATTTCTTTTATGTAGTTTATATTGAAGCCAATCATGTGTTATTAATTTAATTAATCACCGATAATTAAGATTCAATGTATTCTTGCATTCGTCTTTCCATGCTATATTTTATTTTCTAAATTAGCACATAAAGTAATGTGGTAAGGTGAAAAAACATCGGATTCTTTATGCGTAGTTTGCTGTATGATCACGTTTAACAACACTCAGTTTTGGTTGTTTGAAAATTTTTAAAATTGTAACTTATAACGTAACGTAATAATTGATATTTAATATTTATATTTAACAAATGTTTTTATCTTTTCGAAAAAGTCTAGCTTTATTTATGTTTGTTGGGAGGGTTTTCTGTGTGTATGATACATATTGCAAGTATTAAAAAGTGATTTTATTTAGTTCAAAGGGATGGGCCAGGAATCGGACCAATCCGCTGCGCGTCGGGTGCCAAACTTCCGTTCTCAAAAAATAAAAAAACACTTTTAACATAGGTATATCATAAACAACTATTTTATAAAACTTTCTTCTATACAATAATGCTCGTAAGTAATTCGCTAAGTTACCATTTCCTGACATATTATGAATTATGATAAACGAGTGTGATACCATCTTCCCATCATCCTTTCATGCATGATAAACAATTTCGAGCCATATTGATTGATTGGTTTCAATATAAAGTAACTAGTAGAAATTAAATTAAGCAGACGTTAATAATGGAGGTGCTAATTTTAGAGAAAAATTCGTTCCTAGTTTTAACATGTTTGTATTGCCTTTTTATGAAGGCGCAGGAATGTAACCAATCAAAATGTACGGCTAGCCCCGTTACAGAATTACCACTAACAAAACATAAAAACAAAGACTTATTAGAAAATACGAGTACGAGTGCGACCAGTAAGTATTAGTTGCAGATTAAAAACCTCCTTTAATAATTGTGATGATTAATGACTCGATTACATAATGATATTTATTTTGACATTTATTTCAGTAACTACGTCCGGCGTGTTGTTAATTGTAACGAAAAGTTAATAACAAAACATTGATGCGGGAAAGTTCGAAAAAAAAGTGCGCCTGCCTACGACCGATTTCTAAAAATGGCCAAGACCTCAAATTTCAATACGCGTCTTTGTCTGGGGTTAAATTAATTACGAAGCTCATATTTACCTGAAGAACCGATCGACATTTCCTTCTCCTGCTTCGAGTTGCCGCTGCAGCGGACAAGGCATGTAGTGGTTGGCCCCCACCTTCCCCTTTTAGTGATTGCAGTAACTTCCCTTTTAACCTCCCCACTCCACTTCACCATTTAAAAAAAAAGGGAGGTTACTGCAATCACTAAAATTTTCGAATTCGAGATAAGACCGGATCTGTACGTTTTGAGGTCTCAGGAACCCAAAAAAGTGGTTTTTAAAATGTGTCTGTATGTATGTACGTACGTACGTTCGTTCGTACGTACGTTCGTTCGTTCGTAAACACGCCACAGCCCAAACTACTCGACCGATTTGGCTGAAATTTGGTACGTGTGCATGTGATAACCCAACTTAGATCTGAAAAGCTTTTGGAGCCAATCGTGCAACCAGAAATGCCGTTTTGGCACATCAACTTTTAAATTTTAAATGTAAACCCCCATTTTTCACGTCACAATAAGAAAGGCCTTCAGATTCTGCTTCCAAAGATGTATCCACTGTCAGTGCCCTTTTGACCAAAAACTAAAAATATCGAGATTTTTATCGGACTTTAAAATCGCGGTGCAGCCCAAGCCCCTGAACCGATTTGGCTAAAATTTTGCACATGGGGATTGTATTACACGTCGAACAAATGTTGGATTCAATCGACCCACGGAAAGTGCCGTTTTGGCACACCAATTTCCAAATTTAAAGTATTCTCTCATTTACCCATCCAAAACAAATTTTTGAAAGATTTATTGCCACCATTAGAAGGGTCTTCGAATTCTGGTTTTAAATGAGATACAATTTATTCGCATTTATTACCCTTTGGGTAGAAAAATCGAAATTTTGAAATAACACTGAAACCACGTTATAGCCCAAACTACTGGAAGGATTTGTCTGAAATTTGGTACATGGAGGTCAGGTGACCCGTTGAAGATCTGAAAGGCTTTTGGGAGCAATTGGTTAACGGGAAGTGCCATTTAGGCATATTAACTTTAAAATCTTAAACACAAGTCACGGAAATCAAAGACCCACGCGTTGGGGAGGTTCCAGCCGCTTCTCTGCTGCCTTTTTTTTTAGTGAAGTGGAGTGGGGAGGTACTAGGTACTAGGACTAGGTTTAGCTACATGAAATACATGAAATAATACTTGTGACACCCTAGGAAATAGGAGTGTCTATTACTTAAACAGCAATTAACTTCAACTGAAAGATTTGCCGTTTTCCAAAAACGGTAAAATAATCAATCTTGTCAACAACTTATTGACCAACAAATTTCAAAATACTAGTCTCGCCGATCAACCTAGAAATTATAATTCTGTAAACCGAAACCACAACAGTTTTCAAATAACAAATCCGATTCGATTTAACTTGAACAGATAAGCACCCATAACCTCCGCAGTAAAGTAAGATAAATTATATTACACAGATTTAATAATATATTATTTTAAATGCCAGTTTAAAGTAACGAGTATCAGCTCAAGTCAGGATTTACATATTTTCGCAAAATCACTTAAGCAAATTGACTTGCATCGCCATCGGGTTGTAAGCTTTTAATTGCACAAAACAGGATGCAGACAATTTAAGCCGTTGATCTTGATTTCGTAAACCATAAATCCAATTATCTAATCGAAAACGCGTGTAGTTTCGCGAGGATTTGAAGGATTTCGTTAAATTTATTCTACGTACCGAAGGCAAAACGAGAACTACAAGGCACATTTTATACAGTAATGTTTAGCATGTTATAAGATGGGGCAAGTTTTTGACATTGCCGCTATCTCGGCATTTCTATAAATATGTAAATTGCAGTAAAGGCCGCGTTGCATTTCTGACGATAAATATTAATGCAAGACGTACCTGTTTTTATTATTAAGTCATAGAAATGATGTGAAGTCAATGGTATGATGTGCAATGACATTAGCGAGTCATTGCTTCAAAAGCTTCACCATTATTAATATATTTTTCAGAACCGCTTTGGAAAAGAATTGATCCGTGGCACCTCAATGCCACTTGTTAATATTCATCAAAGCACATCCTATTTGCCAATAAATTATGCAATTGAGTTATTTTTACAGGTAACGAGCTTATTGAAAATGAATAGGGATTTTGGAAAAATTAAAAAAACTGAAGCAATCAGCGCCCTATTAAGCAATACGTCCACAATGAAATATATAAGAATGTAAGCCAGACGACATTTAAAAATATCTACCACGTAACAATTATGATTTTTATGGTAATAACAATAGAAAGACTCAAGGATGTCAGTCGCTTACAAACAATGCAATCACTTTGATATGTGCTCGAAATATCAGAAAGAAATTTTTTAAATCAACCGTAAATCCTACGGAGAAGTGACAATGAATAATAAAATAAATAATAACAATGCCACATATCAAATTGTTACAAATTTATTATGCCTGGGAAGTTCAGTTGCATATATTCTTCGCTATTGTTCTTAGATGAACGTAATTAAATCTGCAGGGCCTTGAGGGTTTTGCAAGAAAAAGTTTTAACAGTAAATCCTACCCATTAAAACCATATTAATGTCAGAGCATTTAATTAAGTCTTGTAAGATGTCCAAAGGACGAAATCTAATTCTTCATTACACCAAAGATAATTATTTTAGTTATTGCTGTGACGAATTAAAGAATAGAATTCATAAATATCAAGGGTACTCAGGAAAATTAGAACCATCACGAATTTTATTTTAGCCCAAATCATATAATTAACCATTATTATATTACAACAGCTAATGGATTTAAATCTTCTGATTTGCACATATAGTTTAGAGAAATAAGCTTTAGTAGCTAAATGCTTCGAAAATTATCATGACAAATTTTCTTGATTGTGACAACAGGACCCCTGCCATCACTGAAGGTGAGAAGTTCGAGATTCCATTTCGTGTTTTGAATAATTCAAAGATTTTGTCCCAATGAATAAGATGTCTCATAAATCCATTCCTTTAAATCCGTCTGTTGATGTTACGAAAAATGCTTTTTCTACAAAGACTTGTTTTAAAGTTTGTTGACAATTATTGTTAAAAATTACATTTTATGACACCAGTATTAAAAGTCATTTACTTTTAACACTCAGTGTTAAAAGTGACAATGCAACAACAATTAAACAAGTTCCGGCAACAAATTGTCACTATACCTTAGTTACAGCGAATGTCATGGACGTTTTCAATTAATAATTTTTGAAAACTTTTGCTTTTAATAGTGTTTGTAGAAAAAATAGTGTATGATATGCGTGGGAAAAGTGATTTTATTTTGTTCGAAGGGATATGGGCCACTCCGCTGCGCGTCGTGCCCCAAACTTCCATTCTCACAAAATAACAAGCCACTTTTAACACTTATATCATAAATAACTATTATCTACTTGATTGGCAGCTTCCAAGACACCAGATTTTTCCGTCATCTCGTTTTGTAACAATGAACGAGAATCTCAGTTTAAACGTGAGCAAAATATTCACTATAAATCACGCGTGCTTTTGAAATGTTATTGCGAGTTAAAGGTTAAAAATAATTCTGAAATTTGTCCGACTCGAGTTGATGTGAAATGGTAATCGCGGCTTCCTCTTGGCGATATTCCGAGTTTCTTCTACGCAGCTCTTTCGTCAAAATTATACAATAATCACTGATATTACGTCCAACTTCATTTGCGATTTCAAATTTAGGTACAATTATTTTTTAATATAATTCGATATAATTATGTGTGAAATGTTGCTGGAAGACTAAGATTATCTAATCGTGTTGTTCTTTCTTCAAATATCAAATTGACGTTGTGTTGTGGAATAATATATTTTGTACCTTTTGGTTAGTTCAATGGATACCTATCTAAACCGATCTTGTCATACTTCTCCACTTTCTTCTTATCAATTAATACAATAAATTAGAATTCGTCCTTACTTTTATTTCTATGTAGATACTTTTTGTGCCAGTTTAGTCAAAATTATTTTGGAATAAGTTTCAGCAATGTTTAACTGAACTAAAAGCAAGCATCCATCTAACTAAATCAAACGCTACAAATTAATCATTCGAATAGCACCCAAATCTCCTTGTGTCTAGCTGCTAATCAGTTCCTAAGTCTCTAAGGGGGGACATCAGCTAAAAACGAGAATAATTTTTTTTTTAATGATAATTAAATAATAACAAGCGTTATTTTAAAAAGAAAATCCATCACACTAATGACAGAGTTATGTACTGCAAGATTCGCCTCCAATGAATGCATTCTGATCATAATTCAAATGCAATAAGAAACCTCATCATGCCAATAAGGGACCATGACAAGAATTGAAGGATGAAATTTCTTTGAGAATTAATTGTCCTCACAATAGTAACAGATGTTATAGTTAATGGCGCACACATGTTTAAATCAGCATTACATGCACAATATTACATAAGAAACATTTCCAAAAGAGGACAACTTAAATAGACATCAGTTTAAAATGAAGACAAATGGTTGCAAATTTTTTTGGATTATTTGTTTTCAGTTGTCTTCTTCGGGAACGTTTAGCGCGACTCTTGCTCAATTGATGAATAAAATTTTGCTTTTGTAGTGATAATATAATGATTCGCAAGGAATCTAAATTAACGACGACGGTTATAGGTACTAATTTCGACAATAAACTTTAATTATTTCAGCAATATAAGGCAAACAACTTTCAAATTCTCACTGATTTTTAAAAAACGAACCGTTTTTGACCATCCTCAACTGGCGTCGTTCAGAATGTGAAAGTGCTCAAGGGTGGTCCAAATATAAAAATTGCCCAGACACGTAAAATTGCTCATCGCATACTTGTCACCAAGAAAAGTGAAGGCCAAAATTTTATTCGGCAAACCCAACAAATTCTTGTATCTACCTACAATTTCAACATTTCTATAAGTAGAAGATTCTAATTAAAACGTTCAATAATTATTGTTATTATCCTCGTTTGTTATACATATTCGATTAAGTAATGTCTGAAATTATTGTTTTGAAAGGTTAAAGCAAAATAGCGATTTGCTGGAGATTTTTCTGGGAAAGAGCTTTATATTGAAATGATGTTTACTCAATAAGGATGCCATTAAATATTACTCAACTTACGGCAAAACGAATACCTACTATGTCGTCGAAAAAACATGGAGCGGATGCAATTAATTTTCATGTCTTAACCCTCCAATTTTTTCGTCCTTAAAGTCGTAAAAATTCCTTTAATCGAAGGCTATCATTGATGAACAGTTTCGATAATTTTATTATTTTATCGTGATCGGCAGATTATTGCTTGACCAATTTCCGCTGCGCGATTATCATCATCTTGTCATAGAGGTAGATATGTACATCTTCTTTTGACTCACTTTTTAATTTATGACTCGAAAGTCAATTTAAAAGGTTACGTAAGCTTTTCACAAAAAAATCATTATGCCCTGCATAGTGTTAGATCCTTTTCTTAAAATACAGGCTACAACGAAGAAGATTGTTGAAGGTCTGCCTTACCGACGTTGTTGAAAAAAAAATTACCCTAGGTACCTAATCACGTTATGAAAAGTTAAATTTTACGCAATTAGGTAATAGTTATTTACCTAATTGCGTTTTGAAAACTTGAATTTTACGCAATTAAGTAAAATGTTGTATTTAATTCGTTATGAAAAGCCTAAATTGTTCGACTCGCATAATTTTGCAAAACTCGCTATCGCTCGTTTTGGCAAATATTACGGCTCGTCAAACAATATAGGACTCATAGGACGTGTTTTTGCATTTTTGGATATAACTAGTCCTAAGGCCATAAAATAAAATATTGATTTTGATGAAGTATGACAATGACAGAATCTGCATTGCTTTTGCATACCGGGCTTTGTCAAATTTTGCCTCCATATTGTCTATCTTTTTTAATTGGAAATCCTAATTGGTGATGATTAATGCCGTATTGAAAGCAACGTTGTCATTTAGCCGCCAATAATTTATGACGAACCGATATTTCTGTCAAAAATCACCATTATCAGACATAACGAAACTAGTTCAGAATTTACATTAAGTTTTCCAATTAAGATTAATTAATAGACGCATAAAACTACCATCGAGAAACATTCAGGTATTCTATATAAAGTTCATCAACAATTAGGTAATAAGTATTTTCCTTCCAATTACCGCCTCTAATTCCATAACAGATTAACAAATGTCAACCGTTCCAATAAAAATTTTAATAATACAGTAACATAAAGGAGCTCAACTTGCTGAGAAATCATTGTCCTTAATTTGAAATACTTTTTTGTGTTTTCTGCATCGGAGATCATTACGTATACGACCACATTTAGTCATGAAGAGTAATATGGGATGAGATATAAAAGAGCGGCCTTCTAGTTCTAGTGCTCTTTTACTATGATTAGGTACGGCAAAATTTTTGCAACAATTTCAGTCGACGTTATAGTAAGCTACATATTATCCAATAACAAATCATCTTTCGATATTTTTGAAAGGACAAGGACAATGTAAATAATAAGCAGTCATTTTATGGCTTGAATTGAAATTCCGATATTTGATGTATACACATTCTCCCATCCATTAATTTTATTTTTTATTTTATTCCAACAAGCTATGATACTGAGATGTAATTAATTAATTAAGTTCGGCAAAGTTAAGTATTTAAATGGCTTTTTCAACTCATCATTTCCTTGAATATTTATTCTTTAATTATCCCGATTGTGAATTATCAGTCGTTCAATCAGTAATAATTGCGGCTATAATAATAATTAATATTAGATTTTTACTGTGTACAAACGGATGTGTAAAGCAAACTACCCTCACTCTGTTTATTATTATAAGTTATTGACGTTTACTTTTTACCTTCCCCACCCCACAACCAATTTATTGCCATCACTCCAAAATTCGAAATTGTGATAACACCAGATCTTTATGTTTTGAGGTCTCAGGATCACGAAAAAGTAGTTTTTAGAAAATGTCTGTGTGTATATGTACGTAGGCATGTGGTCAAGATTTATCGAAAACTGCCGAACGGATTTTAATGAAATTTGTAGTGGGGGTTAGTCTTGGCCTTCTGGTGAGCCCAGCTAAGTTTTTTGCCAATGTCTTTTTGGCGTATCAACTATGAAATTTGAGTGATGAACACCTATTTTTCTTATAAGCATGAAAGGTCTTCAAATTCTGTGTCTAAAAAGGTATTCACACTTAGCGCTTTTTTGGCATAAAATCAAAAATTCGAAATTTCGAAGCAACATTAAATAACACGCTACAGCCCAAACTACTGGATCAAGTTGGCTGAAATTTTCTAGGTAGAGATACTAGTACCCGCCTAAGAGCTGATCTAATTTTGGTAGCAATCGGCCAACGGCAAGTGCTATTTTGGCATATCAACTTTGAAATTTGAATAATAAACTCGAAATTTTCTTCCAGCACATTAAATGCCTTCAAGTGTCATGTCCAGAAATGTATTCAAACTTTGCCGTTTTGGCAAAAAGTCGTGAAATTTTAAAAAAATCTCAGACAACATTTTAAGCAAGTAGGAAAATTTGCTTAATTTTGGTGGCAAGTGCCTTTTTGGCATCTCATCTACCAAGTTTGAAAGACGACCACCATTTGTTTTATCATGTTTTCTGAAAGGTTTTCAAATTCTGTTTCCAAAAATGCAATCAAACTTAGTGCCCTTTTGGCAAAAAAAAAATAAAAATTTTGAAAAACTTCGAGACTGGATTAAAATTTATAGGACTGGATGATTCAACAACTTGTCCGCTTTTAATTTAGTTTTTAGTGCCGAAGCATATGCGGAGGCACTTTAGTTTTAGTGAAATCGCTCGCTCGGCCGTCGGCTGGTCCATCTACACATTACGTCGCATAACTTGAGAACGAAAGCAGATATCGAGTTGAAATTTTGTACACAGGTTTATACCCCGAAGATCTCGGCGGGGCTTGTCTTTGGGCCATATCGGACCGAAGGAGTCGAAGTTACGGGTGAAAGACTGAAAGAAATTACAATTTTCGACGTTTGATCGCGAACACTGCCTCAACGCTTGAAGATAGATCAAAAGTTTGAAAGGAAGAGTTGTCGGAAATGAAAATATCTACAAAAAAGTCCGCGACGGCATATAGCTATCGACGATGGGTAGCCCACCGTAATCATTTTTGTGCTTTAATTTTTGACGAAAATAGCTTCGGTGGCTTATTGGGAACAGATATTTATATGCTGTCGGGGACTTTTTTTGTAGGTCTACTCGTTGCCGACATTTCTCCCTTATACGATTTTAATCTATCTTCAAGCGTTTAGGAACCCGTTTGTAGTAGAAGCGCGAGAATGCGAGGTTTGTTTCGGGACAGAAAAATTATTAATTGTAATAACTCGTGAACCAGTGGAGATATTTTACTGCAACTTGATATGCGCTGTTGACGTACAAGTCTGTTGAAGATGAGGGGGTGTCAATTTTGGGGGATGAAATGTAGGGGTTTAAAAGAACAAAAATATGAAAACTTCTCAAATATTTTGCACATGCAGGTCTGAAACCTGACACACACATATTTCGATAATATCTGATACGGGATGTTTTTTTTTCTGCGAGACGAGAGAGAAGGGGTGCAAATCAGGGGTTGAAACTCGAAATTTCACATAAAGTGCTTGAAATTCAAGGCATTCGATAACTTTTCGTCAATGGCCCAGAAAAAGCTTGAGCATAGGCCCTTAGAGCACTTACGACCGGAAGAGAAAAAAAATGCACCTCTAAAACTCAACCCGTTCAACCTTGAAACATATAAAATTTACTTAGACGAAATGTAACCCTTGGACCACCCCCTTCAACCCCCGAACACAAAAAGCTGATATGGTGAAAATTTAAGCACTGGACCACCTTTTTCCGGAGGATACTAATTTTACACAAAAAATTGCACCCCTGAACCTCCTGGAGGAAATTTAACCCTTGCACCGCCTACAACCGAAAGAGTTGAATTGAACAAAAAACTGCGCCCCTAAAACATCTACAGGGATACACATCGCATTGATATACCTCTTCCGTTGGCTTTTTATGCTAGACCTAAACCATTTCCATTCATTTTGATCTTCAGATTAGTTAATACTTTTCATTCTGTAGATACAGATCTACAGACAGCCACATAATAATTATATTATGCACAAAAGCTAGATATCGTGCTCTTTGCCCTAGTTGAATTTGAATTGAATCCACTCTCTAGGAAATGGTTACCAATGCAAAGTCCATCATAGCCTCGGCAACAATATTGGCAATTACTAGCAAAATACCCCCTTGCATAATACCATTGTTAACTAGTGTAGGTAATTAATGATATCACAACATGAATATAAATCAAAGATGCGATCAACACAAAAAAAGATTAATTAAACGTTTCCTCAAGAATGCGGGATTACACCTAAAAATATTTTGATAGTTACATACCCAATATGTGGGTGGATTATGCAACGTTTATTTTTGAAGGGCACTTAGCATTAATTAATCATTCGTATTACGATCTCAGCTTTAAAATTTTTATGGTTTATGTTGTGCTGAAAAAAGGCGCCAACAATAATTATTGTCTTCCTCCTCATTTCTAATTACGTAAACTTTTATTTGTTGTATTATAAATCCGGACCGTTATAAATTTTACTGCATTATGCAATAATCATGATTTGTGTCCGGCTAAATTAATTTAAAGCTGGTAGGTGGATTTAATTAGTAGACGATTGTCAATAAAAATCCTCGAAGAATTTTACTGAGGATCGTATTGACATTTCATTTAATACCTTTTACAATTTTATGTCTTCATTGTACTTTATCTATAACGATCACCTGTGATTTATTGGGTTTTACGCTTTAATGGATGTGTTATGGTGCGGCAATTAAATGATTGTCAAGGATTTAAGACCGGTATCGTTAATTTTTCGAATTGCGATGGCATTGCTTATGATCCTTTTTTAACCGTTGTTTGATTAATGTTTATTGCATTATTCAATATATTCTGCGACCCGAAGACTAGTTTGATTTAAGGTGCAATTAATTCGGAAATTGTGGGGTCCTGCTGTGCAAGCAAACATATAGCTTAATATTTAAAAATTTAATTTAACATTTATTGTCGTCTACTACCTACGATATCTGTAGAAAACAAGGCTCGGAAGTTTAACATGACCTTTTATGTTCAATAATAGGTAATTAATAACAGTTAAGACTTAAATAACAACTTAAAATAACAAAGGAAATAGGGTTTCGCAAGACCAAGACAAGACGAGAAATGGGGTGGTCTTGGTCTTGGTCTTGCTGTAGTCTTGAATGTATGGTCTTGGTTTCGGTATTGAGACCCCAAGACCAAGACAAGACCGGCCTGGTCTTGGTCTTGGTCTTTTGGAGTCTTGGTTTTGATAAGTAATGAAACAAATTTGGTAAATTTTGGGTCAAGTTTGTTTCTAAGATAAGCTAACACAATTAGTTCATTAGTCAAATAAATATTAAGTTTTTATTAGGTATCTACCTACTGGCTATGTTCACTTTTTAGCGAAAATGAATTATTTCTGCAGATACGTCTAATAAATGTGTAAAATAATTTGCATAAATATGCGAAAATAGAGACAAAGAAAGCACATGTAAATTTCAAAACCCCTATACATTGCCCAATAGTCAGCATGAAACATTTCTTCGCCTCATGGGAAACTATAAAATATGGACTTAGCCAGTTTTAGCATTGGACCATTCAATTGCAAAAAAGTACACCGACTTTTTAAATGTCAAAGGCTGGATTGTACCTATAAAACATTTAATCCTGCCTTAAAGTTAATCCTTCAAAAATTCTGACTCGATTTGTTAACAGCAATTAAATAACGCATGAAATGTTAAAAATATTGTTTAACAACAGGTACCTAGTAGTAATAGCCATGCCAATTGAATGCGAAAATTTTTAGAGGCTAATTTAAAGAAAAAAAATTATAGAATTTAATAACGCCACTAATTGCAGCCACAACCAGCAATTATTATCTTGATAAGGTCGAAAGAGTCTTACATCGCGTTCTGATAATGATAATAAATCTATCCAGTTAATTACGGTCGACTCTTGTTAATTATGTCTTCTTCAGTTCGGCATTTTAGTTTCCGATGTTATTAATACCTACTGAAAGAAGCTTTATTGAACATTGTGTAACACAGTAGCGTCTCCATGCTGTAACTTTATTATTATCATAATGCAAAAGAATTTATTTGGATATTTACCGAATATGGATTATGACTAATATATCATTTCTATTTTGAGAGAAAAGTCTGCGGAGTTAAGTAATATAGCTTTCTTCGTGGCTTTCCTTCTCATTACATTTGCATAAGTATTTATTAGGAATTTATTAGTAAACTACATCTTCATTTTTTAACAATAAAAACACTTGTTTATTGCGCCGGGATCAAAACATATCCCAAAAACAAATTTCATCACACCAAACAACACCAATTCAAGTGTTAAATTGATATTTTTTGTTGTATAACCGCGAGCACCTCTATTACCTGTCAAAATAGACAAAAGATTTAAGGAAATATCGCGCCTCGCACATAATTACGTCAAAAGTAATTAAAAAGGTCCATTGAGATTGGCCAATTCGTTTTGACAAGACAAATTATTTTTTAGATTTAATTTGCCGCGTCCAAATTTCGCGGGATTATGGTTAACAATTAGAAAACTATTAATTATGTCTGTTAAATGTTATATGGACCCATTACTTTGTTATAATCACCTGTATTTGCATCGGTAAGCGAATATTTAAGCTTAGAACATTAATTACCGATTTCCCATTTGGTCCTACATACGTAAATCCCGCTTTTCATCTCCTTCTTTATTTCCGTTTAAAACCTCCCATCCCTTTTCTTCTACCATTTCCTCCAGAACTATTTTTTTCTTTATTGTCTGTTTTGTCGTTTGTTTCTCTCCTTGCTTTTCCCTTGTTTTCTATCCAAGTTCTTGCCCCCCTCTCTCCTAACCTTGCATTAAAGTCCTGCCGTACGCGGTCATTATTTGCCATTTCTTATTATCCATTATCACGTTTCCATTATACCTTCTTCCTCCCTCTTTGAGTTTTCTTTTATCCCCATTAAAATTCCCTCTTTTGCTCTCCCCTTTGATGTATAGTCTTTCGGTAATCGTTTTTGCGTAGTTTTCCAACTTTTGTTCCTTATTCCCGCTATATTCCGGAACAGAAATTTACATTCTTTCTTTTCTCTGTTTTTAACTGTTCCTACATGTTTCGTTCTACTTATTTTGTCTTTGATTTCCCGTTATTTGGATGCGCTTCTCTCCTTTGTTCCTTTGCCTCTTCTAGCCTGTCCTCTTTGACATTCCAATTAAACATTGCCCCATTTATTATTAATTTCTGATAGCCAGTTTTAACCTATTTTTTTGCTTATGTTCCTCCGAAATTACCTTAATTTTCTTTTGTATTTTCCTTTCTCTTTCAGTAAAGTCGTTGTCCAGATACACTTTTTGCCCTCTCAAATCTTTTAGTTTGTTTCTGTTCTTCATTATTTCCATCTTCTCTTTAAAGTTACTTACCTCTATCACCATATTTATTATCGTTTATCTTGGCAAGCTCCTCACCTGTAGATTTAGTTTTATAAATTCTTCTACATTCTCGCTCCCTTTCCTTCATTGCTGACCCGTATTTTGTAATCCGCTTACGACGATCTTGCTTTTCGTGTTCTTTCTTTCCTTTAGCATCCTAAACAGTTCTCTTAATTCTTCCATTTCGTCCTCGAACACCCTTACATATTCTAAAGGTAACAAGATTAATCCAAAAGGTAAATGTTGTCAAATGTGATGTCTTTATTTGTCAGAAACAGAAAGTATGAAATTAGTCCTAATGATGAGTGGTCTAAAAATTTTCGTGTTGAATTGACTACTAAACCTACCTACACGGAAATAAAAGATTCACGCGATCGATGGGAAGGAATAAATGCACTAGACATAAATAGTCATTGATTGACCATTTGGCACTATTTTACATTTAACCATAATTTGGCTGTTTCTTTACTGGGTGAAAAAAATTAGTGAAACTCAGTATGTAATGAGATTTAATGACTCTTGTTTCCTTTTCTAATCAATAATCGTTTTCCTTACTATACATTTTCCAGTTGTAGTTCAAAGTGTCAATTGAATTTTCGAATCCGTGCATTTGAAATTCAATTTAAAATTCTGAAATTCAATAGACGCTTTCTGAACTACAGCTGGAAAAGCTGTAGGTTTCCCTGTTCCTTTTCTGCTGTTTTTGCTACCGTCACTTTATAAAACTCATATTTCTTTTAAATGAGGCACTTTTACATAAAGTCCCGTCGCATATTGTTGTGTGCCTCAGGCTTTTTTTCTCTTGGTTTGTAAGTAACAACAAAGATCTCTTTGAACCTCCATTGTTTACTGTTTATTGACACTGACAGTTAGTGACGGCAGATGACGGGAGTTTTGACGGATGTGAAATCCCGTTTACAAACCAACAGAAAAAAAGCCTGAGATACACAACCCCCGCGTTCGTTAATATGCGATGGGATTATAGGTATCTACTCCTCTGTGCTATGTAATTTATTAGTTGTTTAATTGTTTGAGTGTTTCCCTCACTGGAACATTTACCGTACGTGTCCACACTTTCTGGTGCAGTGTGGTTCTGTTCCATTCCCATTCCTTACAGTCCGGCGTTCCTCAAGGCCCAATTCGCGGACCGATACTTTTTCACCTGATTTTCACTAAATAACAGAATTTCTAAACGTATAGAGACGGAAAAGAGTAAAACAGAAGAACTTAAAGAATAAATCGTGCCTCTTTCGTACCCGCACCACTGTTAGCGTTTCCTTGACTTTCAATGAGTAGATACCTACAACAATATTTAATAGATCGATTACCTACAATGTTTTCTTGTAAACATAAAATGTCAAGAGTTATCGCTTAAGAAGTACCCATACAACATACAACATTACGGATTTTCGAGTTACTTTTTTTTTACAGAACAGCAAATATATTATCATTCTGCCGCAACAAAATCCGACTACACTTTTTTCTAAAAACAACTTGGCATTATTAACTTTATTTTCAAGGAATTCTTGTGTGAATGAATTATTTTTAGTGCGCTCGATCTCTATCTTAAACTTGGAACACTCATCATATAGTTTTTTGCCAACTCAAGACGTGATATGTTAGTGAAATTTAAGATGGACGGATTTCAAGGGCAGTGGCGTCTCACAAAAGACATTAAGTAGATACCAGTTGACGGCCTCTGCGAATGTTTTTATTTTTATTACGCGAATATATACATCCCTGAAGATGTTTATGTAAACTGATAATGATCAGTTTTAGTTTAGCGGTTAATGCCAATCAAACATTTCATTTTTCATGGGGTTACATACAGGTGTCCCGAAATTAGTGGTCAAAACATTACATATGAAAAAAAGTCCCTATGAACATATGTCGAAAAATAAGTTCTAAGGGAGCTAAGGCCCCTTAAAGGCGCCACTTTGAAAGGGTTTTTTTCTAAACGGTTAACGTGAAACTTGGTCTCTTTACCAAGTCTTTGATGCTGAATTTAATACTGTGGAGAAAATTTTAAAATTTTGATCATAAGCGTCTCGTACAGAAGGGCGGCTTAGTTCTAAATTTACTCAAACATTTTTGTAAGTAGTTTTTTCTCAAATTTGAATCCAGAATCTGAAAATTTGAGGTTTTTTAAGTAACCCTTAGATCACCTACGACAGGAAGAGAAAAGATTGCACCTCTAAAACTCAACCCCTTCAACCTTGAAACAAAAAAATCATTTAGAGGAAATGTAACCCTTGGACCACCTATTACCGGAGGAAACTAATTGAATACAAAAAATTGCACCCCTGAAACTCGCCCCCTTCAACCCCAAACACAAAAACTTCACTTGGATCATTGCTTGGATGAAATTTAACCCTTGCACCGCCTACAACCGAAAGAGTTGAATTGAATAAAAAAACTACGCCCCTAAAACTCACCCCCTTCAACCCCGAAACACAAAAAAATTACTTGGACGGAATTTAATCTTTTTACCACTCATTATCGCAGGAGACTATTTTGAACGCAAAAAATTGTACCAACAAAACCCAGTCTTCAACCCTCGAACACAAATAATTGACTTGGATGAAATTGAGCCCTTGGACTATCTACAACAGAAACAGACTAACTGAACGCAAAAAGTTGCAACCCCGAAAACCACCCCCTTCAACCACCAAATACGAAAAATTGACAAACATAAATAATTGACTCGGTGCTGATGGAAATTTAACCTTTAGACTACTTGTTACTGGAAGATACTAATTGAGCGGGAATGAATTTAAGTTTTGGACCACTGTTATTGGAGGATAGGTACCAACTAAGCGCCCTCGAAACCCACCCCCTTCAACCCCTGAGGATAATAATTGAACGGAAAATTGCACCCCCTGCAACCCCCAACACAAAAAATTGACTTGGTGGAAATTTTATGCTTGACCTATATGTATACTTACAACCGGAAGATATAATTGAACGCAAAAAAATTCATCAATTAATACACCCTCACGAATTCTGTATCATGAGCATATGCTTCGGCACTACTACTAGGTGCAGATTACATCTGCACCCAAAACCACCAAGTCCAACTCGATATATGAATCATTCACGGTGAGTAAACATCTACAGGTATATGCATCGCATTGACATACATCTTCCGTTGGCTTTTTTTAATACAAATTCAACTGCGCAACTACATTTTCTTAAATTCTTTTTGCTACTTTATCAGATTGAAATTGTATTCCAAACTTTACACTCTCACGGTACATTGTTAAAATAATAATAATAATAATGTTTATTTGCTTTCTAAATACATAAGTATTATAAACAAAGAGTGCTCTGACACTAATAGAAAAATATGAAAGTAAGTAATAGAATCCCGGAGATCGATATTGTTAAAATAAGAATAAACACTACAATTTACAATAATCACAAGAAGTTTTTATTATTATGAGTTTACACTACAAAAAATTAATCACAAAGTACGCTAAATGTAATTTAAGTATACTTAAAAATTCCTCTATTCAATAAGGATTACATCGTCATCTGAAGATGGCTTTCTTTCGGGCGGATTCCTTGTTACACTTAAAGATAATGGTAGATTAGGAGGCAGTTTTAAATTAGCCAAAGTCTTGGAAGTTTTTGGAATGGTATCTTTTCTTTGCTGAAGATTGACTGCTTCTGATTGCTGCTTATATGGTTGAGTCACGGGGATCTTTAATAAAAAAATTAAATTGTTAAAACCCGCAAATCTCCACAAATAATGAAAATAATTCTGCGAAATAACAATTTAAATGGGATGGAAAATATAATCAGATCAACATGTTATACAATTTCTTGGAGGCACCAGGTCAAATGTCGGATTAGTCATTAGCGTACATGCAAGCTTTGTATGCCTTTTATTGCTGAAGCATTGAGTTATGCATTCTTCTTTTTGCAAATTCGCTCGCTCGCTCACTCGGGCCCTGTTCCTAAGACAATACCGGCAAATAAATGAAAAAAGAAATCTGCGGTGCTGGTGAGTAGTCCAGGCAACGAATGCCCAAAATGGGGTTGTAGAGAACAAGGAAGGGGGGAGAATTTTTCTCTTCGGGAATGTGTTGGGGGTAGTTAGGAGATAAACATACTAAAAGTCCCCGCCCCTACCCCGTCCGCTTCAGGGAGGGAGGGGGGTTGAAAGGTAATTTTTTTTATTTTTTCGCTTATAACTCGAAAATGGTGCGTCGTAGCGAAAAAATCCTTGTATGAAAATGAAAGCCTATAAAATTTTCTACAACTCTATTATACATTATTAAGGAAAAATGCACCGTTTTCGAGATATCCGCTCTCAAAAGACGGCAATTGTCAAAACAAACTTTGGTTTTTAATTCCCCAATCTTTGGTTTTGCAGAAAAGTCGTCAGGAAGAAAGTTTTAGAGCGTTAAATTTCCTTCAAGAATATGTATATACAGGGTGGTTGTTTTTTCACTGCTCACCACTGGCATCTTCTAAACGGTAAGAGGTACGAAGTCGGTTAAATTAGAGAAATATTGCACTATTTAAATTTCACTTGGAGCTTTTATATAATTGACAGCGGTCAATTGAATGGCATAGTCAGAAATTTTATAGGACATTTTAACCTCCCCACTCCACTTCACCATTTAAAAAAAAAGGGAGGTTACTGCAATCACTAAAATTTTCGAATTCGAGATAAGACCGGATCTGTACGTTTTGAGGTCTCAGGAACCCAGAAAAGTGGTTTTTAAAATGTGTCTGTATGTATGTACGTACGTACGTTCGTTCGTACGTACGTTCGTTCGTTCGTAAACACGCCACAGCCCAAACTACTCGACCGATTTGGCTGAAATTTGGTACGTGTGCATGTGATAACCCAACTTAGATCTGAAAAGCTTTTGGAGCCAATCGTGCAACCAGAAATGCCGTTTTGGCACATCAACTTTTAAATTTTAAATGTAAACCCCCATTTTTCACGTCACAATAAGAAAGGCCTTCAGATTCTGCTTCCAAAGATGTATTCACTGTGAGTGCCCTTTTGACCAAAAACTAAAAATATCGAGATTTTTATCGGACTTTAAAATCGCGGTACAGCCCAAACCCCTGAACCGATTTGGCTAAAATTTTGCACATGGGGATTGTATTACACGTCGAAGAGCTGAACAAATGTTGGATTCAATCGACCTACGGAAAGTGCCGTTTTGGCACACCAATTTCCAAATTTAAAGTATTCTCTCATTTACCCATCCAAAACAAATTTTTGAAAGATTTATTGCCACCATCAGAAGGGTCTTCGAATTCTGGTTTTAAATGAGATAAAATTTATTCGCATTTATTACCCTTTGGGTAGAAAAATCGAAATTTTGAAATAACACTGAAACCACGTTATAGCCCAAACTACTGGAAGGATTTGTCTGAAATTTGGTACATGGAGGTCAGGTGACCCGTTGAAGAGCTGAAAGGCTTTTGGGAGCAATTGGTTAACGGGAAGTGCCATTTAGGCATATTAACTTTAAAATCTTAAACACAAGTCACGGAAATCAAAGACCCACGCGTTGGGGAGGTTCCAGCCGCTTCTCTGCTGCCTTTTTTTTCATAAGTTTATGCTCATTTTGCAACTTACTCATATCAATTTTCAAATTTTGACGATCTGTCAAAAAAATCCATTTTGATTACATTTTTGAAAAGCTAATTTTTTGTGTGTCCGATGGTGTTAATATACAATATGGCTACCATAAGAGAATAAAAAGTTGACTGCCGTTACTCAAAATCCAGAAGTCCTAAAAAACTTCTGACTATGTCAGCTAATTGACAGCTGTCAATAATATAAAAGCTCCAAGTGAAATTTAAATAGTGTAATATTTCTCTAATTTAACCGACTTCGTACCTCTTACCGTTTAGAAGATGCCAGTGCTGAGCAGTGATAAAGGAACCACCCTGTATATACATATTCTTGAAGGAAATTTAACGCTCTAAAACTTTCCTGACGACTTTTCTGCAAAACCAAATACTGAGGAATTAGAAGCAAAAGTTTGTTTTGACAATTGCCGTCTTTTGAGAGCGGATATCTCGAAAACGGTGCATTTTTCCTTAATAATGTATAATAGCAGAGTTGTAGAAAATTTTATAGGCTTTCATTTGCGTACAAGGATTTTTTCGCTACGACGCACCATTTTCGAGTTATAAGCGAAAAAATAAAAAAAGGGACGTTTCAACCCCCCTCTCCCCCTGCAGCAGACGGGGTAGGGGCGGGGACTTTTAGTATGTTTACCTACTAACTACCCCCAACACATTCCCGAAGAGAAAAATTCTCCCCCCTTCCATGTTCTCTACAAGGGTTGCCTGGACTATAGGGCGGATCTGACAATCTGAAAGAGGAAACCCATACGAAAACAACATTTACCAGAAAAAGTACAACTACCAATACGACTACTACCAAAATTTATCAGGCATTACAAATTCTACCAAACATTTTCATGCCAGTTGTGTTAAAAAGTCGTAAAATATTACAACACCAAAAAGGAATGAGGTCTAGAGAATAGTATATTGTATATTTAGAGCCGAAAGTGTAAGATTTCCGCACGACTCGTGGATATTACCGCCAGAGGCCGAAGGCCGAGGGTGGTAACCACGAGAGTGCGGAAATCGCACTTTCGGCTCGAAATATACATACTATTTTTCCTATTTTTGTGCAAAAAAGCCATAATAGAGGCTCTTGTAGTCTTATTTTGAATGAATCTGCATTAATTCAGAAGGAATCAGCTTGCTGTGCAATCTGATGATGGCATGGTAACGTAATTGTAAGATAAACAAAAACGTCAACTTTTTGCAAAATTTAATTTTTGCGCTCAAATATGAATGAAACTTTGGAAGAAATGGCCTGCCCATCTGAAATAGAAGAAGAAGCTGCAGCAGCAACCATGGATTTATTGCCAGTTAAGTCGCGGGAAAGGTACGAACTGGCGTACACCCAGTTCAGTGAATGGTGCAGAGCGAAGAAGGTTATGATCCTCAACGAAAAGGTATTTTTGGCATATTTTTCCGAAAAGTCAAAAACCAAGAAGTCTTCCACACTTTGGTGCACCTACTCAATGTTGAAGGCAACTTTAAACGTGAAAGAAAACTGCGATATTAGCAAATATAATAGGTTAATCGCATTTTTGAAACGTCAAAGCGATGGTTACAGACCAACGAAGTCGAAGATTTTTTCCAAAGAAGATTTGGACACATTTCTTAAAGATGCCCCAGATGAGCAGTATCTTATGATGAAGGTGAGGGCAACACCATTTTTAAAGAAATATTCATTAATTTTATTAATTTAAGGTTATTTTTATTATGGGAATTGCCGGGGCTCTTCGCCGAGACGAATTGAAAAAAATGAGAGTAGACGACATTGAAGACCTGGGGGCCCTTTTAATAGTGAAAATTCCAGAAACTAAAACAAAAATTCAACGCACATTCACGATTACGCAAAATTCTCAGGCCGACATAAATATGTTAGAAATTTACAGGAAATATGCTTCTCTTCGTCCATCCAAAATGAATGATCGCAGCTTTTTCATTAATTTTCGAGAGGGAAAATGCACCTGCCAAGTTGTTGGGATAAATACCATTGGGAAAATTCCAAGTCAAATTGCCGCTTTTCTCCAATTACCAGAGGCAGCCAGCTATACGGGTCATTGTTTCCGCCGATCTTCGGCAACACTGTTGGTGAATAATGGAGGAGATTTATTGAGTTTGAAGCGACATGGGGGGTGGAAGTCATCAGCGGTGGCCGAAGGTTATCTAGCCGATTCTATTGAAAATAAGAAGAGAATTTCCAACCAGATTCTTTACAAGGGTGCTCCTGAAACGGCGGTAGTTCCTTCTTCGAGCAAACAGGAAACAGCAACCATCCCAGAAGCCACTGCAGCACCTAAAGCTCCAATATTGTCTGGGAATCAGGACATTTCAGTGTTGACCAATTTAAATAACACTCTAACTAATAATTGTGCTAATATTTCCTTACCATCTGGAATTAGTATTAGCAACTGTTCAAATTCTTGTATTACTTTAAATATTGTTCTTAAATAGTTTGCATATTTTAAAATTAAAAGAAAATGAAAATAAATTGTTTTCATAAAGTGTGCGGAAAAATGAATTTCCGCACGCTTTTAATTTTTCCGCACCTTTATGTTATTTTCTCACCCGTGAGTGGAAATTGCCTACTTTCGGCACACATTTTAGTGCCGAAAACAGTCTTTTTTGCACAAAAATAGGAAAAATACGTTTTCGCACAATCGTATGTTATAACTCTCTTACCGACGTAGTTAAAGTAAGGTGTAAGTTCAACTTACCAAGCGCGGTTTGGTTTCCCAGGCAACGAAAAATAACAGTGCTGTTATGAATTCATAACAGCACGCATATCTGACACAGGCATGGTAAGTGAAACAATTGAACTGCCAAAGGTATCGAGAGCATTTCGAAAATTCGGCGATATGTCAAACAGGATTTTTTTAATGGCTGACGAAAAATGTTCAATAAGCTAATTTCGATTGTGCGAAAAATCATATACGATACACGGTTGTTAAGTACATCTAACAGAATCTTGGAAATTGCAAAAACTCGTCTTCGACTCGTTTTTGCAAACCTTTCCTCGATTCTGTTATACTGTACTTACCAACCTAATATCGTAATATACTATTTCATAATATAAAATAAATAAATTCCCAATCTACTGCAACGGTTGCAATAAAACAACTTTTAATAATTTAAGTAAAGTTAACGGACTTACTGAACAAATTATTTACAGTGCCGGTTTCCAAATCTTGGGTTGATCTGATTGGGCTGTTGCGTTCTAAAGAGTTAAAACATGAGGAAATGAAAATTTAGAAGGGTGAAAAATCAAAACCGTGAAGAATTATGAGCAAGTGGTTTTGTGAATTTTTACCTGACTTATGGAAATCCCCGACTCCATCGGAAATTTATAAGTTGGCGCTTTGGACACTGTCAGCGACGAGGGGATGCTGGGAATGTGCAAACTTTTCTTCGGCGTGGAGGTGGTGATAATCTCTGCTTCGATATTTCTGCCTAACTGCTTATTGGAAAGCTGTTTCTGCTTATCCGCAAGTTTCTCTTGCAGGGTCTTCCCTGGACTTGTGTTTATCGGAGACAGGAATGAAGTGGTTGTAATCAGAGGCATCTGACTTTGTAATACCGGAGTTATGGAGATGTTGGGTCGGTCTTTCATTAAAATATTCGCAGTTTTGTCCACAGTTTTGTGGGGAGTTGAATGCGCCTTTATTGGTTCCTGAAAGCAATAATGAGATACCAAATAATAAAAATATTAGAAATGTCGCTAAAATCTACATCTCATCACCTAAATCTATACATATCAGGTGTAAATGGACCACAGGCAAATAACATGGAAAAATTAATTATATTTTTTCCTGCTCCCGAGAATTTACTCCAAAAGTTTCAGCGTGTGTGGATTTAGTATGGACTAGCCTGCACCTCTTGATATTTTTTTTTGTTCATGAGCTCCTTTTAGGTACTTAACAATGATTTTTTGAAAACTGATGAATTTTAAACAGAGGCTGAAAATTTTTCTGATACAGTCGACATGTTTCGGCAGTTTTCGTCTCTTCGCTTCGGTAGGAATCATCACATACAGCATCAATCAATTGTTAAGTACCTAAGACAAGCTGATGAACAAAAAAATCTCAAAAGGTTCAGGCTAGTCCATACTACCCTCCACACTCGCTAAAAGTTTTGGAGTAAATTCCAGAAAGCAAGAAAAAAAATTAATTTAATTTTCCATGTTATTTGCCTATGGTCGCGTATCGATGATACACCTGGTATAAAGTGCGAACGTTGGCTGTGGAATATTCCAAATAAAAAATTCTTTGGTCGTTTGCTGCTAAAATTCTCGAACAGGTCAAATTTTTTTAATGCGGATTTAATTAGAATAAACAGGTATTTTTTCCACTTCCGGTTTAACCGGAAATGGCCTTAACTTTGTTTTCTCAAATGAAATGACACTTTTTTCTCAACAGATTACGAATCCACGATTTTTTCTGGGTTAAAAACATGTAACATACTTGACCGGAAGTCCAGTCACGGCCACCCTAGATTTTCAAAGACATCGAAGAAATTGGTCAAAAATGAAGATTTTTGATAATCGCAAATACACGTCAACCTTATCTGATACAAACTGAACTGCGCGATTACATTTTAAAAAATAATTTTTGCTATTTTGGCAGATTGTGAAAAGTAAAAAAAATTAAAAAAAAACAGACAAATAAAAGTTGAATTTGTATAAAAATTTACAATTTCCAAAAATCTTGATTTTTGACCGATTTCTTCGACGTCTTTTGAAAATCTAGGGTTGCTGTGACTGTACTTCCGGTGAAGTACAATACATGTTTTTAACTCAAAAAAAATCTTAGATTCGAAATTTTTGGTGCGTGCCCGGAAAAGAAATCGGACTTCTCGATTAGATGGCGAGCTGAAATTTGGCATGCGGATAGATAGTGCAGCTGTCCATATGACGGGGAAAAATCTTAAACCTGCAAAATAACGTTTCGTTTGCTTTTTGTGACCATCATCAGGTTTTCACCTCGGATTCCGCGCTTTTGTTGCAAACGCTGCTTAAGCGCTTGCAGATAGATCAAAATTATTCATGGAGAAATTGTTGGTAATGAAAAGATCTGACGGGTAACTCATCATAATGGATATTACGTTTTAATTTTTTTTGACAAAAACCGCTTCGTTTGTTATTGTGGGCTATCCGTAAGAGATATTTATACAGAGTGGTGAATTTTTCGTTGTCCACCATTGGGAAATTATAAGAGACAGAGAGTAACTTAAATTAAAAAAAAGTTACGTTATTTCGAGGTGATTAAGTATCTGTAAAGAATTCTCCTTTATCTTGATTCGTTCCTGAGTTATCTCGGAATAAAAATTTTAAAGAAAAATTCGTATCTTTCTAACGATGGTGGTAATGAAATGAAACTTTTATATTTTTGACACCTGTCAACTCGACAACATTGACAGAAATTTTCTAGGCCTTCTAGATTTTGAGCAAAGACAGTCAACTTTTCTTTTTCTTATGGCCGCCATATTAGATTTTAACAGCATTAAATGCACAAGAAAATTAGCTTTTCAAAAATGTAGCCAACATGGAATTTTTTGACAGATCGTCAAATTTTGAAAATAGTTTGCAAAATCAGCCTAAACTTAGATGAAAAACAATTGCAAAAGAGTAAACCTATTTTTTCAATCTCTTATGACATGTGGAAGCAATTGACTCAAACTTTGACATATTTCTCCAGTCCATATTTATTGCATTTTTGAGAATGTAATTTTTTCGTGCATCTAGCGGTGTTAAAATCCAATATGGCGGCAATAAGAAAAAGAAAAGTTGACTGTCATTGCTCAAAATCGGGATGGCCTAAAAAATTTCTGTCAGTACCATTGAATTGGCAACTGTCAAAAATATAAAAGTTTCAAGTTTCATTCGAATACCACCAATAGTTAGAGAGATATATTCTTTAAAATCGAAATTTTCAGTTTTTTCGCGATAACTCAGGAACGAATCAAGATATCGGGAAATTCTTTACAGATTCTTTATCGCCTTAAAAAAGTGCAACTTTTCTCTAATTTAACCTACTCTCGAGCTCTTATGGTTTCCGAGTTCCCAATGGTGAGCAACGAAAATGTCATGACCCTGATGTATGCTCTTGGAAACTGTTTTATGTCTTTTCGTTGCCGACATTTCTCTCTTATACGATTTTAATCCATCTTCAAGCGTTTAGGTAGCGTTTTTTCAGAAATACAAACAACCCTTTCTGAATATCAACTGGAGCATTCTAAAATTCAATTAACACTTTCACAACTACACTTGACAAATCTTAATTACAACTGACGCTTTCTGAAATTAAATTGGGCATTTCTGAAATTATATTGGATATTCTGAAATTTCTTTTACGTTTTCCGAAATACGGATGGAAAATGTGTAGTGAATAGTGATAGTTGCAAATTGCTTATATAAAAATACAACTCGTTACTCAAAACGCCACGCTACCATTTATCAATTTGTATAAAACTGTCACTGTCCGTTTTTCGCATACTGTAATACTGAGACCAGATTGCATTTTATCCACGGGTGTTGCAGAATGGACTCATTATACAATGGGTGAGAGATTTTTTCGCTTTAAAACACGTGAATAACGTATAGTATTCTATTCGTATGTAATGATTATTGCTCCCTCGGACGATTTATGGCACTCGCCCTCGTCTCGTACCATAAACGTCATCCTTGGGAGCAATAAAATTCATTATACACTCATTGAATAATATACTATTATCTACAACTATTGAATAATATACGCATAATGTATACAACACTAAATTACCAGTTAACTACCCGTTGAAAAATGGCTCGAAACTGTTAAATAAAATATCTTATTTCAACTATTGCCTGTTGGAGTATAGCTCCCGTGCTCCAGTGAAGAGTCTAAAGGGTCTAAATGGGGGCTTCACACTTACTAGAGGCGCCCCTAAGGGCCCCCCTGCTTAGCGCTTGGCCTCCATGGGTCCCCCTTTGTTAGGGCCTCGTCTCCTTGTTAGGGCTCCATCCCTACTGGGACTCCCATGTTAGGGCTTCGCACCCATGTGGGGCTCCTTGTGGTAAATGGTGGAAAACAGTCTACGTCACCGAAAACGAAGGTTTGTTGATACCTATCCGATTGACATTGTTTTGTATACCTAACCTTTAAATGCAATACCTAATTCACATTTTGATTGTCGAAAATTATTAGTTTTGTAGATAAAGTATAGTATTTGATTCGTGCATAATGACTATATTATACTCGTTAAATATTTTTTATTTCCTGAAGAAACAATACCTAATGCAAAATTTTAGATGTTTGCTCATTTTTTACAAACATATCACAATCTTCGACTTCTAAGCCTATGCAAACAAACCTATTTATTTTTTCTCAATAACAAGCTACCTAAATAGCATGTAACTTTACATGAATCCTTTTTATTCGAAAATCTCCAGAATATACTTGCTCACCATTTTACTTATAAAAGTTTACCGACTGCGCCACAAATTCTTTTAACGAGACGAAAGAGATCAAAGAATGTAAAACCAGCTTAAATTTCAAAGCCTTAAATCTCACATCAATTGATCAATTGTTTTCAAAGCCTTCTTGTCGTTGCGACCTACCTTAAATATTTGCAAACTTGACGTAGTTTTAGTAGAAGCCCCCGCCTTATACTTCGTCATATCCGCCATTGAATAATTGGTACCTGCATAAGTACTTTTAAATATGCTCGGACTGGAATATGCAGTCGTCGCTTTCGAAGCTGCAGCACTCGAACTACTCGACGAGTATGCAGGAATTTTACTTCCCAAGCCAGACGCAGCCTCAGTTGCAGAAATTCTAGTTCCAAACAAAGTGGAAGGAAGGGAGCCCTTAATTTTGGCCATCGCGGCTGCCTGTGCGGAAGAAGTCACGGTGTGGGGTAAATTTTTCTTCTGAATCGACGTTTTACCCCCTAAAGACTCGAAGCCCTTTGGAGGCTCCGCAGTTAAAGTCTTCGGAGTCGCAGGCAGTTGATCTTTCTTCTTGCTGGTGGTGGTTGGCAAGTGCTGAGGCATAAATTGACTGCTATTTATTTGTTTGAGCAAGTTTGGGTTGTTGACGAGAGAAGTTGGATTACTCAAAAACTGACTCGCAAACTGAGTTTGGAATTGACTCTGAGTGTAGTACTGACTCAGCTGAGTAAGTTGCTGAAGATTCAAGTTCTGACTGTACTGCTTGATCAGTTCTTCTTGGTACTGTTTGAAGTAGTTATAAGCTGCATTTTGATCGAACATAGTCTTTTGCCAGGAATAGGCGTTCGAAACGTTTGGACTTCGGCCTCTGGGCTGCCGAGTCTGACCAGGGACTTTAGGTAAGGGTGGTCGACCTCGAGGTCGACCAGCTCCAGGTCTTTTAAGCGGTGGTTGGTTAACTGGACCTACTGTAGAGGGAGCTGGTAAAACTGGAGCCTAAAACACCCCTAAGCAAAATTTTTTAAATACTAGGATAGTTACGTTTGTGGTGACGATTCCAGGTGCCCTCAATACAGGGGTGGGTTGGGTTTGTATTTGTCTCTTCTGTTTTTCGATTAACCTGTTTTGTTGGCAGAATTTCGTGGCTAAATCTAGCACGTTTGCGTTTTCGGGCAACTGAAACCAAAATTATTACAAAATTACTTCAAAAAACAAACAAACTGGTAATTCTGCGGTTGACTCTAAGTGGATTTATGTCATATCACGACATAAGTCTGCTTAGGGTACAAATCACGAGATGGCGCTAGCAGTACGATTTTTCAGATTTCTGCACCCATCTGCAGCATTGCATCTCATTATCGTATATACGGATTTGTCCAAAGCGTTTGATACAGGGTGTATACGGAATTTTCTGGACAAAATTCCCTGACTTTTCCAGGTTTTCCAGACCGTCTTGCAAAATTTTCCAGTACCTACCTACGATAATTCTTAATTTTATAATGAACGTGAGAATTTTTAGTTTATTTAAAGATATAAATTTTGGATAAAACTTCGCAAGTTCAGTATCAGGCCGTTACGGTAAATCACAAATTTCTTTATCAGTATTATAATTCGAAAAATAATGAAATTTAATTGAGATCCATTATTTTTGTTTTAAATTTTATTAGATATTCCACTGCAAAAAGCAATTTTAAAAAATTGATGACGTATGTGCCAGCGATCTCACCTTTCTGTACAATTTCTTGGTGTAAGAAAACAGGTGACAAATAGATGACAGTTCTGTCACTTGTGTCCATCACGATAGCTGCTTTCCATTTACACATTTATGTGAGAAGGCTCACTTAATTCAGCAATTTGATTGGTCAATATTCAAATGAACCAATCAAATTGATGAGATTAACTGAGGCTCCTCAGATAAATGTGTAAAGGGAAAGCGTCAATTATTAGATTTGACATTGACAAAATTAAAACAAGAATGAAATGGACAGGTTGGCTCGTACTTTTCTTGAGGACGTAGCTCATACGTCATCAAAATTAATATTTCGTTTTATGGCCTTAGTACTGGTTATATTCGAAAATGCAAAAACACGTCAGAGCTCATTTTAAAATTTCTTTCAATCACAACAATTATTCAAAGGTACCGTAACCCCCATTAGGTGGACGTCCATGTTCTTATTGTTGTCAACATCTAGAGATCGAGCACAATTTTATTTGTTACTAGGTGACTTGTAATTATTTATTATTTATTACTGTCAATTTAATCGTAAACAATAAATTTAACCCCAGCAAAAGCACGTACGGCGATTTCTACGTCAACCAACCATGTTCCACTTTCGTTTTGTTGTTTCGTGCTCTGGTTTCGTCGAGGGGTTGGCCACGCCGATTTTTCGTGTACAAGTACTGCTCTAGTATCATACTACCTCGTACTGCTCAGTATACTGCGCAATATACTGCTCGGTGCTGTAGAGTGTACTGCTTGGTACTGCGCAGAATACTGCTCGGTACTGCGTAACATTGCTCGGTACTGCTAAAGTACTGCGCGATACTGTTCGTACTGCGGTACTGCTCTCCCGTTGTACGAAGTAGTGTATGTGGCCAACCCCTTGGGTTTCGTGGATGTGCAGGGACACTCGTATGGTGGCGTAGCGAAAGATGATTTCGAGGGGTGTTGAAAGTAATTTTTCGTGTAAGAAAAATATATTTTTCTTCGAGAATTTTGGGTCGTAATTAATTTTATTGATTTATTGACCGTACTTATAAAAAATTCCAGAAAAACATTGAAAATCCCGAAATTTCCTGACTTTTCCAGTCCATAGGAATTCCTTGACAATTCCAGGTTTTCCAGAAGCGTATATACCCTGTTGATAGGGTGGATCATTGCATTTTGTTTTGCGCAAATTGGAGTTTTTCTGCTTTTGTGACAGTCTCGTATATTTAGTTTGCTCACTGCTGAAGCAGCGACCACGGAGTGTAGTGCATGATGGGTTTTCTTCTGCACCTTTTATTGTTAATACTGGTGTTGTGCAGGGATCTAATTTAGGCCCATTGCTTTTTATCTTATTTTTTAATGATGTAGTCGAATGCTTTAGCCATTGTACGCCTTTCATATACGCAGATGATTTAAAATTAGCTTGTATAATTAGATCTTACTATGATTGTTTGCTCATGCAGGACAATATAGATTATTTTGTTACTTGATGAGAGAGAAATAAACTTGATGTAATTTAAATGCTAAAAAATGTAAAAAAATATCATTCACTAGGAAAGGGTCTGCAATAAATTTCTGTTACAATATATACAAGGTGTCCCAAAATTAGTGGCCAAAACTTTACCAGCAGATTCTTCTATGAAAAATATGAAAAAAGTCCCTATGAACATATGTCGAAAAATAAGTCCTAAGGGACCTAAGGCCACTTAAAGGGGCCACTTGTACAGATAATTTTAAAATTTTGATCATAAGCGTCTCGTACTTAGAATAAAAACCAGACAAGAAAGGCAAACCACAAAGAGATAAAGGACCCCGCACCATGCTTATGGAAAATGGCTTTCTGTCGGATTGGCTGAAATTTTAGTATGTTGTAGATTTTGACCTCCTGATCAAATGTTATCATTGCCCCAAAGAAATCGTACGGGCAGATTTTGATATAGAGTCTGCTGAAGATAAACTGTTCCTCATAAGAGCATACACATTTTTCGAACCGGCGTTAAATATTTTTTTCAGCATAATAAGCAAACACACCTATAAGACTCCTGTATAAAAGTATGTTAATAATATACGTAAGAAAAGTGCCCCTGGACTTATCATGTGCTATTATGATGGCAAAAATGCAAATTAATTTTCGCTGCATGTAATTCTTATGGGAAAATTTTATCTTCGGCACCCTCTGGAGCAAAAACTGTCCGCAAGATTGCTTTGTGGCAATGACAACTTTTGATTAGGAAGTCAAAATCTACAACATACTAAAATTTTCCCACAAGGATGGTGCGGGGTCCTTTCTAATGTTAAAATAACAACAAATTAAAGGTATAAAACAAACCGCAGAAGCTATGTACCGAATATCCTGGCATCCCCCTAGGTTATGAATAATCATCCCTGCACCAATAAACAATAAAGCCTTAAACAAAACATGTTAATAAATGAAAAAAAAGCCAACAAATAATCCCCCAAAGATAAAATCATCATCATTAGCCCTAACTGCCTAAGAGTTGATAAAGCAATAATCTTCTTCAAATCAAACTCAAAATTAGCACCCAAACCAGAAACAAACATTAAGAAATAACATAAGTAAGAACCAAAAAAAAATTAAAACGAATAAGCAAATAGACTCCTGCAGTAACTAAGGTAGAAGAATGAACTAAAGAAGATACCGGAGTGGGAGCAGCCACTTGTGCCCTCTTAGATATTCCTGCCAAAACAACAAAGAAAGAAATAAGATCCATAGTAAAATTCCCCCTTATCTCCTCTACATATAAAAAAAAATTCCAACTAAGTACCATAATTAGATATTCAAGCAATGGATATTAACAACATTACATCCCCAATACGATTAGTTAAAACAGTCAACATTCCAGCAACCCTGGACTTAACATTCTGATAATAAATTACCAAACAATAAGAAACTAAGCCAAGCCCATCCCAACCTAAAAGAATACTAACCAAATTAGGACTCAGAATCAACATTAACATAGAAAAAACAAATATAACCATCAATAAGATTAAACGACCTAAATAGACATCACCACGCATATATTCTAAGAAATAAATAACACAAATCTAACAAAAAACAAAGAATTGTGATCAAAAAGCATTACTGAGTATTGTTAACGAGAAATGTGTAAAATCTAGGTGTGTAAATTCACTTGTATTTTTACAAAAAATTCTCCTGGGTGAAATTAATGCACCTAAATTTCTCAGCGAGATAAAACTTTTAGTTCCCAGGGCAAATATGTGAACGGCAATTACTTTAATTTTTACTATAGTGTTCCCAATACTTTTCATCATTATAACTGACCGCCGTTGAGATGTTTCAAACTGTACAATTGTTTACCAAATGATCTGTTTGATATCTTCAATTCTGCTCTGTCCAATAGTAGTTTTAAGCGTAAATTGTTGGAATTTTTCGATAACTAATAAGTATTTTCTTTTCGTGATTTCCTGTACAATGTAAATTGTATTCTTTTGCCTCTTGTATCAATCATGGACATTTTTCTCGTTGGAATTATTATTATTATTATTATCGAGGACATGCTGAAATGGAGTGTCTTCGGTACTCACACACCGTTTCAGCACGAATTTCCTCTTGCAGAAATGTTGCTGTTAGCGCCATCTCATGATTTTTGTACCAAACCATGATTTACACATACCTTATCACTTCTCATTTTTTTGTAAACCTCCACCAACATCGACGAGAACGTGCTTTCCTTACTCGCCTCATGTTTCTGAACTCTCTGGTAAGACCTGAAAATATCCAACAGAAGCTTCTGAACCGCCGATGCGCTCATATTTAAAACATTTTGTATCTGCGACTTCAGGCATTGAATGCACATAGCCATAGCCTGATCAGCAAACTGAACTCTTTCGGAATCTTTAATATACACCCTAAAAATCGAAGTGAAAATCCAGAAGAAAATTTATTAGTGAAATACTTGTCCGGATCCGGCACTTTTCTAAACTGCATCGACAAATCCAACAATAATTTGTAATCGTTAGTGGCTCTCAAGACTTGTAATAATAGAGAGATGCAGCGACTCATGTGGGCTGCAAGTGAACCAGGTCTATCAATTTCACTGGAAGGAATACGCCAAATTCCCTAAAACAGCGAGACAATCGAAACGCAACAAAAAAAATGTAAATACATTGAAAAAATTGTGGTTCTTTCTGTCGGAAAACAGTCCGGTAATGACCATCCCACCTTTGCACGTGTACTCAGTTAGAAGTAACTGTTTGCATTTGTTGAGGTCTTTTCTTGCTCTGTAATTGAGATATAAGTGGGCCAATCGATAGATCGCCTTGTAGTTTTGAGGGAGTCTTATAACGCATTGTTCCAAGCCTAGAGTAAAATATTGGAAAAAAAACCGAAACAATTTAAATTAACTACCGGTAAGGCATTTGTCAACTAATGCCAGAAGATCTCCGTGGTGCATATTTCCGTTTGACGTCATGGAAGATGTGGAAGATGACGAGGAACTGCTGTCGTCATCGCTGTCTGATTCTGAACTACTTGAAGAGCTGCTGGAGGAACTGCTGCTGCTACTGGAGCCATCAACTGAGGTCTATAATTTAATGAAATACACAGACTTAATCAAATTATTTCCAAAACTCCCCCAATAATAAATAGATCTTAAGTAATGAATGGGGTAATAAGCGACTTAAGAGGAGCAGTCAGATTTTAGACCTTTATTATTGTATTTCGTGAGAACCTTACTTAATGTTAAATGAGTAATGGGTAACAAGATAGTATATTGACAGTATTTTGTTACTTAGGGCTTAATTCCCAGTGGATATATGTCATAGCATAAATGAGCTTAAGTGCTTAAATCATGAGATGGCGCTGGCAGGAAGATTTCTGATTTCTGTAACATTACATCTCACTAAGCATTTGACAACTGTCACTTCTCATCAGTGTTGATTAAAGCTACCAAGGACACTCGTTTTCTCATGATTTGAGAACCTAAGCCTCGGATTAAGCCCTTAGGAAGTAATTAAGTAAGGACTTGTTTAATTGACCACATAAAATTCTACTTTGTCAAAGTATAAATCACTTTGGATAAACAGCACCGTTACATTTCACTATTGAAAAATTTCACAAGAAAAGTATTGTTACATTGCCGGTGGCGGCTGGTCAGGGGAGGCCAAGGAGGCTAAGCCTCCTCAAAACTATCGTGGGACCAGTTCTAAATACATTTAACAGTTTCAATTTCCATGTTTGTAAATTTTATTTAGTTCAATTTTAACTTCTTTTTTATTAGAACTGTTTTCATTTTCCACGCCATTGCACCTAAAGGTTTGACGGAATGTAAAGCCAGTGCGACAAGAAATCTCCACGCGGATACTGTAAAAATCTTTTAAAAGCATCTAGCAATAAAGTTTATGGTCCATTGTCGGGGCCATGCCGCACAATAGATACAATACCCTACTAATGAGCCATAATCTTTATTGCTAGACCCTTTTAAAAGATTCTTACAGTACTGACGTAACATGACAGCCAACAATTCTTTGGGATGCAATTTGCAGTTGCGGGCATTTCACACACTAAGTACTCATGTAGTGACAAAATCTTAATCTTTGATCTATTCTGCTTAAAAAAAGGTGCTCTTTTTTAATGTCTACTGTTTTCGAATAAAATGTCTCTCATTAGTTCAAAACGAGACAATACATATGTGAAGCAAAATTTAGTTTAATCGACCAAATTAGTGAAAATAAAGACAAAGGATGATTCCTTACATAATTCTAGGAAGAAATGTTTAGATTGACATAATTATATCAGAAAATTGAGCAATAGGAGCTTCCAATAACTTGTTTTCAGAGACCCCATTTGAAGGGCCATAGCAACGCATTTTTTGTCACATGTCAATTTGAACTTTTCTCCCTAAAACGATAAGACCACTCGATGTATACAGGGTGATTCACGAAGACCGTTCATTAGAAAACTTTGGGGGTCTACATGTAGTAAAATTTTGAATTTTGTACTATACCATAATTGCCCACGTACACCAAAAATGAAATATTTCCAACCCCGGTTTTACCGAAAGTGGCCGCCATCTTTGTTATTTTAAATGGAAGACCCTCATTTTGATTTTGGATTCGGATTCGTCTCTTAATTGCGAGTTTATCGCACCCAAAGTTTGCCTACCTAACTGTCACCGTTTTTGACATGTCAAAATATGTATCAAGAAATTGATTTGCAATCCGCAATAGAAAAATTTACATCTTCCGAACGGTTGAAGATTACGCAACCAAATTGAGAGGGTTGAAACTAGAAGGTTTGAGCTTTATTTTGATTACTCAATTGTTCTTGTTGACGTAACAATATGGCGGAAATTAATTTTCAAAAATGGGGGAAACAAATTGTCCACAACTAAATTTTTCAAAATGGGAGTACCACAATTTTATGCAATCAAAAGATGCAAAATTAAATTTCCTTTAGACTGCCATTAACATTCCCTATACCTATTTTCAATATTTTCAAAGATATTAAAAATTAAGGTGTTTTTCATGTTTAAACAATTAACTTTAGGAGCCCTGGAAAAAAAGAAATGTTCAAGAAGTCTTTCCCATCTTTCAAAAATTAATTTTTCTTCACTTCTGACAATTTTTAGGAAAGGTAAGCCCCCCTTAGATACCTAATTCTTTCAGAGTTGCTGAATGCACGTACAAATAGAAAAACAAATTACATATAGCTTATGTTATCGATCTGTAACTCGACGCTCGTAAATTATTCAACGAATTTTATTTTTTTAAATTAGCTTAAGGCAAATTTTTGAAAGTGTAGAACGAACTTTTGCTAATTGTTGATACAAAGCTTGCTGGGAATATATTCTTTAAATCGCACAAATAAATTTATTCCAAATATTTTCAAAAATATTGAAAATAGGTAGAGTGAGTACTAATACTAGTCGCAAGGAAATTTAATTTTGCATCTTTTGGCCACATAAAATTATGGTATTCCTATTTATAAAAATTAAGTTGTGGGCAATTTCTCTGTCATTAAAAAATATATTTTCCGCCATATTGTTCATTTAACATGATCAAATGACAGCAAAAGAAAGCTCAAAGCTTCTAGTTTGAATCCTCCAACTTTAGTTACTTAATCTTGAATTAAACAAAATTTTACTCCACAAATTTTCGCGCTCTGAACCAATGAAAGTCATTTAGTTATTCGAAAAGAGCACCTTTTGATGCCGAATAGACCAAGGATTACGGTTTTGTTAGCTTTTAGTGTGAAAATGCTCGCAACTACAAAATGTTGCAAAAAATGTATAGGTCAGAAAATTGAATTATTGAGCATGCCTTTGAAGGGGCTTTAATTTTGAATTTTTAGTGTCATCTTCGTGTTTTTATTGTTTTTGGAAATATTTTGTTGTGGATCTATATAGAGTGCTGCGATACGCGGATAACAAAATTTTTGCGGCAGTAAAATCGATTTTTACACACATGCGGCAATAAAAATGTACTTTTTTAATGACAATCGGCGAAAAAATTATGTGTTCAACACGGCAAAAAAACAGATTTACTGCCACGGCTGAAGTTTCATAGCCGAGGCGATAGCCAAATGGTACCATGCCGGTACACCTAATCTATGAAAACTTTTTTTTTTCTGCCGGGAGAGGGGTGAAACAATTTTTGCGGGAGGCAACCGCCACATTTTAACTCCAGTTATCACACCCACCATTTTGCGAGGGGCTGTCGCTCCCCCGCCATTTCGCCCACCCAGGGGCCGCCACTGCATATTACATAATATTTTTTCACTGGTAGTCATTAAAAGGCATTTTTACTGCCTCTATTGCGGCAGTAAAAGTCGATTTTTTACTGGCTAGGCAGTAAAAATGCGCTTTTTTAATAACAATCGGCGAAAAAATTATGTGTTCAACACGGCAAACAAAACAGATTTATAGCCTTGCCTGAATTCCTAGCCTCAGCTATGGAACTTCAGCCGCGGCAGTAAATCTGAAATTTTTTTGCCTTGTTGAACAAATAACTATTTTTTCGCCGGTAGTCACTAAAAGTGCATTTTTACTGCCTCTTTTGCGGCAGTAAAAATGCACTTATTTAATGACAATCGGCGAAAAAATTATGTGTTCAACACGGCAAAAAACCAGATGGACAGCCAAGGCAGTAAATCTGCAATTTTTTTGCCTTGTTAAACAAACAACTATTATAACTCGGGTACCGAATAAAGCAAATATACTTAACTTTAACAAAAAATGAAATATCTTCGACCACTTGCTTTCATATCACCACTCACCTTCACCTCTGCTTCTGCTTCACTTCCACTTATCTTAACGTCTTTCTTTTGGACTGTTGCTTTAGGTTCCTCCTCCGGCTTGACCTCTATCACATTTTTACTTGTCAAACTCGTATCGGAGTCCGGCTCCTGCTCTTCTGTCCTCTTCATCGTTTCTTCCATCAGCCTATCAAGCACATCCTGCACGTCCTCGCCTACCGTCCTTGGCTGAATTTTATGCACCTCCTGCAGACCCTCGCCTGTTGTTTTGGGTTGCGTCTTCGTCGCTTCCTCCTTGACATTTTCGTCATCAGAATCAGAAATCATGATAACATCTTTCTCTTCAACTTTCGTGGGTTCCTGTTCTAGTTTGTCCAACATATCCACCACACATTTTTGTACATCCTTATTGACGTCCTGTTTTGGTGCTACAAGTGCCTCAGTCTCTTTTCGTGCAACCTCCGCAGATTTCTTTGGTTCAGTTGACACAGGTTCTTTGACAATCGTCTTTTTCGGGAAGTAAGAACTCTCTAAATATGTTTTGAAGGATTTTCCAATAACTACCGGAACATCCTTGCCTTCGTGTAACTCTAAATATTTTAAAATCGAGGCGTTTATTCTATAGTGAATTTCTAATGCTTCTACTGCTAAATGCTGGGGGTTGTGGTAATTAATCCTGTCGGGGTACAGTGCGTTATTTTCATGTAGTAGTTTGCTGGCCTTTAAAAAAATAATTATGAATGAATTATTACAATGGAAACACTGTACAACTGCACTATCACTAGAAACACTTGATTTTCACTACTGACGCGTTTCGAACACAATGTGCTCATTATCAAAGCCGAAGCTAAACAATCTACCTGCGAGAAAACTGAAATATTTATAGGCCCACTCGCGTAGCTTCACCCCTTGGCTGTGAAAGTTAGACCAATCACAGGTCGAGAAATGGTCAGGCGTGGCTGATCACGTATAAATATGACAAGTCCTCCCTAAAGTAGCGCAAACACTAAAGAGACATGAATATGCGATCGGGTCGGCGTTCATAAGCCTATCTCTAGACTTATAAAGCACGATATTTTCCATTGCATCTAGCATCTGCCCCTTCTTGGCAGAATTATTCATGAGCGTCCTCGAGACGGAGTTGCAAGCCGAGTGTGGCGAGTATTTTCCAAGGGTTTGGTTTAGATATGTGGATGACATTCTTGCTGTTTTCGATCCTAGTCAGTCCAGTTTAGAGGACTTCACTTCAAAATTAAACTCAACTTTTCCGAGTATTAAATTCACTCATGAAGTTGAAAAAGAGAAAAAAACTTCCATTTCTAGACACTCTAGTGGTTAGAAATAATAACAAATTAGAATTTGACGTTTATAGGAAAGAATCCGGCACATGAGTCATTCCACCTCAAGCGGGACAAAAAAAGTGATGTTTGGAAAATCATTTTTTCTTTGTTTTTATAATTTTTATGCCATTGTCCTAGTAAGTATATATTTTTTTCAGATTATTAAAATGAATATCTTGTAAGTTATTGAATATTGAAAATTGTAATAATTGGCCTTTTGCACTAATAGTTATTAAAAAAATCATAGCTTCTGAACTATTGACCGCACGGAATCCAACTTGGGTTTCAATTAAAGCTTTTAGATGGCACTTTAATAGTGTTCTTTTAAGTTCTCATAAAGTCGCATACCTATTAACATTTTCTTTATTAACTAGATTACAATTTACTGTTTTTAAATATCTAGCCACCCATGAAAAAATCTGAAAAAAATATATGTTGTTCCCTGACGAATTGTCTACTACCTTAAAAAAAATCAATAAGGACAATCAACAGACAGCAGTTAAATTATCTAATTAAATACACCGAGTCATGCGCGCTGACGTCTTGGATAGCGCACTGGACTGACTTAGTACAGTTCATTTCAAGGGTTTAGTCCGTTAGATCGTAAAATGCAAATGAGTTCCGCTCATCCTCGACCTGACCGTCGTAAGTAACAGTGAAACCTGGTTATTCCACCACAGTCAACACAAAGTACCTACTTTTAAAAAGAATTGTGTTTCTACGGAAATATAATTAGAATTATTTTATTTTTATTGTTTATTTACTATTTACTCGCTTCAGACTATTTGCACTTTCGAACCATTGATTTCTCAGAATTGCGCAAACGAATTATTTCTCTACGGGAATATAATTAGAAAATTATAAATCCTCTGCAAACTATTTGCAATTTCTTCATATTTCCTCGAATTGCCCCAATAATGACTTGTGGTTTATAAATGAGCTTTTCCAGGTATATTGAATTATTCTACTTTGTAATTAGGGGTGCAAGGGTATAAATACATATTAGAATTCAAAATGTGTTGTTCAGTTTCTGAAAAATCGTGCAACGTGTTGTGTGTCAAAATGCCTCGCAGATCTTTGGAAGTCGACGATTTAATTCGCAATTTGGTCAATTATTTCACGAAGGAAAAGGAGAATGGCGGGCCGCTTTTATCAGTGGATAAAGTTCAAGAAAGGGTGGCTAGTGCTCTGCAAATTAGCACAAGAACTGTGTCCAGAGTTGTGCACCGAAATAGTGAAGAAAACAAGGAAAATGTTCTAACCCCCACGAAACCGAGAAGATTTGCGACAAGAGATGTGCCTGCTGAAAATAAACAGGAAATTCGGCAAGTCATATATGATATGTATGCAAAAATTTATATTAGTATAAATTATATTATAATATAATATTATATGATCAATGAGTTTATGAGTGGTGGAATAGTTTCGCGCCCCGATCGAGTCCTAGAGAATACTTTAACGGGTGATATATCCGTCTCTTCCATTTATATGTGTTAAACAGAGACGCGATAGTAGACACTCTTAGGACTGTACGTTACAACGTGGGTGAATTGCCAGACGTTGTGTAGAAAAAGACGGAGCTAACATAGAGCGTTGTACCTGAACCGGACTGACCGGACTAAACCCTTGAAATGAACTGTATGTGCGTGGCTTTTTTTATTATTTTTATTTTGACAAGTAACCTGACAGTTTTAATTTAAATTGTCACGAAACAGTAAGGGCGGATTTTACCAAATATTTAATCCTGAGTTAAAATTAACCCTTCAAAATTCTATAGCAACAAATTGTTGACAACAATTGTTTCTATGGAACCGTAATGGGGTTAGCGTTAACTCCAGAATGAAATGTTTGGTACAACCTGTACAACCCGCCCTAAGTGATTATGTTCGGAAAACGTAAAAGGTCGGATTACTGCATAAATCCCTTTAAAATGAAAACCCACGGGAAAAACTTGCAGAAAAATTTACGGTCTATTCAACCTGCGACGTCACGTAAATGAAAGTCCCCAAATCAACCTTCTGACGGAAAAATTTGCGGACCATAGAATAAGTGATAATATTAAGTTAGTTTGTAGCGTTAACAAGGAGCAGATGCTAGATGCAATGGAAAGTATCGTAATTTATAAGTCTAGAGATAGGCTTATGAACGCCGATATAGGCCCGATCGCATATTCATCTCTGTTTACGCTACTTTAGAGAAGACTTGTCATATTTATACGTGATCAGTCACGCGTGACCATTTCTCGACCTGTGATTGGTCTAACTTTCACAGCCGAGGGGTGGAGCTACGCGGGTGGGCCTATAAATACTTCAATTTTCTCGCAGGTAGATTAGTTTAGCTTCGGCTTTGATAATGAGCACATTGTGTTCGAAACGCGTCAGTAGTGAAAATCAAGTGTTTCTAGTGATAGTGAATGAAATATTAACGTGGGGAAACGTTACCGTAACATAATGTTGGAGATAATCAGTGGGCTCCTTTTTTTTCTTCTCGGCCACTTTCCCCAAAATATAATACTGCAACCACCGTTCATCAGGTTCACCGTCGTCTGTTTGGTACAACTGAATAGCTTTCTCAAAATGATAACCTGAACTCTCCAGAAAATTATTTTTTTGATTCTCCAAGTACTCGAATCTAGTAATAACAAAATTAGATTACTAGTACTCCAAAAAGTTTGTCAGTACTTCTCCATGCTCAGAGTATCCGACTCAGATTTCATCAGCCTCGAACAAAACGAATGCACCATATACTCAAAAGAACCAAATTCAATCCACAACACGATGTGATCCTTTTCCAAATCCAGCGCTTTTCTAAAGCAGATTTGCGTCCACCTCGCCTTATCCAAAAACTCCATTTCGTTCTTTAACTTCTTGCAATAATTCAGCTTATTCTCGAGTTGACTCAAATAACTTAACCCCAGGCAAGCCCACGAATCCAGACGAGTAGGATTTATACACAGATCCATCAAGAAATACTTGACACACCTCGTAAACTCCCTCTGTTTGAAATAATAATCTCCAATCAGATAATAAATGGCCCTAACTTTGTTCGAGAAATTAATCGCCTCAGGCAAGTCCGTCGTTTTGCCTTGGATGAATTCTTGTATTTTGGGGACAAAAGGCTGCGGATCCATTTCAGACGGAACTAGGGCCGATATTCTCTGTAACAATTGTTCCGAGTCTGACGAAATTGAGGCGTTTTTGTAGGAATTGAACTCGGGCATGGAATCGGGGCCGTAAAAATCGTAGAGCTGAAAAGCGTGTTCCCACGTCAGAGGCAATGGGTCCACGTTATGATCGGCTAAATGGCGGGAAATCTAAAATTTTACGAGTGATATTGTGTGGAAATGTTTTGAAAATACTTTGTTCTTTTTGCTTGGATGCTGATAGAGGCAGAACAGAGCTTGCTCTATGTGGATGTCGATTTTATCACGGAGTGGTTCGAATATTGGGGTATCTAGTCGATCCAAGACTGTATCTAAGACGAAATGAAGTAGTTCTCCACTGTTGTTAAGGCACCATCCCTTTGGACCTAAGGAGAAAAATTAAAAATATTGGCCTTTCCACAATTTACGTTATTTTAACGTTACTGGATGTCAAAGATTCCTTTGAATTGCCCTAAAATGGCGTATGATTGCGGTACTTTAGGTATACAGTACCTTTATCTTATTTTAAGGTCACTAGATTTCTGTCTTTGGAGAGGTACGGCAATCAACCGGAAGTGTGGACAAATATAAAAAGGACAGAGAACATACCCTTACAATAAGTAAGAGAGAAATGACTTGCTTCCATTGTCATTTTTTGACACTGACAATGGCATTATTTTTCAGTTTGCAGTTGTCATCAACACTAAAGACGTAAATTTGTTGATTTATCGTTTATTAATAATTGTAATTTTATTAATTGGGGAAGCAAAACGAAGTACCACTAAATGGCCAACGTCGATCACCGAGAAGTTAGGTACCGGATGGATGGGTTACGTGGTTGTCAAAAGTACGTGTTTTGTGGTGTTTATAGAGAAATTAAGGATGCCTGTACGCCTGATTGTCTGTGACTTTGACGAAGGAAAACGTGCGGTTTTCAGCCCTTAAAACTGAGTGGTCCTCCAAGTAGAAATGAAGTTCAGTTCCATGGTGACTTTGTCTTACTCATTTTGACCGCAAATAAAGTGCAATAACTTTGAAATTTTTAATTATAAACAGTGATAAGTGTTTATAGTTAGTTGGGGCTAAATTCAAGCATATTGTTGTTGCTGCACTGCCGCTGTATTTAAACAATAAAACGAAATTAACTTGATTTAGTGTTTGTAAAACCAATTGTTGCAAGGGAACCCAAAATCACAAAAAATGAACACGGAGCAGTTAATAAAGGGATCCACTATAAAACCATAACATAACAATATGGAAAATATACTGCAAAATAAGCAAAAATAGACTTTGTAAGCACTAAGTAGCTATTTTGCAAACAACTGTCAACTTTAAGTAATTCTTCTGACATCTAACGTCGTTTTCGTACAAACTTAAAAGAGAAAGAGATATATTTCCTGTCATATCTCCATACCGTAACTCTCCAAAGAGAGAAATCCAGTGACCTTACCTTATTTTACAGCCCGGCGTCATCTAGTGAATGCAAATATGTGACATTCTGTCAAAATCAAAAGCAAAAAAAAAAGTTCTCTTGTTATTTTCATGTGGCTTTAAATAAGGTGGATAGTTTTGTTATTGTTCTTTTTTTTTCAAATTGAGTGCATCCAAAGAACATTTTCTTAAATACGTATCTAGAATTTTCTTTTTGCACAATTATCTCTGAGTGACTCACTTAATATGATCGGTCAAAATTCAAATGAATCAAGTGAGCCACTCACACATAATTGTACAATAAGACAAAGCCTGTTGTACCTATAAGCAAGTAAACAGCATTTTACCTCATTATACCATTTAAACAACACAACTTGAGATCAAGAGAACCGTGAAATTTTAACGACACGTGGAGACTTTGCTGACACTCACATATTTACATCTCACCAATACTAGTTGTAGCAGTGTAGAATATAAGGTGTTATATGGTGTAATTTGTAAAACTTTGTTAGTGAGATGTAACTATGTGAGTAACAGTAAAGTTTCGACATGCCACTAAAACTTCAGCCTCTTTGAACACATTTTTGTTGTTCAAAAGGTATAATTAATTATTATAAAGGCAATAGCGGCATCTATTAAGCGTTTTTGCAATATAAAAAAAAGGTAGAACGGATACCCTGTGACAGTCGGAATTCCGTAAATGTCGTTTTTACAGTTCACGGAAACGTACTTCGTTTACAAATCCTTATTCTCATTACAAAAACTGTGTCGGACAAACGACGTTTGAGGTGGTGGGATATTTATAAAAACATTGACAATAGTAAAATGGCGTCACTATCGGTCAAATTTCACTGGAACGTCAAACGCCATTTTTTTCTAGTAACATGGGAAGGTAGCAAACCCCCAGTAACAACGCATAAAAAAACGGACACAACAGCAGTGTGAGTCAAGCTTCATTGTGTGTAATCCATTTTCGTCCAGCAAAATCTCGTTATAGCATTAAAAAGATCACAATTCTGTCAATGATATTATTAATAAATCAAAGTTACCTTTGGCGCTCAATACGTTTTTACATTTATGAAAAAAGGGGCAGTGTGAGTTAGGCTTCTTTTATGTTGTGATGTCCACGGGCTTTCGTCTATGTGAAAACTTCTGTTAGCGTCAAAAAAACAAACGGAAACAATAATTGATAAATACAATAGACAATAGAGTATTGCAGTTCAAAAGTTAAAAAATTGGAGTAGAAACTAGGCGTATTTTTTAACTTCTACGCTTTAGCGCAGCAAATTAAAAAATCGAATCGCCAAAAACATCAAATCTTTACGTTTTAGGGTCCTGGGAATCCGAAAGTGTTTTTTCAAATTGTCTGTCTGGGATCACGCTGCAGCTCAAATTTTGAACGTATCGAGATGAAAGGCAATTTTAAAATTTTAAGAAAATTATGGTTCCAAATATCTTTTTTTCATTGCAATACTCTACTCACGATTGAATTGTTATTGATTTAATGTCAGCAAAAATGTCTGTCATTACATTTCAGTGTTCCCCATAGCTGCTTTTCTCTATGTGACGTCAGTAACATCAGAAGGCGTCCTCTTTAGCTATAATCTGGGGTAATTTTAACCTTCAATATCCGTTTTCTGTAAAAAAAGTCTGACTCACACTGTGCCGGTGTATTTTTGAATTACAATTGATTGTTTTTATGTTTATTCAAGCTATGATCGATATGTCACAGCAAAAGCCATTTTTTCCATTAACTTCCACGATAAACAAAAAGATGCCGTCATCAATGTATCGTTCAGTAACAACATAATTGTTGCTATGGAAGAACATTCCTTATTGGACAACAGCTAGTCACAACAACAATATGCGAACACTTTCATACAGAATATCATGGATTACGTAGTTAAAAAACAATGGCTGGCAACGCAAATAACTTTTGGTTGTTGGTCACAAATAAAAGCTGTAAACGCGGCTTTATGCGGAATTTGAAGACAATGACCAACAGTCTGTTGCCATTTTAACACGTGTGAAATTTGCACAGTTTAAAACTTACCCAAAAACTCATGAGCAGAGAATAAAATTGCAACAGAAGGAGGAAGTTCCTCAGTTTGATTTTCCGAATTTTCATCAACAATTTCTTCTTTATCCTTCTTCACATGACTAACTCTCTTACTAGCTTGCTGGCGGTGCTCCTCTCTTAAATTGACAATAGATACCAAACTAAAAAGAATGCAATTCATTTGGGGAGTAATGACGTGACGACTGCCATTTTTGTTGAGTCTGGTCGGGGTTCACTTTTCAAACAAAGATTTGAGACGAAAGCGTTTACACGTGTTCGGTGACTTTTTTTGCTGTTTTTTAAATTTTCAGTCAATTTTGTATTGTTTTTACCACAGAAAAACATAAAAGTATCTTCTAATGGACGTCTAAAATGACTTTACACGTGGTTGAAAGGTAGGTTTAGAATGAAAATTATTTATATTTTGCATTTGTTGTGAATGCACTATCACTAGAAGCACCCCACTATACCGAAACATTTGATTTTCACTGCTGAATAAGTAATGATATTGAGTTAGTTTGTAGCGTTAACAAGGTGCAGATGCTAGATGCGATGGAAAGTATCGTAATTTACAAGTCTAGAGGCGCGGCGTGACGTCACACTCCCACAGTGAATTACAAGTACATACCTCAATAGCACATAGTGCAGTAAAATCCAAGGTGTAGTACATCCAAGAGGTAATTTTGAATCGGAATTTAACTGCTTACAAACGATTTTTGCCAAAGTTTCCACTAGTCGCGCCCGTTTCTCTTCACTCAAAGCATCAACTATTGAACAAATTCTTATTTCTCAGCGAGCTCACCCTCAAAAACTACTTACCAATGTTCACAGTTTCCATTTTGATAATTTCGTGAAGAAATGCCAAACATTTCTCGACAAGTTTTTCCCATTTATCCGCGTGGACAGTGGGTTTTAAAAAATGCGCCGTTGATTCGCACAAGCATTCTTCAGTCCACACAAAACAATCCGCCAAATCCGTATACCACAAAGAATGCAGAAGCATAGCCAACTGCGCTGGTCTCCCCATTTTACCAGCGGGATGATTGCCAGAACCGTTAAACGTTAATTTCAAAACATCAGCAACTTCTTTGTATTTTTCAACTTTGTACAACTCCTCCACGCAATTCAGAGAAGTTACCCTTCAAAACAACTTTGAAAACACATTTTTTGACTGATAAAATCTTACATGTCCAGATGCTTTAATATTTTTGAAACTATTTCAACCGTTATGAGGCCACATTTGAAACAGTTTGGTAGACTTAAAATGTACTTGTCGCGAGTGTTTACCTCTTGCTCACGAATTACTTCATTTATCTGAAAAACTGTCAATTAAGCTCCAAGGAAAAACGAAAGCTAAATCACCAATTCTAGTGAACGGATTGCTAAATCGTTGTCGCATTCTTTTCGGAAAATATGGCCGCGTAACCAGTAAACGCGGATAAATATTGGCAGAAATTCCTCAAGCCAATCATCTTGCCAACCACTAAGCACTTGAAGGAATGCAAGGGATGTCACATGAATAGCTCGACTCTCAGACCTAACGAATAATAAAATTTCATCAAAAAATTTACATCAAGACGAGACTTTACTGATACAGAATTGCCTCTCACTAATAATTATAATACTTTGCTTTGTAGAATATAAATTAGGTCGTGTAGATTATTATTAGTGAGATGTAACTCGGAGGGTAAACTGTCAATTTTCACAGCTTTGTTGATATTCAATTTTATTGATAAGGAAACAAAGGAAGGTCAAGAATTCGACAGGTTAAAAAGTACTTACTTAGCTGCACTAAAACTTATTAACTCTCCATAGAGTAGGGTGGCTAACGCATCATCCCTCAGTTCGGGGAAGGGCGTGTCACCAGAAAAAACGTCAGCGTGATCAAAGTGTTCCCTAAAAAAAACATTTTTGGAATCAAAATAACTCAGTTTTTGAAAAGTAATCCAAAGTTCGAACAATGCAAATTATTAGATTGTAGGTTAAGTTGTTCCTTTCTGAAAATCAACAATTTCAAGTCCTAGAACTTAAAGTATGACATTTAGATTCAGCAAAGTAACGTGTGATCAAGAACTTTTCCGATCAAGTAGCCCTTGCCGTGGGAAACGTAAGGAGTTCGAAATCTGACAGTGACGTTAACATATCATTTCTGCAGTTTAAGCAACGTCAAAGGCTACTTGATCGAAAAAAAAAGATAGAAAACATTTGGGTTTGAAACTGGCGTTTCTGACATTACAATAGGTTTGTTTTTACGGTGGTTACAAACCGATTGTAAACTGACTGCGCCTGCGCAATTATGGTTTAGTAATACAAAATACACAATTGCACAGGCGTAGTCAGTTTACAATCGGTTTGAAACCACTGCAAAAACAAGCCTAATATTGACCACTTAGGTGGGAGGAACTGCAACTATAAAATACTTTTAAAGTATCTAAAGTACTTTTATCTAAGATACTTTTATATTCTCACAAAAAGTAACTGTATCTTAGTTACTTTTCAGAGGTATCTCTAGATACTTTCAATCATTATCTAGATACTTCAAAAGTATCTTAGATACTCTAAAAATATCTGTCAAAAGTATCGTAAATACTTTTTTAGCGCAAGTGATGTTATTACTTGTTATAAAAATTGTAATTGCTCGATCCTTGACGTCAGAATATTTGAGACACAGAAATGGCCATAAGAATAGTTATTGTTTCATGCGGTGTATAAGTATAAGTAGGGCTTTCGTTTTCTGGTAGCTTGGCAGCTGTTTGGTATAACAATGTATACGAATAAAAAGTTTTCCCCTATAAGTACTACTAATCATTTTTTATGCATTAATGGTCTAATTGTAATATTCATCATTTAAATTAGATATTACAACCGGACCACATAAACTAAGAAGTCTCCAAAATTTCTTTATAAACACTCACCTGTACATGCAGTAAGCATCAATGTATATTGGAACAAGTTCCTTGGGCCACATCATATGCCACAGTTTTGATAAATTAACCACAAAATCTCTAATTAAAGCAATTGCATCACAGTAACTTCTCTCCTGTTGCCAAATTTTTGAAACATCTTCCTTTTCTCGCTCAGTATTAAAATAAGGTTCACTAAAAACATTGCTATAAAAACAAACAAATTTTGAAAAGCTCACAAGTTCATTGACTTTGGTGAATGAATAGGTGATAAAATACTGGCATGTCTATCCTCGATATACATATTATAAATGTCTATTGTACTCATGGAATCATCTATTTGGTTAAGTTTCTCATCTGAAATTTTAGTTTGCCTACAAAAAAACATGAATTGATCAATTAAAAATTGTTTTTGTGAGAATTACAAGAGACCCTTTGGGATAATTCTGTTCACAGCATCTTCCACTGTTAAATCTTTATCAGTCTTTCCCTTCTTGCCAGATTTTCTTTTGCTATGCCAGCCCCAAATCTGCAAATCCGACAGCAAATCTCGCTTTCTTTTACTACCCTTATTGATAGATCTGTTTTTATCGTTTTTGTTGTCACTGTTTTCTTCCTGGTCCTCACCATCATGCTCCATTGGTGGTTCCTATAAAAACCTGACTATCAAATATTTTCAATAGTAATACGACGAGTAAGCTCTCGTCCTCTTTTTAGCCTAAAAAAATCTACCATGAGGACTCAACAAGGCAACCAAGTGTCAAATATTGACTTTGTAGTATTATCACTGTAATCAGGATTTGATTGGTTACTGGTAAACTAAATGCTGCTTTGGATTGGTTCAATACTTAATGTATAAAATAATCGAAACTAATCTACCTCGTCATTATCAGTTTGATTCGGGGTATTTTCCTGTCCTTCATTGTTGGTTTCACTGTTTTGTGATGGTCTTCTTTCGGGAGGTGGCTCAACTTCCATTTTCTCTTCTACCTGAACAGGGCTTTTGTTGTCTACATTTTCTTCCTCCACTTTATCCACTCCATCAACTTTGATGGGTTCCTCCATAATGTCGATTTTCTCGACTTGACTCATACAATGATTTATATCAACCATCGTAAAGTGAGTCTATGAAACCAACTTCAAAGAAAATAAACAACAGGAAAATGCAATTACCATATGGTTATCACTTAAGTATTGGTGGAGATGGGTAACGACTTTCCCCAAAGATATCCACGTAAACTCCTCCAGAGGTTTAGGCAATGGAATTGTCTGTAAAGGTTGAGGACCAACAGATTTCTCAACTTTAGTAATTTGGTCGCAAAGTACTTGTTCTGTTTCTAGCAACACTTTTTCATCTTCTTCATCAATTACAACTTCTAATGGAGGCTCCCAAATGCTTGGAAAGTTATTTATTAGGTACAGGGTTGTCCTTCTCTCAACATTCTTTCAACCCTTTCTCAAGCCTCGTTCAACCCTCTCTTAACCCTCTCTCAACCCTCTCTCTACCCTTTCTCAACCTTCTCTGAACCTTCTCTCAACCCTCCCTCAACCTTCCCTTAACCTTCTGTCAACCCTCTCTCAATCCTCTCTCGACCCTCTCACAACCCTTTCTCCACCCTATCTCAACCCTCTCTGTACTCTCTTTCAACCCTCTCTCCACCTTCTCTCAACCCTCCCTCAACCTCTTCTCTACCTTCTCTCAACCTTCTTTCAGCCCTCTTTCAACCCTCTCTCAACCCTTCTCTCTTCCCTATCTAAATTCTACCGATCACCGTACTTACCACTCGGGATTTAATTTCTGGTAATATGGTAATGTAGCAGGGTTATCTTTATAAATCTGCTTTCGTAACACCAGACCTTTTAGATAGTCGGGATCCAACGTTAAAGCTTTGCCAATGTACAGAAGACAGGAAATCGTATCTTTCATAGCAAACAGAAGAGAAATCAATTTATCCAGACAAGGCCAATGAGACTCGCTACATTCAAGCCCCTAAAGAACATATTGTGAAAATGCTATATTTATATTGTTACCTACTTTAGATAGTGCATATGAGGCTTGACGGAACCTGTTTTCTTTAATGGCCAGGGTTCCTATTTTATACCAAAGTGTTACATCGGTTGTATCCAATTCAGAGGCCTATAATTTTTCAATAGAGAATGATCTAAAACCGGGTGTTAAACAGTTGGGAAAAATGCACCTAATATAAAGAAAATGTAAGTCGTGTATGCATATACACACAAAAAGTAGAAAGTCAAGTTTCGCATTAAGGGAGACTTGCAGGGCGTAAACATGCACGTTATGCACCGGCACAGTATGACGATCGATAACATCGGTTATTCCAACTAGTTGTCGCCTGTTGGTATCCTATGATTTACAACCCTATTGTAAGCAATTTAATGAAAAAGAGACATAAAATCTAATTAGGTCACAAAGTTTTGACGTCTTAGGCTGGCATTTCAAGTGTTAACTTAAAAATTTACGGTACCATAACTAAGTTAGTGCGTAAATCATGAGATGGCGCTGGCAGTAAGTTTCCTGACAAAACTATCACAAACCATCAGTAGCATGCGCAGCAGCGGGATTTCAGTGGTTATACCGGAAGTCGACAACAACTTCGTAATTTTAAATGAGATAGCCTATTTTCATATTACATTTCGATTCTACATCGAATTATTAGAATTTTGATGTAACATTATCCTACAGTTTCCGGGAAAAATAGTGTATTATGTTATTAGGAGTAAAAGTGATACTTTGTGTGGCAAAGCTGGACAACTGAGCCACACAAAGGCACTTTTACTCCAATAACATATGCCATTTTTTCTTCAAACGCAGAAAATTTATTAAAAGCGGATATTTTATGATTAAATTATTTCTCAAATCTTTAAGAATAAGCTTAGTTTGTTACGATGGGATGGGGTTACCGTTGGGAGTTCCTCCCTGAGCCACGGTGTATTATTTGGTTAAAATAATATACCGTGCCCTGAGCCTTCCTTAAGGGAAGGCGAAGATGGAAATGTTTATTCTTTTGAGAAGTTTAATATTGTTGCTTTTTGCAATTTTTTTCTTTATTTCTTTAATTTTTAATGTTTTCATTAGAGATAAAAAACGCAGACGCAAATCTGTTTGAGTAGGTAAAGTCCCGTCGCATATTAACGAAAGTGGGGGTTGTGTGTCTCAGGCTTTTTTTCTGTTGGTTTCTAAACGGGATTTCACTCGGGATTTCACATCCGTCAAAACTCCCGTCACTCACTGTCAGTGTCAATAAACAGTAACAATGGAGGTTGAAAGGGGCCTTTGTTGTTAATTATTGTCATGACAGGAATTTTGACAGAACTGAAATCCCGTTTACAAACCAACAGAAAAAAATGCAGCAGAGAAGCGGCTGGAACCTCCCCAACGCGTGGGTCTTTGATTTCCGTGACTTGTGTTTAAGATTTTAAAGTTAATATGCCTAAATGGCACTTCCCGTTAACCAATTGCTCCCAAAAGCCTTTCAGTTCTTCAACGGGTCACCTGACCTCCATGTACCAAATTTCAGACAAATCCTTCCAGTAGTTTGGGCTATAACGTGGTTTCAGTGTTATTTCAAAATTTCGATTTTTCTACCCAAAGGGTAATAAATGCGAATAAATCGAGGGGTCATCCACTGTGGGAAATACTTGTACAAAATCTCGGCAATACTCGGCAATAACGGCAATTCTCGGCAATAAAAAGTAAAAAGTTGGGTAATAACGGTAATAAATTTGGCAATATAATATCGGCATGGTTCGTCGATACGCGATTGCGCCATTTATTTTAGGGGTTTCAGTTTCAGTGGTCTGTGTCTCAGTATCAATGTTTTAAGTCACGTGTCACGTGTAGTACAATCTCTTGTTAAATCTGCCTATGTGGCCAAAAAATTCAAATCTTGACGATCTTTAATGTCTACAGCAAATGAATAACGTGTAAACAGGTGATTAACAAAGAGATAAACGGTATTAATAAAAAGAGATTTATGACTATAAAATTTAGGCAATTTCGGCAATAAGTGGGCAATTTCGTCAATAAATGAGCAATTTCCGAGGCAATTTTCGCAATAACGGCAATTTAGGCAATACTTGTACAAGATTTTGAGGAGTGGATGACCCCTCGGAATAAATTTTATCTCATTTAAAACCAGAATTCGAAGACACTTCTAATGGTGGCAATAAATCTTTCAAAAATTTGTTTTGGATGGGTAAATGAGAGAATAACTTTAAATTTGGAAATTGGTGTGCCAAAACGGCACTTTCCGTGGGTCGATTGAATCCAACATTTGTTCAGTTCTTCCACGTGTACTACAATCCCCATGTGCAAAATTTTAGCCAAATCGGTTCAGGGGCTTGGGCTGTACCGCGATTTTAAAGTCCGATAAAAATCTCGATATTTTTAGTTTTTGGTCAAAAGGGCACTGACAGTGAACACATCTTTGGAAGCAGAATCTGAAGGCCTTTCTTACTGTGACGTGAAAAATGGGGGTTTACATTTAAAATTTAAAAGTTGATGTGCCAAAACGGCATTTCTGGTTGCACGATTGGCTCCAAAAGCTTTTCAGATCTAAGTTGGGTTATCACATGCACACGTACCAAATTTCAGCCAAATCGGTCGAGTAGTTTGGGCTGTGGCGTGTTTACGAACGAACGAACGTACGTACGTACGTACATACATACAGACACATTTTAAAAACCACTTTTTTCTATTTCGGTTTCCTAATGAACACTTTACAGCACCCAAACGCGTTCTCTAATGTGCTCTATTAGAGCACGGCTTTTGTTTACAGCGTAACCTAGACAACAATTGTGTCCAACAATGGCCAACTGTCAAGCGAACATTGACCTCTGTCTGTGAAAATGGAAAACCAATTTTTTTCTAACAAGTTGGGCATCCGAAATAGAAAAAATTGTATAAAAAACGTGTTTCATAAGGCTCTTATCGCACTCGGATTTTGTAAAACTCGGGCTTTTCGCCCTCGTTGTCCAAACATCCTCGTGCGATAATAATTGGCCTTATGAAACGTGTTTTTTAATATACTATTTTGGGTTCCTGAGACCTCAAAACGTACAGATCCGGTCTTATCTCGAATTCGAAAATTTTAGTAATTGCAGTAACCTCCCTTTTTTTTTAAATGGTGAAGTGGAGTGGGGAGGTTAAAAAACCTGAGACACACTACCCCCGCTTTCGTTAATATGCGACGGGACTTATATGTACAAAGTTTGAAATTTTAATTTTTAGTGTTTTGAATTTCACTTGAAATAACCTACTCAAACTGATTTAGATTATTAAAACGATCTGCAGCCTCATTGTCTCATTATAGGGAAAAGTGTGACAATATTTTTTCATGTAAATCAATCCCATAAAATATAGGAACTTGATGTTTTAAGCTTGGTTTCTTCTTCGGAAATAGTTCTTCACATTAGATACTGGGAGTCTCTTGAGTCTCATTTTAAATCTCTTCAACTTGTCATCAAAATCTTTCATCTGACTGATGCCCATGTTTCCCTAAGTCTCAAGTGTAAGTTATATGTATATTTTCCCAACAGATTTAACACCGGACAAATAAATTATCAACTTACGGATAAATAGTGGTCAAGGGCGTTATCCACTTCACCTTTCTTGATACATATATTCCCCAAGTTAAAGAAACACGAATACTTCAAAGTGGACATTGAAGAAGGAAGCCCTCCTTCACTTTCAAGTTGGGGGATGTTTTCATTCAACAACTCACTCAGAATAAGTTCGGCTTCCAAAAGTTCACCTATATTTTGCAATCGAAGGGCCTTGTTGTATTGTTCCAGTGCTATTTCTTCCTGGGCTTCTCTTCGAATTACTGGAAAATCCTCGTCGGAGGAGGACTCCCTGTTTAAAGCCCGGATCTTCAGCATTGTTTGCTTCTTGTCTTTTTAATTAAGACGGTGGAAGGTTATTTCTCTAAAATATCTTTTATTCGTGTTAATTCAATTAGGAGATCTGCGTTTATCGTTTGCATTATGTCAAGAAACTTAAAAACCAGGAATTAAAAACTTTTTGTTTGTGGTTTGCAGTATCTCACATAACCTCACTCACTCACTACTCTGTACACTGGCCCGCAAAAGTTTTAAGCAAGCAGGTAGGTACACGTTCCCGCGCCCACCTCTAAATTTATCGAATGTTACTCTCACCGGTTCGTGCTTAGACAACACGACTTAACCGGTGCCAGTGTTGTTAAAAATACTTTTTTCTAAGTATCTAAATACAAATACAAATACTTTTCTAAAAATGTATTTCAAATACCGTAAAGTGGGGTCGAATTGGCCACTTTTCAAGTTTAAAAGGCTGTAACTTTTGACACAGTTGGCCGATTTATTCCAAATTTTGTGTATATACGGGTCACGATGCGTACTTTGAGACTGTGCTATGCATATTTTAATTTATTCAAGTTGAACAAAAATATTCCAAAAAAATAGGGTGGCTAATGTTACCTGGAGAGTAGGGGTCTAATTGGCCACGTGTTTATTTTGCATGTTAAATCAATTTAAACCGTGTTAGGTTTAAGATTGGCCACAAAAAAATTTTTATAGCATTTGCCAATTTCGTAGGGTATAAAACCTTTGTAACGCATATTTTCTGTGTGATAAATGCATTATATTCTATTGAACTTCAAAAAGATACTTTATTTATACAAATAGACAATATTCATATAAAAACAAATAAATTTCTCTCAAATTTCATTCCCAACTTCTGTCTCAACTTCACTAAATAAGTGACTGGAGCGGAAATTCTTCACCGCCCGGCCCTTGTGATTGTACATCTTTCCCCTTGTAGTACCACCCAAATTTAGTGGGGGTAAATCACCCCCCTGGCTCCTAGGGCGGCCAAACTTACCCTCCCAACTTATAAAAATGTCGGTCTAAGTTTGGCCACCTCTAGGAGCCAGGAGGGTGATTTACCCCCATTAAATTTGGGTGGTACTACAAGGGGAAAGATGTACAATCACAAGGGCGGTGAAGAATTTCCGCTCGTCACTTACCTAGTGGGGGCAGGAGAAGTCTTTGACCTTCAATTTTGGTAGAATTTTTGTAGTCTAAAAAGTATTTTTTTTGCAATAACCAAGAGCAATTGATTACGAAAAAAATTATACTGGAAGTAAGAGGAAGGTTTGCCCTGCTACAGTATTTAAAACTGCCAAATAATAAACATCAAAATTGTATACAGAGCTACACTAACAAATTCTAAAAAGTGGCCAATCTCACACCGAGTGCCAAAGCCACCCCACTTTACGGTATTCAAAACTGACATTATTTTGACACTGTTTTAATACAAAATAGGCGTTCGCCTTATGCTTTCAAATGCAAGCCTGTATTATTCAAAAATATAGCGACCGCCAGAAAACGGCTTTGACCGAGGCTTTGACTTCTCTTTGACCTCTGCTTTAACCAATCATAAACCAATCTCAGAGCGGGTATGCTGACGTCACTCAAGATGACCATTATTCCATTTTCCACTTTCTAGTCAAAAGTTTGACTTCTTGATTGGTTATAGGCAGCCCGCAATACACCTGCGCATGGCGGACCAAGCCCAGCCAAGCCCAGCCCATCCTCTGCCCAATGCCCATCCCCTTAAACCGTTCGTGCGTGGCCGTTGTTTTGTTTCTTCTGCGTCTGCTTCGCAGAGGTTTGTTTACATATTTACAATTATTACTGTTCAGTGTTTAACATTTTTACATTCGGTTTTATGTGATAGCGTACTACAATGCAAACTCCATTGTAATTTATTCTATTAGTAAGTGGTAAGTACACATTTTAACCACTGAGTTGAATTCTTTTACCAATAATTAACCTTTAATTGCTTCAGCCTGCTTCCATGAATAAAGTACCACACCCACTTAGGTATTCTAAAACATTGTCCCTTTTCTTCACAGACACCAAAAAACTCTTCCGATGCTCCGAAATGTCTGTTTTTGAAGACCGAGACGCCTACAAACGTAATCCATACTTTACAAAATCGGAGTACGGAGATTTCACCCCCTTTTATGTGACTATAACAATTTGCAGTATAATTGGAATCAGCATTTTCATACTCAACATTGTTCTTGGCTGCTGCTCTCGTTATTCTGAATACTGGAACGACAGACATACTGGTAAGTAAATATACGGTTGATACAAATGATTGTAATGTCGTTTGTAGCTTTGATTGTTTGTTTTGTTCTTCTACTTGTTGTCGGCCGTGTTTATCCGTTTTCTTTTTAACCTCCCCACTCCACTTCACAATTTAAAAAAAATGGGAGGTTACTGCAATCACTAAAATTTTCGAATTCGAAATAACACCAGATCTTCACGTTTTGAGGTCTTAGGGACCTAAAAAAGTGGTTTTTAAAATGTGTCTGTGTGTATGTTCGTACGTACGTACGTTTGTACGTACGTACGTTCGTACGTACGTTTGTAAACACGCCACAGCCAAAACTACTAGACCGATTTGGCTGAAATTTGGTACGTAGGCATCTCATAACCCAACTTAGATCTGAAAAGCTTTTGGAGCCAATCGTGCAACCGGAAATGCCATTTTGGCACATCAACTTTTAAATTTTAAATGGAAACCCCCACTTTTCACGTCACTATAAGAAAGGCCTTCAAATTCGGCTTCTAAAAATGTATTCACTCTTAGTGCCTTTTTGACAAAAATTGAAATATTCGGGATTGTTAAGGTACTTTAAAAACACGATACAGCCGAAACCTCTGGGTCGATTTGGCTGAAATTTTGTACATGGAGACTGTATTATAACGTCGAAGAGCTGAAACAAGTTTGGAGGCAATCGACCCACGGAAAGTGCCGTTTTGGCACATCAATTTTCAATTTTAAATATACTCCCATTTTACCATCCTAAACAACTTTTTTTAAAATTTATTGCCAGCGTCAGGAAGGCCTTCAAATACTTGTTCTAAGTAAGACAACATTCATTCGCATTTACTGCCCTTTGGGTAGAAAAAATTTAAATTTTGTAATAACACTAAAAACACATTATGGCCCAAACTACTGAATCGATTTGACTGAAATTTGGTACATGGAGATTGGGTGACCCGTTGAAGACCTGAAAGGCTTTTGGAAGCAATTGGTAAACGGAAAGTGCCATTTAGGCATATCAACTTAAAATTTTAAATACAAGACCTCTTTTTATACGTCGCCATTAGAAAGATGATCAAATTCTGGTTCTAAAAATGTATTCACAGTTTCTGCCACTTCAGTGGAAAATAGAGAAAAAAATTTTTCTCATTAAAAGGGAGCGGGCTGACAGTGGATGACAAAGTGGCAGTTATTGTCAAAAATGTGGCAAAATGTTAACCTTAAAAGGAACATATTGTCAAATGTGATGGGTGCTGTTCGAGGTAATGTCGGTATTTGTCAGAAAATTGCGAAATTATAGCCACAGACGAAAAGCATAAAAAAATGTTTGTTGAATTGACCACTATCTACACAGAATACAAAGATCCACGCGATGGGGAGGTTCCAGCCGCTTCTCTGCTGCATTTTTTTTCTCTGTACAGTCACCTTCTTTGGTTTTCCTTCTTCTGTTACGGTTTCTGTTATTTCGGTTTCCGTAGAAATTCTCTCCGGTTTCAATTCCATCACAGGCTTTAGTTTTTCAGGACCTTCAACCTCTTCTATTGTCACTTACTGCGGATACATGCACAGACTTAGCTCGGTACTTTTTAAACAGCGTCCCACGAGATTTTGCGGCGGTGACAGCCTTTGAAATATAGTTTACCCATTTAATTTCGAAGGGAAAACTATATTTCAAAGGCCACCACCGCCAAAAAGTCTCGTGGAACGCTGTTTAAAAAGTATCGAGCTTAGTTAGCTCGAGCTAAGTGTGTGTTTGTATCCGCAGTAACTGTTGTTACAGGTTTTTGGCCTTCTTCCTCCACTGTTATATTTGAGTTTCTTCCACCTTTTTATCTTGTTCACTTGTTCTTTGCCATGCTTATCCTTCTTCTTTTTCTTTTTTACTATAATTTTCTTTGGTTTACCTTCTGCTGTTACAGTTTCTGTCAATTGAATTTCAGTCGATACTTCCTCTGCCTTAAACTCCTCTAAAGGTTGTAGCTCTTCTGGTATTTCAATGGGTTGTAGCTCTTCTGGTATTTCAATCTCCTCAATTGTTACACTGGTCACTGGTTTTTTACCCTCTTCCTCTACGGTCACTATTTCAGTTTCTTCTGTCTTCTTACCCTTTGGCCTTTTAATTTTCTTGATAATCTTCCTACGTATCTTTCCTTCGGGAGTCACAGTTTCTATGATTTCCGTCGGCAATTCTTCAACTAATTCAGGAATTTCTTCGGGTACTTCGTATTCTTCGATTGTGGTTGTAGTTTCTGGCTTCTTACCTTGTTCCTGTACGATTTCAGTTTTTTCCGTTATTTCTTTATTTCCTTTGCGTCTTTTACCATGCTTCACGGTCTTTTTAACAGGTTTACCTTCTTCAGTTACTGTTTCGATTACTTGTGTTTCAGTTGTGATTTGTTCTGGTTTAAAGTCAGGTACCTCTTCAATTTCTTCAGGTACATCAAACTCTTCTTCTGTTACTGTCGTTTCAGGCTTTTTGCCATTTTCTTCCACCGTCACGACTTCAGTGACTTTCTGTTTTCCACCTTTCTGTTTTGTTATCTTCTTCTTGGTTGTCTTTTTAGGCTTGCCGTCTTTAACTGTTTCAATAACCTCAGTTTCCGTTGAAATCTTCTCAGGTGTTATTTCTTCTGGGCTTAGTTCTTCCACAGAAATGGTCGTTTCAGGTTTCTTCCCTTCTTCTTCCACCGTTGTTACTTCAACTTCTTCAACTTTGTCTCCTTTTTGTTTTTTGATTTTCCTCTTGATGTCTTTCTTATGTTTACCCTCTTTCGTCACCAATTCCGTAACTTGGATTTCTTCAGGAATTTCTTCAATTCTACCCAGCTGTTCTGGTTTAAGTTCCGGTGTTTCCTCCACTTCTAGAGGAATTTCTTCTACGGTAACACTTGTCTCGGATTTCTTGCCTTCCTCCTCAATCGTTACTGTTTCTTCTACTTGTTGTCAGCCGTGTTTGTCCGTTTTCTTTTTTCTCCTTCTTTGGTTTTCCTTCTTCTGTTACGGTTTCTGTTGTTTCGGTTTCCGTAGAAATTCTCTCCGGTTTCAATTCCGTCAAAGGCTTTAGTTCTTCAGGACCTTCAACATCTTCTATTGTCACTGTTGTTACAGGTTTTTTGCCTTCTTCCTCCACTGTTACAATTTGAGTTTCTTCCACCTTTTTATCTGTCTTTCGTTTAATTGTTTTGATGGTCTTGCCTTTAATCTTTCCCTCTGGAGTCATTGTTTCTATAATTTCCGTAGGAAGTTCTTGAAGCAATTCTGGTATTTCTTCAGGTATTTCATATTCTTCGATAGTAGTAATTCAGGTTTCTTGCCTTCCTCCTGTATAGTCTCAATTTTTTCTGTCACTTCTTTGTTGCCTTTTCGTTTCTTCACTTTCTTTACAGGTTTTCCTGCAATAGTTAACTTATGTTTCGGTTGTTATCTGTTCCGGTTTGAATTCAAGTAATTCCTTAGTTTCCTCTGGAATGTCCAGTTCTTCCACTGTTACAGTGGTTTTCGGTTTCTTGCCTACCTCTTTAACTGTTACAACTTCTGTTACTTGTTCTTTTCCACCTTTTTGTTTTCTTATTTTTTTCTTAATTATCTTATTAGGTTTTCCTTCAACGACTGTTTCTATTACTTCGATCTCTGTAGATATCTTTTCAGGTTTGAGATCTTCTACCACTATTTCTTCAACCGATATTGTAGTTTCAGGTTTCTTTCCTTCTTCCTCAATTGTTAATATTTGGATTTCCTCCACTTTGTCACCTTTAGGCTTTCGAACTGTCTTCTTGATCGTTTTCTTTTTCTTCCCTTCTTTTGTAATTGTTTCTGTAACGTGGATTTCCGCTGGGACTTCCTCGATAAGTTTAAGTTGTTCTGGCTTTAACTTGGGGATTTCTTGCAATTGCTCTGGAATTTCGTACTCTTCAACAGTAGTTGCTTCTTACCCTCTTCTTCAACTGTTACAGTTTCAATAACTTTTTCCCTGCCCTGTCTATCTCTCTTCTTTTTCTTCTTTACAATTATCTTCCTTGGCTTGCCTTCCTCTGTCAATGTTTCTGTTATCTGAACTTCTGCAGAAATTGCCTCTGGCTTGAACTCTTCCAAGGGCTTCAAGTCTTCTGGGACTTCAATTTCCTCAGTAGTTACACTTGTAACAGGTTTTTAACCGTCTTCCACAGTTACGATCTCAGTTTCCTCTATTATGTTACCTTTTGGTTTTTTAATTTTCTTGGTAATTTTCCTGCGAACTTTTCCTTCTGGAGTTGCTGTTTCTATAATTTCGGTGGGCAATTCCTTAACTAATTCTGGAATATCTTCCAGTACTTCGTATTCTTCAATGGTGGTTGTAGTTTCTGGCTTCTTACCTTGTTCTTCGACAATTTCAGTTTTTTCCGTTACTTCCCTATTTCCTTTGCGTTTCTTAATCCGCTTAACTATTCTTTTAACAGGTTTACCCTCTTCAGTTATTGTTTCGGTTACCTGCGTTTCTGTAGTCATTTGTTCAGGCTTGATTTCTTCGAATTCCTCAGGCACTTCATATTCTTCAACTGTTACAGTTGTTTCAGGTTTGTTGCCATCTTGTTGGACTGTCACAATTTCTGTTTCGGTAGAAATTCTTCTGGTTTCAATTCTTCTACAGAAATTGTTGTTTTAGGTTTCTTTCCTTCTCCTTCGATGGTTGTTACTTCGACTTCCTCTACTGTATCGCCTTTGGGTTTCTTAATCTCCCTCTTTATAATTTTCTTTCGTTTACCCTCTTTTGTGATTGTTTCTGTTATTTGAATTTCTTCTGGAACGTCTTCGATATATTGCAGCTGTTCTGGTTTGACTTCAGGGATTTCTTCAATTGTTTCCGGAGCATTGTATTCTTCTATTGTAGTCTCAGGTTTCTTTTCTTCTTCTTCCACAGTAACAGTTTGAATTACCTGCTCTAAGCTACAGTAACTTGTAAGAGTCTTTATGATTGTCAATTTTTTATTTAAGTAGGTACATAATTTTGATACTTCTAGGTAATCGCTGGATAGTGTCTATGTGGACTGCAACCCCTCACAATCAGCCCCCTCTAGATTACACCGAGCTACAAGTTATCGAAGTCCCCCAACAATACGTCTACACCCCTCCCCCAGCGGAAAAGGTTCAATACCAGGAATTGCAGAAGCGTGAAAGTGATATTTAAAAATGTTTCACGTTTATTGGCCGGCAACGGCCTGTTTAACGCTTTTCCTTATTGTGGGTGTTATTATTGTCTTGTTGCGGTATGGGCCTCGTATTTGTAAAGTGAGGCATGTGGCACTGCCTGACGATCATGATTGGGAACATAAAGCCTATGAGCAAAAGGTGTCTTATGCCTAAGTTTCTTATATAGCATCCTTATGTTAGGTTTAGGGGTTTAAAGATCTGGTGAGTTAAGTTTTCAGGTTGGCGAATCGTGAAGTCCGAAATTTTCATGTTTTTTCTTCACAATTTTAATGTTATCAAGAATCAGCTTAAACTTTGTCCCTCTTTTTGGACTGTCGAATCCTATTCAACCATTACTCTTTCTTCGTTTTAAACTCCGCATTGCGAAAATTACAATAGAGTCATGTAGACGAAAGGAGGAATAAGATGAGATTTGAAGGCTTCAGGATTCGCCAAATTTACATTTCTATACGTTATTAAACATTATAGAGGCATGACTGAATAAGTATGCCAATCACTTCAACATTTTTTAGATTTTAAACGGAGGAAGAGATCTAATATTAAACAAAAGAGCGATCGATAAAAAACATGCCTGCTCAGACAAGAAGTGCAGTAGAAACCAGACCTGCAAATACTCTGAACTGTCTAATTTGATGTCAGTTTTATTACACATGTAAAAATTAGGCGCTTGTGACATTTATAGATCTGGTTTCTACTATAATTCGCAGAAAATGCGCTTTCCTTTTACATATTTATTGGAGGAGCCTCAGTTATTTTCAGCAATTTGATTGGTTCATTTGAATATTGACCAATCAAATTGCTGAGTTAAGTGAGCCTTCTCAGATAAATGGTAAATGGAAAGAAGCTCACTAGAGAACGGTCTCTAGAATCGCGAATAATTGTCATATATACCGAGCGATCAAATATAAAGGGGGGCTGTGGGAATTGAAAAGATTGTCTTTGATAATTTCACAATACTTTTCTTTCCCTTAATGTCCCTGTAAAAGCAGAGGGTTAACTGATGACACCTGACAGAAGTCAAAAAACTCTTAGGCTAATAATCAAAGAATATATTTACAGAAATTCATGGCTCTTCTTGATCGTTTTTTTATTTCATCACTCCGTGCATATTGGTCTTGATTTCGTTTTTTATTGATCGCCCCTTATACATAAATCTCTCTACCTACCTATTCATGACATTGTTAAAACTAAAAGCTCTTATTTCTACAAAAAAAAACACAATTTATATTTCATTTTGTAGAATTTCACATCCGCATCTCTTAATAATAACATTGTTAGCGTAAGACAATGCCCTTGAAAAACCTTTGGTGCCTTGTAATGAACAAACGGCCAAGAATGAACGCATAGGAACAAAAAATATTGTTATTAATTTTTCTATTTCTAAATAGTATTGCATTAAATCTAAGCTAGGAACCAACTGAATTAACATTATTATAGATTTATTTTGAGCATGCTGTAAGATGCACTTTAGATAGACTCCGATTACTGTAAAAGAGGGACAATGGCTGGTATGAATAGTGTTACAAGATGCTCATACTCCCATTAGCAAAGGATGCAAATATAAGTTTTTCGTGCACGAGAAAAGGATAGAGCTATAAGCAAAAGCTTTGTTACCGTTTATTCATACCAGCCAATGTATCATCTGAATCTGACGACCAACTGTCCCTTTTTTACAGTAATTGGAGTCTACTTACCGCTTCATAATGTTGGGATTGGTCATTCATTGTAACCAAATCAATTTCCTCTTCCATATATTTAGCATAAAGTGAGCACTCATTCATGCGGAAAGTACTGCTTTTGGAGCATTTTTTTAATAGAACTTATAATATTGTACGTCCGTCCATTTTTGTATTTTATATATTTTTCTATTAACAATAAAGCTTTAGGGTCTTTGTGGTTCTGTTTCAAATTCCTTCAAACTAGTTATCGATGCAGCCAGTTATACATGGGCTATAAATGCATTTGACCTTGGCAAACGTCAGTCCGCAATAACATCTGTCAAATTAAACGGCAACTTGGCGGTATTTCTTCCAAAAACCTGTATATTTCCATATTTTTTAGTTAATTTACTCAAAAAATCATGTCGGGTGGTGACAGTAAAGAATTAGCCCCCAGTCCAGCAGTCAGTGTAATACCAAGTCCTTTAATAACGAAGAGAAACCGAACACCCTCTACGTAAGTAGCATTGTACCTATTTATTTTAACACTGAATGATTGTGTTAAATGTAAATAAACTGCAACGGCTTCTATTTTTAGCTGCGAACGGATTGTAAAAAACAAGACGCTGTACGGAAACATTAAATCGTTTTGTAGAGAGAAGGGTCATGGTTTTATTACCCCCGAAGATGGTTCTGATGTCATTTTCGTCCATATATCAGAGTAAGTTACGATGTTCTTTTACCTTTTTTTAAACACGTTTTCTAGTATCGAAGATGAATTCGTTCCAATTCCAGAAGACAGGGTAAAATATCAGCTATGTCCAATTCCTCCGAAATTCGAAAAGTATCAGGCTGTTCATGTTCATATAGTGAATCTCAGGCCAGAGCTTCACAAAAAATGGGAAAACTGAACTTATATGTCACATAATTATGTTAGGGATAGAAACCAGATGTATTATTTAGATGCATTTATTTTTCCAATCGGTTAACTTTCAAGTAACATTTTCCTTGCCCACCTAGAATTCTGATGTATATGTATTGCTGTTGTTGTTTTATACTTCTATTTAGTTTCTACTCCAAATGTATTAATTTCAATAAAATTTAAAAGGAACTTTCTTATAAAGTATGAGTGCATCAATCTGGCATAAAATTCCTGAAATTTTTACCCTTGGTTTGTGACAAAAGTCGTTGGACAGATCGATTTTATTTTTTTAATGCGGATTTGATGGTGGTCAATTATTTTTTTCCAATTCCGGTTTAACCGGAAATGGACCTAATTCTATTTCTTCAAATTTAATCATACATTTTTTTTGAGAGAAAAACGTATGACCCTTCAAATGAAGTCACGGCCACCCTAGATTTTAAAAAACATCGAAGAAATTGGTCAAAAATCAAGAATTTTGCAAATCGCAAATACACGTCAACCTTATTTTTTTAATACAAATTCAACTGCGCATAATTACATTTTCTTAAATTCTTTTTGCTACTTCAGCAGATTGGAATTTTATGTCAGACTTTACACTCGCGCTGTACACAAATTGTACTTATGGTACCTAATAACAAAAAGTTCATATGCTCCTTATGCTCTAACTCTCATTAAATCTTAAGCCAAAATAAGTGATGGCAATTCCACAACCTATGTTAGATCTTGTTAGATGCAGGAATATTTGAGACTTTTAGGTGATGATTGATTCTCAGGAATTTATGGAATAGAATAGAAAGTGTTCAATAAATTTTTATTTAGAACTAAGACAATGGAAACAAAACTTCAAGTAACAGTAGAGGACGTTAAAAAATATACATTATACCTAGGCACTGTTCTTGAGGGTAGAAGACACTAAACCAGGTTGGTAGAAATATGTGCTTTAATATTGATTTAGCCACAATCTATAATCACAGAAGTTATATTTGCAAAACAGGTGAAAAAAGAAATCAAAGTTGGTCACATATGAAACTATTTTGTACTCTGAAATGTACACTCATAAACTGTTCAAACTAAAACTCAAGAAAACTCCCTTCATGTTATGTATCACGACAAAGTTCATTTTGAAAGGGATGATATATATTTACATATATGCTTCGATGAATACACTTTTACATTTGGTTTAAGTTCTGATTGCAATAACAGGCACAATAAAGTAACTAATATGCTAAGTTGCATCGGATTGGTTTATATCACAATACTGAACAGACTTTGTGCAAACAAAAATTGCTGCTAACATATCAGTGTAAAAAAATGCACAAAATCTATTTCAATTTTCAACTTTGATATTGCACTCTTTGCAAAGAGATTGACTGCGTCACACGAATATTAAGCCACAAGCAAAATGATATCAACACTAATTTTATTCTATTATAGAACCCTGAATTGTGTTCTCGTTCCTGAAAATGAATCTCTTTACAAAGGTAATAACACTAGTGATAAAAATGGTAATAAATAAATAATCAATAATAACATTTTACAACAAATTCAATTTCGCTCAGAATATTGCTAGATGAATAAAAGTAATACAAAATTATGCAATATATTTTTCACGGTGACGACTAAAATGTCTTACAAAACACTGTAATCATTTGGTATGGCATTCAATCTAACATATTTAGTTCCCATGTGATATGTAGAGGGATGGTTCACACTTCCTTCTTGTCTGGTGTTGCGGTTGTGGTAGTTGCTACTTGAGATTTTGTTGAACAGGTGTCACCTTCTGTTACTGGTATGGTGCTAAAATAATGAATTATTTTGAGTTATATCCTCCTCATTTAATTCTACACAGCCCACTTCAAGATGGACATCTCCATTCTTTAAAATTATTTAATGATTACATAATGCGGGCTGTTATTCACGATGATGAAGTTTATACACGAGCCGAACGGCGAGTCAACCACGACAGTTTTGCAGTAATGCAATGGGCAACTAACATTAACATTCACAATGGTTAAACACTGGATAATTTCGGTGGAAAAATGCACTACCACTAGAAACACCCCACTACACAGAAACACTTAATTTTCACTGCTGACGCGTTTCGAACACAATGTGCTCATTATCAAAGCTGAAGCTAAACTAATCTACCTGGTAGAAAAGTGAAATATTTATAGGTCCACTCGCGTAGCACCCCTCGGCTGTGCAAGTTAGACCAATCACAGGGCGAGAAATGGTCACGCGTGGCTGAACACGTATAAATATGACAAGTCCTCCCTAAAGTAGCGTAAACAGAAATGAATATGCGATCGGCCCTGTATCGGCGTTCATAAGCCAATCTCCAGACTTATAAATTACGATACTTTCCATCGCATCTAGCATCTGCACCTTGTTAACGCTACAAACTAACTTAATATCATCACTTATTCTATAGTCATTGTGTAAAGCATGTAGGGCAACACTGGATTTCTCAGTTCTGCCATATTTAAGGTGGGCTAAGTGCTCCTTAAATCTGGTGTTGAGAGACCTTCGTGTTTGACCTACATACTTTAGATCACAATTTTGACAATTGATTTCGTTTATGCCAGATTTTTCCCTATTCCCTACTTTATCTTTCGGGTTACCTAAAAGGTTTTTCAGTTTGTTTTCAGATCTGAAAACGGTCCTTAAATTTTGTTGGACAAAAAACCTAGTCAAACTTCTTGTCAACTGAGGTTCAAAAGGTAATGCGGCAAATTTTAAATCCTGATGCATTAAGTAAGGTTTTAACTTTCTTGAAGTCTGGTTGGCCAAAAAAATATCAATATGTTGGTGAGTTGCAACATTTTTATAAAACACGCAATGAGTTGGAGGAGTCCAACGAAATGGTGTATTTTAATGGTCGATTGGTTATACCCAGATCTAAAAGAATATTTTCGTTAAAATTATTGCACGAAAAGCACTTGGGAAGCACCAAAACAAATGGTATAGTTGAAAGCTTCTTTCATTGGCCTGGAATTTTGTTAGATATTAATAATGTTATATCGTCTTGTCCGATTTGTGCAAAATATACAAGATCCAAGATAAAGGAGCCTTTCAGAAGCCATGTTATCCCAAATATTCCATATTATAAAGTCGGTGTAGACATTGCAGAATGGGCTGGTAAAAGCTATCTTGTGGTAGTAAATTATAATTCTAGGTGGATTGAGATGTGCTATTTGAATAATAAATCTACCTCAAGTGTCATAAAGCGGATAAAAGAAGTTTTTGGAAGATTAGGAATTCCTAGCATACTAATGGCAGACGAAAAACTGCAAGATCAAGACAAGAAAAATCAAGGTTATTTGAAACAACGAAAGGATTGAAACAGGGATGTATACTGAGCCCACAACTATTTGCCTTAGTCCTAGAAAATGTGAAACAATACCAAATAGGACACTGGAGAATGAAACAAGTAAAGATATCGGAAATATGCTACGCCAATAGCCAAGGATGAAAAAACACTTAACGAAAACATAGTAAGATACAACCGAATTTTGAGCAACAAAAGCATGAAGATAAACACGAACAAAACTAAATCAATGATAATAAGTAACTCATAAAAAGAACACAAAATAAGAGTAGACAATGTGACTCTGGGACAAGTAAAAAAGTTTAAATACCTAGGAACGATGATAGCACAGGATGTAAGTTTAAAGGAAGAAATAATAGAAAGAACGGGAGCAGCAGGGAGGCTATTTAATGGTATAAAAAACTCCTTTCTAGCGAACAAAGAAATACCGAAACAAACAAAAGTACAAATTTTTGAAAAAGTAACAAAGCCAATCCTAATATATGGTTCAGAAGCGTGGACGATAACTGAAACTCAGAAGAACAGAATGCAAAGCATGGAAATGAGATACCTAAGGAAGATAGAGGGAAAGAGAAGATTAGATAAAATCAGGAACACAACATTCAGAGAAAATCTCAATACAAAACCGATTAGTACAACAATAGAAGAAGGACAACTACGATGGCATGTAATGCGAATGAACGAGAACAATCTGGTGAGGTAAAAGTACGAAGCGCGAACTGGAAAGAAGAAGCAAAGGGGAAGACCAAGAAAAACATGGACAGAGGGTGTTAGAAGTGCAGTGGTAAAAAGAAACATAGACTGGAGTGAAGTGAAACAGATAACGCAAAATCGGAAAAAATGGAGGAATGCATGGAGAACAACACCCAACTAACTGACTCAACCCCGCCTTACACCCTGTAAGGGTAGAAAGGCGCTAGGATTAAGTAAGTACTAATGGCAGACAAATTTCCTTTTAACAGCTTTGAGTTTAAGAATTCCGAGAAAGAATGGAACTTCACTGTTAGAACTTGCAGTCCTCATTATCACCAATCTAATGGTTTGGCTGAAGAAGCAGTTGGTGTAGTTAAAAAAATGCTAAAAAAGGCTAATGAGTCGAATGTGGATGTCGAATTGTTTCTTCTAAACTATAGGAATTCTCCAGTGGCAGGTTTAGATTACTCTCCAGCTCAGCTTATATCGAGCCGAGTCTTGAGGTCCAAGTTTCCTATTCATATGGATAAGTTAAAGCCGAAATTAGTACCAGATACTATTACAGTAGACATGAAGGACAATCAGTTGAAACAAGCCAAACATTACACTAGGCAACAAATTTATACTTTTTTTGTTTATTCTAATTTTTGTGGTTTTGTGTCAAGTTGCATTAGATAAGTGTACTTACCAAGTTTGGTGTCAGTAGGTATTCGATTTCTCATTTAAGTAAAACTCACTTTTGTCAAAAGATCATCTTTTCATGTAAGACAAATTAAACAAAACCTAGAAATCTAAGCTATTCACACAACAGAGATGGTCTCAGGAAATTATAGAAAGCAAAATTAGCTAAATTCCATACAGCTTTACCAGTATTACTTAGTCTCAGCAATTTGATTGGTCAATATTCAAATGAACCAATATCAATTTGCTGAGATTAAGTAAGGCTCCTCAAATAAATGTGTAAGCGCTTATAAGATTCAAAAATCAACATTTGATCGATTTTTTCGCTTAGGTATGGAATTTACTTCTCGAACCAAAAATAACCTTATGACGGAAACTTTGAGGGATCATCAAAACACATGAGTGCACGATAGTTTAAATCACGTCTTTTTAAATTTTATAGATGAAAATCACAATAAACAAAAATCGTGTTGCCCAGTGTTATAATAAGTCTTGTATTGGTTCGGAAAATTTTGAAGAGGGAGAAAATGTAGTTGTTCAGGATATATTTAGTAAAAATTGGGAACCAGGAGTAATTGTTAGTAAGCTTCCATATCCTCGTTCATATTTGGTAAAGAGACTTAACGATGGGCAAGAGTTAAGAAGAAACACAAGATTTATCAAGAAGTAGGCGATGATTAACAATAAAATGATAATTGTCATTGTCAAATATTAAATAAAAGTAATAAGTTGTGAAGCTCTGAGTTCTTATTAAACACTTAGCCCACCTTAAATATGGTAGAACTGACAAATCCAGTGTTGCCCTACATGCCTTACACAATGACCATAGAATAAGTGATAATATTAAGTTAGTTTGTAGGGTTGACAAGGTGCAGATACTAGATGCGATGGAAAGTATCGTAATTTATAAGTCTAGAGATAGGCTTATGAACGCTGATACAGGCCCGATCGCATATTCATCTCTGTTTACGCTACTTTAGGGAGGACTCGTTATATTTAGACGTGTTCACCCACGCGTGACCATTTCTCGACCTGTGATTGGCCTAATTTTCACAGCCGAGGGGTGGAGCTACGCGGGTGGGCCTATAAATATTTCAGTTTTCTGGCAGGTAGATTAGTTCAGCTTCGGCATTGATAATGAGCACATTGTGTTCGAAACGCGTCAGCAGTGAACATCAAGTGTGTAGTGTGTAGTGGGGTGTTTCTACTGATAGTGCATTAACATTCACGACAATGCGATTTAAAAGACGAACAATCATTCTCACCTGGACGGCTCAGAAGTGCTCTTCTTATCCTCTTGGTTTTTTGTTTCCGAGCTTGGTTCACCAGCTTCACTAGCCTGCGGACAATCCACTTCTTTTTCCGGTAGCTCGACATGAACATTTTCATTTTCAATACTGACGTTTTGTTTATGTTTCGAGTCACTGTCATTCTTTGGGTCAATTTCTATGCTCTCCACTTTTAAATCCTCCTCTATAGTGTTTTCTTTCACTGCGGACGGCTTCTCTCCTTTGTCAAACATGGCGTCAAAGTGGGCGTCGAAAGATGCCGAACTGAAATCCGCCCAATCACCAGCGTTGGTTTCTGCATTGCTGGACTCGACGGCGGCCTTTGAATTATTCCAGGGGTTGGCAGGTTCCACCGTTTCGGGGGTGCTTTTAGGCGAATGCCACGCTAAAGAACAGAAACGTACTTTTTACACAATAATAGGAGGGTTAAAATCCCTCTTTATTTATTGGTCGCAACTGGAGATTAAGTTTAGACAGTTGCGACATTCGCTGTGTCCCATACTGTACATCTACCAATAAAATTTAACATCAAGTCGGTCGTGAAAGTTGAACCGTACGTCGAGACTTTACTGATACCCACCCTCCCACAGAATTATTATACAGGGTGTTTCAAGTTTGCACTCATTAATTTTCAGGGGTGATTCTACGTCGAAAAATATGAAAAAAAGTTCCTATAAATGTGTCCGGAAATCGCTCCTAAGGGGGCTACAGTCCATTGGAAAGAGGAGCTTAAAATACAATTCCTTTTTAGTAAACTAGACAGTTTTTTTTACCAATTTTTAGAATCTGTTCACTTTCGTAATTTAATAAAAATAAATTGCCCCTTCTGATAAGCGCGGTGAATGCAGATTGATCTTAAATCTACTTTTCTCGAAAACGGTTGGTCCGACAGTCTACAACAAGAGAGGATTTTTTTGTGTAATTTTAGTCAGAGAACTATATTCCGGCAAAAAAATTAGCAAATAAAAAAATTTGGGTGGAAAAAACGGGAGCCCTCTTGTTTGCCACGTTCCTGATCAAATCTGCTTTTGGTTGATAACATAATCTGATGGCCCTTATTGATGGTAGATAATGTGCAAGAACTCGTCGTTGTCGCCCAGACGGTTTCTGATTTATTCAATAAAAATGGGAATTTTAGGCGCCCCGTTCAGAAGCCTTAGCCCCCTTAGGAGCGATTTTCGGAAACATACTTATAATAATAATAATAATACCCCAATTTATTGTAAATGCAATTAAATAATTACATCACAAAAGAAGCAGATACAGAAAAGAATCTGATTTAAAATCTGCCCTACTGTCTATACAAGAATAATGAAAGAAAAAGAAACAATGCATAGGTATGTTACTTAAATGATACAACTACATAATTGTGCTTAAATTGAACAAAATGCAAATAAGGAATAAGCGCCAGTACAAAATAACTCGAAAATAAGACTCAAAACAAACTCAAATCTAACGTACATTCACTAAGTGAAAGCCTGTCTTTAATAAGGTTCTTCAAACCGGAGGAAGAAAGATCTTTATGCTGACAAATAAAGTGATTGACCAGATAGGAGGCCAAATAAGAAAATCACGATCTAAAAAGCATAGAAGTGTGAGAAGGAACGGAGACCATTAAGTTAGTAAATCTTAACTGTCTAGGAACTTCTATAGGAACTTCTTTTTATATTTTTCAATATAGAATCAAACCCGAAAATTAATGACCGCACAACTGAAACACCCTGTATGTGATATCTTGAGCGGCTTAGAATACAGGGTGATTCAGGTAAACCGTTCATTAGAAACTTTTGGGGATCCAATAGAGTAGTGCAGCTTAAAGATTAAAAAAACTGGAATACTTAAAAAAATAAAGGTCGTATTTTTAGTTTCGCTGAATTCCGCACCGTTTTTGAGAGAAAAATTAATGAAGGTGAACTCTGATCCAAAAATTAGGTTTTTGATGACGTTACAATTCACAATCCGAAGGGATATTTTTATGATCGGCCGCCAAGAATATGAAAAGGGATGGTAATTCCGTTAAAAATGTGTTGTTCTCGATCGGAAAAGACATGATGACACTTATTTGATGACAAAAACTGGCATTTGAAAACGAAGCAGATGAGAATGGGGGCGAGGGTAAGATAGATCGGAATGTGGGTGGTTTTCCGGAGAATGACATCACCCCAATCAACACCAATAGAAAACAGGCAAGGAAGGGCGCAATTTAAAAACCACCAACTTTTTCTTCACTTTTTTACCAGAATTATTCATAATGAATAATACTGATAACGTTGGACTATCTACTTTTTATAGGTAATAGTTTCAAAAAAATGTTTCGATACAATCACAAGAACGACGTTTAAAAGTGCGTGCGCACTTATTCGCATCGGACGCATCGAATCGAAAGGCCCTTTTATCTTTCCATTGTTTTAAATGCAAATGCGCATAAAGTCCGTTCATTTTCTATATCAGAACTAAAATTTTTCTGAAACTGTACAACCCTAATTTGTAAGGGCCTGTACTTTTGACAATTTCATAGAAATTTAGCGGGAAAGCAAAAACATTGCATAACCCAAATCTTCTAGGGTTTATTTTTATTGTTAGAAGCAGTGTCACAGATAAACGTACCTATCGCATTGAAATCGCTTCTATCAACTCACATGTTAGTAAAATCCCTTGCAAAATTTCCTCACACCAACATAACATTCAAATTTTGAGGTTCTGTCACTTCAATAGAAAATGAATGGAGAGTACCTGAGGCCTTTTCGTGGATATATTTTTTGCACTTTACTCAAAACTGCACGCACAAAAATGCAATTTTGGGCAAATTCAGAGCAATTGCATCATTAAAATCGCTTCTACCAACTCACCTAATGGTAAAATTTCGTGCAAAATTTCCTCATATCAACCTAAAATTCAAATTTTGACGTTCTCTCACTTCAATAGAAGATGAATGGAGAGTACCTACTTATTCGGATCGAGTCGGATGTGTCGTCACATTTGAAAGATATGGAAAACAAAAATGAGATTCGGTCCGACCCGTCCGATGCGAATTAGTACGCGCGTACCTTAAACTAAATACATGAAAAATATTTCATTTCCTCCTTTTACATATCTTTGATCTTTTAACAACGTGAGTCAAATCAAATCAACACATATTATAACTACCTATTTGCAGGCGATGGTACTTACGATCAACGTCCATAGGCACCCCCGACGGTGACCCGTCATCACTATCGCTGCTATAAACGGTATCATTTTGATCATCTTTCTCGATCACAGTCTGGAAAGTGTGATCCCTGTCTTCGAATATTTGATCGTCGGCGTCATCAAGAGTGTTGATGTTCTGGGAGCACACTTGCTTAAAAAGTTCCTGTTGCTGGGCAAGGTCCCCATCCGTCAAGCTGAAGTTCATAGCGGTTCTATGGTCAATCGTTCTGAAATATCGAATCAAAAGGGTTTATAAATACCGTAATATGAACAAAATCTAAGATCAAGAAAGCCGGGTAAGGTAAGTTACATCACGTACATCTCATTAACAATATACAGGATGGTCGTTTTATCTTGAGACTGGCAAATATCCCGGAAAGCAAGCATTTTAGAAAAAAATGTTTTGTATAAAAGTTTTGTGACTTTGAGGGGGGAAATAGTAGACGGCATCATCGCCATTTTGATTCAAGGTCATTTTCGAGGTCAAATGAAGGGCAACTTCTTTTTTTATGGAAACCTATATTTTTTATTAGATTCTTATTCCCCGTAAATAAACAAACAACATTCATCTAAACTATTTTTGGATCCAATGGATAAGTTTCCATTAAAAAAAAATAAGTTGACCTCCACTTCATCTTGAAAATGACCTTGAATCTTTTATACAAAACATTTTTTTCTAAAATGCTTTCTTTCCGATTGCCAGTGTCAAGATGATAAAACGACCACCAGGTATAATTTATGCTATTTAGTTTATACAGGGTCCAACAGAAATATGGATATATTTTAACCCCGTATTTGTCATGTCGCCCAAAAATATGACGAAAATCCCTAAAAAAGTTTTTCCTAAAATTATTGTTAAAGAAGATAGGACTAGTCAAAGCGGTGGGGTCAGTGACTAACTACATTTGGTGCCCCGCAAGATCTAATTGGGGCCCGCAGGCGAATTTTTTTTAAAATTTCAAGGTCACACATTTTCTAAGCACTTCAGAATGTTAGTGTAAGCTGAAATAATGTGAAAAAAAATGTGAAAAACTCCTATAAAAAGATTTTTCATCAAATTCGCACTTATTACCAAAATATCTTTGAAGGATATAAATACCGCACGAACAAACACAAAAAAAGTTGTATTTTTACATACTTGGGTACAACCTATCTAACGTGACATTTTTAAAATTTCTAATTGCAGTTGGCGGTGCCCGGAGTGACTCATGTAGTCATGTCGAAACTTTTTTTCTGATTAGTATTAGTTTTCACTAATTTTTAAAAACAAAAGTTATTATTATTAAATTAATGGCTTTCTTAGTATTCCGGAACTGGTTTTTATTACTAAATTGGCTGAGTATTTAACTTGTTTTTAAAAGTAACAGGAGGGTGGTCCAAATGTATTAATACAGGGCTCTCACGGCCAAACGGTAAGATAAATCAGTAAAATCAAAAATCCAGGGTAAATTAGAATTAAATACCTTTATTTTGCCGCAATTTGGAACTCCCCATCTTATTGTATAATTTAGCAATAAATAATGAGTACATTTTTTTAAATGGCACCATGCATGTTTCTATTTTTTTTTGGATTCCCTTTGATGCTCTCTTTATTGGGGTGATTTTATTTTTTTGATAAATTGAGCAGTAAAGGTAGAAATTTTTGTTGATTGTTGATTTCGCGCGGTGATCCGGCAACAATGCGCTTCACCATTACTTCGATGGAACCACCCTCGTCTCACCGTATGTCTCCCACTCCCACTAGTTGTACTGTGTACACAATGAAGTATTTATTATTAGGCCCGGTCAGATTCTTCCAGAGGGCGTGTACACAGTATGTACAACTACCCTGTAGTGGGAGACATTCGGTGAGATGAGGGTGGTTTCATTGAAGCGCATTGTTGCCGGATCACCGCGCGAAATTTGAATCAACAAAAATTTCTACGTTCACTGCTCAATTTGTCAAAAAAATAAAATCACTACCATAAAGAGGGCATCAAAGGGAATCCAAAAAAAAATAGAAACATGCATGGTGCCATTTAAAAAAATGCATTCATTGTTTATTGCTAAATTACACAATAAGATGGAGAGTTCCAAACTGCGACAAAATAAAGATATTTAATTCTAGTTTACCCTGGATTTTTTATTTTACTCATTTATCTTACCGTTTCGCCGTGAGAGCCCTGTATTAATACATTTGGACCACCCTGTAGTTTGCAAAAACGAGGCGGAGCCGAGTTTTCGCAAATTCCAAGATTCTGTTAAAACGCACTTAACAACCGTGTATCGTAGATAATTTTTCGCACAATCGAATTTTACCATTAGGTAGTGACAAACTTGGACAAACTTTTTGAAGCCGACCCGACGAGAAATTTGAAGCAAAGTGGCAGTCGGCAATCACAGAAAACCTAAGCTTCATTGAATGAAAACGTTTTTGATACCTATTTGACATCTCACGCGCTATTTACGATTTTCATTTGTATTGTATTGTTTAACTTACCGCGCATGTATTGCGTTATGGTTCATAATGGAAACTAAACAGTTTTTGGTAAGGTCAACTTTCCGCTCATTATAGTAACTATGGTAAGTTAAAATACGGAAACGATTGTGTGAAAAAGTTTTTTCTGCACGTACTGTTAAATTTAGTTAGAAAAGCTACAAAGGTTGAATTATCAATGTTGCTAGTGTTTTTAAGTATAGCATTTAGAAACTTTTTTCTTTCAAATTGCCTTCAATTGGGTATGTACATGCATGTATTATGTATTATACGTCTTGTAGGTACTTCATCTAATCAAACCAATCGTTAATGTGACTCTCATGTTAATTATGTTCTTTGGAATCTTTGTCATGTTTTTGTGTGACGAATACGTGGTTAAAATATTTCTGTACGTTTCCGTTACATCCTGTTTGTATTAAAGACGGTACGTAAAGTTTCGACGTACGTGCCACTAAACTTCCACGACCCTGCTCTCGAGTCTTGGATCTTAAATTTTGTTGGTCAAGTGGTATTTGCAAAACTTACTGCAAAGTATCATCGCCATCGTTGAATGCGTCGTCATTGAATCCACTATATCCGTCTATGTTATTGGAGGTCAAATGCTGCATTTGATAAGAAGAATAAATCTAAATTTAAATCTGTTTTAAACAAGTTTTCCAAAAAAAAAGATGCATACCTGATCTTGAGGAAACGTCATGTCACCGTAATCGTCGTTTTCATCATTTGAAGAAGTCGGATATGCACCACCCTGAAAAACGTAGAAATTTCAATTTATCACCGACTTTTTGACGAACTCATCTCACCAGCAGTGAATCCTGAATATTATTGGTCTCTTTTAAAGTATTTTCTTTAAATTCGTCTAAAAGCTGTGCAACTTCTGGTAAATTATCAACTAGATATTTTCCAAGTGGAGTATTTGAACACAAATCAACAATCTTATTTGTAATGGTGATTAAATGGCCCATGTAACCCTGTCGAACCCCATTAGCTTCTTTCCTATCACCAAAACAAGAATTAATCCCAAAAGGGTTATCAAATTAACTTACTGTTGTTGATCGTTGTCTTTCCAGGAATTTAAAATTCGTTCTACTAAATTACAATTTACTAACAACTAAAAACACAATAATATGCATTCGTGAAATAATTAAGTCCAAGCTCACGTGTCTAGTTAAGGCATTAGAATTCTCATCGTTCTCATCGGAAGTGTGTGTTTTTAACGCGGACACAAGGCAATTTTCCACTTGAGTATGCAAGAAATTGTTCCAGGAATATTTGAAGAATAAATCTAAAAGCACAGGAAACATCTCCAGCCGAATAATTTCTTCCAGGACTTTCGCGTTGTTGCACGAAATGACGGCAGCTAAGAGTCTAGTGGTTTGAAGGCGAGTGTTGCCCAACGGCGGATCTAGTAAACCTATCGTCGTTTTTATTGACAACCTCTACAAAAAAAAAACAACAAATCAGAACTACACGTAATAGTGAATTTTGCAAAACTTACTTTGGGTGGATTCAGCAAAATTTCGTGAAAGTCTTTCAGACGATCCCGAATGGCGTCCGTTGTGGACTGAATTATTCTATCTTTATGCTCGATATCGACGGCCTCGTCGTTTATGTTGGAATTGTAGGATATTTGAGTGTTTAACTTAGGAATGCTGTAACAGCTTTCTGTTGAATTTGATATATTATATAAAAGGCATGAAATGGTTTTAAGACAGCTCATTCAAAATTTGAATATTTGGTGGAGATAATGGCACACATACATACAGGATACACATCAATAATATAGAATAATATAGAATATAGAACGTTTGCACTTCCTTTCAATGGAGTATTCAGCATTATTCTCCATTCACGACGTTTAAAAACGGCAGTAGGCTGTGTTGGGGTGACAGAATTCACTGGGTATAGTACTCATGACATTTGTCAAATTGTACGTCATGTTCTTTGTACTCAAAATTATTGTCCTTTGTTGCCAAATAGCAGAACATAAATGTCAACAAATTTCCACAAACGCCACAAACTAAACTATCAAGAACTAATAAGGATTCTGCTTTTACTGAAGAGATTTGAAGAGTCCGCTGTTTGTGTCAGATAACCTACAAGACTGTTTACAGAAAGCTGATTTTCACGGATTGAAATGGTTAAATATTAAATCTATACACTGATACAAGTGTAAAGTGAGCTGGAGTCGTTATTCCTGAATCTTCATGGATGAATTGCCTTTGACTTCAAATAAATATAAATTCCCATTCTAAGGTAGTGATTCTGTAACTTTTAACATCGGTGTTAGACATTGTTAAAATGTTAAATGACACAAAAAGCATTGTCTGTTTGTCATTTGGCATTACAACAGTGCTTAACATCGATATTAAAAGTTACAGAATCAAGAGGTAAGAAAGGTACCACTTCGTAGTGAAACAACATTTCAGATCGATGGAAGGAAATTGGAATCGTGCATCTTCCCTATCAAGGTTGAATAGTTCTCGAGTCATATAAGATTTAGATTTCTGCTCTGAATTGCTTCATAAGGTAATTTAATGCTAGATTCATTATTTCCCAAGTACCATTCATACTACTGTTGTATCTTGTTACCTAGAAAATAGTGCATCTCACATTAAGGGCGGATTGTATAAAAAATAATCGTGGGGATGCATTGATTTACCTTATGAAGCAATTCAAAGTTGAAATCTGATCGGTACGACTCATACTTTGACATGCTTAAAAAATATATTGTTGAGATTTTTGTGGTGAGTATGCACGTGATGTTGATTTGAAAGTAAAATTAATAAATGGTAGTGACTAGTGCATAAGTTTATTGGAAATTCTCCAACTAGTTTCGCCGATTAGGCATCATCAGGGAATAAATGATCTATAACAAACTATTAAGGCTTTTTCATAAAAATTGAAAATTGTATTGTTTTCATTAATCTTAATGTTTTAATTAAATATAACTGTGATATTATTTAATATTTAATCCACTTCAACTTATGGTTCGCTTAAACCAAAAAAGGCCAGTGCGATTAAGTAAGTTTTTCGATCAATTTTTATAAAAAATCTGAATAGCTTGTTACCGATCATTTATTCCCTGATTATGCCTACTAGTTGAAGAATTTCCAATAGACTTATGCACTAGTCACTACCGTTTATTAATTTTACTTACAAAAATTGGCAGCAGAGAAGCGGCTGGAACCTCCCCATTGCGTGGGTCTTTGATTTCCGTGTCTTGGATTTCAAAAAATTTAAAGTTGATATGCCTAAATGGCACTTCCCGTGGACCAATTGCTCCCAAAAGCCTTTCAGCTCTTCAACGGGTCATCTAATCTCCATGTACCAAATTTCAGTCAAATTGATCCAAAATTTCGATTTTTCTATCCAAAGGGTATTAAATGCGAACCATAGAGTATTAAGTCACATTTTTAATAATGTGCTTTAGAATAATTTTTAGACTCTAGTTTCGTCAAAATTTCTATCTAGCCATCAAATATAGTTGTGGGAAACCTGTTTACATTTGCTGATATGGTTGCTTTAGTGGCTAATAAAAATTCACAGGTTTTTAAAGATTGACAGGTTTTATCCACCGTTTTATTAAGAAAATGAAATTGTGACTTAAAACTGTATGGTTCTGTAGTGCAGAACTACATTCCAAATTTCACACTTCTAGCTCAAGCGGTTCCCGAGATTGGGGGGGGGGTACTTTACAAAGGCGAAAATTTTAAAAAAATTCAAGGTCACACATTTTCTAAGCACTTCAAAATATTGATGGAAGAATGAAAATTATGTGTAAAACGGTGTAAAACTTAATTCCCAATTTTTTATCAAAGTCGCATTTCTTACACAAAGTGAATCAAGCTTAGAAAAGGACACCCCTGGATAAAGATAATATTAGATAATAGATAATATTACCTCGTCAAAGTTTTGAGTCATAGCCATACGCCAGAAACAAAGACATCTATTTTTTAGGTGTTGTTCCGGTCTTGGAGGGGGGGTAGAGGGGGTAAAAAAAGTGTAGAACCGCCCTTGGTCCAGGGACCCAAAAGTGATTTTTAAAATCAGTCTGTATGTACGTACGTACGTTCGTAAACACGCTACAGCCCAAACTGCTGGTTGATTTGATTGAAATTTGGTATATAGGCATTTCATAATCCGACATAGTGCTGAAAAGCTTTTGGTGCAAATCGTGCAACTGGAAGTGCCAATTTGGCACATCAACTTTGAAATTTTCAATACAAACCCCTATTTTTTCACATGACCATCAGAGAGGTTTTGAAATTCTGCCTCGAAAGATGTATTCACTATTAGTGACTTCTTTGCAAAAAAAAATAATAAATATCAGGGATATTTAACGCACTTTAAAAAAAGCTGAACATTTTTTGGAGGCAATCGACCCACGGCTAGTGCCAAAAAAAGTTGTTGAAAAATTAATTTATTGTCACCATCATAAAAGGTCTTCAATTTCTAGTTTTAAATAAGACAAAATTCATTCGCATTTAATGCCCTTTGGGCAAGAAAAATCAAAGTTTTGTAATAACACTAAAAACACATTGTAACACAAACTACTGGATCGAATTGGCTGAAATTTGGTACACGGAGATTGGGTGACCAGTTGAAAGGCTGAATGGAAAAATGGAAATGGAAGCAATTGGTCCACGGGAAGTGACATAATCAACTTTAAAATTTTCAATACAAGGCCTAATTTTTATGTCACCATTAGAAAGATCATTAAATTCTGGTTCTAAAAATCTATTCACAGTTCCTACCATTTCGGCGATTGAAAATTTTCATTCTGACACAGAATGGCAGTAAATGTGGCAGGATAATAACCTTAAAAGTGTTCTCAAATGTGATAGGCGATGTCGCTATTTGTCAAAAAGTGCGAAATTAGTCAAAATGACGGGCGGTCTAAAAATTTTCGTATTGAATTGGCTGCTACCTACACAGAAGGAAATCATAAAGACCCACGAGATGGGCAGGTTCCAGCCGCTTCTCTGCTTAGCATTTTCTTTATTTTTATTATTATGTTATATTGGCTGGTATGAATAAAGTGTTACAAGATGCTCATACTTTCATTAATAAAGGATGCAAATACAAGTTTTTCTTGCGTAAGACAAGGATAGAACTATGAGCAAATGCTCGGTTACAGTTTATTCATACCAGCCATTTTATTGTTGTCTTAATGGCTGGTATGAATAAAGTGCTACAAGATGCTCATACTCCCATTAGCAAGGAATGCAAATATACATTTTTCGTTCACAAGAAAAGGATAGAACTATAAGAAAAGCTTTGCTACCGTTTATTCATACCGGCCATTATGATGCCATTGAAAACTTTCCAATATAATTGGCGGTATGAATAAACGGTAATAGAGCTTTTGCTTGTAGTTCTATCCTTCTCTCGTGCACGAAAAACTCATATTTGCATCCTTTATTAATGGAAGTATGAGCATGTTGTAACACTATGCATATCAGTCAATGGCCGGAATGAATAGACGGTAACAAAGCTTTTGCTTATAGTTCTATCCTTCTCTCGTGCACGAAAAACTTATATTTGCATCCTTTGTTAAAGGGAGTATGAGCATCTTGTAACGCTTTATTCATACCAGCCAATACCACATCAGAACAGCGAATTTAGGTAAATTTTACCCAAAGTATCACCAGAACGTCGCTCCAATCGTTAGAATAAGTTTGCAAATGTTACTAGCGCTGAATAGTGTATACTATCGGGTGTCCAAAAAAAAAAACCGGACAAAATATTTTTGGGAATAAGTCTGCCATTTCTTAACCGATTTGGATGAACGTGGTCTTAAATTAAAGCCAAATAATCAGGCTTTCAACTGTATGAGAAACTACGGCAAATCGAATCGGTATGACACTCGAATAGCCTTGAAGACCTTTCTTTCTTGTTCAAAAATCCTTTTTCAGAAGTCGATTTGGCTTAAGCATTAATCTTCTGTAATTTTTTAAAAAAATGTGTTTTTGACTATTTTCACGCATTAATGTCCATGACCAAAGAACAGTAATGCATATAGATCTTAATTTTCAGTTACAAATGAACGAATATGGTGAAAACAGTGGCGCGGATGCCAGTGGGGGCAACTGAACAGTTATCATTGAAAATTAAGCCCTATGTGCATCAATGTTACTTTAGTTATGGTTATGAAAGCATGAAAATTACCAAAAAATTTTTTTTACAAAAATCACAGAAAATTAATGCTTACGCCAAATGCACTTCTGAAAAAAGATTTTTGAAGAAAAAAGAAAGATCTTCAAGGCTATTTGGGTCTCATAAACATTGTTGTTGCCCGACCAATTCCCACGCACTTAAAATAAGCCTTAAAGACAAGTATCAATAAGGCTACTACAGCAGCGCCATCTGTCGACGTTTCTTGCAAAGTTCGAAAGCCTGATTCTTTAGCTTTAAATTAAGACCAAGTCTATCCAAATCGGTTAAGAAATGGCCGACTTATTTCAAAGACTATTTTGTCCGTTTTTTTGGGACACCCGATAGTTGCTACGGTTGCTACGATATTAAACTTTTCAATATTGGAAACTTCCCAATTATATCCAAAGCACTGTTTAGGAGTGTCATGACTTAAGCTTTAAATGCAGCATAATGTGAGAAGAGATTGTCAAGCTGAACATTTTTTTTACGTTCATAGTCTCTCTATTAATTTTGGAGCGCAGTGTATTTCCGCAATACAGAAATAATACATAAAAATGTGTAAATACCTGAATTGATTAACATCTAAAAGGGCTAGAAGTACTTGAATGCCGCCAACAATGGCACTTTCGTATTTTTCTCCTTCAAATATGTTATCTAGCAATAATGATACTGTCTCAGGTCTACAAATCGTCAAGAGTTAAAATTATTAAAGCCATAGGGAAACGGCTTTCTTACGATTCTAAAGTATTAAGTAGCGGGTCAGGATCCACTCTCTCGGTAGAATTTTTCTGGGCATCTCGTGCTACCCTAATAAAATCACACAGTAATTGAGCAACATTATAGTGCCTTTCTTTATCGATTTTCGGGTTCAAAAGTCCAACCAAAGACTGCATGATTCTTTGACTGTCCAACCACTGAAATAATAATAAAAAAAAGATCATACAAGGGGATGATGGTAAAAGTACTTACGTTGAGAATATTCTGTCTCGTTTCCACACTTTCAACCTGCGTCATAAGTTTGAGCATGAGATCCATAATAGCGGAGGTGCCTAAATGTTTGAGCAGTAATGATATAAATGTGTCCTTAGCTTTTAAAAAATCTAGAACCTGTAAGCAAGTGAACTGATAGGACAACCAGTTCTGGTGGGCGGATGCAGGAGATCACCAATGGAGCGGGCACGGAACAGGAAGGGGACGGAGAGAGGGGAAATTATATGTTATATACCGTACGCTAAAGAACTACAATTAACATTTTTACAAATGCAGGCACACCCCACACCACCTTTCACATTATTTAGTAAACGGAATTTTAGTAAAACAGGCGTCAAAAATCAGGTAATCAGATTTGAGAATAATCGGGATGTTGGCTTTCAAATGGACACAAATCGACACCGCAAATTTGTGTTTTATCATCGTGATTATGTATCGTAAAGTAACGAGAGAAAATTTGTTTGACAATGAAAATTATTATTATTATTACTACTGAACCGAAAATGTACTATCGGGGGCAAAAACAAAGGGAGATCAAAGTTTCTGTCACTTCAAAAAAGGCAATACAGGTGTCCGGGAATAACGTCGCCATATTTTGGGAGGTGATTCCAGAGCTAAAAATATGAAGAAAAGTTCATATGAGCAGATGTCCTCCTGGGGCGCTACAAGGCTTAGAAGGTGTCTCTTAAAAACAGGTAATTATTAATTATTTTTGAAACGGTTGGAGCTAGAATGACGAAATTTGGGTTCTGAGGTAACTTTGGGGTGACAAATTATCTGGTGGGAACAAGACAGGTGATTGACAACCATAGGCGTGCGAAACAGGGGGGCTTAGGGAAAAAATTCCCACAACTTTTTTTCTCTAGCTTTCTTGAATTTTTGACTTCAGATAACAATTTATTCTCCAAACGATTCTACGTAAAAAAGGTACTCTTGATACTAAGTCATAGGATCAACCGTTTTCAAGAAAAACGCGATTAAAGCATGTCATGCCTATATGCCCAAATTTATAAATGCAAAAAACAAGTTGGCTTGCTTCACAAATGTCGTTAGTTTGTCACTAATGACTACAACTTGTTATTCTAGCTCCAACCGTTTCAAAAATAATTATTAAATACCTGTTTTTGACAGACACCTACCTAAAGTCTGTAGCGCCCCCTGGAGGCACTTTCGGACATTTGTTCATATGAACTTTTTTTCCTATTTTTAGGTGTAGAATCAGCCCCCAAAATATGGCGACGTTATTCCCGGACAGCCCTGTATAGTCCAAACTTTGTTGTCATTATGTTTGAAGTTTTATGTATTGAAATACAAAATTGCATTTAAAAGCATAGGAAATAATCTTGTTTTGTATTGAAATATCTTCAAAATAATGTCAATTTTGAATCGTCCTTCCGAGAAAAATTTGAAACTGACGTCAAAAGTGACAGTATTTCAATACAAATTTTAAAAAATAGTAAGCTGACCAATCATGAGAGCCCACTTGCATTAATTTGTATCGAAAAACATTCATAGAATCGAGAAAAAACGCCTTAGGTAAATTTTCGCGATTTTATAGTTTGAACCACAAATACTTAGCTCTGATTGGTATTTTCATCCATTATCGAGACTGTTGCCTAACGACAGCGTCATAATCCTGCCTGTCTCAAACCTACAAACGGAGGAAGGTTTGAAAATGACAGTAGTTTCACTATTTTATCAAACAACTTTCTAGGAAATGTGGTAAATGAACCAATAGCAGCTAAGCATTTGTGGTTTGAACCACAAAATCGCGAAAATTTACCTATTGTCAAATCGTTCGTGACAGACTACCTATCCCAATTCCCAAGTCAAAATTTGAAAGTAAGGTTAATTTTACCTAAAGGCCCGTTCACAGATTATGTCAATGAAATGACAGGTGATGGCTCGTTTTTTTTGCCCGCGATAGTACATACACTGGAAACCAGATCTAAAAAAACCTTTCAAACGTGACAAACCAAAATACTAATTTTTAGCTGTGTAACACAGACCTTTAGCCGATCTAGTCTAAACGTCTGTCAACACAGCACTACACAGTTGACGCTTGCGAGGACTAAAGTAAATCTGGCTTCTACTATAGTTTCAGTAATGTCATCACCAATCGGAAATAACCGAGTCACAACACACTATTTGAGCGAAATCTATTCATTAATATGTTTTAGGTTTACTGTATGTATCTTATTGTGACGTAAGTCGTCTCAGAATTGCTAGTGTCGGTAAATTGTCGACCTAAATCCTTTTGGGACTCGATCTCGTGAATAATGTACAAGTTTACAGCCTTGTTAGTTACATAAATAACTAATTTTCATGCTACCACTTTATATCTCAAAATGGAAATGGAATAGTTATGTATTTGTATTTGTATATGTATTTGTAAGAAAATGTTTGCAGACCGCAACCAGAATTCGCCGCCCGAGCGAGCGACACAATATTTTTTGTACGAACTAATGTAGGTTGTTCCATTTAATACGAAACACCACGAATAACCCCTGAAATGATGATTTGTGGGAATAACGCTGAAAGGTTATTTGGAGAGGGACACTTGTCGAAATTTTGCAACGCACCCCCCAACCCCCACTTCAAAATTTCAAATGGCAACCCCCCACTTGTGGCATCATTTGAAAGCTAATTTCGTTGCGTATTCAATTTCGGAACAAAATTATATTCGTTCACTCCCAGTGCCCTCTATGGTCGAATTTGAAAATTCCATTATGACCCTTTGTGGCACATCATTTGAAAGCTAATTTCGTTGCGAATTCAATTTCGGAAAAATAGTTATTTGTTTAACAAGGCAAAAAAATTGCAGATTTACTGCCGCGGCTGAAGTTTCATAACAGAGGCGATAGCCGAGGCTAGGAATCCAGCCAAGGCAGTAAATATGTTTTTTTTTGCCGTATTGAACACAGTGTTTTCGCCGATTGTCATTAAAAAAGTGCATTGTTAAAGTCTATTTTACTGCCTAGGCAGTAAAAATGCACTTTTAATGACTACCGGCGAAAATAGTTATTTGTTTAACAGGGCAAAAGAATTGCAGATTGACTGCCGTGGCTGAAGTTTCATAGCCGAGGCGATAGCCGATGCTAGAAATCCCTCCAATGCAGTAAATCTGTTTTTGTGCCGTGTTGAACACATAATTCTTTCGCCGATTTTCATTTAAAACGTGCATTTTTACTGCCTAGGCAGTAAGTCATATTTTACTGCCGCAAAAGAGGCAGTAAAAATGCACTTTTAATGACTACCGGCAAAAAAATTATATTCGTCCTCTATGGTCGAATTTGAAAATTCCATTAGGGCCCTTTGTGAAACATCATTTGAAAGATTATAAAATTCTCTCCAGACTGATGCAAACAATTTGTAAATCCATTCACTCCTTCAAAAGTTACAGCATAAAGTAGAAAGATTTCTAGGTCCATAGAGACGAGCCAGTGTAACTTTTGAAAGAGTCGATGGATTTAAAAAAATTTTGCGTCAGTTTACAGAGAATTTTATATGCTTTTAAATGAAGTATCACAAAGGGCTCTAATATAGTTTTCAAATTCGTCCATAGAGGGCAGAGGGGGTGAACGAATATCGGATTAAGTGTCCCCTTTCAAATAAGAATCGACCTGTTTCAGCGTCCTTCTTTTAAATTACCGTTCCAGAAGTTATTCACGGTGTTACGTTTTAAATGAAACAGCCTGTATAACAATTTGCCATTATTCCATAAATCAATAACTAACTTTTAGCGTTCCAACCAGAAATTATTCGCAATTTTAGATTATGGCTCGATTTTCGCAAATGACAGTCCTTTAACAGTTAACATATTATTGTTTGTTGCAAGTGTGAGCTGGGGAGGGGCAGGGGAGACGTTTTTCATATAAAATCAATGGGAATTCGTGGGATTTTCCAGTTTTCTTTTTGGCTTTTCGAGTTTATAGCCGACCAGGGGCCCAATTCTCGAATCGTTCGAACCTGTTTCGTATGCGATATTGTTAGGCAGCCGCCAATCAGATTGCTGGTACAGCCGAAGTAATTGAAAATGAACAGGGGCTGAGCCTAGATCCCTGCACGGTAACATTCATTTCAATTCAGGTAGAAAACTTCACTCAAACCGCTGCCGCACACTTGGCCGTAAAGAAATCCGGTATCTTAGATGTTACCGTGCTGGGATCGAACCTCAGCCCCTGTTCATTTTCAATTACTTCGGCTGTACCTTAGTGATTCCGCATACGAAACAGTTCGTACGATTCGAGAATTCGACCCCTGACTCGTGGCTTGCAAATGTTTATTATGTCTGTCATCCAATGACGTCTCCATTTTTTGATCAGATCAAAAAATTGATATATTTTTAACTTTCAGTACTATTGGGTCTTTATAAACGTTTCCCACATGCCGATTGACTTTAGCGGTCCATTTTGACATTTAACGATTACCTACAGCGGCATCTTACTATGATGTTATAAATATCTGAAATGCTGTGGTCACTGATAATTTACGCGGCCTAGGGCCGGCTGCTCAGTAATGGATTAACCTAAACGGTTTGGTTGCTAGGTAACAGAGTAACACTTAACTCTGCTTTTAAGGACCCTTTTTTGTACCGACGTTACTTATCGAGTGGAAAGAACTGTCACTTAACTTTAAAAAGAACCGGTGCAAATGGGGGGGTGGGATTTGATTGAGTAAAGACATGGTTATGCACTCCGCATATTTTGGTAGTCGCCGTATACGCCAATATGACGTCACACTGTGCAAAATTACATGGGGCGACATGATAATTTTATGACGTCAGCAGCCTTACATGTTTTTGCACAGGGTTGATTCTGGGAATGCCTAACCATGTCTATACTGGACCAAGGGGGTAGGACTGCCTTAAAAATTAAGAATGACATTTTTCGGTTAGGACAAACGTCATTCTTATCATTTTAATAGACTCCGCAAGTGTGACGTCACTCAGACATTTCCGCACGTCGCTCGGGCGCATCCGTAACTGTTTTAATTATTTAACACAGAATTAAAACAGGGACTACTTTCTTTGAGATTAGTTGCGACAATTTGACATTTTTTGTAATGTCATCCCAAGTGTCACCGATCATACTTGTGCATTTGGAACACCCGAGATTAGCCGATTCCATCCGACCTCAAATTGACGTCACGACTTGCGGAGTCTATTGGGGCTTAAAATAAAGCACCGTCGGTGCAAACGAGATTAGCCGATTCCATCCGACCTCAAATTGACGTCACGACTTGCGGAGTCTATTGGGGCTTAAAATAAAGCACCGTCGGTGCAAACGGGCGTAAACCAGATTTAAACATAACCTTGGACTGAATAACCGGCCCCGAGGGGTTGACCACCTGGAAATTGTGGTGTACATGCTTGAGAAATAGTGGAAATTATTTGGAAATTATGGAAATTGTTTGAAAATTGTTGAAATTATGTGGAAATTGTGAAAATTATTTGGAAATTGTTGAAATTATTCGGAAATTGTAGAAATTATTTATTATTTAACAAGCCAAAAATTATTTTCGGAAGGCCGTAATATTTGCCAAAACGAGCGATAGCGAGGGAAATTGGAGAAATCTCAGGAAATCTTGGGGAAATCTGAGGAAATCTGGGGAAATCTGAGGAAATCTCGGAAAATATAAGATAATCTCGGAGAAATCATGGGAAATCTTGCCTTGGGAAATCTTGCGAACAAAAATTCCGGGAAATCAGAGGAGAAATCTTGGGGAGATCCTCGGAAATTTGGGGAAATCTTGGGGGAATCTTGGGAAATCTGAGGAAATCTAATGTACAAAATTTTCCCCTGCGACTCACCCCTTGTGGAAATTATTTGCAAATTGTGGAAATTTTTGGAAATTGTGGAGATTGGTGTACAGATGTTTCGTGGGTGGTCAACCCCTCGACCGGCCCCTAGTTTATACCGCAATAACTCTTTCAATTATCAAGATAAAAATCTGAACAAATTCACAGTGAACATGCTCACTGAACGTCATTTTTTTGACATTCATTATAACTTTTTATCACTTCCGGTTACGCCGGAAATTGCTTTAATTTAGAATTTTTAAAAAGGACACCAGGTATATTTTTATATTTTTGGAATCTAGGGGTCATCCTGAGTATTGTAGTGTCATTTTCGTAAGTTTTTTCTTGTTTTTGGCGAAATTTTGTTGTGGATCTAGAGAGCTGCCATACACTTTTTTTGTCTTTTATGAACGCCAATATTCTCATGCTGTAGAATACAAAGACAGAAGTCTGCCGCAAATCTTACGGGATAGGGGCTAGTGGCAGCCATTTTATTTCTCAAAAATTGGCAACTCGGATACCGTAAAAGATACGAAATTTTATTAAATTAGAAAAAAGTTATATCTGCTTGGTTCCTGCAAGATACTGAAGAAACTGAAAAATGTCATATTTTAATCTACAAGTCTTACAAAAGTTTTAGTCGCCTCATTTTATTCTTCGTGCAAGGTAATGCAATTGAAGCAAATTTCATAATGACCTGCTGATTAGTAACCAAGTTATAATACATTGTCAATTTTCAGTCTTTTCAATAACCAATCTAGATATCTTAGATTTCTTTTCAGATTCCTAATCTACACTGGAAAATTCAACTTTTTTTAAATTTAATAAAAATTTTTTGCCCACAAAAAATGAGTAGGTACCACTGCCCTCTAGATCCACAACCAAGTTTCCCAAAACATAGAAAAAGACTTTATAAAATGACACTACAATTCTCAGAATGACTCCTAGATTCCGGAAAGTTCTAATGTATGTCAAAAGATGACGTTTGGTGGATATCATCACTGTGATTTTTCTCAGATTTCTATCAAAATAATTAAAAAAGTTATTGGAGCGTAATTCCTGATGTTAAATTTTGTTGGCTAGATAGTATAAATTTTCTATTTTGTGGGCAAAACAATTTTTTCGATATTTTTAATAACCATTAATATCAAGATACTGTACAAATTTTTGGTTATTGGCCAAGAATGCACAGACTTTCTGATTATTTGACACCTCTTTTAACTACGGATCAAATCAATCAACTTGATATGATTGTGTTTGTTGGTTCTACGCATTCCTCATTTCCCAAAATAATTGTGGTAAAAATCTACATCAGCACACCCACACAAAGTATCAAAGGCGGTCATGCTTGAACAACTGTCACTGGTTAGTGTCATGTCATGAAACTGAAACTGTCATTAACCACAGCCGACTTTGAGAAACTCACTTTCCATGCAGTCTCCTTTACCTGCTCAGTCTTTTTTGCAATAAGTGCACCCATAATTTTACTAAAGTAGGAAGCCAACAGTGGATTTAACGGAGGTTCACTTTCCAAAAAGTTATAAAGCTTATCGAGTAGATTCGAATCACCAGCTAGTCTCTCGTATATTGCAGGAACATCGGATGTAAGTAATTCGCATGCTACGTTTGGATATTTAAATCTAATTCTTTCATCCATATCTAAAGAAGGCTCCTTGGTTATCAAAGTTACGAGTTCTTCTAACATTTCCGGCTTTAATAGACTGAAATATATGAAATAAACACTAAGATCATAGAGTGAGTACTTACAAATCGATTAGAGCCTTGCTTTGAATTTTACACTGATTGATGATATCTTCTGCGTCCATAACTTCTTGAAGGGTGACATCCTAAATTTTTGAGGTTAATTAGTAACGAATGGCATAAAATTAATAATTACCTCCTTGCCGAGTAAACCGTCAATTTCTGACGATGTGTTGTTATTATACTTCCAAAACATTGTAATTTCTGAAAGAAAACTATAAACTGAATGAACCTGTGGAAACATGCCAGAAATGACAAATAATGACACAATAACGCAAAATGCATGCAAAAGGGAAATTGCTCTCCCTTCATAATACTTTCCAGTTAATATAAAATAAACTCTTTGTACCTTTTTAAAAAATCTTTAAAAGAGACGTTGGGTTAGGTTCATCTGGGATGACCTTTGTTATCAAATTTTCGTAGAAATTCACGATTTACACAGTTACAGTTACTAATAATAAACAGCATATCACAATTTTCATACTAATTAAGTAAAGGAAGTTTTGGTAATACGCAATTAACGCGAACTTTGTTGAATACTTTCATACAATGACAAAAATGACCACCATCAGGTCCCAGAATGCACTTGTTGAATCTGGGAAAAATGACAGTCGCGCGCCAAATTTGAATCGACGATATTGATGTTGGCAGGAAACACCAAAAATAACGTTGCCCACATCCAAAAACTTGAACCGAATGCCAATAGTCCAGGCAGTGAATGCCCAAAATGGGGTTGTAGAGAACATGGAAGGGGGGAGAATTTTTCTCTTCGGGAATGTGTTGGGGGTAGTTAGGAGGTAAACATACTAAAAGTCCCCGCCCCTAACCCGTCCGCTTCAGGGGGGAGGGGGGTGGAAAGGTACCTTTTTTTGTTTTTTCGCTTATAACTCGAAAATGGTGAGTCGTAGCGAAAAAATCCTTGTATGAAAATAAAAGCCTATAAAATTTTCTACACTTCTGCTATTATACATTATTAAGGGAAAATGCACAGGTTTCGAGATATCCGGTCTCAAAAGACGGCAATTGTCAAAACAAACTTTTGCTTCTAAATCCTGTCTTTGGTTTTGCAGAAAAGTCGTCAGGAAGAAAGTTTTAGAGCGTTCAATTTCCTTCAAGAATATATATGTTCCTTTTTCACTGCTCTCCACTGGCATGTTCTAAACGGTAAGAGGTTCGAAGTCGGTTAAATTACAGAAATATTGCACTGTTTAAAATTCACTTGGAGCTTTTATATTACTGACAGATTTTGACAGATCGTCAAAATTTGAAAATTATATGAGTACCTATATTTTGTAAAATGAGCCTAATTAAGTTTATGAAAAAAATTTCAAGATATAGTACACCAACTTCAGATTACTTCTGAACCCTTCCAGCTAGGAAATCAATTCAAACGCCATTATGTACAACACCGCCAATAAGGGTTTTCAGCATAAAAGGATGGAAGATGTGCCATGTCAGACCCCCTATGCGCCGCCATAAACAGTATACCATCTGCGCATAGTGCGCTGCCGCTTGATTGGCTTGACGTCACAATTAGAAAAGGACCCTCTTATACTAAAAACCCTTATTCTACAACCAAAAAATACTTTCAATTATACAGGATGTCCCAAAACACTTGCAACGCATGGCAACTTGATTTTTAAAATGGAACACCACCATTTCGATGCCATATTCTGGATCACCTATAACATAGCTTTACATCGACATAAGACATTCGATGTTTTAAGGCTCTGTTCTAAAGTAATTAATTCTTTTTAAAAAATTTCGATCATTGCGGATGCTTCTTAAATATCTAGAGAGCTGAGATTCGGTACGAATATGAAGGAAGGTCTATTCTATCTATCTAACATGATAAGTATCATTATCACTATACAGGGTGTTAAAAATTCTGTGTCAAGTTTGGAAAATTTCAAATATGCAAAACTCCATTTTTTCAAATGGCACCCCCCTGTTATTATTGTGCCATAGGGTTCGGCTGTTGAATTACTTTATTTTTTATTAATAAGTATGTTCTATACCTAAAGTCAAAATACTTCAAGAGATATTCTTTTTCTTATTTATTTTATTGAAGATTATTACGATCTCAATTAAAGAATGCCATGGACTGTATGACAGTTATACGATTAACATTGTTTATTTACATGGTTATACCAGACAGTTTGTCACATTTATTGACATAAACAATGAATCTTCAATAAAATAAGTAAGACAAAGAATAATTAATATATCTTTTGAAGTATTGACTTTAGGTATAGGACATATACTTAATAAAAAATAAAGTAATTCAACAGCCGAACCCCATGGCACAATAATAACAGGGGGTGCCATTTGAAAAATTGGAGTTTTGCATATTTGAAATTTTCCAAACTTGACACAGAATTTTTAACACCCTGTATAGTGATAATGATACTTATCATGTTAGATAGATAAAATAGACCTTCCTTTGAATTGATTTCCTAGCTGGAATGGTTCAGAAGTTATGGACCGCCGTCGCCTTCTTGACTCAGCCTACTGTATTATCGTTTAAAATTTAATTGTTTTTGACGTCATAAGAGATGAAAAAGTTGAAATTTTCTTCATAAGCTTAGGCTCATTTTACAACATACTCATATCAATTTTCATGCCAGTGTGAGCAGTGAAAAAGGAACCATCCTGTATATATATGTATATATATATTTTTGAAGGAAATTGAACGCTCTAAAACTTTCTTCCTGACGACTTTTCTGCAAAATCAAAGACTGAGAAATTAGAAGCAAAAGTTTGTTTTGACAATTGCCGTCTTTTGAGACCGGATATCTCGAAACCGGTGCATTTTTCCTTAATAATGTATAATAGCAGAGTTGTAGAAAATTTTATAGGCTTTCATTTTCATACAAGGATTTTTCCGCTATGACGCACCATTTTCGAGTTATAAGCGAAAAACCAAAAAAAAGGACCTTTCCACCCCCCTCCCCCCCTGAAGCGGACGGGGTAGGGGCGGGGACTTTTAGTATGTTTACCTCCTAAGTACCCCCAACACATTCCCGAAGGGAAAAATTCTCCCCCCTTCCATGCTCTTACAACCTCTTCATTGCCTGGACTACAAAAACAGGATATTAATACACAATCGAATAGAACAAGAATTTAATAATAAAATAACACGCACATTATGCTACAATATTTACATTTTAAACTGATCTTGATTTGTATAACGCAAAGTGAACTAGCGATATAACAAGCAATTTAGAATAATTTGTTGCCTTTGCCTAATTGTACATTTCCAATTTTATTGCTGCCTGTAATATATTGTGGCCCCCGATAGTAACGTACAAGAAGACTTGAGCCCCTTTTCAGCTGGTTAAGACTAGATAAGTCAGTCCAACAGTCAATCCAGGAATTGTAGTGCTGCATGTAAGGTGGAGAACCAGCGACTAATCCTGAATTCGATACAGCCATACAGTTGGAGACAACTTGAAACGGGTACATAATCGATGAGGACAGCATCTGTGAAATGTGATTCTTGAAGATTAAATACTGAATTTTGTATTTAATAATACAGCTTAAATTCTTCAACTTACACAAATAGCTGCTGAGGTGTAATTCTGAAGCTCCTTCTCTTCTATTAGATATTTGTTAATGGCGTAAGTTAGACCGCTGGCTAATAATACTGACAAGATATCCCCAATCAGTCTTGGAATTAATCCGGCAAAAAAGCCCAAAACTCCGTTTTGTCTGTAGATTTCCCCAATTGAGCCAAAAATTCCTACATATTTAGTCTCTTTACCAACAAATTGACTCATTATTCTGATGGTGATTACATGAAAGGGTTGGCTTATCACAATAGCTGTGGTGTGAGTGATAATGTCCCCTTTAAGACATTTAAGGAATTTTTGCTTCCTATAATTGGGCAAAATTAACAATGATTTAATTTTCAACCATTTTACCTATTCTCCTCAACATCTGTTTCCTCTTCCTCATCATCTTTGTTCAAGTCAAGATAATCGATCATTTTTTGTGTAGCAACAACGCTGATCAAATTCCCACAGACCTTAGGTCCAAGACCTCGGTAGCAGCCGGCAAGACCATCAACAGATTTAATATGATTTACTGAAGAAAAAGGTTGAAAAACGAGAAACAAAAGTGACAGTCATTTTACCGAATTGGAAAATATTGGGAAGTTTAAGTGCCGGTTTTCCTAAAAGTGTCTTCGATGGGCGAGGTGGAATGGGCTCATATCCAATCTGAAAAAGAGTGTGAGGTAGATTTAATAAAAAATAATTCTACTTAACCTGTATTAGGACTTTGGCATATTCGAATGGATGTGACAGGGTATTTAGAAATATCCGAAGTCCATAACCTGACCATTTGTTCTCATGGTCCTTTGCGACTTTCATAATGTATTCGAGAGTGTCTTTTGCTGTATTTATCAATTTGGGGCTTAAATATTAAATTATTTTCTTTTTTGGAAGCACGACTGCCAAACTGTCAAACTACTCCACCTGTCAAACTGCCAACTTGATTTGATGATTGTTGTTTGTTGTTTATGTTTTGTTGGTGGCGATACGGTTGGCGATTTTTCGGGTGGTTTATTGGATTTGCAGAAAGAAACAGCTTTTTTGCCTGAAACATACGTAAGTAATGGATTTTCCTTGTACAAAATAACGATATCAATACTATGAAACAGTTCAAACAGATAGATAGATGGAGATAAGATTCTGATGTGGTAGTACAGAGATAACAAATGTACCTACATGAGCAAATCAATTTAAAAGCCAAAAAAGGATCTGGAATCCTCAATATTTACTTTTATCAGAAAGTAGGTACTATTTCAAAATTTATTAAACCGGGGTAAGGAACAGTAACCAACTAGTAATTAGACAACCAACAAAACACGAGACCCAGTCAGTTCTGTAGGTACACCTTGAGCAATAAGTAATGTCAATATCACACCGTGGTGAGTCTAACTTTAATATAGGTAGTTCAATTGTGGTTCAATTTGTGGCCAAATTTCAGTATATTCTATAATTCATAGCCAACTTGAGGAACTGGAATTTAGAGAAACGTGAATAAAATCGATATTATATGCCTCTATAGCCTCTAGCATTGTAATTACCTATACAGGGTGATTCAGGTATGCAGTCATTAATTTTCAGGGGTGATTCTACATCGAAAAATATGAAGAAAAGTTCTTATAAACATATGTCCGGAAATCGCTCCTAAGGGGGGCTACGGTCCTCGGAAGGGGGCACCCAAACTTCGGTTATTATTGAATAACTCAGGAACCGTTTAGGTTAAAGCGATCAGTTTTTGCACACTGTCTGATATCGATAAGCTCCATCAGATTATGTTATCAGCAAAAAGCGAATTTTACCAGGGGCGTTCGGAACAGGGGGGCCTGTGGATTTTTTCACCCAATTTTTTTGATGAGCCATTTTTTGACATTTCCTCACCGGCATATGGTTGTCTAACTAAAACTACATAAAAAAGCTCCTCTTATTGTTACTCCATAGGACTAACCGTTTTCGAGAAAAGTCGAATCAAAAATTTATCTGTATAGACTAGGCTGATCAAGATAAGGGACAATTTATTTTTTAACCTCCCCACAACCAATATAAAAATGGGAGGTTACTGCAATCAGTCCAAAATTCGAAATTGAGATAACACCAGATCTTTACGTTTCAAGGTCTCAAGATCACGAAAAAGTGGTTTTTAAAAAATGTCTGTGTGTATGTACGTATGTACGTACGTATGTGAGCAAGATTTCTCGAAAACTGTCGAACGGATTTGAATGAAATTTGGAATATGGGTTAGTGTTGGCCCTCTGGTGAGCCCAGTTAATTTTCTTGAAGATCCGCAAACGCCATGTGCCTTTTTGGCACTCCAACTATGAAATTTGACTTATGAACACCAATTATTCTTATCAGCACATGAAAGGTCTTCAAATTCTGTATCTAGAAATGTATTCATACTTAGCGCCTTTTTGGCACAAAATCAAAAAAATCGAAATTTCAAAGAAACATTAAATAACACGCTACAGTCCAAATTACTAGATCGATCTGGCGATCTGGTAGGTAGAGGTACCATTACCAGCCGAAGAGCTGATCTAATTTTGGCGGCAATCGGCGAACGACAAGTGCCATTTTGGCATGTCAACTTTGAAACTTGAATAATGAACTCCCATTTTCTCTATCAGCACATGAAAAGTCTTCAAATTTTGTTTTCAAAATTGTATTCAAGTTTAGTGCCCTTTTGGCAAAAGATCGTCAAATTTAGAAAAATCTTAGAAAACACTATAGGTTTGGTGGAGTGTGGAGTTAAACTTAGATATAGCAAATAGTAACATTTACTTGATATTGGTGATAGGATTTTATCATTCACCAAGTGGGGAGGTTCCAGCCGCTTCCGTAGCTGCCCATTTTATTAAATTACAAAACTGAACGGATTCTAAAAATTAGTTACTAAAGTAATCTGGTGATGCTTAATAATGTCAGATAGTATGCAAAAACTTAATGAGTGACTAAATAAAAATCGAATTTTCGACGCCCCCTTCAGGGCGCCGTAGCACCCTTAGGAGCGATTTTCGGACACTTGTTTATAGGAACTTTTCGTCATATTTTTCGACGTAGAATCACCCCTGAGAATTAATGACTGCATACCAGAATCACCCTGTATATGTTTTGTCATCTAGAAAGGGTATGAATTTTGAGCCCCATGCTTGCCGATATGGTCCATATTGCGTTTTGCAATGTTAAAATCTAATTTAGCTCGAAAAGACAACTTTAGCTATGATCTCGGCTATGATAAAGCATTAACAAAAAGTTCATGTGTAGTTGACTTTCCAAGCAAAACTTGCGGTACGTAGGTAACTTATTTAAATGCAAAGGTATTTATTTTTCATGCAAAACCAAAAATTTAGTTCCATCTGTCATTATCAGAATAAAAATTAGTTTTGAAAACCTCTGAAAATCCGGTGTATTTACACTTTTTCTAAAAATCGAACAATTTATTGAATCAAACATTTTTGAAAATGTTTGTTATTTAGTAGACATGCGCTTTTTAGAGGAGCCCTGGGCTAATCAGAATTGTCACTTTAACTTATGGTCTGTCCGGGATCCACATGACCTGGATTCACCCTATTTCCATGGCGAATCATTGTTGTCAACAATGAATCGCCATGGAAATCGGGTGAATCTTGGTCGTGTGGATCCCGGACAGAGTATAGAACGACATGAAATCACAGCCAACTTCCAAATTGACTTTTACATACATGAAAATTTGCTCGGACAGGTCGATTTTTATTTCGAGGGGGATACTTAAATCCGTGCCTGGTGACATTTCACAACATACCCCCTAACCCCCAGCAACCCCAACTTTGAAATCCCAAATGGCAAGCCCCTAGTTGTGATACATCATTTGAAAGCTAATTTTATTAGAAATCCAATGATGCAAAGTTTTTTGTGTTCGGTCACCTCCAGTCAAATTTTAAATTGCTCGAAGGCCCTTTGAGATGCACCATTTTAATGCACAAGAAATCCTCTGTAAACTGATGAAATAATTTCTGGCAAAACCAATTCATGCTCTCTCATGTTGTAGGGCGGATGGATTTAAAAAAAAGTGCATCAGCAGATACATAGAGGATTTCTTGTGCTTTAAAATGATGCATCACAAAGGGCCTTCATGCCATTTAAAATTTGACCATATGTATAGGGCGCTGGAGGTGACAAAAAAACTTCATATCATCGGCCCTCTGGCGGCCATCATTGAAACTTGTAGTGACATTTTTTAAATACGACTGAAAAGAGAATTGATCTTTTTATTAAGTCAAGCGACATCTAGTGAAAATACGTCCAATATAGGTGTCAAAGCAGGATTCAGAACCTATGTCGAATTTGTTACGATCACTGTTACTCTTATGACGTCTGCTGTCGATAGTAACCATGGTTTTCTCACTGTTTACTGTATCTGCTACGATTATTATTACCATTATGCTAAGTTACATTTATGTGACTTCTTGGAAAAATGGTAAAAGGGTTCCTGTAAAAGTCGGTAATTTTATAAAAACTGACTTTTTAATGAGCTGAATTAAAATGTCTTGAATGATCTACAGAAACTGTTACCTTGTACTATTTGAAATAATGAAGTAGACGTCATTTCCGGTAATTCCGGTTATACCGGAAGCAATTTGAGTTTTTTTAACCTCCCCAATCCACTTCACCACTTATAAAAAAGGGAGGTTACTGTGGCAATCACTAAAATTTTCGAATTTGAGATAGCACCAGATCTTCACGTTTCGAGGTCTCAGGAACCCAAAAAAGTGGTTTTAAAAATGTGTCTGTGTGTATGTGCGTACGTACGTACGTGCGTACGTTTGTAAACACGCCGCAGCCAAAACTACTAGACCGATTTGCTTGAAATTTGATGCGTAGGCATCTCATAATCCAACTTAGATCTGAAAAGCAACTAGAAATGCCATTTTGGCACATCAACTTTTAAATTTTAATTGCAAACCCCCATTTTTCACGTCACTTTAGGAAAGGCCTTCAAATTCTGCTTCTAAAAATGTATTCACTCTCAGTGCCCTTTTGACCAAAAATTAAAAAAAAATTGATTTTTATCGGACTTTCAAATCGCGGTACAGCTCAAGCCCCTGAACCGATTTGGCTGAAATTTTGCAAATGCGGATTGTATTGCACGTCGAAGAGCTGAACAAATTTTGGATTCAATCGGCCCTCGGAAAGTGCCGTTTTGGCACACCAATTTCCAAATTTAAAATTATTCACTCATTTAACCATCCAAAACAAGTTTTTGAAAGATTTATTGTCACCATCAGAAAGGTCATCAAGTTCTGGTTTTAAATAAGACAAAATTCGTTCGCATTTAGTGCTCTTTGGGTCAAAAAAATAACACTAAAAATACATTATAGCCCAAATTAGTGAATCGATTTGGCTGAAATTTGCTACATGGAGATTGGGTGACCCGTTGAAGACCTGAAAGGCTTTTGGAAGCAATTGGTCCACAGGAAGTGCCATTTAAGCATATCAACTTTAAATTTTAAATACAAGGCCTCCTTTTTTATGTCGCCATTAGAAAGACGATCAAATTCTGGTTCTAAAAATGTATTCACAGTTTCTGCCATTTCAGTGGAAAATAGGAAAAAAATCTTTTTCATGAAAAGGGAGCAGGCTGATAGTGGATGACATAAAGTATCAGTTATTGTCAAAAGGGTGACAAACTGTTAACCTTAAAAGGAACATATTGTCAAATGTGATGGGTGATGTCCGACGTGATGTCGGTATTTGTCAGAAAATTGCGAAATTAGTCACAGATGATAAGCACAAAAAAAATTCTGTTGAATTGACTACCATCTACACAGAATACAAAGATCCACGCGATGGGGAGGTTCCAGCCGCTTCTCTGCTGCATTTTAACCTCCCCACTCCACTTCACCATTTAAAAAAAAGGGAGGTTACTGCAATCACTAAAATTTTCGAATTCGAGATAAGACCGGATCTATACGTTTTGAGGTCTCAGGAGCCCAAAAAAGTGGTTTTTAAAATGTGTCTGTATGTACGTACATTCGTAAACACGCCACAGCCCAAACTACTCGACAGATTTAGCTGAAATTTGGTACGTGTGCATGTGATAACCCAACTTAGATCTGAAAAGCTTTTGGAGCCAATCGTGCAACCAGAAATGCCATTTTGGCACATCAAGTTTTAAATTTTAAATGCAAACCCCCATTTTTCACGTCACGATAGAAAAGGCCTTCAAATTCTGCTTCTAAAAATGCATTCATTCTTAGTGCCCTTTTGACCAAAAATAAAAAAAAAAAATGCAGCAGAGAAGCGGCTGGAACCTCCCCATCGCGTGGATCTTTGTATTCTGTGTAGATAGTAGTCAATTCAACAGAATTTTTTTTATCCTTATCGTCTGTAATTTCGCAATTTTCTGACAAATACCGACATCACCTCGTACATCACCCATCACATTTGACAATATGTTCCTTTTAAGGTTAATCTTTTGCCAAATTTTTGACAATAACTGCCACTTTATGTCATCCACTGTCAGCCTGCTCCCTTTTAATGAGAAAGAATTTTTTCTCTATTTTCCATTGAAATGGCAGAAATTGTAAGTACATTTTTAGAACCAGAATGTGATCGTCTTTCTAAAGGCGACATAAAAAAGGAGGCCTTGTATTTAAAATTTTAAGTTGATATGCTTAAATGGCAGTTCCCGTGGGCCAATTGCTCCCAAAAGCCTTTCAGGTCTTCAACGGGTCACCTAATCTCCATGTACCAAATTTCAGCCAAATCGATTCAGTAATTTGGGCTATAATGTGTTTTTACTGTTATTATAAAATTTCGATTTTTTGAACCAAACAGCGCTAAATGCGAATTAATTTTGTCCTATTTAAAACCAAAATTTGAAGACCCTTCTGATGGTGACAATAAATCTTTCAAAAACTTGTTTTTAATGGTTAAATGATTGAGTAATTTTAAATTTGGAAATTGGTGTGCCAAAAGGACACTTTCCGTGAGTCGATGGAATTCAAAATTTGTTCAGCTTTTCGAGGTGTAATACAATCCCTATGTGCAAAATTTCAGTCAAATCGATTCAGGGGCTTGGGCTGTACCGCGATTTTAAAGTCTGATAAAAATCAATTTTTTTTTAATTTTTGGTCAAAAGGGCACTAAGAATGAATACATTTTTAGAAGCAGAATTTGAAGGTCTTTCTTATGGTGACGTGAAAAATGGGGGTTTGCATTTAAAATTTAAAAGTTGATGTGCCAAAATGGCATTTCCGGTTGCACGATTGGCTCCAAAAGCTTTTCAGTTGGGTTATGAGATGCCTACGTACCAAATTGCAGCCAAATCGGCCCAGTAGTTTTGGCTGTGGCGTGTTTACAAACGTACGTACGAACGTACGTACGTACGAACATACACACAGACACATTTTAAAAACCACTTTTCTGGGTTCCTGAGACCTCAAAACGTGGAGATCTGGTGCTATCTCAAATTCGAAAATTTTAGTGATTGCAGTAACCTCCCATTTTTTTAAAATTGTGATGGGTTTGGGGAGGTTAAAATTGATTTTTATCGGACTTTAAAATTGCGGTACAGCCCAAGCCCCTGAACCGATTTGGCTGAAATTTTGCACAAGTGGATTGTATTACACGTCGAAGAGGTGAACAAATTTTGGATTCAATCACCACGGAAAGTGCCGTTTTGGCACACCAATTTCGAAATTTAAAATTATTCTCTAATTTACCCATCCAAAACAAGTTTTTGAAAGATTTATTGTCACTATCAAGGTCACCATCAGAAAGGTCTTCAATTTCTGGTTTTAAATGAGACAAAATTTATTCGCATTTAGAACCCTTTGGGTAGAAAAATCCAAATTTTGTAATAACACTGCAACCACTTTATAGCCCAAACTAGTGGATCGATTTGCCCGAAATTTGGTAAATGGAGGTGAGGTGACCCGTTGAAGAGCTGAAAGGCTTTTGGGAGCAATTGGTCAACGGGAAGTGCCATTTAGGCATATCAACTTTAGAATCTTAAACAGAAGTCCCGGAAATCAAAGACCCACGCGTTGGGGAGGTTCCAGCCGCTTCTCTGCTGCCATTTTTGTATATGAACTCCTAAAATTTTAAAGTTGATATTCCAAAAAATATGGTACATACCTACAAATGGCGAGGTGTTGTATGGATCCGTTATTTACACCCGGTAGGTATACAAGATACAAAAAGATAGTGCCAGAAAATTCCCTATGGACATATCTCCGAAAATACTTCATAAGGGAGCTAAGCGCCTTCAAAGGGGTACTCGAAAAGTTGGTTTTCTTAAAAATACTCTGTTTATTTTATTCATTAAGTATTGAACCAATCCAAAGGAGCATTTAGCATACCAGTAATCCTGATTACAGTGATAAGACTACAACGTCAACTTGACACTACTTACTCAATACTTTAATTTATAAAATAATCTGCAAAATACGATTCGTAGTCTCTTGGTTGCCTTGTTGAGTCCTCATGGATGAACTACTTGTCAAATGGTAGATTTTTTTAGCCTAAAAAAATCTACCATTTTGACTCGTAGTTGACAGCCATTCGGACGTCAAAACCCGCGGCAATCAAGAGACTACTCGTCGTATTACTATTGATTATATGAATGACAGGATTCTGACATATTTTTAGCATAGGTTAGTGTTAAGAACTATCTCTTCAAATTTTTTTCGCCACTCCACTTCACCATTTAAGAAAAAAGGGAGGTTACTGCAATCACTAAAATTTTCGAATTCGAAATAAGACCGGATCTATACGTTTTGAGGTCTCAGGAACCCAAAAAAGTGGTTTTTAAAATGTGTCTGTATGTATGTACGTACGTACGTTTGTACGTTCGTAAACACGCTACAGCCCAAAGTACTCGACCGATTTGGCTGAAATTTGGTACGTGTGCATGTGATAACCCAACTTAGATCTGAAAAGCTTTTGGCGCCAATCGTGCAACCAGAAGTGCCATTTTGGCACATCAACTTTTAAATTTTAAATATAAACCCCCATTTTTCAGGTCACCATAAGAAAGGCTTTCAGATTCTGGTTCCAAAGATGTATTCACTGTCAGTGCCCTTTTGACCAAAAACTAAAAAAATCGAGATTTTTATCGGACTTTAAAATCGCGGTACAGCCCAAGCCCCTGAACCGATTTGGCTGAAATTTAGCACATGGGGATTGTATTACACGTCGAAGAGGTGAACAAATTTTGGATTCAATCGGCCCACGGAAAGTGCCGTTTTGGCAAACCAATTTCGGAATTTAAAATTATTCTTTCATTTACCCATCCAAAACAAGTTTTTGAAAGATTTATTGTCACCATCAGAAAGGTCTTCAAATACTGGTTTTAAATGAGACAAAATTTATTCGCATTTTGGGTATAAAAATCGAAATTTTGTAATAACATTGAAACCACGTTATAGCCCAAACTACTGGACAGATTTGTCCGAAATTTGGAACATGGAGGTATTAGGTGACCCGTTGAAGAGCTGACAGGGTTTTGGGAGCAATTGGTCCACGGGAAGTGCCATTTAGGCATATCAACTTTAAAATCTTAAACACAAGTCACGGAAATCAAAGACCCACGCGTTGGGGAGGTTCCAGCCGCTTCTCTGCTGCCTTTTTTTAAACATGAATTTTCTGCCACTATTTAAGAATCACCCTGTACGCGCTGCAAGCTGCAAGACTTTTTTTTGAAGATATCAGCTTTATGTTAGCCTAAATGTCTTTGTATTTCTTAAATAAGGACCTTATTAACTAATAGATCTTCAGTGTTTGTTGCATTCGTCTTGGACAAAGAATTCGGAGTGTTTTTTTTTGAATTTTTTTTGTTAAGCATTGTTGCAAGAAAAGAGACTTGCGCTCAATATTCTTGTGAATATCTTTCTGAAATTATCTCATAGGGATCAACTCCTGGTTCTTCACTTTCCAACGTCATCAATAATTACCAATTCTGCTGTAGGTCTTACTTCTTATTTGCTGCTTTAAATAGATTCAAGTCTTCGTCAGGCTCGATCGCAATTGGAAGACTTCGGTGGCCTTATTAAATTTTAACTGTCGCCAATATAAAGGCAGCTTGAAATGTTGTTATGGGTTTTTGTTGTAATCGCCCCTTCGTCGAAAAGTAGAAAACAAATTTTCCAACGGATCGTGATTTACCCTTCCAGCCAACCCACACACACGCTTATTCGGGGTGAAAAGATTGCCGAGAAGATTGTGAAGGGGACGAAAAGTCGAAGGGTTAAAATTAACTGCAGAAAATAACACGAAGTGCGGAATTATCATATTTTTTGTAGTTTTTAGTTTTCACCCCCTAAACTTCATCTGCCGAAATTGACACGCCTTCAACAGACTTCAAGCTCGAACGTGTGCATCAAGTTTCAGTAAGATATCTCCACTGGTTCTCGAATTATTGATCCGGTAGCTGCACTGTCCCAAAAGCATTCCGCACTTCTCAATGAATATTTCAATATACAAAATTGTAGGTACAAAGTGGATACAAAATATTGTAGCATCGTAGAAGGTGGCTTTAAAAACAAAAAGAATTGACATTTAACGCATTTACGCCTGTATAAATTAAATGTCAAGACAACGCATCACAGCCACCTACGATGGTACAATATTTTGTAAACACCCGTTATAACAACCAAAGATTTGGTCTTGAGTGGTGATTTCAGCAGTTTAAGCCCTACGTCTCACGTCAAGGGCTACTAGATCGGAACAGTTTCTTATCACACGTTATAAATAAGAAATTATAGCAATTAGCTGAGTGGCGCAATGTTGTTAAACGTTTCAATTAATTAAAGTACTCTTTGTGTTTTATTATAAAAGTCATTGTTGTTTTCTTTACATTTAGATAATAGGTAGGTATGTCGACCGTGCAACAATTTAGGTATAACTTACTTAAGATGTAAAACATAAATAAATTTTTGTCAAAATTTTAGAATCACATATTTAAATACACAGCAACATCGTCTACGTAAGAAGTTCATGTAAGGCCCGGGGGTACAAATTCAAGTTCAGTTTGAGCTAGGCTTGCCTGATAAGCCAGGACATTTGCTCGAAAAAACATTAAAATAATTAGCTCATGAACCCAAATGGTACAGTCGAGAAAGTAAGCCATGCACCCAACTCTTGAGCGTTATGCACCAATTAGGGGTTGTAATGCTGGGTCAAAAAACCTCGGACTGTAAGCCAGTTAAGAATTATTCGCTCAAGAATTTGGCATAAGGTGCATCATTTAGTTTTTCGACTGTACAACCGGCCCTAAGACATTAACACTGGTAAATATAAAAAATACATCCTCATTCAATTTACCTTTGAATTAATGCTTCTTACACAAATTCGCAAATACAGGGTTGTTACAAATGATTGTAACGTTGCAGGTGGCTTTGATGGTTCGTTTTGACATTAAATTAAACGTCGATTATTTTATTTTTAAAACCACCCAAGATGTTTGCAGTCACTTGTATCATTTCCATACCTAACTCACTATTCACGAATACAGATTGAGCAAATAATATTATATTCACAAAGACCATAAATTAAAGCAATATTTCCTAACTCTACATGAATATTTGCATATTACAAATATAAAAACTATAAAAAGATCATGCTGTAAACAAATTATTATATTCCTATCAAGATATTCTTGTCTTGAACCCTACTGTCAGATCATTTAAATTTCACGTCAGGTAGGCTATGAAAACAAAAAGTGTGTCTTCTTTCATTAGTTTAGTAGGTTAGAAATCTGCCACTAGTGTAATTTGTATCGACGTGCCGTTCAACTTTCATAACCTATCTGATGCGAAATTTAAATAACCAAATTGTATAAAAATTTATCAATAAATTAGAATTATATAAAACTTCCACATCGGTAAAATGCCTTGTTTTTTCACATAGATGTTGAATTATTTTCTAAATATACATACTACATACATTCAGATGTTAAAAAACAAGATACATTATAAAATTTGTAATAAAATCAATTGTATCTACTTTCTTATGTCGCTTTCGTGCTGCAGCTGCACTGAGCAGTGTAGTAGAAACAGTGCGCTTTGGTTTGCAACTTGGGGAAGGGACCAATCAGCGTGCGTCAATTCTACTGCACCGCGCAGTGCAGGACAAACCGAAATCGACATCAGTCCTACAAGCTAATTATCTAACTTAATATAATTCAAATTAACTATTTTTATCATCTAAATTATTTCAGATAAATAAAAAATACTTGAGAACTGAATTTTGTTTTTATCTAATCAAAGGAGTCTAAGGATCAAGATGCAGAGACAACAGTTGACTTCGAGGACGGGTACTAGGAACTAATTCGCGATTCAGTGCACTCCGCACTTCACATCCTTACGCTCCAAAGATCGATTAAATGTCTTTTTCATAAAAAATTTTTGGTATGCAAAATACTAAAACAATGTAAAACTTTAAAAACTCTTAATAATATCAGATATGGCAGAGTTCGACCCGAAAATTAACGCTAATACTGCTGTAAAGATAATAATAACGTGCTTTATAAGTTTCCATTGGAACACCCCAAATCCTTTGTCCCAAAACGTTAAAATTTCGATAAATACCGGGAACATTAGTCCAAGGAAGGAAAAGCAAAAGGCGCCAATCAGGGAAACGAAAGGCACGATTTGTGGTACGGCAATGGCAATTAGGACACTTATCGTTACTAAAACGGTTCTTAAAGAGTACTCTGCTAGGACTTTTCTTTTCGTGACACGCTCCTTTAGTTGGCTCCATGCGAGATCCAGGCAGACGTAGAATTGTAGAGCAAATGTGCAGAACACTGCAATACCGATCAAAATGTTTACGGCTTGTGCGGCGCTAAAATAAAACGTTTTAAAAGATTGCCTAAGGGTGTAATTCCAAGTCAGTTTATGTCAGTTACGTGATGACATAAGTCTAGTTAAGTGCACAACTCAGCAGGGGTCGTCGCTAGCAAAATTTTGCAGATTTCTGCAATATTACATCTCACTGGCAACTATTTTCATCTTATAACCATATATACACGCAGGTTGCTTGACAGATTGTGTGAGCTGAGTTCTGCACGTAACTAGACTTATGTCATCACGTGACTGACATAAACTGACTTGGAATTACACCCTAAGTTAAGTAGGTAAGTTATTACTATTCTTTCTTGGGCAAGTTGTAGGTAATGGAATCCTGAGTGCCTTCTCCATACTTGAGGTATCCAAAGAAGCCCAAAATAATGTAGATTAAAGTGACGAAACTCATTCCCTGATTAAGAACTCCACAGATGCCCACGAACTTCCGCGGTGTTGCCATGTGGTTCTCCAGAGGCATAACCACCCCTATGCATTCAATGGCGAAAATCACGATGCTGATAGAAATCGGTAGAGTTGAAATGCTGTTCGTTACCATAGGACGTTCAGTCGGTGATGGAATGTCAAGAACGAGATAGTAAAAAGTAATGCCCAATCCTATGGCCATGCAAATATTGGCCACCATCGACACGGGGGCTAAGTATTTTAAGTTAGGAACATAGGCCAGGAGGATTAAGGGTAGCAGTAGCAGGGCAATGGTTATCCTTGTGTCAAATTCGTCCATGTAAATGTGCGCAACGTAATTGAAATTTTTTGCTATTATAACGCAATAGCAGCTGCATGTCATGAAGTACGTTGCGAAAATCCCCCAAAGAACTGCTTGTCTGAAAAATTCAATAATTAGTTTTAAAGTAAATACAGGCTGTCCCGATTGGCTGGATTCGGTCGATATATCACACTTAAATACAAAATTGCAGAGGAATAAAAGAGGTATTCAGGGTGTTTCACTAAGAAGTGACAACACAAACATGGCATCTTTAGTTTTCAAAATGTTTCATGTGATTAAAGGGATACTAAAAAATAAACGAGCAAGACTTTATGTCAACAATCTTCTCAAAATAAAGAAAAAACTTGTAGGAGATAAAGCGAAACGATTATCAGTTGATTTGAGAGTTGTCAATCGTTGCTTAGTAACATTCATTTGCCGATAAAATAGAAAGCTGTACAAATCAACGACCAGAGCGCTATAATTTCCTTTTATTTCTTAAAAAAAACAATGGTAAAATGTATTCCTGCTTTTCGATTAGGAAGTCGTGAGCTTTCCAATGATTCTACTTTCGACCCTATTGCTGAGCAAAATTTGTAAAGCAATTTCTCTTACCCCTCTAAGGGAGGTTTTGTCTACCCTTCAAGCTAAATGCTGTTTTTTGAAAGGGACTCTGTCTACACGTCTCTAGGTGTCAAAACTGATACAATTTTTGATACTTACAATAACATGTTGACAGGTAGGCAGAGCCACTTCAAAAAAAAACATACGACGTTAATGAGAAAGGGTGAAAAATTATGTTTAACTTAATAAAACGAAAAATACTAAACCTGGATGTAATATCAGGTGATAGTAGACTTCTATTCCTAAGTTCATCAAATTGCTATTATACAGGGTCATTCAGGAAAAGTGTCCATTAGACGTATCTCAGGAACTTTTCATGTTTCAGTCGCACAAATTTGTATACGGAGGTTTCAAGTGATTCTGGATTGAAAGAAAATAGTTTCAAAATGACCGCACTTCCGGTTATACCGAATTATACTATAGCCAGATGTGATAATTTCCGAGATTATTTCCTCGGAGGAGCCTCACTTATTTTCAGCAATTTGATGCCTAAAAATTTTAAATGAATCAAGAGAACTGCTGAGATTAAGTGAGGCACCTCAGATAAATGTGCAAATCGAAAATTTTATTGATGACGTGCAACGGAAGTTTTAAAACTTCTTTACTTAAAAATTAATATCTTCGCGAAAGGAAGAAATGGAGTATTGAAATTTTGACAGCGCTAAAACATGCTTTTGAGACATCGAACTGTGCCTTTAAAACCATAGAATCTCTCTAGGGAGGGCCACGAGCAGTAGCGTTCGTCAGCTCAGAAAAAACAATTGAAACTCAATTTTTTCAAATGGAATGTCAGTTTTTTATTAGCCCAAAAATTCCTTATCAGCCTGTGTTCACTATTCATGTACCTATCTCAATTAGTTTTGAAGTTATTATTAATTTACGTTTTCCGATAATTCTTTCCATTTTTTATTAGTAAATATGGCTTTTCATTCATGACAATTTCAATTTACACTGCCGAGATTGTCAATATATCATAATTAATCAAACATACTTTTGTTTTAATTTATGAAATTGAGACGTTTACCGTTTACTATAATAACATTTATTGAGTAAAATTTTAACACTTCGTCTAAATAAAAGTTAAACTTAAAAATCTTTGACTAATATTTATCATCTAGGTTTGTCATGTTGACAGACTCACCAGTGTAGGACGAAATTAACAGAATTACGAGCCATATCCAGTAATAAAGTGGAAAAATAATTGAAAAAATGTAAATTAATGTTAATTATTCCAAAATGAATGGCTGTGCTAATGGAGATAGGTAAAGGAATACTGGACATAGGCTGATAGGGAATTAAATTTGCTGTCCACTGGGATAATTAAAAACTAGGCATTCCATTTGAAAAAATTGAGCTTCAATTGTTTTTTCTAAGCTGACGAACGTCACTGGTCGTAGATCCTCCCTAGAAAGATTATATGGTTTTGAAGGCACTGTTCGATGTCTCAGTGGCATGTTTTAGCTTTCTTTGGCAAATATCGGGTGTCCCAAAAAAACCGGACAAAATATTTTTGGAAATAAGTCTGCCATTTCTTAACAGATTTGGATGAACGTGGTCTTAAATTAAAGTTAAGAAATCATGCTTTCGAACTCTCTAAGAAACTACGACAGATGGCGCTGTCGTAGTATTCCTATTAATAGATGTTTTTAAGGCTTATTTTAAGTGCGTGGGGATTGGTGAAAAAGCAACCAATCGTTATGAGACTCAGAAATCCTTGAAGATGATTCTTTTGTCTTCAAATAACTTTTTCCAGAAGTTGATTTGGTTTAAGCATTAATTTTAAGTGATTTTTTGAAAAAATGTGTTTTCCCTTATTTTCACGCTTTCATGATATGACTAAAGTAACAGTGATGCAAAAACAGCTTAATTTTCAGTAATAGCTCTCCAATTTGTCCCTCATTGGCAGTCACCTGTGTTTTCATCAAATGCGATAATTTATAACCAAAAATTATGCTGTTTGTGTGTCACTAACTTTACTTATCAGTTATTAGGGCGTAAAAAGACATATTTTTAAAAAAATCGCAGAAAATGAATGCGTAAACCGAATCGACTTTTGAAAAAAGATTTTTGCAGAAAAAAGAACGATCTTCAAGGCCATTTGAGTCACATAACGATCGGTTCTTGTCTGACCAATACCCAAGCACCTAAAAAATCCTAAAAAATAAGTATCAATACGGTCATTACGGCAGCGCTATTTGTCATAGTTTTTTGCACTATTCGAAAGCTTGGTTCTTTAGCTTTCATTTAAGATGAAGTTCAACCAAATCGGTTGAGAAATGGCTGACTTATTCCTAAATATATTTGTCCGGTTTTTTTGGGACACCCGATATATTCATTTTTTAGTATTACTAGATTTTCGTCTCTGAAAATCAAAAATATTCTTTTTCTCGGAAACTATCACACCTGGCTATAGGGTAATATTATATCAAAATATAATATGAAAATAAGGGTGTCCCGTTTAAAATTACGAAGTTGTTGTCGACTTCCGGTATAACCGGAAGTGCGACCATTTTGAAGACATTTTCTTCCAATCCAGAATCCCTTGAGACCTCATGATGCAAATTTGTGCGACTGAAACATAAATAGTTCCCGAGATACGTCTAATAATGGACACTCTTCCTGAATGACCTTGTATTCTAAACGATTTACAGATTATAACTTCTAATCAAAACACGAATAATGAATGTCACTTGAAATTGATTGATTATAACCCAAAACTGAACTAATAACACCAGGGTGTCGTCTAAAAAACTATGTTTGCGTCATTATTTTTTAATGAAAACCAGCGTACCTTAAAAATGTGCCTTTTTCTGTCTGCAACTTTGTACTTACCTGTCAATGGGGATATCGACCGAAGACAGACAATTGGCACACCCTGTATAGCTTGTTAAAATACTTTGCAAAGAACCCGTATCTCCTCGCCCACTTGGGGCCTCTTAAGCAAGCTTCTTCAGCTACTTCACCAAAGTTCATCTGCGATTTTCCTGATTTTTTATAAAGTTCATGTGCACATACTACCTGCAATCGACAAAAATTAACTTATTTTCGTTTGAGTATTTTTAAAACTTACTAAAATATATGAACAGTGCGTGCAGATCATAGAAACTAAAACTGTCGAAAATATTCCTAAAGCTAGTCCTGACGCCTTGAAAGCCGCTGGCATGGATAAAATACCGGTGCCTAAAGATGCTTTCAAAAGATGCGTCAGAGTATCACAGTTTCTGTAAAAGAAAATCAATTAATTTTCATGGACCGTAAAATCGTAATAAACATACGAGACAGGATGTTCCAAATTTCGGTCCTTGAAAGGGTCGAATTCTTTGACGTTACCCGCTTCCGTGTCATTATCTTTAGTCAGTTTGTACCTGTAAAACAATACCAGTATTGTTGTGTACTTATCTAAAAAATGCGACATACGTTGTAACATTTCCGTTGATGACAGACTCATCCCGAGGTAGAAATGTTTCCATTTCAGTTGTGGTGCCATTTGGAATTTTTGCAGTCTGCAATAAAATACATTTGCGATAATGCGATGCGATTAATTTTTCCAATAACATTAAATGATTGTCATTTAATGTTAGTGCGTACTTATGTGGTTATGTAAAATAAAAATATTACGTAATATTTTATCATTTCAAGACTTTGGATCAATATCTATTTTCAATCCATTCCAACCTAATTCTTATGCACTAACGTCGTTAAAATATTGTTGCGTAGGTACCTATCTACCATATTTACATTTAATAGCCTAACATGGCGCATTTTCTGTAATTTGAAAATCAAAACCGTATTTCCGTTTGTAATGCGAAACATCCTCATATTTTTATCGTTGGGAGGTACATACAACTTAATCATTTAAATTTCACAAAAAGCCATGAATTAATGAAAGTTGAACGGAACGTCGAGACTTTACTAATCAAATACATGTTTTTTTGTTTTCATATCCTTCCTGAACTTTTAATAAAGGCTTAAATTACTTATACAGGGTGATTCTTAAATAGTTGCAGAAAATGCAAGGGGTGATTCTTCAGACTATTCTAAGAAGAAAAGTTCCTATGGACATATGTACGAAAATACTTCGTTAGGGAGGTACCCCTTCAAAGGGGTGCTCGAAAAGTTAGTTTAAAAATCTGAAAAAATTTCAAAACATAGCTCTTTATAACACTAACCTATGCTCCACATTTCAAAATCTTGTCATTCATATTTTCCGAGTAATTTTAAGTAAACTAACTTTTCGACTACCCCTTTGAAGAGGCTTAGCTCCCTAGTGAAGCATTTTCGGACATATGTCCCTTGAATTTTCTGCCACTATTTGAGAATCACCCTGTATAAGTAAAAAGACTCCTTCTCACCTGTAAAATAACGAGCGATCAATATTATAAATTTTCTTATGTTTATTATTAGATTAAAGATTTATGATTTATTGAGTAGGTAGGTACTTATTTCGGAATTATTTTATTGTACAGATCACTGTCTACTGATGATAACAAAAGAGATATATAAATATTCTGTCTTATCTTCGAAGATGAGAAAATGGGGAGATCGCATTTTTTTAAAACAATTTAAAAAAAATTGTGGTTTAAGCTACTTACCATTTTGATTAAATTACTAAATAGATTAGTATATGAATCTATAAGAAGTTTCTTTTCGCTTGGTCGTGCGTTGTCCGTTCCCTGAAACAAAACAACAAATAGCAATAATACATTAGAACAATAAATTATACAAAGACAATAATAATGGAAAAAAAATAATAGAACTACCAGAAGAACTGAAATGGGCTGCTTATTTATAACAAAGTAGAGTAAAATTTGGGTTGAACTGTAACCTCAAAAACATGCGTCCTAATTAAACAACTTTGGCAAGGCGCACTACTTCCAAATTTAACTTAGCAGGAATGTAATTCATTCAAAATATTGTAAAACGCCAAGTATGTGAGTAATGTAGAGGTAGCAGCCAATTAAAACATAAATACCTTCTCTGTGATCCTATTTTCTGCCATGTTTAAAAAATTTTACATCACCAAAATGGACAAAATGATATCACTAAAACTATTATTGTAAGTACTGAATGTTTCTGCTATGCAGTGGCCTAAAATGATAACAGACTTGTGCGTCTGAATAAATAAGGCCTCTTTCCTTTCCATTCTTCATCCTTGATGCCATTTTTGTGCAATTTAGAATCAACAACTGTATGTGGGGTACTTTGTTCAAAGATCAGTGGCAACGACGCAAAGGCGATTAAAATATCAAGATGGTGCTTTATTTACATACTGTAAACAAATAAATTAAAATTAGAAAAGTTATCAATTTTTTCAGATTTTCAGTGATTTATTGTTTATATGGGGAATTAAGCAAGTACGAGGTATTATACAGGATGTTAGGTATTCCATTGGTACCAACAAATTTTAGGGAATGATTCTAAGACGAAAATTTCATATGCGTATGTACCCATTATCTACCCTTGTACAATAAGGGGTTGCCCAAAAAATGTGGCTGTTTTTTTCACTTATGTTTGATTTCAATATTTTATCATGTTTAATTACCTACTGTTTATATTAGGAAAACATTTTTATAGCCTTTTTGATGTCTTCCTGTCTCTGGATATTTAAAAAAATCACAGTGTACCATCTTTCATCGCGGCAATTTATATATTTACAAAAAATAAATTAGTTTATACCTAAATATTCTCGCTTACATTGACAGTTATCGGCCTTTGCGGCTCTAATTGACGCTCTCTTTTACGATATCGTTAGTAAATGGCTAATGAATTTTATGTTTAAGTAGTCATAAAAAGCAGCTTAGCATAAAAAAGTGGTTTAAAACTGTAATGTTTGCTCTTAGATCTTAAGTCAACCTTCCATCTAATACAACTGGTTTGCGATTTAATTCTTTTTTTTTGGCGAACACAATATCTTCAGAAGTAAAAAAGAAATTTTTTACATTTTGAGGTACTAATACGACAGGGTATGGTAAAAAATACGAACTCTCTGAGGGGCCACAATAAAAAAAGAATCGGGCGATGAAAAATTTTCTGAGGCGCGTGCTTCAAATCGATCTTTAGATAGCATCTAAGAATTCTTCAGAGCCTTCGTAAAAGATTTTTTTTTAATGTGGCCCCTCAGCCTTCGTAAGAAAACGGTTTGAAATAAATAATGAAAAATAATCAAAATTTCACCAATAATTGGCTGTTTCCAAATCCTCCTACAAGTCTTCGTTGGGGCACCATACCCCAGAAGCAGTATTTTACAACAGTGTCACCATTATTTTGAACAATTTGACAATATAAAGGACAAAATCTTCTTTCTACATATTTTTATATCATTCTATTTCATGCTGAGGTTATCAATGTTATCAAGTATCAACTCATTGCCATTGCTAATCCTAAACCACAAATCCTTGATGATTATTTAACACCCAACAAAACCTGGGAAAAAAAATCTCGGTTTAGGTTGATTTAGATACAAAAAATAACGTTGTTATTTCCTCCGACGAGACGTGACCACCTATCTAAAATCATCAAACGCCTCACGTACTTGGCATAGATTTTGTACATAATTAGGTACCTACGTGAGACACGAGGCCTACCTTCCTCAATAAAAAAATAAACTTTATTTGGCACCAAGTACGGGTAGCGTGATGTTTTGCATATTTAATTTTCACAGCAGCTTTCAGGTTTTTAAAAAATGCAAAAAATCGTATAGGTACAATCTGAAATAATTACTACAATTGCGTTCACATAGCCTTGTGGTTCATTTATCATACCGCCTACAAGCTAATATTATTACGACCCGTATATCACGTCAATGCAAATCTATTACGCGGAATGGCACAGATAACGGTACCGACGTGGGTCCACGTTTTTTTTATGTAAAGGGTCGTTGAAATCTTAGTTCGGTCAAACAACTTCTTGTGAGATTTATATTGTGCAAAACAAAATTTGGTGTTGGGCGATTAATCAGACAAGACTACATGTACAGTCGGCCGCAATAATAATGAGCAACTCATGCTAATCGTATTTCTCTATTATTATTACGTTCGACTGTAATCAATAAACAAATCGTTCTAGGTCAAGACAAAAGTAAATAAAAATAATGCATGTTGTGATTCAACAACAGTTTAATGACATGATACTTTTAAAGAAAATTCACTTAAAACAGATCTATCTACCAAAACAAATCATGTAAATTGATTGTCCTTAAATGACAAATAAATAATGTTTACATTTTAAGGTTTATCAGTTGATGATCAGAGAATCCTAAGATATGTACTTAAAATGTTTGTAGTTAATGATTCAGCAAATTTTCATTGCAAGGTATTTCGCAACAGATCCAGTATTTGTTGCTTCGACTCTTACTTGCATGATTCAGCAATTTAATTACTAGAAACTGTCTAAATAAAAAAAACAGATTTAAATTCCAGAAAGAATGTATAAATAGACAGGCAGCAAGTTTGTACAGAGTTGTTACAAATTATTATAATGGTGGCTTTAGAACAATTAAAGAAATTAAATGTCAAAGCAAACCATCAAAACAATCTACGATGGTACAATATAATCATTTGTGACAATAACCCTGTAGAGTCGTAGTATAAGGACCTGTCACGTGACGTGACCCTACTTCGCACAGAGCGGCGATCACGGGACAGGTCCTTCGGTCAACAAACCAGTGGCGAGTTGTAATTTACAGGTAATTGGCCAAATTACTTACGATACCTTTTCGGTAAATTATCATTAATTCTTAACTAGAAAGGGTCGAAAGGTAAAGTACCATTAATTAGTCATTACAATTTAATTATTTTGTTGGAATCTGTTCCCTGATGATGCCTTAACGGCGAAACATGTCGGAATTGAATAAAGATTAATAAAAACGACAATTTTATGCACTACAGCCACTAAAATTATTGCTCTCATCTGTATCCATAAGTGCATACTGCCCGAATTCAACAAAAATTATAACTAATAAGAGGTTTGCTGAACTGAAGGTGAACAAGAAAAAAGAAAAAACTACATAATGTAAGTAGAAAACGCTTCATGCAGGAGAAGACTAATGCAAAAACACAAATAATTAGGAGGGTTAACAAAATTACTATCTGATGAGCAGATTTTATTAGGGTCATAAATATTGATAGAATTAGTTTCGAGAAATCCATCAACTTATCTATTATAGTTGACAACTAAATATCTGATGCAACCATAAGTTATTATAAGTAATCTATTAAATCCGGAATTTGATTTTTTTTCAATTCAGCTATACGTCGTTATATCAATTCGCGAGTAAAGCTTTAGTAACCAAAGAATGAATGTAGACTACGATGCCTGATGACTTGCCAAAAAAAGCTGCTTAAATATACAACTTATGTCTTCAGAAAATGTTGCGAAACAAAGACTGATTAGAATATTTAAGATTGACAGGCAACCATTAGTTAATAATAGTTTCTCAACATTTGGGCGTTGGGTTTAACCCACTTTCTTAAGATAGGTCAGCGTACCTATACCTTACGTAATTTTGCGTCTAGACGAAAATGGATCCAATTTCTTACAGCCACATTTCTGTTGGCCTCGCAATAATACCTTAATGCCTAGTTGTAGATCGTAAATTTAAAAATTGCGACTTGAAAATTACATCCTGATTTATTTTTAGAGATCCATTGAGACATAAAGTGAACTTATTGTTGGACTAGACGCAGACAATTTATTTAATTTTCTGATAAAAGCAATTAATTTCTGGTGGGAAAATCTCAGAGGTTAATGGATTTGGAGCCTCTGATGAATTATTCATAAGTCGGAGACAATGACTTTCCAAAAATTGAGCCTACTGCCTGTTCCGATTTTGAGTTATCAATATGTAATATGTCTTAGGTATATTAAGCCGTCAAGAGTGTCCGATAGGGATAAAAATCTGCAGATAATGAATTACCGTTATGTAATTTATTATCCTTCGAACAATAACCAGAAGCTTGACTAGGAATCCTTATAGGAGCTCTGTAAAATAAGCTAAAGACCCACATATAATTTGACACCAATAAACAAGTAACGCAGTAGCATTGCAGTAGGTAGTAGTAAAGTAGCAATCACATGCTTCCCTTATGAATTTAAACGGATTAACAGGACAAGGCTAATTGAATTAAAAATTTAATGTTTTGTGGAAATGAACAGGCTTTCTTTGTTCATTGATTATTTTGGGAAAACCGCGACTTATTCCCAATTCATGTTTCTCTGAATTGAGCTATTATTAGACAACAATAATATGCAAATATGTAAAAAGACATCCTCCTCCTATCTTCAACGCTATAATATACTTTGATTTAAGTTAAAGTTAATCAATTTGCCAGTGTTGTCACGGATTTGATTTTGTTGCAAAAATCATATCATAATTAATGGTTTAAATGAACATTAGATCAACACTAATTAATATATTGACCTCACAAGGTTCCGTTAATGTAGGCAAGTTTAATTCTTGACTCAAAAGTAAATTTATTCAGTTTTTTTTTAATCGATAGGTAACGACAGCATTTTTATTAATGTTGCATCATTCGGAAATGAGGGGTTAATAAACTAATTTAATAACAGATAAAATACCAAAGTATTACGTTGATTGAATGGTATAGGTATTTATAGTACTCTATATACTATATGCTCGATTACAGTATTGCATCATTTTACTACGAACGTCGTAGTGCATGCCTGGCGCTTCATTGAAACCAATCATGGCTTAGGTGCACTATATAACTTTATTGGTATTGCGTAGGTATAGTTTGTCCATAATTGGAAGAAAATGTTTCTTCGCATAAAGTAAGTTTTTTAGCGGTTTTTTAGCTACCTGCCAGCTGTTTTATGATAGGTAATGGATTTATTATAGCTGAACCTATGTTGTTGGCTTATGTAAAAGAAGCTTTTCTTCCAAAAATATTGGTAAACTAGACCTATCAAATATTGATTTTCGACGTCAACAATGTGGAAAATACTCTCCATTCATTTTCTATTGAAGTGACAGACGTCAAAATTTGAATTTTATGTTGGTATGAGGAAATTTTGCAAGGAATTTTACTAACAGGTGAGTTGATAGAAGCGATTTCATTGCAATATGTCAGAAAACATGACAAATGTCAAAATTTTGCAATTGCTCTGAATTGGCCCAAAACGGCCTTTGTGTGCGTGCAGCTTTGAGTAAAGTGCAAAGAAAAATATTCACGAAAAAGCCTCAGGTGCGTTTATCTGTGACACTGCTTCTAACAATAAAAATAAACCCTAGAAGATTTGGGTTACGCAATGTTTTTGCTTTCCCGCTAAAATAAACCCTAGAAGATTTGGGTTACGCAATGTTTTTGCTTTCCCGCTAAATTTCTATCAAATTGTCAAAAGTACAGCCCTTACAAATTAGGGTTGTACAGTTCCAGAAAAATGTTAGATCTTCAATAGAAAATGAATGGAGTTTACATACTTTACACTCTTTCCATATCCATACTCAGAAATTTTGAATTAGTAAAGGTAAAAATACGAAATTTTCGTAATTTTCGAGTGACACCAAAATTTCCACAAATTTTTTGACATTTGCGACAGATTTTTAGCCAAGCGGAAATCATCATGAGTCGAAGACAGCCTGGTAGAAACCTAACAGAAAAATTTCCGATATAATTTTCTCTTGATTGGCCAGAATCCATCGTAAAGATTTAAATCTTTGTTCGTAAATGGATCAAATTTTTAAATTTTCAAAATAATTTTGCCCTAACTTGCCGTTGCGTTGTACAAAAAATCTTAATAAGTATATTTTTTGAACTTGTTTCATAAATAACTATTTTATTTTTGTTTTTAAGCACGTTCATTCTTCATATAATCAATAAACGGGCGAATTTCGTCACCTTATAGTCTGCTCCTACATACAATGTGTGGGATTAACCCACGCACTGATGCACGCCGTCGTTTTTGCGAGCGCAAAACAATAAAATAATTAATTTCAGCGCTCTTTACGTGAATGAAGGTAATAAATAATATCTTCAGAACTGTTACGAAATTTTGCTGTTTCATTGCACACACAATTTTTGAATGAAGCGCAGATAGTACTTCGTCGTTTTTTGATAAGATAAGGAAGTTACGTCACTAGAACCTAGATAAAGGTACCTCAATAATTATCAGCTATTTATTATACACTTGTTCGGAACTGACCTTATTGATCCTTTTAGGCTTGAATAAATCAATATTTCGTTGCCGGACATCATCTATGTATACAAGGTATCAATGTGCTTTAAAATATGTAAAAATTTTGCATTGAAATTTAAAAATGTTGTCGAAACACAACAGCATGCAAAAATATTAGGAACAAATAATTTGATACTGCTTTAAAATGAAACTCTGTACGCGGACAGTGTGCGTCGACTAGTAGAGGTTACTAATTTTGGCCACGCGACAACGTGCTAACCACGTGTAGATTAAATACCGTAAAGCCTGTAAAAGCCGGCATTTGTACGAATAAAGCTACTTATAGTGTCCACTACTGCCCACCAAGCTTTCCTGTAGTAACTTTCGTATGATGCAACCCCTAAACCAGAACTCCTGAAAATGATGTAATCCTTCAGCGTGTTACGGCGGCAACTCGAATGAATAAAATTTGGTAAAATATAATTCGCATTTTAATTTAGACTTTCAAACATCACAAATGAGACATGGACAGGACGTCACAACATCGAAAAATACAAATGTTAACACAAAATATTGAAAAAACATACCAAAAATTACACCAATTTGAATTTTAAACACTGCGCATGTGGAACGTACGTAACGACCGACACAAGCCGACGAACTGTGAGCATCAGGTAGTGACTCATGAGGATAATATAGCGGTTGTTCCACCACTTTTATGTCCTGCGCGCTTTAGATTTACGGCGGTTTATTTCTTCTTCTTGCCCTTCTTCCCTTTCCCGCCTTTAGCACCCTTACCCTTACCCTTACCCTTGCCTTTACCTTTACCCTTTTTATCCCCACCCCCAACGTCGTTAACATCGTACTGGCAATCACGCGTTTCCTTTTTAGGTATAGGCTTAAGCTCTGGCCCTTTCGGAGTGCACAGTTCTAACTCCAAGTTCGCTTTTTTTTGAGCACCTTCACTCTTTTTGCCTATTCTTAACACGAAAAGTTCCTTGTTGGGATCGGAAATCTCCGTGTATTTCGTGCCATCGGGTTTGGTACTGCACGGTGGATTAATGGTGACGTTGTTGTTTGGGGGACTCCCGCATCCGCCCATTTTGAAAGAAAACGGCAGGTTTTGCTCGCCTTGTTGAACTCCTGGACGTACGTCGTAGTTCCGTGGCGGACAGGCTGCACCACTAGGTGCAGACTCGCTCTTCTTTTTTGGCTTTTTCGCGCCGATTTCTCCTGGAGAACAGCAGCAACTACCACCGTCACTTATATTCAACGAAGTGTTACAATCGACCTGCAAAAATTATGTAAAATAAGATCGGAAACTTTTGAAAAAACCTGTTCGATTTTATTCTTGTCCTTGTGTACACGTATTGTCAAAGCGTTGCCTCCCATACTAGCCCCAATTTCTTGGTAGTTGCCTGGGGGGTCGCAAGGGGGAGGACATCCATCATCCCCTTTTTCGTTAAATTGGGGTGGTAGTAAAGTTCCGCACTCTTCGCATGGTGTTAGCAATGGTAGATCGGGATTGTAGCAGGGAGGGTATTGGAAATTGTTTGACTGCTGATTGGGCCCAAACATTACGTTGCATTCGCTGGGTGGAGGGCCGTTGAACATTCCTGAAGGGCCGCCAGGTGGAGGTCCAAACATTCCTGAAGGAGGTCCCATGGGAGGAGGACCGCCGCCAAACATCCCGGATGGGAAACAGGGAGAGTCGGGACAGCAGGGGTTCATTGGGTATCCTTGGGGGGGTCCACCCGGTCCTTGCATGCCTGGAGGCATAAAACCTGGGGGCATTCCCCCCGGTCCTTGAGGCATAAAACCCGGGGGCATTCCTGGCATGCCCATTCCTGGACCATAATCTTGAGGAAATCCAGCGGACATCCCAGGTTGGGGTGGGATGCAAGGACCTGACATCATCCCTCCAAACGGTCCACAAGTGGTGGAACTTTCGGGAGGACACATATCCTCAATCCTAGTCTCTGTGTTTTTCTTAGCTTTCTTATAGCGATACAAAGATTGACCACCCTTATCCTTAAACAGCACAGACTTATCCTGCAAGTTCATTTGGAACTGAGTAACGATCAGTTTCCCGAAACAAGACATTCTGATGTAAATACTGATGTTTCCAACTTGACATCCGGTGCCATCCGTTAAATTGAAGCAATCTTTGAGCGTTTTCGCCGAGGGGGCCTGTTCAGACGTCTCTTCAACACTTTGAATCAACTCGCAGAACAAATTGGCAATTGAAATTAGTGCACTCCCGACGCAAATTTTCTCCGGCAACCATCCCGGCTGCATTTTCTTGAAAACGCTCACCACGAGGTCAAAAACTTGGGTGGATTGGCACACTTGTTCCGGGGTCAAAGAAAATAAACAGGACTTGCCACTTTTCACGCACTCCTTTTTGTACTTTTGGTCGGAGGTGAAATCGCCCTCGCATACGTCCAACGGGTCGTTGTCTAAAAACTGGAAGGAAACGCAAAGTTCACCTGGTGGCGTGTCGCAATCGCATTTCCCGTCCATTTTTACATCGTCGACCAGAAATTCTAAGAGAAACAAGTTCTCGGTGGCTATTTTCTCCATTTTTACGATTAATTTGGGACGAATTTTGACATTTTTACATTAATTTAGAGGGAATGTCAAAGGACGAAAATCCGACAACAGGCAACTTCAATTTATTTCTGACGATTGATGGGCATGAATTTCTTGCGGATGAACCGCAGAGACGGGGGCGGGTAGTTGTTGTAATAAAAATTGCAGGCCTCATTGCGAAATGTTTGTCCGATTCTGAAAAAAGGGGAATAGCTTGTAAAATCAGTGCGGCTAACAAGTAGGTAACTATTATTAGATCTAAAAAAGACGAATAGAAGAAATAATTTATATATTTTTGAAATTTTAGCTACGGACTCCTGTTAGCACCTGAAATGAAGGGCCGAAAAGTTCCCACCCCCCAAGTGTGCGCTTCAACCCTTATTTGGCGAAACCACCCCCAAACGTGACATGGCGCTAGCTTTAAGCATTTTTCGGCGAAACTATCCATCTGGCAAAAAAATTATTCTTATCAAAAGTATTTCTTATGAAATTCTGCATTAAAAAAGTTCTTTTGATTATTTTGCTTATTCCCACCTAATTCTCGCAAACGACGTCCGAAGTTGTAGAACAATCAAATTAGATTTTTTAGTAGAACATATTTATATAATTATGAAATTTTTGCTACGGGCTGCTGATGGGCCCTGAAATGAAGGACCGCAAACTTAACACCTCCCAAGTGTAAGCTTCATCCCTCTTTTGACAAAAATTTACTCCCAGACGTGGACATGGCGCTAGTTTTTAGTATTTTTCTGCTAAACTATCAAACGGACAAAAGATTACTCTAATCAGGACTATTCTTGGTAAAATTCTGAATGAAAAAGTCCTCTTCATCATTTTGCTTATCCCCACCTAATTCTTGCAAACGACGTCCGAAGTTGAGGGTACCGCTAGATTGATTTTCGGTGCAAGGAAAAACAACCCTCAACTTCGGACGTCGTTTGCAAGAATTAGGTAAGGATAAGCAAAGTGATGAAAAGGACTTTTTAATGCAGAGTTTCACGAGGAATATTCCTGATTAGGGTAATTTTTTGTCCGTTTGATAGTTTAGCCGAGAAATGTTAAAAACTAGCGCGATGTCCTAGTTTGGGTGTAGGTTTTCGCCAAAAGAGGGATGAAGCTTACACTCGGGGGGTGTTAAGTTTACGGCCCTTCATTTTACGGCCCATCGGCAGTCCGTAGCCAAAATTTCCTAAATATATAAATAAGTTCTACTCAAAAATCTATTTTGACTGTTCTACAACTTCGGACGTCGTTTGCGAGAATTAGGTGGGGATAAGCAAAATAATCAAAAGGACTTTTAACCTCCCCACTCCACTTCACCATTTAAAAAAAAAATGCAGCAGAGAAGCGGCTGGAACCTCCCCATTGCGTGGATCTTTGTATTCTGTGTAGATAGTATAGTCAATTGGACAGAATTTTTTTTATGCTTATTGTCTGTGACTAATTTCGCAATTTTCTGACAAATACCGACATCACCCATCACATTTGACAATATGTTCCTTTTAAGGTTAACAGTTTGCCACCCTTTTGACAATAACTGATACTTTATGTCATCCACTGTCAGCCTGCTCCCTTTTAATGAAAAATCTTTTTTTCTCTATTTTCCACTGAAATGGCAGAAACTGTGAATACATTTTTAGAACGAAAATTTGATCGTCTTTCTAATGGCGACATCAAAAAGGAGACCTTTCTATTTAAAATTTAAAGTTGATTTGCCTAAATGGCACTTCCCGTGGACCAATTGCTTCCAAAAGCCTTTCAGGTCTTCAACGGTTCACCCAATCTCCATGTACCAAATTTCAGCCAAATCGATTCGCTAATTTGGGCTATTATGTATTTTTAGTGTTATTATGAAATTTCGATTTTTTGACCCAAAGAGCACTAAATGCGAACGAATTTTGTCTTACTTAAAACCAGAATTTGAAGACCTTTCTGATGGTGACAATAAATCTTTCAAAAACTTGTTTTGGATGGTTAAATGAGTGAATAATTTTAAAGTTACAAATTGGTGTGCCAAAACGGCAGTTTCCGTGGGCCGATTGAATCCAAAATTTGTTCAGCTCTTCGACGTGCTATACAATCCCCGTGTGCAAAATTTCAGCCAAATCGGTTCAGGGGCTTGGGCTGTACCGCGATTTTAAAGTCGGACAAAAATACTTTTTTTTTCAATTTTTGATCAAAGGGGCACTAAAAATGAATACATTGTTAGAAGCAGAATTTGAAGGCCTTTTCTATCGTGCGGTGAAAAATGGGGGTTTGCATTTAAAATTTAAAAGTTGATGTGCCAAAATGGCATTTCTAGTTGCACGATTGGCTCCAAAAGCTTTTCAGATCTAAGTTGGGTTATCACATGCACACGTACCAAATTTCAGCTAAATCTGTCGAGTAGTTTGGGCTGTGGCGTGTTTACGAACGTACGTACGAACGTACGAACGTACAAACGTACGTACATACATACAGACACATTTTAAAAACCACTTTTTTGGGCTCCTGAGACCCCAAAACGTATAGATCCGGTCTTATCTCGAATTCGAAAATTTTAGTGATTGCAGTAACCTCCCTTTTTTTTAAATGGTGAAGTGGAGTGGGGAGGTTAAAAAAAGGGAGGTTACTGCAATCACTAAAATTTTCGAATTCGAGATAAGACCGGATCTATACGTTTTGAGGTCTCAGGAGCCCAAAAAAGTGGTTTTTAAAATGTGTCTGTGTGTATGTGCGTACGTACGTACGTGCGTACGTACGTTTGTAAACACGCCACAGCCAAAACTACTAGACCGATTTGGCTGAAATTTGGTGCGTGTGCATGTGATAACCCAACTTAGATCTGAAAAGCTTTTGGAGCCAATCGTTCAACTAGAAATGCCATTTTGGCACATCAACTTTTAAATTTCAAATACAAACCCCCATTTTTCACCTCACGATAGAAAAGGCCTTCAAATTCTGCTTCTAAAAATGTATTAATTCTTAGTGCCCTTTTGATCAAAAATTAAGAAAAAAAACATTTTTATCCGACTTTAAAATCGCGGTACAGCCCAAGCCCCTGAACCGATTTGGCTGAAATTTTGCACACGGGGATTGTATTACACGTCGAAGAGCTGAACAAATTTTGGATTCAATCGGCCCACGGAAACTGCCGTTTTGGCACACCAATTTGTAACTTTAAAATTATTCACTCATTTAACCATCCAAAACAAGTTTTTGAAAGATTTATTCTCACCATCAAAAAGGTCTTCAAATTCTGGTTTTAAGTAAGACAAAATTCGTTCGCATTTAGTGCTCTTTGGGTCAAAAAATCGAAATTTCATAATAACACTAAAAATACATTATAGCCCAAATTAGCGAATCGATTTGGCTGAAATTTGGTACATGGAGATTGGGTGACCCGTTGAAGACCTGAAAGGCTTTTGGAAGCAATTGGTCCACGGGAAGTGCCATTTAGAAATATCAACTTTAAATACAAAGGTCTCCCTTTTTATGTCGCCATTAGAAAGACGATCAAATTCTCGTTCTAAAAATGTATTCACAGTTTCTGCCATTTCAGTGGAAAATAGAGAAAAAAATATTTTTAATTAAAAGGGAGCATGCTGACAGTGGATGACATAAAGTATCAGTTATTGTCAAAAGGGTGGTAAACTGTTAACCTTAAAAGGAACATATTGTCAAATGTGATGGGTGATGTCGGTATTTGTCAGAAAATTGCGAAATTAGTCACAGACAATAAGCATAAAAAAAATTGTGTCGAATTGACTACTATCTACACAGAATACAAAGATCCACGCGATGGGGAGGTTCCAGCCGCTTCTCTGCTGCATTTTTTTAATACAGAATTTCATAGGGAATGTTTTTGATTAGAATAAATTTTTTGTCAGATGGATAGTTTCGCCGAAAAATGCTAAAAACTAGCGCAACGTGGTGGTTTTCGCTAAATAAGGGATGAAGCGCACACTTGGGGGTGGGAACTTTTCGGCATTTCATTTCAGGTGCAATCAGGAGTCCGTAGCCAAAATTTAAAAAATATATAAATAATTTCTTCTAAAAAACCTAACTTGACTGGACTAAACGTCGCAATTAGCATAACAATAATTGCGACCTTATTATGAAAATTAGATACACCTCTACGTCGTCGAAGTCACGAAAGGTAACCGTCACATCTTCTCACGTGAACATTATTGTTGTTATTGTATGCATTTACGTAGTTATTTTTCAAATCTAAGGCGTTTATTTTTATGCTGACGATCCTATTTTAAATATTTTTATATAGCTAGTCTCATGCTATTTTTCTATTGTTAGATCGCAAACTATTTTGCATATGTATGTATAATACGGAATACTGAAGTCCTCGCCCGCATATTCTTGAATCCAATTGTTTAAATTTACACTCGCGTGGTTGAAACATTCGCCTCTACGTCTCGTGTTGCAAACTCCACATTTGTCTCTGTCGCTCAAATTATTGAGATGAACCTACGTCTGTGAGTATGTACCAGTCAAGACTCGACGTATGTACCTACCTAAAGTCCCGTCGCATATTGACGAACGCGGGGGATGTGTGTCTCAGGCTTTTTTCTGTTGGTTTGTACACGGGATTTCAGTTCTGTCAAAATTCCTGTCATGGACAATAATTAACAACAAAGACCCCTTTCAACCTCCATTGTTACTGGTTATTGACACTGACAGTGAGTGACGGGAGTTTTGACGGATGTGAAATCCCGTTTACAAACCAACAGAAAAAAAGCCTGAGACACACAACCCCTGCATTCGTTGATATGCGACGGGACTTTACTATTGATGATTTTAATAAAAGAAGGACATCTATGAATACTTACTCGAAACAAAGTGATTAAATGAAAATAACGGACGCCAGTCTAAGGGTAGCCAATTTTGATGATTGATGCACTAGAAATGGTGCTTTTGGGCGCTCTCATCTTATGACATTTTGTCACAAATTATTCATTTGTTAATCGTTATTTGTCATTCTTTGTGTCACAACAATCTCAAAAGCCAACGAAAGATGTATATCAATATTATATCGAGTTGGACTTGGTGGTTTTGGCACCTAGTAGTGTGCCGAGGCATATGCTCATGATAAAGAGTTCGCGAGGGTGTATCAATTAATGAATTGTTTGCGTTCAATTAGTATCTTCCGGTTGTAAGTAGGTACATGTAGGTCAAGCATCAAATTTCCACCAAGTCGATTTTTTGTGTTGGGGGTCGAAGAGGGTGCAATTTTTCCATTCAATTATTATCCTCAGGGGTTGAAGGGGGTGGGTTTCGGGGGCGCTTACTTAAATTCATTTGCGTTCAATTAGTATCTTCCAGTAACAAGTAGTCTAAGGGTTAAATTTCCACCGAGTCAATTATTTATGTTTGTCAATTTTTCGTATTTGAGGGTTGAAGGGGGTGGTTTTCGGGGTTGCAACTTTTTGCGTCCAGTTAGTTTGTTTCTGTTGTAGATAGTCCAAGGGCTCAATTTCATCCAAGTCAATTATTTGTGTTCGAGGGCTGAAGACTGTGGGTTTTGGGGGTACAATTTTTTTCGTTCAAAATAGTCTCCTCCGATAATGAGTGGTAAAAGGATTAAATTCCGTCCAAGTCATTTTTTTGTGTTTCGAGGTTGAAGGGGGTGAGTTTTAGGGGCGTAGTTTTTTTGTTCAATTGAACTCTTTCGGTTGTAGGCGGTGCAAGGGTTAAGTTTCCTCCAAGTCAAGTTTTGCAATTTTTTGTGTTCAATTAGTTTCCTCCGGTAATAGGTATAGGTACTCCAAGGGTTACATTTCCTCTAAGGGAATTTTTTGTTTCAAGGTTGAAGGGGTTTTAGAGGTGCAATTTTTTTCTCTTCCTGTCGAAGGTGATCTAAGGGTCTAAGGACTAAATATATGCTCAAAACTTTTTTTGGGCCATTGATTAAAAGTTATCGAATTGCTTGAATTGCAAGCAACACTTATGTGAAATTTCGAGATTCAACCCCTAATTTGCACCCCTTTCTGTTTCATCTTGCAGAAAAAAACCATCCCTTATCAAATAATGTCAAAATATATGTGGTTTCAGACCTCCATGTGCAAAATATTTGAGAAGTTTTCGTATTTTTGTGATTTTCAACCCCTAAACTTCATCCCCCAAAATTAACACCCCCCCACCTTCAACAGACTTGTACGTCAAAAATGCATATCAAGTTTCAGTAAAATATCTCCACTGGTTCTCGAGTTATTACAATTAATAGTTATTCGGTCCCGAAAAAACCTCGCATTCTCGCGCTTTTACTGCGAACGCTGCCTAAACGCTTGAAGATGGATTAAAATCGTATAAGGAAGAAATGTCGGCAACGAATAGACCTACAAAAAAGTCCGCGACAGCATATAAATATCTGTTACGGATAGCCGACAATAAGCCACTGAAGCTATTTTCGTCAAAAATTAAAACACAAAAACCATCCCGGTGGGCTACCCATCGTAGATAGCTATATGCCGTCGCGGACTTTTTTGTAGATCTTTTCATTGCCGACAATTCCTAGCTTCAAGCGTTGAGGCAGCGTTTGCGATCAAACGTCGAAAATTGTAATTTCTTTCAGTTTTTCACCCCTAACTCCCACCCCCTGGTTCGATATGGCCCAAAAACAATCCCCGTCGAGATTTTCGGGGTATACACATGTGTACAAAAATTCAGCTCGATATCTGCTTTCGTTCTCAAGTTATGCGATGGACAGAGTACGCTTCGGCACTAAAACTGGCAGAGCCGATAATACAGCCGGACTGCTTTACCTACTACGTAGACTGAATCCCTTCATGCACTGGTATTATTGAAATCATCAATAGAGTTCAAAGAAGTTACCAGCAGAATATTTGATTTGTACCTAATGTAAGGATCATTTCCATTATTTTCGTTACAGCAAATAATTAAGTAATGTGAACCCAGTAATCTTGCAGCAATGATAAATAATTGATTACATCCTCTTCTTAATATTCCGATGAGGTTAAGTTAAGTACATAATTATGTGAAATTACTGATAACACATTTATTAATATAAGTTCGAAGAAATTACTCGCTTAAATCACTTTTAGAGATACATTCCAAATAGATTATACGGGGTTTCTATAAATGATTGCAACACCGACGGATGGCTTTAAAAACAAGAAAATTATTGACGTTTCTAAATAAAATTAAATAAATATAATTAAATAAATAAATATAATTAAAACTCACAAGGCCATGTCGGTCCTTCTTCGGCAAGGATCCACTCTGGTGGATTCTATCAAATAATTAGGTTCATCCTGCCATCGTAAATAAGAAGATCGATATGTTGTAGTATCCGCTCTTGGGGTTTCTACCGGTGTTTTTGTTGCCTCTTCTTTATCTTCCTGTACTTCACCGGCTTTCCACCAAATGGGAGGTTGCGGGTCACAGGTGGCTAGTCCCAAATTAATTGCCTGTTGCTTTTCCCTTATTTTACTTCTTTTCTCTTCGAGTGCGTCCATTTTCGCTTTTTCCTCCGCCTCTTCTCTTTTGATTTTATTGTACAGTCTTTGGAGTCTGGCCTCTTCCAAGCATTCCAGTTCGTATTTGAAGGACCGATAAAACACGCTTTCTGAAAATAACTTTTGCTACAGTTTTGCCACATTTAATTATTACATGTGGATGTTCAAAAGTTTAAAACCAATAATGATCGGAAATATAATTTTTGTTTATGAACGATAATAATGGATAGGTAACCAGTGTGCTAATAGAATCAAAAATGTTGCAAAACTGTTTAGTCCCTCAAAATGACAAGTGTATGCTAATTTATTTAAGTTTATCTTTATGTAAAAAATGAGAATATTAACCTAACCAAAAAAAAAGTAGTTAATATCTGATACTAAGATGTACCTACATTAAAATATTAGCCTAGCACCGATTGAAAGAGCCGCTCCTGATTGGTCCGAATGCCCTTTAAAGTCGATACTTATTTGCTTTTGCTACTCATTAAAATATGACATTTTTCAGTTTTTTCAGTATATTTCAGGAACCAAACCAGATATCTTCAATTTCTTTCCAGATTCTTAATCTACACTGAAAAACATAACTTTTTTCTAATTTAATAAAATTTCGTATCTTTTATGGTATCCCAGTTGTCAATTTTTGAGAAATTGAAATGACTGCCATTAGCCAATAGAGAAAAATACTGCACACACCATGCACTATACGTAACACTTACAGTCCATGGACCCTATGCGTAAGCATAGAAACGCCATAGCAACTGTCAGTGAATTTTGACACTAATGGAGAACTTACAATACAATGCAGGTATTGCAAAAAACATATAAACTACCTTGTTGAAGTATTCTTAGACCAACAGAGGAGTTTCTGTGTATGTTCTTTTATATTTTTCTACTCGAGTTATGTTTTCGACTTCTTCTACTGAACATGCGTCAGGCTACGCTTCATTCTGGTCATAGCTTTTTTATTTCTTGAAATAAAGAACTCCAGTCACTTGCAATGTGTTAACTAACTTGTAGAGTAGACGAGATATTTGGGGGTATTTCTTTTTGTTAGACCCAGAGTGTCTCGTTTTTGACAAAAAACGCTTGGTTAAAAACGAGACACAATTTTTTTTTCGTTCCGTTATGAACAGTAAACAGTGTAAAACAAGAACGTGCAAGCTCCAAATATTCTACATCCAAGAATCCGTTTTGGTATCAAAAACTAAGGATCTGCTCTAATTTTATGATGGTGCAAAGTCAAAAGTTGTAAATTTTGTCTCGTTTTTACACCACTTGACCCCTAAGAAGGGCAGGATGTTCTAAGCCTGCAAGAAAGATTAGATTTTTTTGCAACACCTGCATTTGTGTCAGCGCTGCATTTGTGTCAGAATTCACTGACAGTAAGTCGAACTTACAATGCATTTGCAGTTGCTATGTCGTTTCTATGCTTGCTCACAAGGCTGATATTTACTTACCCCCTTATTCTGTAACTTTTAACATCGATGTATAATGACAAGTGACAGATAAACAATGTGTTTTCTGTCATTTTAACATTAAACAGTGCTCTAACATGGATGCTAAAAGTTACAGAATCATCCTCTAGGGTCCATGGACTGTAATGGCCGATCCCACGGACCAAACTTATCACTTAAGTTAGACTTAAAAATGAAGAATGACGTTTGTTTTATGGTATGAACGTCATAATTGTCACTTTAAGGCTCTCTTAAAGTTAAGTAAGGTCGGTGGAATCGTACATAAGTGTTACTTATAGTGCAAGGTGTGTGCAGTATTTTTAACTTCCTGCCTCAGGTATTGCAAAAAACACGCAAATAAAAAAAATCCGCATACCGCGGAAAGCGGTTATTTTTGTGATCTCGAATGCCTAGGGAAACTCGGTGCCACGCGCCTCGATTTCCAAAATTGCATTCCTGGACCACAAAAATTACACTTACTTACATTCCTTGGTACATATAACTAGGTACTGATAACAAACGAAATCAGAGGTATAATTACTTTGATATACAGTGTGTCTCATTTTAACTGGAACCACCCAAATATTTCGGTTAATATTGAGCAAATTAACTCGCTCTTTTTTTGCACATGTTGAGCTCCAGAATCTGCATCTGTGCAATACTTCACCTTTTCGTTATCCCGAAATCTCAGCCCGATTAATTAAAGAGGCCAAAAATAGCGAAATCGTATTAGACATTTTTTTACCGAAAAAGTTTATTAAGAAAAGTTGCACAGAATGACTCCAAATGGGTAAATCCGAACTTTCAGGCCAAAAGTAAAATGTTGAATTTCTGGAGGAAAAAATTAAAGATAGCGAAAACTTCAAAAATTTTGCAGCAAAAGGGTTGCTGTGTAATAAACAAACAATTGAAATTGGTTTGTTTGACATTTGTTGTTAGCTATTCCTGGACAAAATTTAACAATCGCAGAAAAAGTTGAAATTATAAGCTATTAAATAATAATCTTAATAATTCCAACTTTTTCTGCGATTGTTAAATTTTGCCCAGCCATATAGCTAACAGCAACTGTCAAACACTCATTTCAATTGTTTTTAATTACACAGCAACCCTTTTGTTGTAAAAATATCATGATATCATGAAGGCCAGAATGTGAATTTTATCTTCGCAACAATATTTAAAGCGTTATTTAAATTTTATGTTGTGTTAGTGTTTTCCGGCAGTTATAACTGGTGGAAACAATATTTGGGAAAACCTAAAAGCCGCCTCATTACGAGGAGTTATAACTGTGACAATGATACCCCGCTGCCTGGACAAACAGGTGTCTGGTGTACCTACTAACTAGTGGGTATTTAAAATTTATTCCCACGGGCCGTACTCGACAATTTTAGTTTTAAAGCCCACCAAAACATTATTAAAAAATTCGAGAACATACTAGAAAGATAAACAATTATTTATTTAACACTTTATGAGTTTATATAGCATTACTATAAGTTTCACTTGCTATACTTTATGTGGCTAAAGCAAAACAAAGCTAAAGACAATATGGTTATATATTTACACTACAATTTTTTATGTCTTTCGTCAGTTTTAAACTCGATAACACAAGGTAGTTTCAAAGTCTCGTTCCACAAAATTTTGTGGAACGAGACTTTGAAACTACCTTGTGTTATCAAACATCAGTTCCTCTTTGAAAAATGGACCAAGCTTTCAACCAATTTTAAACTCATTCTAATTCCAAATTCCTTGACTTGTGTCAAAACTTAATTCTTGTACGAGTTGCTTGGGTGCTTGTGCAATGATTTTAATAGTATTTCATTATCTAAAATTAGCAAATCCGGCCCACATTGGGAATTTTAAAATATCCACGAGCCTCAGGTAAAGCCAAACGTCTGGGTTTGTCCATGCAGCGGGGCGTCATTGTCACAGTTACAACCCTCGTAATGAGTCGGCTTTTAGGGCCTCCCAAATATTGTTTCCACCAGTTCCCGTTAAAATTAATGTTCCGATTAAATCCATAGAAACGATTATTAACAGTATCGTTTTTAGAGAGACTATTTTCGCTTAGGATTGTATGTTTATTTGTAGTTTCGTGTTTATTCGAAATACAGTTTAAGAAAGTGTTTATGTTCCGCAGTTCTAAGTATATAAAAATAAAACAATCTAAATTGTTAGCAACAAACTATTTATTTTAAGCAAAAAAATAATGCATAAACCTGACCAGAACATATGAGGATTATACGACAGAGACAGGCACAAACAGCAACGCTTAAGTATAATAAATAAAATCAGTGGAAGAAAAAATTAAGAAACTGGATGAAATTGTAAAGATGTCAGTAGGAAGAGAAAAAGTAATACTGAGGGAAGAGAACCTAGGAAAAGGGAGGGAATGGGTCGATAAAGAATGCAAAAAAGCAAAAAGAGAAACGAGAAGCGAGTTACGAAAATGGAAGAAAGAAAAAATGAAAAGGGAAGAATACATAAAGGCAAAAGAAAAAATACAAGAACAAATGCTTGGAAAGTAAGAAACACATGAAAGAAGAAGAACAAAAACCAACGGAAGATGTGTATCAATGCGATGTGTATCATTTTTCCTCCAGAAATTCAACATTTTTATTTTGGCCTGAAACTCCGCATTTACCATTTGGTCTCATCCTGAGCAACTTTTCTTAATAAAATTTTTCGATAAAAAAGTGCCTAATACGATTTCGCTGTTTTTGTCTTCTTTAATTAATCGCAGTAGGCTAAGATTTCGGGATAGGAAAAAGGTGAAGCATCACATAGAGGCAAATTTTGAAGCTCTACATGTTGAAAAAAAAGCGAATTAATTTGCTCAATATTAACCGAAATATTTGGGTGGTTTCAGTTAAAATGAGACACACTGATAGGAATTCAATCTATGATAGACCGATAGGCGCCAAAACGGTCAGGCGCCCAAACGGCCAGCGCCAAAACGTCCCATTCCGCGGTTCCGTTATTTTCTATCCTTTGCCTTCACGCAGTAAATGAATATATGTCCATCCTTTGCGCAGGCAGTTGAAGAATGTATTTCCGTCCTTTATTGCAATGATACCTGTTGCGTCATTTCTACGATCAGGAAGTTCAATTATGCGCGTAGCGGCACACAGTTCATGGCCCAAGATTACCCCCGATTTCATCATCAAAGTTAAAGTTTTCCTTAAATATTTGCTTAGCAACATTTCAAAACGGCTGCTCCTGATTGGTCAAAATCCCCTTTATATTCCGAAAAGTTACAGAAATAAATTTTAAAATATTTTTGGTTTGAGCTAATATTAGCATTGATAATAAAAACAATTCCTTTTAAGTCCCTTTGTTTCGAATTATCTCTGCATAAATTTATATTTACAATTTTCGTAACAGACTAAAGTACCAATACCTTATCCTACCCTAACATGCGCCAAATTATAGCTAAATGTCGATTTTTTTCTATTAATTGCAGGTCGTTAAAAAACGGGGGGGCCCTTCACATGGCAGAACAAAAATCTAGGTAGATACTGCTACTGGTATTAAAAAACTGAAAATGAAAGTATTTTACAGGGTGTCCCAAAACTCACGCTGGAGCCAGTAATGGCAGACGCCTGGAATCCTGGACCTTCAATAGTAGGTATTCAATTGGAAAAAACAAAGGAAGCAAAACCAAACAACTTGGCGCGGTAACTGACTAGTGAGTAGTGAATGGGTGACAAGATGACATCAAAGCAAATGGAGAATATGAATGATTCTTTTTATTAGGTACCTACCCATAAAGAAAGAGGGCACCAAAACACCCAGGGTTTAATTCATGACTGCGATTTTCTTCAGTTTTCGAGAAAATATTAATAAAAATCACGGTTCTGATACATTAAAACGCCTATGCTGACGTCATACTGTTCCGATTTTTTTAATGTGTTCTTTAAAATGTAGTGAATTTTTTGTTCAATTTCTCCTCGTGCTAGCACTATTAGTAGACCAGAAATTATAGTTAATTCCTCATTTCAAAATTCATTCATGTTCCTTATTGCCAAATTCCGGCTTTCCCATTCGATATAATTTTTTTTATAACTGTATGATTGTGCATTTTTGCAATCTATAATTAAATTGATATGGAAATATGGAAATTTATTAAGTAAACGTCCTTCACTTGATTACAATGTTTACTTACCCTTATGCTTATATCTAGCATCATAACTGGGTTCAACCATGACGCTGTATTTCTTGTATAAATCATGTAAAAAGAAATCATCTTTTCCTGGCTTTTCCACCCAGAAGGCTCTCTCCTTATCAGTCCATCGCTCCAAAACTTTCGGATTAACATTTTCGATTTTTATGTCTTCCAATTTGTCCTTGTCCCCATACTCTATAGGGGCCAAGAATTTGCCCAAAGATGACTGAGTGATCCTTGGCAGGCCGAAAGGGGTGTGCTCTTGTGCGGAAATTTGGTTCTGATAAACACCTTTTAAAGTGTAGTCTTTGGGTGGAAGAGGAGGTAAGGTAAACATCTTGACGTCACTTTGACAAAAGAACTATCAAACCAACGATCCAAAATTGAGTCATCCTCAGTGGGCATTGGAATTGAAACAGTAGAACAATGATTTTCGATTCCAAAGCCCACTGAGGACGAGTTTATCTTGGATCGCTTGATACATCGTCAAATCGCACGAAAAATGGTTTTAACCCATATAATTTATTATACGAAAATTTAAGGTCGTTCATGACAGATTTACAATTTACATTTTTGAGTGTAGAATACATCTTATTGCGTGTATCACTTTGTCCAAGTCGATTTCAATATCATATCGGTGCTTCTTATTTATAACAAAAAAGTAAAAAATACTCTCTTTTACATTATAAAAAATTACAATTGACTTATAAGAAATAATTATTAAACACTGATATTTTAAAGTACAGTTTAACTATTTTCACACAGAAATTATTGACCATCTGATGGTTTCCTAAATTTACAGTGATTTGAGTATTTACATGATTCTTCAGAAAAATTCACTTCAGAAACATAGCTTTTAAAGTTTATAAAAAATATTAGAGTATGCGAGAACATTTAATATACCTATGGCACAGAACGTTGTTATTACTATTTTTCACAGTTAAGCATATCAAAAGTCATAAACTAATGGAATGCAAAATCAAAGGTTTTGATAGTGTAAATTAGGCAAGATTTTTGGTGAAATGTTTTTAACTTTTCTCAATACAATTCTTGAATACGAAAGACTACGAAGGCGTAGAAGGGCCACAACAAAGTTTCTAAATTTTCAGAAAAAAAACTTTGTTGCAATAGCAAATTGTCACTTGTAACCGACAATTGTCACTTGTAACTGACAATAACTGTCACTGGTAACCGACAATTGTCACTTGTAGCTGACGATAATTCGTTAATTGGAACAGACCAATGGCGTACGCCGGAGGGGGTTAGGGGGGTTACAACTCGTGTGATTCCAGAAATGTTTGTGTTTTTTTTCCGTTTCTAGAAAATAACGAAAATGTAAGAATTTATCCTCTTTTAGTAGTTTTTGCACACCTTATTTTTTTGGCACCCCCCCTTTTCATGACAAATTTCTGCGCACGTCACTGAAACAGTTCGAAGCGCCTGTCAGTTACGAGTGACAATTGTCAGTTGCAAGTGACAATTGTCAGTTGCAAGTGACAATTGTCAGTTGCAAGTGTCAATTGTCAGTTGCAAGTGTCAATTGTCAGTTGCAAGTGTCAATTGTCAGTTACAAGTGACAATTGTCGGTTGCAAGTGACAATTGTTGGTTACAAGTGACAATTGTCATTTACAAGTGACAATTCTCACTTAACAACTGACAATTGTCAGTTCCAAGTGACAACTGTCACTAACAACTGACAATTGTCGCTTGCAAGTGACAATTTCCTATTGAAACAAAGTTTTTTTTTCTGAAAATTTCAAAAACTTTGTTGTGGCCCCTCTACGCCTTCGTAAAAGACAGAGAATCAAAAACAGATTGCCGACCAGGAGGGAGCTAATTATTGTACTGATTGATTATTTCGTATGAAGTACAAAACTCCTAATTATACCTATTTGCCCTCTCTTTATATGCTACTTAAAGTGTAAAAATAAATAACAATTTTTTGGAATGAACTTGCAATGTCTATATACCTACGTGTCCTCTACTGAAAAGATAAATATCAAGAGTAAGAAGACAATACAGGATGTCCCAGAGCTTGCTTCAAAACCATTAACAACATTCTCAGCGAGAAAGTGTCAATTTTCTAGTTTCTGGAGGTTTAGGCGATTTCTGTGACAAACTGTGGAACTTTGGCTATACATGGTCTATCATTGGAATATTAATATTTGGAACCGAATTTAACGAAAGTAATAAGATTGTAGAAAAATATACGTCTAAGGGATGATTCGAACTCAAGGTACTTAGTTTTTACTTAGTTAATTTTCTTAGTACAATTCTAGAAAAATATAAATCTCAAAGAATTTTGTGACCAACTTTCATAAAAAACTATAAACAAAAAAACGAGAGATTATAAACAACAATCACAGTGCTACATAATACAAAATAATAAATTTATTGCTGTCATGGTTAAAAGTATTACTTCAGATCAAATTCAGGACTCTCCAACCTGAAATGCCTGATTTGCCCGTGCTCAACGAGCGGTGTTGCCAGTTCATCATTATCTATCTTAATCCGTATTTTATTATTATCTGGAAATGAAGAGGGCAGCATCTTCTGCACCTCACCATTATGCGGACTAGCGACCGGGGTATCTAGGGGAGAGTAGGGAACGTAGATTCTCAATACATCGGGACTAGGATTATGAGGGGTGGCTCTAGGGGTGGAATGACTACTTAGCGCCCTCTGGATACTGCTAGACGGTCCAATGCCCGATCCCACCGAGCTGGCTCCGCCCACTGAATTATCGGACATGTTACTGTGAGTGTCCAAGCTGTTTTCATGCGCCTGCGATCTAGTCACTGTTGAAAAAACTGACAGATCGGCCGTTGACGTCACACTCGTGTCGGCTAAAGAGCGGCGGGAGCCTGTGTGTTCACAGTCCAGCAAAGAACTGGCATCGTCTATGCTGGGGTCGAATGAGAATTTTGAACCTGAAATACAATCAACTTGTAAAGGATAAACTAACAAAATTCTAGTTTAAACTACAAAAACGAGGGTGTTTTGTTCTTGATTAATACAGTTTCAGTGTTAGTACTGTTAAACAAGTGTTAAAAAATTTAAAATGACAAGTATTAAAAAATGGTTAGTGAAGTTTGATTCAAGTGCCTTACCATAGCGAAAATGTATTATGTACACTTTTCACACGTCTCACTATTTGCGGTGGAAACCTGCCTCAAATGAACTCTTCCGTTAGTTAGTTAAACTGGTTTAATTGACATACAGGCTGTCCCGAAATTAGTGGTCAAAACTTTACCAGTAGATTCTTCTATGAAAAATATGAAAAAAAGTCCCTATGAACATATGTCGAAAAATAAGTCCTAAGGGAGCTAAGACCCCCCCATGTTGAAAGTGTTTTTTTCTAAATACAGGCTGTCCCGTAATTAGGCTGCAATATTTTACCAGTGCGTTCTACGATCAAAATTAGGACTGAAAGTTTCGTAAACATTTTTCGAAAAATCCATCCTAAGAGAGCTAGGGCCCTTCAAAGGGGGGACTAAAATAGTTATTTCTTCAATTTTTGAGGATCACGATAGAGTCACGAAATTTTGAACTTTGTCGTAGATTTTTCTGCTGAACAAGTCTTTTTGGCAAAAGTTTCAGGGACGTGCGTGAGTATCAAACTTTTTTGTACGGCATCTTGGGTCAATTATGAACACAAATTTGAATTCCTTGTACATTTTTACGTAAAAAAGGTGCTCTAATTGAAACTCGATAGCTCAGGCCGTTTTTGAGGAAAATCAATTTGAAGTTCTTTTTCCACGCCGAGAATGTGCAAAATTGATAGGATAGAGTATGGAAAATCCATTTTCTTGTGATTTTCTTTGGAATTTCAAACATATGAGATGCAAGTAGGTTAAACTTGTTTGTTTTTTGCTGATCAATCAGCATCTGATAATTTTAGGTATTTTGAGTGCCACAGTTACCCACTTTTATACCACGAAATTAAAACTTTCAAATCGATTTTTCTCGAAAACGGTTTGAGCTATCGAGTTTCAACTAGAGCATCTTTTATACGTAAAAATGTACAGGGAATTCAAATTTGTGCTAACAATTGACCCAAGGTGTCGTACAAAAAAGTTCGATACAAAAATGTACGCGACCCCTCCACTCACGCACGTCCCTGAAGCTTTTGCCAAAAACCATTACATTAGTCTTGTTCAGCACAAAAAGCTACGACAAAGTTTAAAATTTCGTGACCCTTTCGTAAGCCGTTCCTCAGAAATTGAAGAAATAACAATTTTTTTTACCCCCTTTGACAGTCCCTAGCTCCCTTAGAATGGATTTTTTCGAAAAATGTTTACAAAACTTTTACTCCTAATTTTGATCGTAGATCGCACTGGTAAAATATCGCAACCTAATTACGGGACACCCTGTATCTTCAAAACGGTTAAAGATAGCAACGTGAAATTTGGGATCTTTACTAAGTCTGATGCTGAATTTACTACTGTGGAGAAAATTTTAAAATTTTGATCATAAGCGTCTCGTACAGGAAGGGCTTAGGGCTAAATTTACTCAAACATTTTTGTAAATAGTTTTTTCTCAAATTTGATTAGAGAATCTGAAAATTTTAGGTTTTTAAGTAAAAATGGTATAGCTCCCTTAGGAAGCATTTTCGACCCATACCCAAAGAACTTTTATTTCTACAGGGTGAGTCTGAACTACACCACATAATGTACTGTTCAAATGATGAGATTTGGTGCAAAAATTCCTCTTGATGTTATTAGCCGCCAAAGTTCTTCATTTTTAATCGTTTTTATTTAATATCTTCCGAATGGTGTATCGCAGGATTGTGAAATTTTGTACAGTATTGTTGCCAACCCAGGCAACTCCTAATGGTACTTTAGACATTATCCAAAAATCGGATCCCTGTTATACAGGATGGTCCTAATGTTATTTGTCCTTGAAGTTTTTTGTTTTTAAATGTTGGTAATTTGTCTGTGCGGTATTATTCTTCGATCAATTCTAAAGCTTTTTTGGCTCTTACATTTTTTTGAAAAAACTCACAATTTACCAGCAAAATTGAAAAAACCGATAACATGCTTCTAGTAATCACCATAAAACCAATGGTAAAATTTCACTTAAAAAAAGTGAAATTACCACCCAAGTCTTTCTTCGTGAACATGAATTCAAGACACCGTTGTCGAAAAACGGCTCCCTTGCATAAAAACAATTCAAATATGACGCGTATCAACGCATATTTGATCTTTATTGCAATTTAAAGCCTTATTGCGATTGTCGTTTCTCCGTTTTTTTCAATTTTGCTGGTGAATGGTGACTTTTTTCAAAGAAAATTAAGAGCCAAAAAAGTTTTAAAATTGATCGAGGAATAACACCGCATAGACAAATTACCAACATTTAAAAACATAAAAAAGTTGAAGAACAAATAACATTATTACCATCCTGCATAACAGGGATCCGATTTTTGGATAATGTCTAAAAAGTACCATCAGCAGTTGCCTCCTGGTCTGTAACAATGCTGTGCAAAATTTCAGAACCCTGCGATACACCGTTCGGAACATATTAAATAAAAACGATTAAAAATTAAGAACCTTGGCGGCTTATAACCTCAAGAGGAATCACAATTGATCTAAAAATTTTTGCACCAAACCTCATCATTTGAAGAGTAGATTATGTGGTATGAAGGATGTGGTGTCGTTCAGACTCACCCTGTACATAGAATTTTTTTTTCGAAAAGGGCGCATTCTATCGATGTCAAACAAGAGTACCATTTTTACTTAAAAATCCTCAAATTTTCAGATTCTGGAATCAAATTTGAGGAAAAACTACTTACAAAAATGTTCGAGTAAATTTAGCCCTAAGCCCTCCTGTACGAGACGCTTATGATCAAATTTTAAAAATTTCTCCACAGTAGCAAATGCAGCATCAAAGACTTAGTAAGGATGCCAAATTTCAGGTTGCTGTCTTTAACCGTTTTGAAGAAATTTAGAAAAAAACACTTAGCTCCCTTAAGACTAATTTTTCGACCTATGTTAATGTTTTCATAGGTAACGTTTTGACCACTAATTTCGAGACACTCTGTATAGTTCCTGACTAGAAATTCGGTATCTTATGATAATTTGAATTTTGAAATTTTCCTGGATGCGAACAAGATGGGACAAAAACAACAGTATGTAACGTGCACTCCATGCAAAACCTACCAAATTGCAGCAATTGTCCGGGAACTCAAATGCTGATTTCAGGCAATACTAGAATAATAATTATGCTTTATAATTTGAACCCAAAACAATAGAAGCTGTATACACAGCTAATATTCTGAAAGTATCAACTAGTGAGCATGCGATGATTTAAGTAGTTTTACATAACATAAGAATTACTAGCCAGGCATATTTGTTTAAAACAGATAATATGTGGAAAGACCAAAACCAAAGTTAGTCATAAACGATGAATGTATTAAAACAAACTAAAACACTTACAATATTGAGGGTTACAAATCATATACATTCTGTCACAAAGCAAACAAAAAATATGCAATGAAAACGTTTATTATTTATCACCAAAAACATTGAAATTATAACTTTTTTGGATTTATATACAGCGAATCTATTTACAAAGCACTGGATTTTAGGTTCGTATCAAAAATAAACTGAATCTTCTTAAAATTACTTGAAGTTGTACTGCTTAATTAGTGTAACATTTGCAAAAAGGAATGTGTAACAAAAAGAAAGAAATAAATAAGAGCAGGACTGAACAAGGTATGTAAAAAAACGAACATTAAAGCCTTGTACATTCATCAATACTACTGATATCGCTATCACATACACTAGTCTCACTGGCGAAAGTAGTAACACTACCAAAAATAGAATTGTTATCTGTGTCTGTACCTGCAAGTCCTATCGAATCACCAACGGACAGCTGACTGTCCTTTTCTCTTTCGACGGATTCCCTGGCGGCCTCACTGACTGACGTCACAATCTCGTTCGTCTCTTGTTCCTTATCCGTAAATTTGTCCGTCCTGATTCCGACGATTTGCTCAAAAGTTGGCTCTTTGAAAAGGCCGAAAGGACGAGATGGCAATTCGTCTTTTTGAGGAGGACCGGGGTGGTCCAGTTTGGCCCTTTTCAGCTCCTCTAACGATTTTTCTAGGGTATGAACTACAAAGTCTTCGTCGTACGTGAAGTCTTTGTGTAGCTTTACCTAGAAAAGTCGTTACAATTGTACCTCTACTGTATTGAGTCAAACCTCAAGGTTGCGTAAGCTTTGATAAAGCGTGAGCAGCAAAAATATAGAGAAAAAAACGTTTTTCTGCAAAATGTCTTTCAAAATTCACCCTCAATTTCTTTCAGTGACACGTAAGATTGGAACTGTTTCAAGGATCGCCACCGTACTGTGATTTTAGAAACTATTAAATAAACAATTGGGTTCAATTACAAAAACCTTTGGCTATTTTGAGAGCATGAAGAATAACCAATCTTCGCCGTTCACGTTTAACCATGGAACAATATATCAAGCGATCCAGACGGCTTAACCTGGACGAAAAAAGAAAACGACACAAAAGATAATAACTGAACCCAGATTCAGATATTTCTTAAAGAGTTTCAACCAATTAATCATCAGAACGACATATACCTAATGGAAATGAAACTTTTGTCTTACGCACAGAGGAAAAAATGCCCCCGTTGTCGTATTTTGAATTTTGAGTTCAATGTGAATACCTACAAAAATAGTTTGAAAAATTACCTTTCAGATAGCCTTTACTGGTAACAGCTGGTATTAATTGTATTAGCGGTAGCAATTATTTTAGTTGTGACGTAGGACAAAAGTTTTATTTCCATTAGGTATATATAAAAGTTACGATGGCGAGGCTTTCATTTTACCATAAATGCTACAATCGCCGACTTTGAAAATTTCCACCCCAACGTGACACTTCCCTTAATATTAATGGTGAGATTAGTGTTGTCAGTAGAAAAAAATTTAAACTACTAAAAGTACAAGAGGAAAGGTACTAAAAGTATGGAAAAAGTAAAAAAAGCAATTAGCGAAGCAGGCGAAAATTTTTTACCATTTAGTACTTTTTTCATACTTTCGAAAAATGTTGTATCCCCCCCCCCCCCGGGGTAACGAGTCATATATTTGTTTTAATAACTTGAGCACAGCTAATCAACCGCACCGCATTAATTTCACCAACGTAACTAAATAAATTGTGCCCTTCTCAAAGGTTTAATAACATTTATTTATTATAGGTAATTTCTTTATTTTATAAGAACTGTATTAAACAGAAGATTAAATTATAAATGAACAAAAAAACACGGAGCAGCACGCACTGATTTTGTTCGAAAAAAAAAGTACTAAAATGGCAGTGGGAGCACTATAGATGCGTTATGCAGGGTGTCCCAACGGTGAGACAAAGTCCATTTATGTCAATGTCATTAATAATATCGAAAATCTGTGTACGCCAACCGTTAGTGACTGAAAATGTGCATAATCCAAAATTATGAACTCACATTTGCGGTACGTGTAGGGGGGGGGCAGCACAAAATTACATTTTGTTAAATGGAACACCCCATATATCAATGCATTATGTGCAACTTTTGTCAGGGTGTGCCCCATACTTAAATTCAATCGTTTTTGAGTCATTTAATAAAATGTGTAGAATTTGGCAAAAACAAGACTTCAGTCATATTTTGGAAGCCTTGAAGTTTTTCTCTTCCGAATTTATGGCACATCCTAAAGGAAGGTCAGGGCTACCTGATGACATACTTTAATGTCAAATTTCATGCACAGCGTATCCCCGATAAATTATCATATTAACAGAAATTAAAAAGGCACAAATTCTAAAATTTTAAATGGAATGACCTTGAATTTTTTTCTCGCACTATTAGAGAAGTAAATTCTAGGTCGACATTCTTACAAATACCTATACCTAAATAGCATGTTTTTCAAATTATCACCAGTATGAGGTCTGTGTTGTGGTTTTATTCGTTTCCGAGTTACTGATAAGAGTAACAGAAAAAGTGAATATCTTTAAAACGATAAACTCTACGGTGTACAACAACGTATAATTCAAAATAATACGGTTAACGGATGTTTGCAAAATATTTGTAACAAAAGCCGGGTGAAGCAATTTGCAATAGGGAAAAACTGATTAATTCGGCAATGTTTTCTAAAGTCAAGAAAAATTACTCCGATACCAAAGTCAATTAACAAAACCATTTCTAACTGCGATAGTGACAATAAGATCGATATTTGAATTAAAGGTGGTTATTAACTTCAGACGGATTAAGCTATAAACCCAAAAATTTTAAGTAACTTGGAAAGGATGCCATTTAAGTATAGGGAGTTGTTAAGAAAGTTGACCTAGAATTTAATTCTCTATTAGACGGCGAAAAAATTTCAAGGTCATTCCATTTGCAATTTTTGAGATTTTGTCTTTTCAATTTCTGTTAATTTGAAATTTTACAGGGGACACTCTGTGCGTGAAATTTGACACCCAAATGTCTCGTCAGATAGTCCTGACCTTTCATTAGGATGTGCCATAATTCGGAAGAGAAAAACTTCAAGGCTTCGAAAATAATAAATTTTAACTGAAGACTTGTTTTTGCCAAATTCTACACATTTTATTGAATAACTCAAAAACGATTGAATTTAAGTATGGGGCACACCTGGGGGGCATTTCACACCCCAAAAACTTGTACACCACTGCCGAATTTTCAGGACACTGCCGTAAATTTGTACACCACTGCCGACTGTGAAGTCCCCCGACTGTCGAATTTGCTCAATTTTTGCAACCACTGCTTAACATTTCCCACTAACACTGCCGAAAATTTGTACACCACTGCCGACTGTGAAATCCCCCCCAGGCACACCTGACAAAAATTGCACAGAATGACACGTAGAAACCAAAGATGCATTGACATATGGGATGTTCCATTTCACTAAATGTAATTTTGTGCTGCCCCCCCTATACGAGCCGCCCATGTGAGTTCATAGTAATTTTAGAATATGCACATTTTCAGTCACTAACGGTTGGCGTACACAGATTTTCGATATTATCAATGACGTGGACATAAATGGACTTTGTCTCACCGTTGGCACACCCTGTACTAACAAAAAAGTACTTGAATAGTACTAAAGTACTAACTCTGGCAACACTGCGCGGGGGAATTCTAGCGTGACGTGCCTGACAGTGTCAGTTGGTGACATCAGTGACAACTGACTGACGTAAGCCGAAATTATAATGACGGAAGTTTAAAAGTATTTCCGTATCCGGTTTCCTCTTTCAGGGTAGTTAAAAGTATTGCCACCAGATGTTTGCCAATTACTCTATTCAAACGAGAGAGAAGGGTAATGAGACAGAAGATATTCTGCCTATAGCAATATTTTGGTTGCTTTTCCCCCGTAAACGTCAATAAGGGTTTTCAGCATAAAAGGATGGAAGATGTGCCATGTCAGACCCCCTATGCGCCGCCATAAACAGTATACCATCTGCGCATAGTGCGCTGCCGCTTGATTGGCTTGACGTCACAATTAGAAAAGGACCCTCTTATACTAAAAACCCTTATTGTCAAGCACAGAATGGGCCATTGAGCAACACTATATCTCATTTCTGAGCGCATAAGTTTCTATAAGTTTCTCTTTCTTACATCGAGTGCGATGCGGTGGTGGCTGCATAAGTTACGAACCAATGATCCAATCAGCAACCACCTAGTAACAGCCGGTAAAATTCTATATTTCGATTCGTCAATGGCCGGTATGAATAAACCGTAACAAAGCTTTTGCTTATAGTTCTATCCTTTTCTGGTGCACGAGAAACTCGTATTTGCATCCTTTATTAATACAAGTATGAGCATCTTCTAACACTTTATTCATACCAGCCAATATTTCAAATTATGCGGCTTTCGATCTGTCCTGCACTGCGTGCTGCAACAGAATCGACGAACGCTGATTGGTCCCTGCGCCAAGATGCAGCTGCAGCATAAAATCGGCATTAGTAAACAGGGCTGCCAAAGCAAGACTGTAAGGCACTAGGAAGTTGGCAATCCTACAGTAACAGCATGCTAGATACATCCTTGTACGGATATATCTGCCCCAAAAACAGTTTGAAAAGAGTCGTCTATTAAAGGACTGGACGCAGGGCCGGCACGACCATACGTACCAACGGTGAATTTGCACAGTGTGGCAAATCGTCTGTCGCATGTAAAATTTCAAAAATCTTGATATTTACAGTTTCTCTCTTTCTAATTCTTGTGATAGGGCGGCCACAAGACATTTTTTAACTAACTTTTAGCGTGTCCAGGGTGGAGAACTTGCCCTTCGAATAAGTGGACACACACTATGATGGATAAATAGACACGCAACTTTTGAAATCAATTGGTGAACATGAAACTTTTTTCCTCGAATGCGCGACCTTGACATTTTACAAAATTTTCGCCTGCGGCACAAACGGAAGCTACTGCCCCCCCCCCCCCCCGCAATTCGTTTCGACCTCAATGGAGAGCTGTGAAAAATTCTTAAAAAATGCCTTGGGGGGCAGCATAATGGCTGGTATGAATAAAGTGTTACAAGATGCTCATACTTGCATTAATCAAGGATAGAAATACAAGTTTTTCTTGCGTAAGATAAGGAAATAACTATGAGCAAAAGCTCGTTTACTTTTTATTCATACCAGCCATTGTTAATCTTGCACAGAAGAGCCGGCCCTTGCTGGAAATTTTTTTTAGTTTTTCGCTGATGGGAGGTATATCGTACAACGTATTCATTGACGTGAGACATAATCGCGGCCAGTGAAATCCAAAATTTGGCTCAGAGTTTAGTTCTACCTTAAGTAAAACGTAAACAACACTTCATCCACATAAAAAACGTGAAATCTCGAATTGATTGGATAATAAAATTGATGGCATTTCTTAATGTTTCCTGCAAAGTTGACAAGCAGCAATTACCAAGATTAGCGCTTTGTTGATAAAAAAGAACCACGTGCGATAGGACTGCTGATATTTGTGGAAACGTAATATGTAACTAATACGCCAATGAATAAAATAACAAACAAGGCGGAGAGAGAGAGCACCATTAGGAGCAATTTTTTATTTGTCCTTTTTTTGTATATAGTTATCTGACTATTTTGAGTTTTGACTCAGTTCTGACACAATCTAGAGTATTGAAGGCAGCTGTGCCTTACTTCCTTTTTTACTTAATAACGTGTAAACAATCAAATAAATTGATCAATTTCAGCTAAAATTAAACGAAACAAAAGCAATAACTGGCTGATAGCTGAAGGAAATATGTTGAAACGTAATCAATTCATAAGCTGATTAAAACAATAAATCATGTGAGGTATGGAAGATCATCAAAATGACAATGAAAAAAATTATGAGTTAAGAGTAGGGTCATTCCAGCTCAATTCGACGGATCGCATCCGCATCGATCTTTCCGATTGGAATGAGATTTTCTTACAATAATCCACACTAGCTTAGAATACAACAGCCACAATAAAACATTTCTTGGATTATTAGTTTTCGAGAAAATTAATAAAAAAAAAAATTTTTTTTTCAAGGTAGTTGTAACTGTAGAAATTATTGTAAGACCAGCTATTGATCGCCATCTTGTGCTTTCTCGTCTGCAAGTTACTGTAGGTAGAAGGCTCTCCTGAAAAAATCGACAGCCGTCTGCATGCGTTCTGTCAATTTTTTTTCAATGCCTACTTTATGCAATTTTTTTTCATTTTCCGATTTTTTTATCTCAGGTGTCTTTGAAAATGAGTCAATTGTAATGATGGGTGTTTGTAGTCGTACAAGTAGAGATTAGAAAGCAATCAATGTTTTGTTCGTAAGAATTCATTTCTTTCTGCAAAAAAATTTCAAACATGGCAAAATCCCAAAAGTAAGCCTAATTCAAGGTGACGGTACTCCGGTCTCGAAAAATATTTTCACTTCATTTGACTTCAGAAGATAAGGTAGGCCTTTGGCAATTGCCTACAAATAATTTCGTTATGCTACCGTGATTTATAAAACTGTAGTGATTATTATTGTAACGCCTGACAATCGCTTGACCATCATCGCCGTAATAATATTTTATGAATTTTTCTAACAGGACTACATGAAAAAATATGAATACTAATGTCGTTTTCTGTTTATTTTGCAACCGAAAATCGAAAATCTGTTTCATCCTCTGATAAATATTTAGCAAATACCACCTTTTCATTTAGGTACAGTCCCGGTTGGAAGCAATGAAATTTATAACTTTTGCACTGCAAAGTCGTTACTCGAGTTCTTTACTATGCGCTTCCACTTTTTCGCTAGTCACCCAAAAATTTCTGAAAATAAACATTTGAGCCTATATGTATGCATAAACTATGGACATTATGGATTAAACATTTTTTAATTTTTTTTTAAATTTTAAATCTTACTTGATTCCTTTTATATTCTTTGAAGCGAACTGATACATTGCATTCACAAAAAAAGGCAGCAGAGAAGCGGCTGGAACCTCCCCAACGCATGGGTCTTTGATTTCCGTGACTTATTGTGTTTAAGATTTTAAAGTTGATATGCCTAAATGGCACTTCCCGTGGACCAATTGCTCCCAAAAGCCTTTCAGCTCTTCAATGGGTTACCTAACCTCCATGTACCAAATTTCGGACAAATTGATCCAGTAGTTTGGGCTATAACGTGGTTTCAGTGTTATTACAAAATTTGGATTTTTCTACCCAAAGGGTACTAAATGCGAATAAACTTTATCTCATTTAAAACCAGAATTTGAAGACCTTTCTGATGATAACAATAAATCTTTCAAAAAGTTGTTTTTGATGGGTGAATGAGAGAATAATTTTAAGTTTCGAAATTGGTGTGCCAAAACGGCACTTTCCGTGGGTCGATTGAATCCAAAATTTGTTCAGCTCTTCGACGTGTAATACAATCCCCATGTGCAAAATTTCAGCCAAATCGGTTGAGGGGCTTGGGCTGTACCGCGATTTTAAAGTCCGATAAAAATCAATTTTTTTTAAATTGTTGGTCAAAAGGGCACTAAGAATGAATACATTTTTAGATGCAGAATTTGAACGTCTTTCTTATGGTGACGTGAAAAATGGGGGTTTACATTTAAAATTTAAAAGTTGATGTGCCAAAATGGCACTTCTGGTTGCACGATTGGCTCCAAAAGCTTTTCAGATCTAAGTTGGGTTTTCACATGCACACGTACCAAATTTCAGCCAAATCGGTCGAGTAGTTTGGGCTGTGGCGTGTTTACGAACGTACGTACGTACGTACGTACGTACGTACGCACAAACGTACGTTCATACATACAGACACATTTTAAAAACCACTTTTTTGGGTTCCTGAGACCTCAAAACGTATAGATCCGGTCTTATCTCGAATTCGAAAATTTTAGTGATTGCAGTAACCTCCCTTTTTTTTAAATGGTGAAGTGGAGTGGGGAGGTTAAAATATTATGACGATGGTCAGGCGTTACAATAATAATCACTACAGTTTTATAAATCACGGTAGCATAACGAAATTATTTGTGGGCAATTGCTAAAGGCCTACCTTATCTTCTGAAGCCAAATGAAGTACAAAATATTTTTCGAGACCGGAGTACCGTGACCTTGAATTAGGCTTACTTTTGGGATTTTGCCATGTTTGAAATTTTTTTGCAGAAAGAAATGAATTCTTACGAACCAAACATTGATTGCTTTCTAATCTCTACTTGTACGACTACAAACACCTATCATTACAATTGACTCATTTTCAAAGACACCTGAGATAAAAAAATCGGAAAATGAAAAAAATTTGCATAAAGTAGGCATTGAAAAAAAATTGACAGAACGCATGCAGACGGCTGTCAATTTTTTCAGAAAGAGAAGCTACTACCTACAGTAACTTGCAGACGAGAAAGCAAAGATAGCGATCAAAAGCTGGTCTTAAAAAAATTTTTTCAGTCACAACTTCCGTGAAAAAAAAATTATTTTTTTATTTATTTTCTCGAAAACTAATAATCCAAGAAATGTTTTATTGTGGCTGTGGTATTCTAAGCTAGTGTGGATTATTGTAAGAAAATCTCATTCCAATCGGAAAGATCGATGCGGATGCGATCCGTCGAATTGAGCTGGAATGACCCAGTAGGTAATTCTAAATTGTTAAAAACATTTTTAAAAAATTGACTTACTTGAATATAATGGACTATAGAATCCATATCTCGGAGTTTCAATAAAGTTTTCTTGTGTAGTTTGAGTACTGTATAGGCCATGGCAGTGATCACTCTCTCCCCATCTAATAAATGGATATCCCAAACACGCAGACATAGGCTAAATGGAACCTAAAACACAATTTTTTGAATTATGTGCAAAATCACGCATTTCATGACATACCCTCTCAATGAAACATACAAAGAACCATTTTAATGAGTACAAAATGGCATCAACCCCATGTTTATCAAAATGCTTTTTAAGTTTTGGTAAAAACTTGACCAGAATACTATCATGATGGGCCAAAAATCTGGTTAGCTTGGGAAAACCTTCTTTATATAGACCATGCATTGAATATTTAGGGTCGGTGAGTAGAATATGCACAGCCCAAAATGCATCTTCTTCGTCCATGTACATCAGGAGAACACCTGCTAATCCCGACATTCCTTGACAATATCCCACTTCTGAATTATACATGGCATATGCTGTTAAAACGTTAAATAGAGATTGCTGCTTGATGCTATATCGCTCCCTATAATGCAAATGTTCACGAAATTGTCTATTTACATCAGAATCGATCTGTCGAGCATCTGTAGAATACTGTCTGGCTAGTTTCAGCATTGCCTCGTATTTACCAGGATTTTCTTTTTTAAGTTTATCCACATTTAACAGCTGACACCAAGCTTGCGTTCTAAGAGAATTGGGAATGCCTTTGTATACCCTCGAATGCAATTTTTCTTTAACAGCTGGACTGTTCCAATTCTTGAACATCTTCAACCATTTCTTTTGCCGCTCTAATTCAATTTGCAGTTTTTTAGCTTCCTGCGGGTCCACTTTGGATGGCAGTCGTTTGTCATGAATAAATCCATATCTATCCGTGGCATGGTAGACCTCAAAACCCGGATCCTCCCAAGGGTCGATTTCGGCACCTTCCTCACGTCCTCGTTCATAACGTTTAAATATTTTTTCACGCTCTTCAGCTGACCTTTTTAACAGATCTCCTTCATTCATCCCATTTACAAATTTTCAGACGATTTAAACAACTATCGGACAGCATCCCGTTATTTGATGCGGATATTCTGGGGCGATCTCATTTAGCTCAACTGCAAATACAAAAGCGATTTTTTAGATTCAATCAGTGAACCGTTAATATTCTAATAACGAGCCTTGCGACGCAGTGCTTTATTTTTAGCATATTTATTAATTTGTATTAATAATTTGAAAATAAACTCGGAATTTGACAAGACTGTCAAATCGTGGAACCGCAGCCACCTTCGAGGAAACACAGTTTTTGAACACAAGGCAAGGCTAACATGTGCGATGGTTAATTAACGGACAAACGGCTATCCGATTTATTTACGCATTTAATATTTACCTTACTTTTTTATTGTTGATAAAAATAAAACACGAAACCACAAACTTGGGGGCTAACCATTAATCAAGTCAAACGATCCACCATACCGACCGAGTCGACGCAAATGACAGACACCATATGTCACGGTCATGGCCAACTAATTTTTAATGAACGACTGTTAAATTTCTTGGAATAATTTATTATCCTGTATTAATTTTGCTTCAAGCTAGAATTACTACATAATTATAAATTTGGTCGTCGCTGCAACAACTCTACAATCATATTCTTCTTAACACCACCAAGAACTTTTTTATCAGTATTTGAATTTCGCGCCAAATCCATCGAGCATACGACCTAACCTCAAAAGTGCTTGTCAAACTTGACAAATCGTGAAGTGACGTTGAGCCGGTTTGCCACGTTATTTCTCAAAAGTGTCTTAAAAATGGTAATAAAGTTCACTTTTCTCGCTTTCTCCTAATATTTTTTCCAGGCTGATGTGGTGAATCTGCAAAGGTACGTGTCCCCAGTGAACCCAGCGGTGTTCCCCCATCTCACCCTGGTTCTGTTGGGTATTGGCGTTTTCTTCACCGCTTGGTTCTTCGTTTATGAAGTAACGAGTTCGAAGCAAAGTAGAGACCTTAAAAAGGAGCTGTTAGTATCCTTAGTGGCGTCCATATTCTCTGGGTTTGGAATATTGTTTCTTTTATTAAGTGTCGGTATATATGTTTGATGTCTTTAGTAACAACCAAGTACCATGAACTGAGATACTATTAAGATACATTTTAACCCTGATTTGTTAATGTTTTATTCAAATTCTTGTATAATTGTTTCACAAACTTAATATTGAAAATAATAAAATAATTGATTCCAAACGATATATTTTTGTAAAGTATTGAAGCAACCATCCTGAAAACTAATTGCAGAGTGCTTTGTTTTCCTGTCAATTCTAATGAGGAAGTAAAATGTTAGCTGTATCCATAGCGACCAAGAATGTAAACACCATCACAAGTGACATTTCCAATTAGTGGTAGTGATTCAGCAACAGTCCCTTATTTTATTGATCATGCAGTTGAAATACCTTCAAACCATTCTAGAAGCCCAGGTATATACCCATTTTATGACTTACTTGTCGAATCTTTTATAATTTTTTGTCCTGTAGGATGCGGAATGCAAGATTGTAGCCTTGTGCTGGTCTCCCAACAATCAAAAGCTAGCAGTGGCCACCTCCGACAGACAAATTTTACTATATGATGAAATGGGAGAAAAGCGAGATCGGTTTTCCACAAAACCGGCAGATCCTGAAGCTGGAAAGAAGTCATACGTGATAAGGGGGGTAGCATTTAGCCCTGATTCCACGAAACTTGCGGTGGCCCAAAGCGATTGCATTGTTTATGTTTACAAGATTGGGGAGAAATGGGGCGAAAAAAAGGTATACTTGATGGGTTTTTACGGTTTGTGAATAATTCATCATTGTGGGCTCTTTGATGTAACGGGTGGCCCAAAAACATCGGCCGAATTACGTCACGTCATGACATAAGGTACAGGCACATAGTACACCCCCATTTTTTGGAGTAAATTTTGAAATTTGGAATATGGAATGTAGCTATACTAATCAAAGAGGCCACTTTCTGGTGTAGTAACCAAATTTTTTTAACTTCTACGCTCAAGGCGGAGCAGTATATAAAATCGATCAAAAATTCGAAATTGAACTGACATCAAATCTTTACGTTTCGGGGTCCCAGGAACCCAAAAAACCTATTTTTGAAAAATGTGTGTCTGTCCGTGTGTCTGTCCGTATGTCTGTGGACACGCTACAGCCGAAACTACTGAACTGATTTTGATGAAATTTGGCACACATATTCAGTGGGAGATTTGTAGGTGCTGATTAGAATCTGATGGGCTACACCGGCTCACGGAAAGTGCCTTTTTGGCACATCAACTTTAAAAATTTAAATGCAAACCCCCATTTTTCGCATTACCATATGAATGCTCTTCAAATTCTGCTTCTAAAAATGTATTCACACTTGGGCCCTTTTGACCAAAAAATGGTGCCGTGAAAAAAAAACTATGCATAAATGTATATTTTTATTACCGGATTTGATAACTGATTTTTTTTCAAGCCGAAAACCTTAGTGCCATTTTTTCGAAAAATGTCATTTTAGTGGCAATTTATTTTATTGTCTGTGCGGGAGAGGAGCTGATTAGATTTTGAAGCCGATCAGTCAACCCGAAGTGCCCTTTTGACATAGCAACTTTCTTATTTTAAATATTTAAAAATTTAATAAATGCTGCTGTTATTAATCCAATGCAGTGCGGCGTAGAAGTTCCTGCCGTCTCCGAGACCGCCTTTTTTTTCATTTCAGATTTTACCGGAAGTGGCATCAACTTTGTGTTTTTAAATGGAACACCTGCATATCAAAAAATTTCTGGAATTTACATAATTTTCTGAATCCAATGATACCATGTAAATGACCTTTCAAGTGTCAAAATAATTTTTCAGGCAATTTTTATCTTTCAATCTAGAAGGTTGTGATCCCTCCCATGTTATTCTAATAGTAGGTAGCGCAAGAAGAATTTAAGTCACATGAAAAACATTTAAATTTTTGACTTATGCGGCGGTAAAGTTTGCCAAAACGAATTTTCGATCAAAACTTAATTTTTTCAAACGGTAGCTACCATAATGGTATGGTCCCGATGTACCATTTGAAATTACAATTAATGATAGGAATGTACCCATCTGCCCATTTTGCAATTGGTACCAATCTCATCGGAAATTAGAACAGAAAAGAATAAAAAAACACAATTTTACTGCTATGAAAAACAAAAGAAACATTTGGATATCTACAAAAATGTTTCTATTGGCAATCCGCCTTATTAAATTTACTTTCAAATGGTGCATCAGTAGGTACCATTATGGAACCATCTTGAACCATTTGAAAAACTACAGTTTTCAACGAAAAATTACTTTGACAGACTTTACCCTTTCATAAGTCAATAATTTTAATCAATTTGTCCTGTGTTGCTATGTCCCATTAGAATAACATGAGGGGCCGGATCACAACCTTCTAGATTGAAAGATAAAAATGGCCTCAAAAACTATTTAGACACTTGAAATGTTACTTATGAGCTATGTGGTATCATTGGATTCGGAAAATTATGTAGTATGATTTCAAAAACGTTGTGATATAAAGAGTGTTCCATTTGAAAATAAAAGGTTGATGCCACTTGCGGTAAAACCGGAAATAGAAAAAAATTGGTTATGAAGCTAGAAAGTGGCCTTTGATTAGTATGTACATTCGATGTTTTCCAAATTTCCAAATTTTACTCCAAAAAATAAGGGAAAAAAGGGGGGTTCTCTATGATAATGCGACACCCTGTATACCTAGACATATTAATAAACTTGATTTCTGCACAATTCATGACTATGAGATGACGCTGGCAGCAAGATATTCGCCTAAGACAAAATAAGTTCGTTCGATGCTCACTATTAGTAGGTATGTACCTATATGGGAAAAAATAATAGACGGAGAGTAGTTTAAATTGGAGAAAAGTTGCGCTTTTTCTTGGTGATTAAGAATCTGAAGAGAATTTCCCGATATTTTGATTTTTTCCTGAGTTATCACAAAAAATTTGAAAACTGCCAATTTAAAGAAAAATTAATATCTTCCTATGTTATTTAAATGAAACTTGGAACTTTTATATTTTTGACAGCTGTCAATTGAATGTCATTGACAAAAATTTTCTAGGCCTTCTACCGGAACCCGTTTTGCAAAGCGGGCAAGGAACGGGAACCGATAATTATTTATTTCCGTCCAGAGCCCTGAGGTAAATTAATATGATGGGTTTAGAAAGAGACTAAAATTTAGTGAAACGTATATAATAGGTATACAAGATAATGTCTCAAACAGGGACCAACTTTAACTCGCATTCTCGGATAAAAAAATAAGCTGAAAATTACTGGAAATGATGACAAGAAAAGTTGCCATTATTACAAAAATTTGCGTAATAAAACTGAAGGTCCCATTAGTCATCAATTGCTGAAAAAACTATCGAATTTAGTTTCTTTTTACATATAATATTTTTATGACAATCGTTCTGAACTATAAGGTAACAACGACCTCCAATACCTTTTTTAATTATTAAAATAAAAATCTGAAAAGAATCAGTTATAATATCCATTGCGTCCACGCAATTATTTTTATTTACGTTTTTTGTTAACTTTCAATTTTTAATTTTGAAGCGGTCGTTAAGCAGCCCTCAATACATTTTTTTATTTTTATTTTCAAACTCCGAGGACTGCCTCTTTCAAATCCACAAAAGACACTTCCTTTTTTTTTCCGACCTCTTATCTACCAACAAGGAGCCAGTGCGTATTGAGAATTCACAAGAATCGCCGCGCGGCCGTGAACCTACGTCCGAATTGTTCTTATTTAACAACCCCCGCATTTCTTCGAGCATCCAGATCCTTCTGGACGCCCGTGTACACCCCTACAACAACTACCCTCAGGTGAGTGGCAGTCCTCCCTACTTCCAGCATTTTTTATTGCTGAGCTATTGGTCCTTCGTCATACATCCACCAAACGTCATATTCTAACATACATTAGAACTTTCTGTCACTTCTGGTTACGCCGAAAGTATGTTTAATTTTGAATTTTTAAATGGGTCACCCGGTACATTCATATATTTTTGATATCGGGGAATTCTCTTCAGATTCTTAAGGGCAATTCACAATATTCACCAGTTGTCGCCATCTATTGTTAAACAGAGTATGTAATAACTGGTTGGAAACTTTAAGGCGCTTTCCTTTTACACATTTCTCTGAGGAGCCTCAGTTAATCTCAGCAATTTGATTGGTTCATTTGAATATTGACCAATCAAATTGCTGAGTTAACTGAGCCTTCTCGGATAAATCTGTAAGTGCAAAGCAGCTTTAATGTGCGCAGAATCCACTTTCCGAGCAAGAGACGCCAAAATAATGGTTCACTTTTTATCTCTTACTAAAACACGGCGGAGAGGGATGGAGATAGAGTAACATCGAAGCGTCTGTCAGTCTTGTCAGCTGCTGTCTGTTGTGCAGTGTTTTGACTTTATTTGGAAAATCGGATACAGAGTGACAATTATTATCGAACTTGACTAAAACGTGATTGCAATTTGACCTAACATTTATTATAGTGAAATTCTATAGGTAATAAAAATGGTAAAATTCCTGCTTCAGTAATTTTGGGGAGCTCGTCCAAGAAATTCAACGCGTGCGCAGTAAAGCTTCTGAATATCGTGAATTGATTATACCATTTACAATTTTGTACAAGAACAGTAAATTAGAAAATTGGCGTCTTTATACATCTAAAGAAGAAATGCTTAATTCAGATAGTAACTGATTGTGAGGATAACTCTGAATCAGGGTATGCTCCACGTTTTTCGTAAAAAAGATATTTACAAAATCTACGCTGTACTTTTTCAATAGATGCTATGTGCGCATCGAGGGGCGGTTCACTGCTCGAAGTAGGTGTACACTTCAGTTCGAAGTACTCGAAGTACTTGTCGAAGGACCTCGAAATACCTGCTCGAAGTACGTGTCGAAGTATTCGAAGTACTTACTTAACGCAGCATTCGAAGTACTCGAAGTAGGTGTACACATTTTAGTGAGTGAACCGCCCCTCGGTGTACATTATAGTGTGGATTACACACAATAATAGAACAATATTCTATCTTTATACAGTGTGTCTCATTTTAACTGGAACCATCCAAATATTTCGGTTAATTTTAACCGAATCAGTGCGTTCTTTTTTTCTGCATGTAGAACTCCAAAATCTGCACCTGTGTAATACTCAACTTTTTTTATAAACCGAAACCCCAGCCTACTGCGATTTAATAAAGAGGCCAAAAATGAGGAAATCGTATTAGGCATTTTTTCATCGAAAAATTTTATAAGGAAAAGTTGCTCAGGATGGCTCCAAATGGCTATATACGAAATTTTAGGAAAAAATAAAAATGTTGAATTTCTTGAGGAAGAATCACAAAATAACGTTAAGTTCAATATTTTTGCAACATAATGGGTGCTGTGAAATAAAAAAACAATTGAAATAAATTGATTTGACATTTGCTATCGGCTATGGATCGATAAAACTTAACAATCGCAGAAAAAGTTGAAATTATTAAGATAGTGTAAGATATTCGTTTTTCTTAACAATTTCAAGGGACACCCCAACTAATCTGTTGCAATATGTGCCACAAACAGCAAACATATGCGCTTCCATTGTTTTTTTATTGCACATCACCCGTTATGTTGCAGAAATATTGACGTTTTCGTTATTTTATGATTCTTCCTCAAGAAATTCAACATTTTTATTTTTTCCTGAAACTTCGGATTTAGCCATTTGGAGCGATCCTGAGCAACTTTTCTTTATAAAATTTTTCGATAAAAAAATGCCTAATACGATTTCGTCATTTTTGGCCTCTTTATTAAATCGCAGTAGGCTGGGGTTTCGGTTTATAAAAAAAGTTGAGTATTACACAGGTGCAGATTTTGGAGCTCTACATGCAGAAAAAAAGAACGCATTGATTCGGTTAAAATTAACCGAAATATTTCTAACAAAAAAATCCCAGAAGTTTAAGTGATTACTGACAATAATGTTGTTCACGTACGTGGGACACAAAAGTTAAAGACGAGTCCACTAAAACTCCTAAATCCCTAATTGTATTACATCTAGAGAGAGATCGACTAGAGATTATATTATAATCGAAAACAATATTGACACTACAATACTCAGAATGACCTCTACACTCCAAAAATATAAAAATATACCGAGGGTCCCATTTAAAAATTCAAAATTAAAGCCATTTCCGGCGTAACCGGAAGTGATCAAAAATGATAAGACAAATGTCAGGAAATGACGTTGGGTGAGCATGGTCAGTGTGAATTTTTTCAGATTTTTATCTTGATAATTGAAAACGTGATTGGAGCGTACATTCTCTCGTTGTCACCCGGTATAAACATAAGGCAAGCTTGATTTTAAAGCAATTCAGATAAATACGGCCACTGCAGCTCGACTAGTTAAATTTTTTCCATCCTAATGGCCGGTCCCACAGACCAAACTTATCACTTAAGTTAGACTTAAAAATGAAGAATGACGTTTGTCTTATGGTATAAACGTCATTATTGTCATTTTAAGGCTCTCTTAAGGTCGGTAGAATCGTGCATAAGAGCTCAAAACTGGGCTTTTAAGAAGAGATTTTTTCCGATACTCCTATCACCTCCGACTATTTTGGATTTCACCGAGGGGCAAATCTATGAGCAACATTTTGTACACCGATTTCACCTTCCTGCGTGATTTCACCCGATAGACCAGTCAAATAGGGACCGTAGGTTACAATAAATGTTGGAAAGCGGGAGATGATCTTAAACCCTTTAGTAGGCATCTAATAGAAGTATCCTAGTTTTGCAACTTCCCAGGATGTGTGCGTATGATAGGGTGTCCAAAAAACCCCGAAATTTTCTGACTTTTTTCAGTTTTTCGCTTATACTTTCTAAACAGTGCTTCCTAGCGGAAAGTTCGCTATTTTCGAAATTAAAGCGCACTAAATTCTGCGTCGAATGAGCCCCCCAAACGTTAATTTCGACCATGATTTCAAAAAGCATCACAAATTTAAATTTTGGTTAAACGTATTCAAAAAACAATTTATTTATAAAGGTATGTAGTGGCCCAAAGGGCTCTATAGTCAAGCATTATTAATTCTAATGGCAAAACAAAAGCTCACTCATTCCAAAACTCGGCTGATTCAATCAAAAGCAATTTTAATCGTAACATAAACAAACTTTCCGTGGGAAAATACTGGAGCGACAAACGAAGAAGACGTCACACATTCCTAGACGTCCAAAAATACCCCTAAGGTCAAACATGACAATTATCGATCGCCATAAATCATCAAGAAAGCTCGCATAAGCAGAAAAAGTTGGAATCCTTTCAACCACCGCATGTGCTACTTGGCTCCACCCCCTCAATGCAAATCTAATGCAACTATCCCACCCTTTTGTCCGACGTAGAGGAAATTCAGCTGAACAGAAATCTAATAAAAGGGGGTAGCAATCGACATGCACCCCAGAAGTGAAGTCAAGAAGTCACAGTTGAAGTTCGATCAAAAAGTTGCAGCCCGAGTCCAGCCCCAGTTTCAACCAACGTCAAGTTCCAGTTCCAGCACAGTCAGTGTTTTTGTTTACCGTGCATTGCGAGATGGATCCCACAAATAACTCCTCAACCACCGGTATGTTTTAATTTGGGAATCTTATTGCCTTTAGAAAATTGTTTCGCGGATGTTAATCCCCTTCAATCAAAATTCTTCGCTTAAATCGCTTGCAAAACAAACTTAAATCTCTTGTAACTAATTTTAATTATTGCCGAAATGTAACTAAACCAATGAGGGTTTCTATAGTCTGTCCGTCCTGCAGGCGACCGGCCCGCTTCACAATGGGGAATGATGGGAAAACTTCTCTAGGCGTTTTTTCGCCAGCAGGATTTTCTGATAAATGTCAAATTTAAATATGCTGAATCTGATTGGCTTGCTTAACGCGGCAACTTTAAATTGAAATTAAGCGGGTAATTTAAAGTAATCCTTGGGGCTCATAAAATTCAAAGTAAATCTTCTTTCAGTTTAAACGATTTGGGGTTTTGAATAAATACAAAATAGTCAGCTGACAAATAAAACGATTTATTACTTTCTACATTATCGAAAAACAAAGAAATCAGCACATCAATAAAGAGAAAGTTCTTCGTCCATCGTAATCTAAAATTGTCTGTGTATCATTGAAGTTTCCCGTCCCATTTCCTGATACACAGACAATTTTAGCAATATAATTGTGCATTTACAAATCAGGACACTCAAAATGGCAATTAGCCATAAAATGGATTATTTCCCAACATTTATAAAGAATCCTATACGACATCGGCCCAGGAAAAAATTTAAATCAAACACTGAATAGTGATTTTTCGTGGGAACGTGTATGAAAATGTTCTTAGGTGATTAAATACCGAAATATAAAAATGCTTACATGACGTTACATTTTTAATGGGCCCTGATCAAGTTTTGGACCAGAAAGTGCCATTTTTGATGAATTTTTATCTCCGAGGGGTTTCTAACATTTCCAGGACATTCGGACATTTTCCCTCACTTCTTTCTGACATTTCCGAGGGCATTTCCGATATTACCTTATGATTTCCCCCACATTTCTGACATTTTCACGACATTTCCGAAATTTTGTAACATTTCCACGACATTTCTAACATTTTCTAACATTTGCAAGACATTTCTAACGTTTCTACGACATTTCTATCATTTCCACGACATTTCTAACATTTCCTGGGCATTTCGAAAAATTTTTTGTCGTTCCATTTCTGATATTTTCTTGTCATTTCCACGACATTTCTAACATACTCTCGACATTTTTAACATTTCCACGGCATTTCAAACATTTGCAAGACATTTCTAAGGTCTGTCCGGAATCCACATGACCGGGTTCACCCTATTTCCGGTACCGATGCTTCAACTGGGGAGGGACTATTCAAATTATCCTCTTCTCCGCCGCCTATTATCAAGTACGGGCTGATAAGTAGTTTGTATCCCTTCAATGCAGCCAGCAATGAGTTCATCCTTGGCCATCGAAGCGAATGTTGAAAGTCTTGACAACGCAGATCAATCGATTCTAATGGCATCGATTATCGATTCTAATGGCATCGATTATCGATCATACACAACACATTCCGAGAAATCTTTCGCAACAGATATTTTTCATGTTCATCCAATACAATCTGCTGATCCCTTCGACCTACTTTGGGCTGTGATAGAGTATTTGTACTACGCTCTTCCTTTAATATAGCTTTAATTGTTGTTGAACATCGGCCTGAAAGACAACGTGTGGTACCGTTATCATGAAAGAGGAATGTGTTTGACGTTACCTGTAAATTCAGCGGTTTTATCTAGAAGCTGCACCTTGTTCAAGTTAGGGAAATTTGTACAGACACTTTTATAGACATTTAATATTATCTTCTTTTCATTCAACGTTAAATGCCCCTTTCCGAAACGATAACTATTTGTCGGACCAAAGGCCGCCATGTTTCATCTGTTATCTGTTTATTAATGAAGGAGCCGGAATTCGGAAACGGAAAGATGGCGGCTTTCATAGCGGTAACTTTAAATAAGCCAATAGAATAGCCGCTTTTATCGCACTCATTGGCTATTACGTTTCGCAGGAATAATATGACAGACAGCAGTATATCTGTCATGATAGCAAAATTTTTACTCGGCAAATCAATAATTTTGCAATATTATAAAAGTAATGCAGCGCAAACGGTTTAAAATGTAACTTACATCGACCTGCGAGGTAAATTTGATTTTTAAACCTACATTCTTAATTCCTGCAAGCCACATTTTTGTTGCGATTAATTATGGCTGAATTTTAACCAATCGGCGACGTGGATTTCAAATTTCCCGGGGAGCAAAAGTCGCCTAGATCCCGGCCAGACTATAGTATAAAAAGACGGAAGATGTGCGCGTGACTTCTGCCCATAGTACGCTTGCAGGGGTGGCGCGTAAGGAGAGATAAATTGTTAGACACGCAAGTTAGCACGCAATAGGAAATGTACCACCTGAGCTCAAGCACCAATTACGTCGTAGTGCGCTAGACGACGTCACGATTAGAAAAGGATCTTCTTATACTAGAAACCCTTATTGTCTCTAAATTTCTGTAAATTATACCAGAGGAAACACCTATTCAGCTAAAGGCTGCGGAAGTAGCCTAAATTCTATAACTCTCTTGTTAATTATTATTAGTGTTAATAAAAACCATAAAAGCTACTTTTGCAGTATGAATGCTGATTAAGAATCATCCCAGCTTCCCTTTTGTGTACTAATAGTAAAGTGGTATGAAATAGCCAATTAATTAAACGCATTTGAAGTGGTCCCAAAGCACGGCCACGAAACTCAATAAATAAACCCGCTCGACCGACCAGCACGCATCAAAACTGGTGGCGCGATCAAAATAGTAAAGCCACCAGAACAGGTAGTTAAGAAATGAGACGAATAAAAAATCAATTTCTTCGAAATCTTTTGGACGTGGAGGGGCCAGGGTCGTTCGCAGGCTCGATGAATAGTGTGTCGCCTTCAAATAGTTGAGGCTTAGGTACTGACTTATGATTGTTTATGGATTGCTCTATTTTGATTTTCTAGATCTAAAGCCTCAACTATTTGAAGGCGACACACTATTCATCGAGCCTGCGAACGACCCTGGCCCCTCCACGTCCAAAAGATTTCGAAGAAATTGATCTTTTATTCATTGTCTCATTTCTTAACTACATTTATAGATAAATTATTTTTTGAATACTTTTAACCAAAATTTAAATTTGTGATGCTTTTTGAAATCAGCGATTGATGGTCTACAACTTTCAAGCTATAAGTTTTTTAAATTAGAGTAGCCGTTTGGACGTTACAGACGACGAAAAGTCACTACTTGTGAGTTTTTCACAAAATTGTCGTTTTTGACCATGGTTTGCGACCCTACCACATGGTCGAACTTAACGTTTGGGGGGCTCATTCGACGCAGAATTTAGTGCGCTTTAATTTCGAAAATAGCGAACTTTCCGCTAGGAAGTACTGTTTAGAAATTATAAGCGACACCCTATCATACGCACACATCCTGGGAAGTTGCAAAACTAGGATACTTCTATTAGATGCCTACTAAAGGGTTTAAGATCATCTCCCGCTTTCCAACATTTATTGTAACCTCCGGTCCCCTGGAGGTCTAATTTGACTGGACTATGATTTAACCATGATTACACCTGGTGATTTCACCTTATTTTCCTTTATATCTCACCTGTTTTTCCTTGATTCATGATTTCACCTACTAGCTTGTACATACACTGATTAGATTTCACCCATAGATTTGCCCCTCGGATTTCACCCTGCATGAGTAGCCATAAAGATTTGGGAGTAGGTACATAATGATTTTGTCCACTTCCAGGCGATCTGCAACAAATTTCCCCAGTCTTCTCCAGTAATTTGCATAATATGGCTAGCAACAGGTCCCATCATCTGCGGACTAACAGACGGAAAAGTTCGCGCCCTACAAACGAAATCCAACAAAGCCCAAAGTTTATTTGCTTCTGACAGTCTAGTCGTCTCCTTATGCTCCAATTCACGAGGTACGGGATTCCTCTCCGGTCATGTCGATGGAAACGTTATTCGTTTCTACGTAACCAACAGTCACAACGAAGACGAGGCACAGGGCAGGGTCATTCTTCACCCCGTTCCACCCTGCGCCTTGGCTTGGCCACAAGGGCACATTTTTGTAGCGGGATGCGATAAGAGGGTTTGCACTTACAATACTAATGGCAAGTTGGTGAAACAATTCGATTATGGAAAAGATGCGAGCGAGCACGAATTTACAACAGCCACTTGCAGTCCCAGTGGTCAAGTAAGAAACTTTTCTGATGGCTTGAATTTTGTTTTATTCGCACGAGTACACTCTAGGCAGTGGTTTTGGGAAGTTACGATCGGTTGAGGCTGTACATTTGGAATACGAGGAAATCGCTTTGGGAGGAAGCTCCCACTAAGGAGATTAAAAATTTGTATAGTATCACTGCCTTGGCGTGGAAACGGGACGGGTCAAAAATGACTTGTGGGGGATTATGCGGAGCTGTTATGAACTTTGAATCAGGTAAGTTAATTAGTTTTGTTAAATTATATTGTAATAACAAACAGACCATTTAGTAAAAAAGCTCCTGACACACATATCAGGCCAAAGATTTTTGTGTTATCTGCATTATTCATAACCAAATTCTCTATAAAAAGGTCTTGCGCCAAAAGTTGACGCTTACAGAATTGAGCGGTGTAAGAAAATTTCCGTCTCTAGAAAGGAAAAGTAGTGATGTTTCTAATAGTCCAGTCAACGAACTGAAAATAGAAACAAAAATTACTGCAGTTCTGCAAATTGGCGGAATTTGTAAGTTGAACCATTCTATTGAACATACTAAAAGTCCCCAAAGATGGGATGTGAGCTCGAGCCACCATTGTGGCGAAGAGGTACAATTTTTGCTAACTTTGCAAATATCTCATGAAATATTGATTCTCGAAAAAATAGTGATATAACACATTGAAAAGCGTAAAATTCTCTAGAAAAACGTTTATATACATTTTTTGCTGACACTAAAATTTAATCGCTAAATCGGCGGCTAAAGCAGTCTATTGGTCCAACGATGTCATCCCCCTGAATTTGGGCAGGTATATGTCAAAACCGAAATTAAAAATATATTAATATTTAGTCAAGTAGTGACTAATTAAATTCAAAAAAATTTGAAAAAAATCTCTACAACAAAACTATACAGTGTTAACCAAAAGTAAGGAACGGGTAGTTTATTTGACAAACTATTGACATTATCGAAAAACGGTTCCTATAAAACTCGAATACGACTGTCAGGCGCATCTTTTGACGTTAGTGATTTTTTTTTTTACTTTCCGTCACGGAGTGATATGATTTCATCGACATTTTTCTTAATAACGAAATAGTTCTTGTTTGGTGTCATTGAAAAGGGGATTTTTTTCTCTATGATGCACAATATATTGGAGACTTTTTTAACTGATAATAACTTTTTTCTTTTTTTGCATATATTTCGTAAAATAATGACATTATCAAAAAATCCCTTAAGAAATGACTTGAAGAGTATAAAATTCTCTATAAAAAGGGATCTATTTATTTTTCTCCTAACACCGATATTTATATACCGGGTGCCAACGAAACCAGGCTCAATCCCCTTTTTTCCGCAATTATTAAAACACTTCAATGAAAGGCAAACAAATATTATACGATAAACTGCACCCTTTGACATTTAGAGGCATTTCGAATCACTTCAGGTTACAGCGAAAATGGACCTACCATTGAATTTTTAAATGGGACACCTGTATATCTTTAAATTTTCGGGTTCTGTATTAAATTCTGAATATGACAGAGCATTTTTTTCAAAGTTTCGATTTCATGTTTTCGAAAAACTTGATTTTTTATTTGTTCATCTAGAAGAGTGCTATGTCATCTCTACTAATCACAATAATTTCCAAATTACTCATTTTTTTTTAATGGATCAAAGACTTGTGGGTTAAAACAGAACCAAATTAGATGGCAATTGTTTTTATTTTTCAATGGCATACTACGATTTATGCCTAATGGTTGATTCAAAAAACAAGAATTTCATTCTTTATCCCTTGGTTACCTGTTTCATTTTAACTATTCGAATCCTATACCATTTTATTTCTAAGAAAATTTACTTTCCAGAAAACCGTGTGTCCACCTCGATCCATTAAAAAATATATAATTTGGAAAAAACTGCGTTTCATCCTTTTAAACGAATCAGAATAAGTGACAGATTAGAAACAGAAGCCTAAAATAAATTTTGATGAGGCGTTTAATGGCTCTAGAATCTAGATTAGTTTTTGAGGGGCCATAGATAGCATTCTAGACGACATTTAGAAACAGCGAAAGTTTGAAAAAAAATATTCTGCCATACTCGGAATTTAATACAGAACTCGAAAATATTAAGATATACAGGTGTTCCATTTTAAAATGCAATGGTAGGCCCATTTTCGCTGTAACCGGAAGTGATTCAAAATGCCTCTAAATGGCAAAAGGTGCAGTTTATCGTATAATATTTCTTTGCCAAATTTCACTGAAGTATTTTAATAAGTGCGGAAAAAAGGGGGTTGAGCCTGGTTTCGTTGACATCCGGTATTGGTGTGAATAGACCCTTTTTTATAGAGAATTTTATACTCTTCAATTCATTACTTAATGGCTTTTTTGTTAAAGTCATTATTTTACGAAATATATTCAAAAAAAGAAAAAAGTTATTATCAGTTAAAAAAGTCTCCAATATTTTGCGCATCGTAGAGAAAAAAATCCCCTTTCCCATGACACCAAACTAGAACTATTTCCGTGACGAAAGTAAAAAAAAAAAACATTCGCGTCAAAAGATGCGCCTGATAGTCATATTAAAATTTTATAGGAACCGTCTTTCGATAATGTCAATAATATATGTCAAATAAACTACCCGTTCCCTACTTTTGGTTAACATTGTAGTTTTGTTGTAGAGAAATTTTTTTTCTAATTTTTTTGAATTTAACTAGTCTCTACTTAAAGATGAAAACAATGGTTGGTGATCTTTGAGTTGCTCGTGCTGCCATAGCACGGTGGTCAACCACACTTTGGTTTTCGATGTCAACCTTATGTTGACGAGACATCCGCCGTAAGTGTTGGTAAAGACCTCTAGATGGCGTTGAGCCGTCTTCACACCGTTTAGTCTCTACTTGACTAAATATTAATATATTTTTTATTTCGGTTTTGGCATAAACCTGCCCAAATTCAGGGGGATGACATCGTTCGACCAATAGACTGCTTTAGCCGCCGATTTAGCGATTAAATTTTAGGGTCAGCAAAAAATATATACCTCTAAACTTTTAACCTCCCCAACTCCAACAAAATTTTAAAAAAATGGGAGGTTACTGCAATCACTAAAATTTTCGAAATCGAGATAAGACCGAATCTATACGTTTTGAGGTCTCAGGAACCCAGAAAAGTAGTTTTTAAAATTTGTCTGTATGTATGTACGTACGTACGTGCGTGCGTTTGTAAACGCTCTACAGCCCAAACTACTGGAGCGATTTGGCTGGAATTTGGTACATAGGCATCTCATAGCCTAACTTAGATCTGAAAAGCTTTTGGAGCCAATCGTGCAACTGGAAATGCCATTTTGGCACATCAACTTTTAAATGTTAAATGCAAACCCCCATTTTTCACGTCACCATAAGAAAGACCTTCAAATTCTGCGTCTAAAAATGTATTCATTCTTAGTGCCCTTTTGACCAAAAATTTAAAAAAAAATGATTTTTATCGGACTTTAAAATCGCGGTACAGCCCAAGCCCCTCAACCGATTTGTCTGAAATTTTGCACATGGGGATTGCATTACACGTCAAAGAGCTGAGCAAATTTTGGATTCAATCGGCCCACGGAAAGTGCCGTTTTGGCACACCAATTTCCAAATTTAAAATTATTCTCTCATTTAACCATTAAAAACAAGTTTTTGAAAGATTTATTGTCACCATGAGAAAGGTCTTCAAATTCTGGTTTTCAATAAGATAAAATTAATTAACATTTAGTGCTGTTTGGTTCAAAAAATCGAAATTTTATAATAACACTAAAAATACATTATAGCCCAAATTACTGAATCGATTTGGCTGAAATTTGGTACATGGAGATTGGTTGACCCGTTGAAGACCTGAAGGACTTTTGAAAGCAATTCGTCGAAGGGAAGTGCCATTTAAGCATATCAACTTAAAATTTTAAATACAAGGCCTAATTTTTTATGTCGCCATTAGAAAGACGATCATATTCTGGTTCTAAAAATGTATTCACAGTTTCTGCCATTTCAGTGGAAAATTGAGAAAAAAATCTTTCTCATTAAAAGGGAGCGGGCTGACAGTGGATGACATAAAGTGGCAGTTATTGTCAAAAAGGTGGCAAAAGATTAACCTTAAAAGGAACATATTGTCAAATGTGATGGATGATGTCCGAGGCGATGTTGGTATTTGTCAGAAAATTGCGAGATTAGTCACAGACGATAAGGATAGAAAAAAATCTGTTGAATTGACTACTATCTACACAGAATACAAAGATCCACGCGATGGGGAGGTTCCAGCCGCTTCTCTGCTGCCTTTTTTTTCTAGAGAATTTTACCCTTTTCAATTTGCTATAGGTATCAGTAAGGGAACTTGGGGGGATTCTGCCGGCCTAAAAATGAGTAAAAAATGAGTGACGTCACCGTGGCGTATAATGTGTTGCCTATATTGTGTGCTGGTGGGATCCAAGATGACGCGGCAGGGGTCAATATGGCGGCAGCAGGGGATGTCATCGTCGTAGTACCCGCTTAAGGGTGGTAAGAAGGTGGTAGGGGGATGGGATGTAAGATGGCAGCAGCGGCGGTGGTGGCGGTGTAGGGAATTTTATTTTGGTGATCGTGATGATGGTGTGAAATCGTCGCCGCGTGATAAAATATATTGTTTATGTTTCAACGCACCACATGTGCGAAAACCGTTAAATGTGTGTAAACACATCCCGGATGCGAAATGACGGTTTTTTCGAAATCTAACGCTTTTTCACCATCATCAGATCATGCGCTCTTTTATCTTATATCCACTATATAATCTCTGTAATTAAATCATAACTTCAGTATTCATTTTTGAATCATCGCGCGTTATAGTCGTCAACCATAACAGTTGTCACCATGAGTTGTCACTACTCCCATACCTTACAAATCTACGTGCAACGCACCATCAGCGTCGTCGCCATCACCACGTGAAATGGGAAAAAACATCAAACAAATGGCCAGGGGGCGGCAAACCCCAACATCGTCACCACAATCATCAGGGGCAACAGCAACAGCAGCAGCGGTGAAATTACTAGAAAAGGTGAAGAAAGAAGCGAAAAAAAGGAGGAAACGTCAATCATTCACCGCATCAGCTGCTGCCGCCGCCGCCTCTTTAACCTGTCGAAATTATTGCTGTAAACAACAGCAACAACACAACAACTCCCTTCAGATTACCATCATCTGGTAAATAATTTGAACGCATTACTTTCGCCTCCGCCACCACAAATGGTTGGAGACAGTCGGAAAACTAAGTCATGCACCCGGCTCTTGAGCATGAGCGTCAAGCTCAGAATTTGGAACGCCAGCCTTGGATAGCGGTGCATTTCGATCTAATTAGAACCGGCAACAGTGGGTTGTGTTGGTGAGTCAAAAAAGTACCAATAAAGAATAATTATACGTTCAGTAAATCAGCACAAAGTGCATTATTTACTTTTCGACTGTACCACTACTACTGCCCAACAACGACGTCAACCACCCGCCTAGATGCTGGTGAAATTTATTATCCCCCACCTCCACTGCCGCCGTCGCTCCGACGCCCCTGCCACCACCACCACCACATCCATCAGATGAGCAAATCATCGATGAAGCGTTAAACACTTTCTTCTTCGATTTAAATGGGGAATATCCCACCGACACAACTGCCACCATCGCTGATACAAACGGCGGCGGGGGCGGACATCAACAACAACAATAACAACAGCAACCACAAACCATGAAGACATCCAACTGTGATGGAGACCCGGTGGGCGGCAGCCTGGGCTAACGACGATGTCAATAAATCAATTAAACAATTAGTTATAAATATTGATTTTAAATAAAAAGTAAACTATCTATCTTAACCACATTTTTGTCCAACACACATCATTTTTACCACATTGATGGAATTATAATCGTTTCTAACCCAAAACAACCACAAACCGATAACAATAATAACAAACATAAACTTCCTTAAATAATTCCTCGAAATAACACATCTTTTCCACCCTATTTCACGTATGTATCCCCATATCTTAAATCTCATCACCACCACCACCCCATCCCTAAAGGATTGGTTTACCACTGTGCGTGCACGTGCACGTGCGTTCCCACACATCACATACCCAAACAGCTGGCACGAAACTCTCAGCTGTTTGCGGGATAAACATATTTATCACACATCCACCCACGCCATCATCAGCTGTGTACGGTCACGGTCATCAAAATAAAACTTCCTACACCGCCCCCGCCGCCGCCATCTTGGATCCCACCCCCGACCCCTGCTGCCGCGCCGCCATCTTGACCCCTGCCGCCGCCGCCGTGCGCGCCATCTTGGATCCCACCCCTGCTGCCGCCATCTTGACCCCTGCCGCGCCATCTTGGATCCCACCGACACACAATATAGGCAACACATTATACACCACGGTGACGTCACTGATTTACTCGTTGTTTACTCATCTTTAGGCCGGCAGAATCCCCCTAGTTCCCCTACTTATATCACTTTTTTCGATAGAAACAATATTTCATGAGATATTTGCAAAGTTAAAGGCATTGTCACGAGATGAAAGTAATTTTTTTTTATTGTTTCAAACTTATTAGTACCCTATCATGAACACACAGGCAAAATATTATATTGAAATTCGTAACAGTTAATGAGATATAAGAGCGCGAAATAATAGCCGTGACGTCACATTTGTTCCACCGCATGAACGCAGCCTATTACCCTCCACTGTAAAAGCAGGAGGCTCTGCGTGATCGCACAAATTTAAAAAATAAATCGTGTTGAATAATAGATTTTACGATGTCCGGTATTCAACCGTACATGTATGAACCCAAAAGAAATTCCTCGGTTACTCTCCACCCTACTGCAGCTGAAGAAACACGCGACAAAACTTTAGTTGGGCGAGCCACGATGAAAACTGTACCATAATGAGCACGGATAACGGATACGGAGAGCTTTTGTTGCCAGAAGTCGAGAATGCTTGATCAACTTCCCGAAAATAGTCCATGCATAAACAAATCACATTTCTTTTAGTAGTGTGAGTTTTTCCTTTAAGAATGATCTCGGAATGATTTAAGAGAATAGTCATCTTGCGTAAAGTGTAAGGAACACACAAGACGTGTATTTGTTCGGAAAGAAGTTCCTCGTGTTGATTTTTGCCATCCATTGTTTAAACAATTTAGCTTTTCTTGTTTTATCAGAAAAACGATGAAAACTCACTGGCATCCCACAACACAACAATGAACCATAATTCCGCCCGTCCGAACTCATGTGTTCATTGTTTTGTTATGGCATCCCACAACACAACAATGAACCATAATTCCGCCCGTCCGAACTCATGTGTTCAATAGGCGGTCGGCCGGGGTGGAACTAGTGTGACGTCACGCAGACCTGCAGCGGCGATTAGAAATGTTCATAACTCGGTTATTAGTCAGAAAAATGGAAAAATTTTAACGAGGCCCCCTTACTAAAACATAATCCTATCAGTTTAGATGATTTTTAAAATTTCGTTCATCTGGTGTACCTCTTCGCCATGATGGTGGTTCGAGCTCACATCCCATATTTGGGGACTTTTAGTATGTTCAACAGAATGGTTCAAGCTACAACTTCCTCCAATTTGCAGAATTGCAGTAATTTTTGTTCCTATTTGCCAAATTCAGGTCTTTATTGACTGGGCTATAAGGATGCGGCTTTCCTTTCTTCTCTTAACTTAACTTAATAAAATATTTAAATAATCTTCCAGTTTTGAAAAGAACCGTGTGGAAGGACAAGTTTGAGATCACTTACGTGGGCCCTAGTCAGATCTTAATCAAACCTCTGGACACAAACGAAAGGGGAGTAATACTAAAATCACAACACGGCGGCGAAATTGACGACGTGAAGATAATGGGAAAAGACTGCTACTTAGTGGCTCGAACAGAAGAAACGCTCTTAGTTGCCGACTTGCAAAAGAATTTAATAAGCGAGGTTTGTATTCTTTAAATGTTATATTAAAAAACACGTTTCATAAGGCCAATCATTATCGCACGAGGATGTTTGGACAACGAGGGCAAAAAGCCCGAGTTTTACAAAATCCGAGTGCGATAAGAGCCTTATGAAACACGTTTTTATACAATTTTTTCTATTTCTTATACTCATAACCTGTTAGAAAAAAATTGGTTTTCCATTTTCATAGACAGGTCAATGTTCGCTTGACAGTTGGCGATTGTTGGACACAATCGTTGTCTAGGTTACGATGTATATAAAAGCCGTGCTCTAATAGACCACATAGAGCGCGTTCTCTAATGTACTCTATTAGAGCACGGCTTTTGTTTACAACGTAACCTAGACAACTACTATTGTGCCTAACAATCGAATTAGCTGCCAAGCCTGTCTTGAAAATGACAATCAGAATTTTTCTTGAAAATATTAACAAGTTGGGTATCCGAAATAGAAAAAATTGTATAAACAACGTGTTTCATAAGGCTCTTATCGCACTCGGATTTTGTAAAACTCGGGCTTTTCGCCCTCGTTGTCCAAACATCCTCGTGCCGATAATAATTGGCCTTATGAAACGTGTTTTTTAATATATCATCAAACGTTAAACTTTAATATATTCGAAGGTCTCTTGGAACAATTCCGGGCGACAGGAAAAGTTTTACTTCGAATATTCCTCAGTTTGTCTAGTTTTCAACGCCGGAGAACTGACGCTGATTGAATACGGAGACAACGAAGTTCTCTGTTCTGTTAGAACTGAATTTGCAAATCCGCATTTAATCAGTGTTCGATTAAACGAGCGCAGTTTTGAGAACAAAAAACTCGCGTACTTGTTAGACTTGAAGACTATTTGCGTTGTTGATCTTATCACGGGAGCGTTGATGGCGCAAATAACGCACGATTCAAAGATAGATTGGTTGGAATTGAACGAAACCGCGTGCAAATTATTATTCAGGGATAAGAAACAAAGGTGGGGAAAAATCTGCGAAACATCAGTGTTTATCGGGTTTTTGGATTTCAGGTTAATGTTGGTAGATGTAACCGCCCAATTAAAACAAACCATTTTCACCGGGGTGAGTTTTGTACAATGGGTGGAAGGAAGTGATGTGGCTGTAGCCCAGGCTGATACAAATCTAGCTATTTGGTACAATATAGAGTTACCGGAAAATCCCACTATTATGACGGTCAAAGGTGACGTCACTGATATAATTCGCAACAATGGTAAAACAGAGGCAGTTTGTATTGATGGCAACAACGTCATTAATCTTGAACTCGATGAGGGATTGGTTGAATTTGGTACAATATTCTTTGACCTGTGATTGTACTCTAACAGGCTGCAACCACGAAAGTAGAGTTGTACAGACCATTCTTGCAGAGAATTTTTATGCGTCAGTTAGCCGTATCTGGAGAACTGTTTCTAGCATCGCCTTGAACATGTGTACACAGGGGTTTCAATTAATTTTGAATAGACGTAAAATATTTTCATCAATGGCGCACTTCCTGTTATAACGGAAATAGGTACTAACTTCCTTATTTTAAATGGAACACCCTGTATATTATGATATTTTTGGATTCTACGTTTAATTCTAGGTAAACTTTTACCAAGAATTGCTAAGCCTAAAATCAACCGTTTTTGAGAAAATCAAGAATTTCGCTTTTTTATGCCAAGTGCAGGCCTAATTTCAAAAAGCTGTAACATCCTTACAGTTTGAAATGAGAAAACGACATTAATTTGACACGAAGACTAATGTAGGATGTATCCGCCCTTGGACTCGAATTGGGTCAAATACATACAGGATGTCCTCTACAAGATTTTAAACATCATCAACTTCATTGGTCAAAAAGTCAATTTTTTCAAATGGAATGCCCCAACTATTTTATGGCACATCGATGCAGAATTTAATTGTCTATCATTTTAGTCTACATGTTTGCCATATTTAAACGAACAGTTTTTGTGATATTTGTAAGTATTTGGAATTTGACCATTTTGACCAATAGGCAATAACTTTTCATGCCCATCAGAGGTACCAACCGATACAAGGTTTTTCTTTTGTCGCGGTTGCAGCCGGTTAGGAGTTAGTCACAGGTCCATGACTGGACCGTTTGTACTCATATCCGTCTCTTCAGGCACGGCAATGAATGACAACGATTACGCTAGAGCAGTACTATTTTTGGAATCTATGGGGAATTCCCCAGAAGCCGAGGCTATGTGGCACAACCTGTATTTGATTTCTTTCAAAGAACACAATTTGGTGTTGGCAGAACGATGCCAGGCTGCTTTGGGCAACGTAGCCACAGCCTATTTCCTCAAGGACACCATAGAAACAGGCCAGAAATACGCAGAAAAGTACAATGATAGTGGTGAGAACTCGCCGGAGGTTTGGGCAAAGATTTCTATTTTCAATGGTGACTTAAATACTGCTGAAAATATTTATTTGGAACAGGGAGAAATAGAGAAGGCTTTGGACATGTACAAGAAGTTGCACAAATGGGAAGAAGCGATTAGGTAAGTAGATTGTACAGATTGATCAACAAAATTTATCATCAAGAAAGCCGCGACTTTACTGATACCATACTGTACAGTCATATTTCACTCCTAGTTTCTAGCCACTTTTTCCTCGGTCTCCCCCTCCCCTTCTTGCCACCTTCCCCCTCGAAGAGGACTCTCTTTGCATTTCTTTGTTCTGGCATTCTCATAATATGGCCTAGCAATCTTGCTCGTTGTGCTCTGATCTTTTGTGTTATTTGTGGTTTGCCATACTTGTCCATTGTTAGCTGATTTGTCCGCCTTCGCCAGACCCCTTCGAATATTCTTCTTAATACGTTCCTTTCCCATATTTCTAGCTTTCCCTCGTTCTGTTTGGTCATTTTCCAGGCTTCGCTTGCGTACATCACCACCGCTCTTATAATTGTCTCGCAGACTCTGATCTTGGCTGCTCCAGAGAGACGTTATCTGCTCTTAGTATTGTAGTTAAAGACCCGGCCGATCTGCTTCCTTTTAGGATCCTTTTATCTATTTCCATTCCTTCTTGGTCGTTCTCTGTTATTATCACCCTCAGGTATTCAGTTTGGTTTACCTTTTCGATGTTGTACTCCTTCTGTTCTCCTTTCAGATTGATAAACCTGTTTTCTTCCCTTACTTCCGCTCTCATCTCCATATATTTTGTGTTTTCTTCATTAATCTTCAGCCCGTATGCTTTTGCTTCTTTCTCAAATTTTCTGAATGTCTTTTCAAGCTCTCTCTTTGATCTTGCCAATATACCGACGTCGTCTGCATATGCCATGTACTGGTGCTTATGATGGTAAATTAGGCCTGCAGTTTGCGTCTTGCTTCCTTGCATTGCTGCTGCTAGCACCAGGTTGAATAAATCACTTGAGAATTGCTTAGATAGTTTTCCCTCTAAAGCCACCTTGTTATTCGTGTCCGTTAGAGTAATTTCCACCAGTTTAATGAGCTTTTTCGGAATTTTCAGTTTTTCCATTGCTTCGTACAGTTTGTTGCGGTTGATGGAATCATAGGCTTGCTTGAAGTCGATAAACAGCATCTGTAACCCCAGGTTTTGTTCGAAGCTAATTGTTTTGAATCATTTTCAATGTGAATATTTGGTCGATTGTCGACCTTCCTGCTCTGAATCCCCCTTGGTATTCTCCTATTGCCTTGTTCTCATGTTTTTTTAATCGGCTGCGTATGATTTTCATCAGGATTTTGTATGTTACATCCAGCAGGGCAATTCCCCTATAGTTTGTACATCGTGTTTTGTCCCCTTTTTTAAAGATTGGGCATAAGACTGCGCTACCCCATTCTTCTGGTATTTTCTCTTCTCTCCACGCTCTTAGGATCAGATTATGTATGTCCTCATGAAGTCTCTCTCCGCCATTTTTAGAACCTCTGCTGAGATGCCAGTTTCTCCCGCGTTTTTATTGTTTTGCAGCGATCCTATAACCCTTTCACTTCCAGAATCGTAGGTTCTTCTGTTTCATTTTGTTCTGCAACATCTGCGTATTCTAGCGTCGTTTCTATTAGTGGTCGCTGTGTGTGCTCTCTTGTCTTGTTTTCTTGACCTCTTTATAAAAGTTTCTTATCTCTTTGCTATTATAGTGTTCTTGTATTGTTGGTAGTGTATTTCCAGTTGTTCTCTTTTTCTCCTCCTGCAGATTCGTTTTGGATTCTTTCCCTTTTTCTACGTAGTTTCGTTCTCTTTCTTGTGCTCTGTTCCTGTCTCTTTCATTTTTGCCCTATTCCTCATCGCTAGTGCTTTCTCACAGTCTTCATCGAACCTTCTTTTGGTTTCCTTGTTGCCTAGCCAAAGGTTTGCAGCTTCTATCATTACTGTATTGATTTTCTTCCATTTCCCCTCTATTGTGTCGATTTCTGGGCGTTGGGTCTCTAATCTTGTGCTTATTTCGTTTCTCAAATTATTTACTACGTTGTCGTCTTGTAGTCTGTTCCCCTGTAGCTTCTGCAGTTTCTGATGGCTCTGTGTTGTTTACTTTTAATTGGTACATGGTCTATTTGATTTTTTGTTTGTCCATTTGGGCATATCCATGTCACATTGTGTATGTCTTTCTTATCGTAGTGTGATCACGACCTTCATATTGTCTCCTGCTGCGAATTCTATTAGCTTTTTCCCACTTTCATTACTTTTCTCATGCAGGCTCTTTCCTCTCGTTATGTCTCGGCATGCTTCTTCTCTTCCCACTTAGGCATTTAGATCTCCGAACTCTATTTTTACATCGTATCTCGGTGCTTCTTCTAGTATGTCCTCTATTTTTTCTTTAATTTCTAGGTCTTTATCTTCTGTAGGTGCGTGTCCCTTCACGATACTTATTTTCCTGTATTTGCCTCGCAGTCTTAAGTAGCATGCTCTATCAGATATTGCTTTAAAATTTACTACAATTTCCTCATTTTTGCGTTTCTCATGAATCCAGTTGCGAAGTGCCTGTTCTTCCCACCGCTCTTAAAGAGTGTGTACTTCCCTATGTTTACTATGTAGTTTCCTAGTTGCTTAGTTTCCTGCAGATCCACTACATCTAATTTATATCTCTCCATTATTTTCGTTAGGTTCGTTAGCTCTTACATTCCACGTACCTATTCACATTTCTTCTCGTTTTTCCACCCCTTCACTCTGGTTCCTTTTCGTCGCCTTAGTCGTCATCGGTATTCCCAGCCTCTTGTCCTTTTTAAGTTTTTTTCCTGAGTAAGGCCTCCCTTTTTGCTGTCCCAGTTCCACCACTGATCGTTAATACACAGCCTCCGGCATCCTACTTTTATTTTCGCTTCTTTTTGCCCCTCAGTCCGTGCATATATGTCTCTTACTTTGCTTTGTATGGTTTCTTCTGCTTTTGTCAGAACGTTGTCGATGAACCATGCCTTTCCTTCTGATCTTTCCCTCAGTTTGTTTTTGTTCTTCATTATTAATAGCTTCTCTTCCCATGTACTTACCGATTTTTGCTATTACCATTTTACTTCTTGCCCCTGTACCTCTTTTATTCTTCGCACGCTTTCCACTTTTATCTCCAGCTTCAATTCCTTCTGTAGGAAGTGCTCAACTTCTTGTTTCTCCTCTCCTTCTGTAAAATTGACTCCTTGATGTTTATATTATTCCTTACTTCCCTCTTTGTTTGTCTCTCTAGTTTCAACTCTGCTCTTTCTTTACTGCATTTCTCTTCTCTGCTATTCATTTCCTTCTTCAGTTTTCTGATTTCCTTTCTGTTTTCTCTAAAACCCTCTTGTGACTCTGCTCGCATGCCTTTCATTTCCTCCTTCATATCTTGCAACAACTTTAAGACAGTGTCACAGCCTTATTGATGTTAAATTTTGTTGTACTCAGGTTGGCAGAACAACGCGGATACGATAAACTAAAGGAACTGAAAGATGAACACATGGCCCTCTTGCTACAAACAGGTCAGTACGAGAAAGTTGGACAGGTCCTGGAAAACGAGGGTAAACTAGAGCAGGCCATTAACATGTACATAAAATCCACGAAATTAACCAGAATTCCCGTCTTGCTACTGAAAAACTCCCAACTTTTAGACGACCAAAACTTAACAGCCACAGTTTTGAGGAATTTAGTCAAACACGAAATGTTTGAATCTGCTGCGGAAGTCTATGAAAAACTCGAAAACACCGACTTGGCGATGGAGTGTTACCGTAAGGGTAAAATTTGGAATAAAGCCGTCGATTTGGCGAGAAACGTCAGTCCTGAAAAAGTGGTTGTACTCGAGGAGGAGTGGGGGGACAGTCTGGTTGAAAGCAAACAATTGGACGCTGCCATAAGTCACTATATTGAGGCGGGTTGTACGTTGAAAGCTCTGGACACGGCGGTTGGGGCAAAACAGTGGAAGAAGGCTGTACATATTATAAAAGTCGTCGACGATCCAGAATCGGTTAGGAAATATTATGATTCGATCGCTGATTATTTCGCGAGTGTCAAAGATTTCGCCACTGCTGAAAAATTGTACACTTCGTGTGGAATGTACAAAGATGCTGTGGATATGTACAACGATGCGGGCCAGTGGGAGAAAGCTCACAATTTGGCCTCGCAATTTCTGGGACAAGAAGAAGTCTCCGATATGTACATAAAAAAAGCGACGGAACTTGAAGAAAATGGCAAGTACAGAGATGCCGAACGTTTGTACGTTTCCGTCAATTCCCCCGACCTCGCGATCGCCATGTACAAAAGAGCTGAGCAATTTGACAACATGGTCAGGCTGGTCGAGAAATACCATCCGGATCTTCTCCAGACCACCCATTTACATTTGGGTCAACAGCTCGAAACTCAAGGCAAATACAGGGCTGCCGAAATTCATTATTTGGCTATAAACGAATGGAAGGCTGCCATGAACATGTACCGTACTTTATCAATGTGGGAGGAGGCGTACAGGGTGGCCAAACAAAACGGTGGTTCTCAGGCGGCTAACCAAGTGGCGTTTTTGTGGGCACGTACTCTACCAATCGATTCTGCAATAAAATTGCTGAATAAATATGGGATTTTGGATGCGTGCATTAGTTATGCTTGTGAGACCTATCAGTTTGAGTTTGCGTTTCAGCTGTGCAAGACTCTTCCATCTAAGGTAAATTACTTTGAAAAACTTTAACAGCTTAAAGTGCCTTAAAGTTTAAGGCAGAATTAATAAGTATATTATTCAATGAGTGTGTAATGAATTTTATTACTCCCGAGGATGACATTTAAATTTAAATCTTCAGAGGGAGCAATAGTCATTTCACGCGAATAGAACACTATACTTTATCCACGGGTTTTAAAGCGGAAAAATCTCTCACCCATTGCGTAATGAGCCCATTATACGACACCAGTGGATAATAGTAGTTTATAACCCAAAGCGTGAAAGTGATGTTTTACGCGGCGAAGGAAAATATGGACAGTCGAGGCGTAGGCGAGACTGGCCATTTCCTGAGACGCGTAAAACCACTTTTTCGCTGTGGTTTATACAACATTTTTCTTCCTACACCAGTTAAAAATAAATAAATAATTCATTTTGAAATTTGAGAACCCAAGTGACAGATCAAGAAAATCTAGACGTCAAGTCCTACAATTTAAATTTGGCAAAATCGCGCGTGCTGTGTTCCTTCATACGCCAATCGCCGTCGCCATATTGTCCATTACACGCCTAGCCGTTAGTATAATTTTTACACGACTAGCCGTGAGAAGCGGTCCTTTCACAGCCGTCCTGAGTCCCGAAAACGTCATTTTCAGTTAGTGTAGGAAGAAAACATATTTATTTAAACCATATCTGAATCTCTAGGAAGAAATAGAGCCTGTATACTCACTGCACGTGCACTGCACTAGAGGGGGGTAGAAACATTTTTCCGCTTGCAAAACGAGAATCCACATTTTTGTTTAATATGACTGAACAATACAGCATTCAGGAAAGTTAACAGATTTCTCGCTCACGTATACAGGGTGATTCACAAAGACCGTTTATTAGAAACTTTTGGGGATCCACTTGTAGCAATTGGTCGTCTCGGAGACGGCAGAAAGTTCTACTTTTTCACAGAATTTGTAAATGTAGCATTTAACTTTAACTTTGCTTTAACCAAGTCAGAATCTGAGTCAGAGGTTGGGCGTGCCGGCAGGTGGTGGATCGCTGATGCTGTCGTGGGTATTGCGCCTGGCGCTCATTTACTAAAAGTTAACATACAAATGTTTTTCTTTTTCACCCCTAAACTAACATTTTTTGAAAAAATGGCACTAAAGTTTTCGATCCGGTCATGCAACAGCTATCGAATTTGATAATAATAATTGCAGTTTTGTTAAAAAAAAACTCAAAAAGGAGCCCTTTTGCCTCCAAAATGTCAATTTTCGATAAAAATGGCACTAAGGTTTTTGATAAATCCGGCAATCCGATAGTAGGAATATGTTTTTTGGTAAAATAAGTTCAAAAAAGGGCCCTTTTGCCACTAGAATGACATTTTTCGATTGAAAAAAAATCAGCTACAAATCTAGTAATAAAAATATACAGTTATACATATGTTTTTTTCACGGCACCGATTTTTGGCCAAAAGGGCACCAAGTGTGAATACATTTTTAGAAGCAGAATTCGAAGAGCTTTCATATGATGGCGCTAAAAATGGGGGTTTCTATCAAAAATTAGTAATAGTTCATATTCTACTTCTTCAAAAATTTCAAAGCTTGCGGGGATCAAATTTTTTAATTTGCATACTTAAATACATTTCTTTCAAAAATATTGAGAGTAGGTATAGTGAATGCTAATAAAATTATGGTACTCGCATTTGAAAAAATTGAGTTGTGGACAATTTCGTTACGTGATTTTTAAAAATTGTTTCCCGCCATATTGTTAAAGGAGGATTCAACTCAAGAATTCGACTTTTGGCTTACCTCAGTTTCTGGTCAATTTTAGTCTCCTGAATCTAATGGTGACATTAAAATGTTGAAAAAACCTCTATTTTCAGAATTATTTGAAAATTAAGAATTCTCGAATTCCAGGCATCTAGATCTTAAAATTGCGTCAATTACGACATGATTATTCGTCATGTTGGCAACAATTTGTGATTAGGGGTACATCTCTCAAAATTATGCCAAGCCATTTTTTAAGGTTATGTTTGACGGCAAATATTATTGATGCATAAATTAATATTTAAAAAAATCACAGGGACATTTTGAGGACAAGAAGCGTTTCAAACATCTTTCACCACCTTCTTTTATTCAGTAACTTCCACCGCAACCGCAATTCTTCAGCATGATCCATGGCATATTTCGGCAATAAGAAAAACTTATCAAAAATGATTCTACTATAAAACTCGACAGCACACCACTTCCACATTCCACTATACATGTATACTTAGGTACCCCATTTCATTAGTTTATTTTAACAAAAATACAGCTGCAGAAGCCCAGATTACGAGTCTCAAAATTTACCCCAACGTTCAAGGTCAGGAAAGATTCAATCTACGGACTATGTTCATAAACAGCCGCAATTTGATTACACAAAAATTTCGCGCGTTTTATTATGACATGGAGTTCCGGAGAATTGAAAGAAATTATGTCAATTATTATATGGCAACTGGCAACAAATGAAACAATCCAGTATTTTAGTAATTTCATTTTATTCCACAAACTAAGTACAATAAGTTAGTCCACATAATGTTTTGAAAAACAGTTACTTACTACAATAATTAATCGAAATACTTAAAATCAAATCCTTCAGCTGCTTTAAATCCACTATAAACTCCATCTTTTTCGGGAAATTGTTCTTATTTATGACACAACACATGCTGGAACAACTCTTCTTTGGAACTTGCCTAAGGATTGAAAAGCATCAACTCAAAAAATAAACTGTTTATAAGCAATAAAACACCAAACCCGATTCGATGGTGACTTCAAAACAGCCATTTTCTCTGGATTGTCTTTTGCCATGAGTATAAGGCCTGCTGCTTGGCATCTTTTAAGACATTCGCATCCAATACAACACTGTAACAAGAAGAATGTTGCACAACACATTCGTTGCCTTCTTCTACCAGTTTTGAAATTAAAGTCGATTCCCTGCAACAAAAACATTCTTCCTTTAGCAACATTATCTTATAAAACCCACATCTACACCAGTTTAAATTACATAATCATGATGAACTACTACTTATCTGGGTGGTAGCCTCTGGAGATGGTATCGGGTTGAAGACTTGAACTCCCTCGCCATTCTCTTCATCGCTGGCTTATCAGCCATGATTGCGCTTGAGGTAGAATATTAGGAATAGGAACTTTACAAACTTTAACTTGAACTTTCACTGAACAGTGAAAATCGAAAATTCTTAATTATTGCTTACACACCAAATGTCAAAGAGTCGCTTTGACAATTGACATAATCGCCCTGACGTCTACAAAGTTGAGCCGTCGTATTAGACACAGAAAACCACTGCCACCAACAATACAATTTAATGCTTTCAGAAACAGAATCGAAGTTACCGATGATTTGGGGAAAGATGACGTCATCTTTCTCTTTTTTTGTAACGAATATCTTCAAAACGGTAAAGAATTGTTAAATTCTGATAACACCATTCGACTCAGACGCTCCCCTGATACTAGAATCAGCCATAACCTCAACATCGATTTCTTGAGTTGCATCCTCCTTTAAACCAACATGATCAGTTGAGACATCAAAACAAAGCTAAAGCCTTGTACTTATTTCAACCCTTCAAGTTTGGTTTCTTAATCTGCAACCGTCTGGAAGATACAAATTTTTTATTGCCGATTAAAAATCAATTTTTTTACACAAATTTTGACACATGTCAAAAACTATGACAGTTAGGTATGCAAATTGGGGGTGCAATAAGCTCACAATTAAGAGGCCAATCCGAATCTAGAGTCAAAACATGGGCTTAATTCCCATTTAAAATAACAAAGATGGCGGCCACTTCCGGTATAAACGGAAGTGCGTCAGAGCTGAAAATATTTTTACTCGATGGACAATGAATTGAAACCCCCGTGTGTGAACTTTCGTTCAGCTGCTCAAAGCCATTCTCTAAATATCGCTAACTGACACTTTAAAAGAAACACCCTGTATATAATATCTAACTATCCGACATGTTTCGCCTTACGGCATCTTGTAGCCCCTTGAAGATTCCGTAAGGCGAAACATGTCGGATATTTAGATATTATAAAATATATGTACTACAAACACTACATCTCTTATTTCATCTCAATTATTAGTGCATACTCACTAACCAAACAACTCGTTATTTTTATTTAAATTTGTGCTGTATTTTGTTTTTGCCGCATTCCATCCTCGTTCGCTTGGTTCGGACAGTGATGCGCATCCCTCTCCGACCGGGAATGTTTTACGCAGTCCACGTGTTTATCATAATTCTCATTAGTAATATGATAAGTCGTCTCTTGATTGCCGCGGGTTTGACGTCCGAATGGTTGAACTACGAGTCAAAATGGTAGATTTTTTTTAGGTCAAAAAGACGCCGAGAGCTTGCTCGAGTCGTCTTTGGCCGAAAAAAAATCTACCATTGACGAGTAGTGAATCCATGAGGACTCAACAAGGCAATCAAGAGACGACGAATCATATTTTACAGATTATTTTATAAATTAAAAGTATTGAAGTAGTTCCAAAGACGTTCGAATCTAGGTAGTGTAAAAATGTTGGATCATCGCTGTCAGTTGTCAGTCACTTGTCAACTGAGTGTCACGTCACAAAATAGAAGTGAAATTATTTGTTTTCAACAAGATTTAAACATTTATGTTTACCTACGACTGATTACGGCGATTGAATTTTATTTTAACCGCATTATAACATTCTTGGTATGAAATTTGGTAGAATACCTAAAACTTTACAATGGAGTACTTATTACGTGAACTCTTGTTCGGGGGCATCTACCTACTATGAAAAGAATGGACGAAACAAAACTGGTACGAAGGATATAGGAAGCGAAGACCAATTAGACGCGACACAGGAAGACCGAAGGACACCGGGGAGAGTTTATTAGAAGAGATTTGCATTTCAAAAGTTGATAAATTGAAAAAATAACTAATAGCTCAAAAAGAGGAGGACCTGCTCATATGCAGTGTTTAAAATAATGTTAAGTTCCTGTTGTTGGCTCGTGAGTTTTAGGAGAATGTTATAAAGTGCTACAAATTTACATTCCGGCGAGTGACTTTGGTGTAATTATAACAAGATACCACACAGTTTAAAATCACCCAACAATTTTCTGTACAAATCTAGTAACCGTATCTTTTTCTAAATCTGATTAAATGTTTACTTTGAGTATATTTTTACTTTTGCCATTTTTCAATGACAGTTGTGTTAAATGTCGTAGGATTACCAGTTGATTTGAACTACGACTGTCGTCTTATCAATAGTAATACGACGAGTAGTCTCTTGATTGCCGCGGGTTTTGACGTCCGAATGGCTGTCAACTACGAGTCAAAATGGTAGATTTTTTTAGGCTAAAAAGAGGACGAGAGCTCGCTCGAGTCCTCTTTGGCCGAAAAAAATCTACCATTTGACAAGTAGTGCATCCATGAGGACTCAACAAGGCAACCAAGAGACTACGAATCGTATTTTGCAGATTATTTTATGAATTAAAGTATTGAGTAAGTAGTGTCAAGTTGACGTTGTAGTCTTATCACTGTAATCAGGATTACTGGTATGCTAAATGCTCCTTTGGATTGGTTCAATACTTAATGAATAAAATAATCACTGTAATCTAGAGGTTGCTAGGTTACTGTGAACAAAATCTACCTTTGGATTGGTTCAATACTTAATGTATAAAATAATCACTGTAATCTAGAGGTTGCTAGGTTACTGTGAACAAAATCTAGCTTTGGATTGGTTCAATACTTAATGTATAAAATAATCATGATAATTCTTCGACACGTTCAACAACAACAATTTACAAATTCTGTGAAACAGTACTTTCTACCGTCTCCGAGACCGCCAATATTTTTAAATTCAAAGCTTGTTGGAATGGGACTATTTTTTTAAATCGCACAAATAAATTTATTCCAAATATTTTCAACAATATTGAAAATATGTGCAGAATGCTAACACTAGTCCAAAGGAAATTTAATTTTGCATTTTTTGGCCACATATTAAAAAAAAATTAAGTTGCGGACAATTTCTATTTGCAATTTGAGTGAGACATCAGAAGAAAGCTCAAAGCTGCTAGTTCCATTAGCTTCTAGTTACTTATTTTTCCTTCATGTCTTTGGGACATTAAGAAATATATTTTTACTTAAATTAAAATTCAGGTCAATGAAGTTCACTACAAATGCGCAATGGCCCTGGAAGACGATGGAAAATACGCCCAAGCAGAATCGGAATTCATCTTGGCCGAAAAACCAAAAGAAGCCATTCTGATGTACATTCACGCCAAAAACTGGATCAACGCCCTTCGCATCGCAGAAAGCCACGAAGCCGCAGCCGTACCTGAAGTTCTACAGGCACAGGCGGCGCAATGCTTTCACGATAAGCAATTTTCAGAATTTGAAGTGTTGTTATTGAGGGCGCAAATGCCAGAAATTATCGTGCAAAAATATAAAAGCTCCGGTAAGTTGGTTCAAGTAAAACGACTCAGCCGTAAATTCACCAACGTTACTTTAATTTTAAGAGGAGCTTAAAATGACAAAGAAAACTGTCACTCTAATGGCCGATCCCACGGACCAAACTTATCACTTAAGCTAGACTTAAAAATGAAGAATGACGTTTGTCTTATCGTATAAACGTCATAATTGTCATTTTAAGGCTCTCTTAAAGTTAAGTAAGGTCAGTGGAGTCGTGCATAATTGCCGGTTTTTTCATCTCATGTTAACTTTAACATGAGGTTTGTCACCTTAGTTTCCGTTGTAACAACAATTTGTTTCTATGGAAATAACCTCTCATGTTAAATTTAACATGAGATGAAAAAACCCGCCCCTAAATTTTTAAAATGGACTTAAGCGATAAGTAACGCTGGTGCAAACGGCCCTCAAATCATTTTTCTGTTGTTTAGAAATGTGGGTTGATGCGTTGCGAGTGTGCAAGGACTATTTACCCCACTTGTATCCGACTTTACAAGCGGAATATAGTACGTCGCATCACAACAAGAGCTCCGACGTCAATATCGAAACTTTGCTGTCCAGGGCTAATGAGTGGGCTTTGGCGGGACAACATAAACAGGCAATCGATTGTTTGCTGCAGGTTAACATAAACATTACCGAGCCGTCCATAGTTAAAAGGGCTTTATTAAGGGCTGCGGACATGGTTAACAAGTTTTTGTTCGGGCAAGACGCAATGGATACCATCAAAGTTCTGTCGCCTAGGTATAGTTATTTTATGTACTTATCAAGCTAAAATTTATTGCTCAACAACCAATACAAAAACATAGGTATTGAATTTGACATTACCTCTTTTGCACTATCATCCCACTACACCGAAACACTTGATTTTCACTGCTGAGTAGCGTAACCAGAGATGAATATGCGATCGGGCCTGTATCGGCGTTCATAAGCCTATCTCTAGAGTTATAAATTACGATACTTTCCATCGCATCTAGCATCTGCACCTTGTTAACGCTACAAACTAACTTAATATTATCACTTATTCTATGGTCATTGTGTAACGCATGTAGGGCAACACTGGATTTCTCAGTTCTGCCATATTTAAGGTGGGCTAAGTGCTCCTTAAATCTGGTGTTGAGAGACCTTCGCGTTTGACCTACATACTTTAGAATTTTGACAATTGATTTCGTATATGCTAGATTTTTCGCTATTCCCTACTTTATCTTTCGGATTGCCTAAAAGGTTTTTCAGTTTGTTTTCAGATCTGAAAACTGTCCTTAAATTTTGTTGGGCAAAAAACCTTGTCAAACATATTGTCAACTGAGGTTCAAAAGGCAATGCGACAACTTTTAAGTCCTGTTTTTGTTTTTCAGAGCGAAAGGTCGTGGCATTGATTGAAGTGATAATATTAAGTTAGTTTGTAGCGTTAACAAGGTGCAGATGCTAGATGCGATGGAAAGTATCGTCATTTATAAGTCTAGATATAGGCTCATGAACGCCGATACAGGCCCGATCGCATATTCACGCACATTGTGTTCGAAACGCGTCAGCAGTGAAAATTAAGTGTTTCGGTGTAGTAGGGTGTTTCTAGTGATAGTGCATTTTTCCACCGAAGTTGTCCAGTGTTTCCATTGTTCCGTGGGAAAGCTATCATTTATTTTTTCCAAAGGCTTATTGAAACTGGTGAATATGCGGCAGCCGCACAACTCTACATAAGCATGGACATGATGAAAGAAGCGATCGACACATTTATCATTGCAGAAGAATGGAATAAAGCCAGAAAAGTGGCCAAAGAGCTTGAACCGGCATACGAAAATTACGTCGAAAGCAAATACAAGGACAGACTAATGAAAAAGGGTGATGTTGAGCAACTTGCAGACGTTGGTAAGGAAGATCACTTGACTCTGAAGATGGTTACATAATTGAATGTTACAGATATAATAGGTGCCTTGGATCTTCTGGCAGAGCAAGGACAGTGGGCCAGGTGCATCGAAAAAGCGAAATCTCACAACACCCCTATTTTGCACAAATACGTGGCGCTCTATGCTGCCAAGCTCCTTAAAGACGGATTTATCAAGGAAGCTCTTAATCTGTACGCAGTCCACGGGGCGCCCGCCATGCCCCAGAATTTTAACATTTACAACCACATCGCTTCCGAAATTTTTGCATTGCCGGATATTTCGGGACCTGACAGTTACACGATATGGGAGCAGTTACGTCAGATGCTGTTCGAGATCGTAAGTTCTATTATGTTGGCAATAATTGCAAAAAATGTAGACAGTTAGGTTCTAAATATTGTTGAAAAGATAATAGGTCTAAGTATAGAGTATTGCACTCGAAGATTTTTTTAAACCATAATATAATAAAAAGTTGACATACTAACGTTATTAGTAGAATTCATTGTGGCAAAAAAGTGAAAAACAAATAGGTGGTTCTTTAGAATTTCGCCTTTCCTTGCATTTTTTCTATGGTGTTGGTTCGGTAGATACAGGATAAGCCCACTTTTTCATGATTTGACTTTAAAAAGGTTTATTGCGGTTTAGTGTTGTGCAAATTCATCCACAATCTTCACATAAATTGCACTGGAATTACTATAGGAATCTTTAGCTTCCTCGATATTCGTTTTTTGTACGCAATTTGGCAAATTTCTTACAAAAAAACCCAGCAAAATAGAAGGTTAGATCTATTATGTCAAAAATGCTTTGATCACGAGCTCATTATTGGTTGTTCTGGCAGCTACCTACTATTGGTTGGTTTTGTGGCAATTAGAAAAATATACCACCGGATTATTGTGATTATTTTATTCATTGAGTATTGAACCAATCCAAAGGAGCATTTAGCATACCAGTAATCCTGATTACAGTGATAAGACTACAACGTCAACTTGACACTACTTACTCAATACTTTAATTTATAAAATAATCTGCAAAATACGATTCGTAGTCTCTTGGTTGCCTTGTTGAGTCCTCATGGATGCACTACTTGTCTAATGGTAGATTTTTTTCGGCCAAAGAGGACTCGAGCGAGCTCTCGTCCTCTTTTTAGCCTAAAAAAATCTACCATTTTGACTCCTAGTTGACAGCCATTCGGACGTCAACACCCGCGGCAATCAAGAGACTACTCGTCGTATTACTATTGACAAACCAACACAAACCAACTTTTCGGACGAATGTTCACCTTTATTATTTTTTTCTCAAGACAGTGCGGAATTCAGCGAAACAAAAAAATGCGACCTTTCTTTTTTTAAGATAGAAGTTATTATTCCATTTTTTAAATTTTTGAGCTGCAATACTCTATTGAATAGAGTTTTAGTATAAGCTTTTGCTTGAATTAGTATAAGAGATATAGGATGTCCCAAAAAAACGTTCAAAATATTTTAGGGAATATGTCAGCGATTTCTTAACTGATTTGAATGAACGTGGTCTTGAATTTTTAAAGCCAAACAATCAGGCTTTCGATATGGGTGTGAAACTAGGACAGATGGCGCTGCTGTAGAAGCCCTATTGATAGAGATGTGAGTTTTCATGAAAAGTACATTTGTTGAAACTTTTCATGAAATTTTGAAGTTTCAAAAAAAAATGAAAAGTTGTCCTACGGTAGTACATATAAGGTATTCTGGAGAATTAAATAAATCTACAACAGCTGAATAGGGAACATAATATAATATTAAATGACAAAAATAGTAAGTGTATAGGTAAACAAGTTAATAAGTCAAAATAAAAGCATTAAACAATAAAATTCATCATTGGTTGAAAGCTTGGTCCATTTTTCAAAGAGGAACTGATGTTTGATTACACAAGGTAGTTTCACAGTCTCGTTCCACAAAATTTTACTTACTGTTTAGGACGCGTTTCGGAGTGTTACTCCATCTTCAGCTATAAAAGAAATTAACACAAAATACAAAACAGTTGCCTGGAAAATGAAAAAACGTCAAACATTGTTTGAGCGTCTTTCGATCGATTTACAGTGCGACCCAAAAGCTGTTATTTTTCTTTGACCCAAACGTTTTTTCATTTTCCAGGCAACTGTTTTGTATTTTGTCTTAATTTCTTTTATAGCTGAAGATGGAGTAACACTCCGAAACGCGTCCTAAACAGTAAGTAAAATTTTGTGGAACGAGACTGTGAAACTACCTTGTGTAATCAAATTCATCATTGTTTCCATTTTTTAAGTAGTATTTCACTTTATTTCACTGTTTCCAGTGCTCAATGGGTACTGATACTACTTAGAACGACTAGAATTGGTGGCGCTGTCGGTGGAAGTTTATTATTACCGCATTGATACTTTCAACAACTTTTCAAAAAAAAGTGAAAAGTTTCAACATAGGCTGAAACTTTTCAATGAAATGAAAAGTTTTTGAAACTTTTCAACTGAAACTTTTCAAGCTCACATCTCTACCTATTGATGATTGTTTTGAAGGGTTACTTTAGGTGCATGAGGATTGGTCAGACAACAACCAATCTTTATGAGGCTCAAATAGTCTTCAAGATCGTTTTTTTTTCTTTAAAAATCCTTTTTCATACGTCTATTTGGTTCAAGCATTAATTTTTTTGTGATTTAAAAAAAATATGTTTTTACGCCTTTGCCTATGACTTATCAGTGAAGCTAGATATACACAAACAGCTTAATTTTCACTTATGAATGATCGAATTTGATGAAAACAGCGGTGACTACCATTAAGGGTAAATTGGAGAATTATTGCTGAAAATTAATCTCAATGTGCATCGCTGAAACTTTAGTCGTCATTAAAGGGTGAAAATAGGCGAAAACGTACTTTTAAAAAAATTCCCAGAAAATTAATGGTTAAACCAAATTGACGTCTGAAAAAGGATTTTTAAAGAAAAAAGAACGACCTTGAAGGCTATTTGCCTCTTCAATGAACAAAAAATCACTTTTTTTTGTTATACCTACTTGCAAAGTTTAACCAATTTCTATATTTGTTAGTGTGCAAAGTAAATGTTTTTAGGTACCTACATTATTTTTAAAAATAAAAACAGATTGTAACTATATGGCGATCATAAGAAAAAGAAAAGTCGACTGTCGTTACTCAAAATCTAGAAAATTTCTGTTAATGCCAATGAATTGGCAGCTGTCAAAAATATAAAAGTCCCAAATTTCATTCGCTTAGCATAAACTGTTAAGAAGATATTATTTTTTCTTTAAAATCGCGATTTTCGAAACTTTTCTCCAATTTAACCGATTTTCTAGCTATAATGGTTTCCGAGGTTCCAATAGTGGGCAATTAAATTGGCTGACTCCGAATTTAAAAGATTTTTTCATTAAAAACTACGAAGTTTTGAAACATTTTATTTGCTGAGGAAGTCTTGACGAAGTGTATTCTTTATAATTTTATCATTTTCAAAAATTGTTGGAGTGGCCCATTGGTTGTCTGTTTCACACTCAGATGGAAAGCCTGATTCTTAAGGCTTTAATTCAAGACCACGTTCATCCAAATCGGTTAAGAAATGTTATTTCCTAAAATATTTTGAAGGTTTTTTTTATAAACACAAATTTCTCTGATAGAAGAAAAGGATAAAACTATAGCAAAAGCATTTGCTTAACTTTATTCATTAGTAGAGACCGAATTTTAGGCTAATTGTCGCTGGTACAGGCCTATTGATGAGTCTTAAATATAAACATGTTTTGAGAAAAATGGAGAAATTTGACACCTATTTGTTATTGCCTAAAATGCCTATTTTAACATTATACGACCTAAAGGACTATTTTTGGACTAAACAACTAACTTTTGAACTAATCGATCAATTTTACGTGCCTAAATAAGTTTTTTGCAACCGAAAAATCGGAAAAAATGAAAAATAAAGCCCATTATAACAAATAAAGACTTAAACTTAAGCATTGTGTACCAGCCTTAACTTTTGCTCCTTTCAAACTCATCACTTATAATTTTTAAACAAATTGAAAAAAAAAACATTTTATTTTGCAATAAAATGTAATACCAAGTTCTTGATTGACCGAAAAATTCAATATTAAACAACGTAAAATTGTGTTTTTGTAACCTATTTGGCGTGTTTTAACGGTCTCTATTCATTAGGCCCAATGGGTAAATAACTTCCACGGGTTGCTTCATACAGCAGTACTGAAAGTTTTCCAGATTTCCCGCCAATGCTTTGTCAACTCGAAATTGAACGAAAGATCGGTCAGGCTCGTTCGTATTCGCGGGAAATTTGAAAAGGTCTGCTGTCACTTTTGATCTAAGAACGAAGTCAGAGCAGTTATTTGTCCCATCGTTTTGTCACCTGCCTGTTTAAATTTATTAAGGAGATAAGAAAAAAATAAGACCAATCCAGGGAACATAATGTATACTATCGGGTGTCCCAAAAAAAACCGGACAAAATAGTCTTTGAAATAAGTCAGCCATTTCTTAACCGATTTGGATAGACTTGGTCTTAAATTAAAGCTAAAGAATCAGGCTTTCGAACTTTGCAAGAAACGTCTACAGATGGCGCTGCTGTAGTAGCCTTATTGATACTTGTCTTTAAGGCTTATTTTAGGTGCGTGGGGATTGGTCGGGCAACAACCAATGGTTATGAGGCCCAAATAGCCTTGAAGATCTTTCTTTTTTCTTCAAAAATATTTTTTCAGAAGTCCGTTTGGCGTAAGCACTAATTTTCTGTGATTTTTCTAAAAAAAGTGTTTTTGCGTATTTTCATGCTTCCATAACCATGACTAGAGTAACATTGATGCACATAGGGCTTAATTTTCAATGATAACTGTTCAGTTGCCCCCCACTGGCACCTGCGCCACTATTTTCACCATATTCGTTCATTTATAACTGAAAATTAAGAATTATTTGCACTACTGTTCTTTGGTCATGGCCATTAATGCGTGAAAATACCCAAAAACACATTTTTTTTTTAATTACAGAAAATTAATGCTTAAGCCAAATCGACTTCTGAAAAAGGATTTTTGAACAAGAAAGAAAGATCTTTAAGGCTATTCTAGTGACATACCGATTGGTCGTAGACTTACCAATCCCCATGCAGTTAAAATAAACCTTTAAAGCAAGCATCAATAGGACTACTACGGCAGCGCCATCTGCCGTAGTTTCTCATACAGTCGAAAGCCTGATTCTTTGGCTTTAATTTAAGACCACGTTCATCCAAATCGGTTAAGAAATGGCAGACTTATTCCCAAAAATATTTTGTCCGGTTTTTTTTGGGACACCCGATAGGTCTAATGAATAATGATCTTTTGATTTTCATTCAAACAGAATCAAAGCATAGAGGCAGCTCCTAATATAAATATGGAAACAAAGTCGCACTTCAAAAACTTATTGTTGATCACACATTATTATGCACTGAGGACAGCGTGCAGACAAGTTCCAACATTGAAAGCTATTGGCGTGAAGATTAGCGCTGCTTTACTAAGGTACACTGATATCATTCCGGCGGACAAGGCATTTTATGAAGCAGGTAAGTTACCTTAAGTAAAATTTGTACAGTCTTATATCCCACTACTGATAATTTTCACAATAATTATAATAAGTTTGTTTTTACAAAAGTACAAAACTATCAGAAACTGTTAGCAGCATCCTTCTGTCAAGTCTTGTACTATCACTAGAAACACCCCACTACACCGAAACACTTGATTTTCACTGCTGACGCGTTTCGAACACAATGTGCTCATTGTCAAAGCCGAAGCTAAACAACCTACCTCCCTGAAGACTGAAATATTTATAGGCCCACCCACAGGTGAACACGAATAAATAAAAAAAGTCCTCCCTAAAGTAGCGATCGGGCTTGTATCAGCGTTCATAAGCCTATCTCTAGATTTATAAATTACGATACTTTCCATCGCATCAAGCATCTGCACCTTGTTAACGCTACAAACTAACTTAATATTATCACTTATTCTATGGTCATTGTGTAAAGCATGTAGGGCAACACTGGATTTCTCAGTTCTGCCATATATAAGGTGGGCTAAGTGCTCCTTAAATTTTGTGTTGGGAGACCTTCGTGTTTGACCTACATACTTTAGATCACAATTTTGACAATTGATGCGAGATTTTGTAGGTAAAGTCCGTTCATTTTCTATTGCAGAACTAAAATTTTTCTGGAGCTGTACAACCCTAAGTTGTAAGGGCCTGTACTTTTGACAATTTAATCGAAATTTAGCGGGAAAGCAAAAACATTACATAACCCAAATCTTCTAGGGTTTATTTTTATTATTAGCACCAGTGTCACAGATAAATATACCTGAGGCTTTTTCGTAAATACTTTTCATTGCACTTTACTCAAAACTGCACGCACACAGAGGCCATTTTAGGCCAATTCAGAGCAATTTCAAAATTTTGACATTTGTCAAGTTGTCTGACGTATCGCATTCAAATCGCTTCTACCAATTCACTTGTTCTGTTGAAAAATTGTGATTCCTCTTGATGTATAAGCCGAAAGGTGTATCGTAGGATTTTGAATTTTTGCACAGCATTGTTACAGACCAAAATGCAACTACTGATGCTACTTAAGACATTATCCAAAAAGCAGATCCCTGTTATACAGGGTGGCCCCGATGTAATTTGGCCTTGAACTTTTTTATGTTTGAAAATATTGCTAATTTGCCTATGCGGCCGTATTCCCCGTTCAATTCTAAAACTTTTTTGGCTCTTAAAATATTTCGGAAAAACTAACCACTCACGAGGAAAATTGAAAAAACCGAAAACATGATCATCGTGATAAACCTACAATTTCAATAAAAATCAAAGTGTACGTTGACACGCATCACATTTCAACTGTTTTTTTGCATTGAAGGTGTTGTCCTACATCTGTGCCCAGAACCATTGCTCACAACTGAAGAAAAAACATTGATGGTAATTTCACTTTTTATGAGGTAGACTCATCATTGGTTTTAAGGTGATTACCTGCATCATGTTTTCGGTTATTTAAATTTTTCTCGTGAGTGGTTAGTTTTTTCGAAAAATTTTAAGAGCTAAAAAAGTTTTAGAATTGAACGGGGAATACGGCCACATAGGCAAGGCAGATTAGCAATATTTTCAAACATAAAAAAGTTCAAGGGCAAATAACATCGGGGCCACCCAGTATAACAGGGATCCGCTTTTTGGATAATGTTTTAAGTACCATCAGCAATTATTGCTTCTTGGTCTGTAACAATGCTGTGCAAAAATTCAAAATCCTACGATACACCTTTCGAAAGATATTTAAAATAACCTTTAAAAATGAAGATCTTTGGCGACTTATAACATCAAGAGGAATCACAATTGACCAATAATTTGTGCACCAAGCTTCATCATTTGAACAGTAGATTCTGTGATATAAAGGATGTAGAGTCTTTCATACTCACCCTGTATAGTAAATGAACGGACCTTACTCTTGTAGGAAAAAACCTTTGAACCTCGTAAAAATTATCAGCAGTGAGATATAACATTACAGGAATCTAACTGCCAGCGCCATGCGACATAGGTTTCGCGCTATAGGTTTATTTTGAAAACATTTCAGGCAAAGATTTAAAAGAAGAAGGAAAACTTTCAGAAGCGTTTGTGTTCCTTAATCACTACCTCGACCTTTGTGAAGCAATTGAAGAAGGAGAGGGCCAATTAGTGGACCATTCGGACCTGGTACAGACAGATTTTCCATCGAACATACCCCTTCCTACCCGATTATATCTAAGTGAAGACCCTCGTGAGCATGACAGCATTCGAGAATGGATATTGACAGTAAGCATGGATCAAAGAATTGACCAAGTAGGTATCGACTACCCATAATGAATACCGATAAAAAAAAAACATTGTTTCAGTCTTTGCCGTTAGATGACAGGCAACTATATGACTGCAGCCTACAACCAGGCGAACAACCTTGCATAGTCTCTGGTTATCCAATAAGGAAGCAATTTGTGACATTCGCAAAGTCGTCGGTTCAAGCGAACAAAGATATGTGGTCTAAGTTAAACATGGGGGCAAAAATGGCATCAGAATCTAATGTGTCTAATGTTTTATCGTTTATCAACAAGTGGTGTGGGGCACCCAATAATTAAGATTTTATGTTTTGCAGTTCAAGAATAAATAGTGTTTTCTGGTTTATTTTGTTCTGTTCCGAGGAACATATTATTTGCGCTCAGGAGTAAATCTCTCAGGCCTGTAGAATGTGGTAGAGTACAATTATTAGACAAAGAATGGCAGGGCGAAGCTAACTATCAGTCTTATTCTGGACTCCAGCAAGCTATCGCCGTTTTTTTGACCTAAAAAAAATGTACCATTTTGACTCGTAGTTTAACCATTCGGACGTCAAATCCCGCGGCAATCAAGACACGACTTATATTAGGTACTAATAAAAATTCTTTTTTATTTGTTTCAAATTTCTCAATGTTCGAAAATGTCAAAGTTGAACAAAAAGGTTTAAGAACTGGGCATTTAATGTGACATAAAAAAACAAAATTTCTTGACTTATCGTCCTGCTTATAAATATTCCAATCGATGCTGTTACTGGGCTATCGGACTATTGAATAAAATAAAACTCTAAGTTATAGCCAACGTTTCGGTCTTTATTTAAGGCCCTCTTCAAGGGTAAAACTTAATTATCACGACGAAACATTAAAATTGAGTATTAACTTCCCCACTCCACTTCACCACTTAAAGAAGGGAGGTTACTGCAATCAGTAAAATTTTCGAATTTGAGATAACACCAGATCTTCAGGTTTTGGGGTCTCAGGAACTTTAAAAAGTGGTTTTAAAAATGTGTCTGTGGGTATGTACGTACGTACGTTCGTTTGTAAACACGCCACAGCTAAAACTACTAGACCGATTTGGCTGAAATTTGCAACATAGGCATCTCGTAACCTAACTTAGATCTGAAAAGCTTTTGAAGCCAATCGTGCAACCGGAAATGTCATTCTCCAAGTCAAGTTTTTGTGGTTGGGCGTTGAAGGGGGAGAGTTTCAAGGGCGAAATATTTTGTGTTCAATTAGTCTCCTCCGGTAATAGGTGGTGCAAGGGTTACATTTCCTCTAAGTGAATTTTTTTTTCAAGGTTGAAGGGGTTGAGTTTTAGAGGTGCAATTTTTTTCTCTTCCTGTCGTAGGTGATCTAAATATATGCTCAAAACTTTTTCTGGGACATTGATTAAAAGTTAGCGAATTGCTTGAATTTCAAGCAACACTTATGTGAAATTTCGAGTTTCAACGCCTAATTTGCACCCCCTTCTGTTCCATTTCAAATAATGTCAAAATATATGTGGTTTCAGACCTCCATATGCAAAATATTTGAGAAGTTTTCGTATTTTTGTGATTTTCAACCCCTAAATTTCATCCCCCAAAATTGACACCCCCTCACCATCAACAGACTTGTACGTCAAAAACGCATATCAAGTTTCAGTAAAATATCTCCACTGGTTCTCGAGTTATTACAATTAAAAATTTTTCGCTCCCGAAAAAAACCTCGCATTCTCGCATTTCTACTGCGAACGCTGCCTAAACGCTTGAAGATCGATTAAAATCGTATAAGGGAGAAATGTCGGCAACGAATAGACCTACGAAAAAGTCCGCAACAGCATATAAATATCTGATACAGATAGCCGACAATAAGCCACTGAAGCCTATTTTCGTCAAAAATTAAAACACAAAAACGATCTCGGTGGGCTACCCATCGTAAATAGCTATATGCCGTCCCGGACTTTTTTGTAGATCTTTTCATTGCCGACAATTCCTCCTTACAAACTTTTGTTCTAGCTTCAAGCGTTGAGGCAGCGTTCGCGATCGAACAAAGAAAATTGTAATTTCTTTCAGTTTTTCACCCCTAACTCCCACCCCCCTGGTCCGATATGGCCCAATAACAATCCCCCGCAAAGATTTTCGGGGTATACACATGTGTACAAAATTTCAGCTCGATATCTGCTTTCGTTCTCAAGTTGGACAGTTGGACAGAGTAGACGGACGGGCGGCCGAGCGAGCGAGCGAAGTCACTAAAACTACAGTGCCTGCGCATATGTTTCGGCACTAAAAGCTTTGTCCGGTATGAATAAACGGTAACAAAGCTTTCGCTTATAGTTTTATCCTCTTCTTGTGCACAAGAAACGTGTATTTGCATCCCTTATTAATGCAAGTATGAGCATGGAATGAATAAAGAGTTACAAGATGCTTCAACTCGCGTTAATAAGGGATAGAAATACACGTTTTTCTTGCATAAGATATGGATAGAACTATGAGCAAATGCTCGGTTACCGTTTATTCATACCAACTATTGGCTGGTATGAATAAAGTGTTACAAGATGCTCATACTCCCCTTAACAAAGGATGCAAATATAAGTTTTTCGTGCGCGAGAAAAGGATAGAACTATAAGCAAAAGCTTTGTTACCTTTTATTCATTCCGGCCATTATCACAGCCCCTCTAGGGCCATTCACTAATTAATTGTTCTTTTCTATTTCTATTTCTAAAGCATGTCTCAATAATAACTTCTTTTTCACCACAATCTCTGATTTATTGGAAATGAAAATTGTACAAATTAAAAGACTTTATTTTTGCCCGTCATCGAAATCATGAACCACAATACCGTGCTTGAAAACAAACAGTCAACTGTGCTACAATTAGCACCCAATGTGGGAACAACATAATGAAGTAAAAGACTAACAATAAAATTTGGCTGGATCGATATACTTACAACATCCTGCACTCTTATAAAACATCTATGTCGTGTGTCTAGCAAAACTGTTGAAACTAAGGCATGAATAAATGTTCAGCTGAGGGTAGGGGTGCTAGTCCGTCAGTAACATTCGGCAGTTGAGTCAGATCTGGTAGGTTTTGCATGTGGGATTTCAGTTCGTTCCTGACGTTATACACCTTAATTAATTTATCTTGATATTCCTACAAGAAAAGTTTTAATTTTTAACGTTTGTGTAAAATTTTTACTTCTAGGTTTTGCTCAGCCTGCGCCAACAGTTCCTGCTGCACTTGAAGAAAGTCTCTTATCATTGTGGAAACCTTTTTGCGATGATCCATCTCTGTCGCTAATCTATTGTTGTAGTCATTGAGTAGTGTAACAGCCTCGTTTACTTGTTGACTTAGTTTCTCAGCTTGTTCTTTATCTATTGAATAAAATAATTCAGTATTTTAAGAATAGGATGAATCCAACAATACATAATTTTCACCATCACTACAAACACCTCATAACACCAAAACTTTATTAACATGCTAACGCGTTTCTAGCACCAAGTGTTCATTATCAAAGCCAAACTCATACAAGCTCCTGTAGAAACGTGAACGAACTTCAGAAGGGGATAGGACCAGAATCACCATTCATAAACCTCTCTCTTGACTTAAAAAGCCCCCGGAAGATGTATATCAATGCGATGTGTATCCCTGTAGATGTTTATCACGTTAATATGTATGTAGGGGCGGGTGGAATCGGGTGCAGATTTTATCAATCTGCACCTAGTAGTAGTGCCTCCGCAGACGCACAGATGTGTCAAAAAGGCTAAATATTAAAACATTCTTGTTACTCATTAGACCTTTTTTCAATAGTTGACCGAAATCTATCGAACCCCGTAATTTAATGCTACCATTTACTTGAAGGAATTTCAAGTTTCAACCCCTAAATTTCATCCTCCTTGTTAGATCTTAGTGAAAATTTGTCCATATACCTACAATGTCACTTAAAATTAACACACCAAATTCTGCCTTGATACGTTGAGTAGTTTTTAGTTCTCGTATTTTTGTGTTTCTGCATGTTAGGGGTTGTAGCGCGTATAAGGGTGGTTTTTCTCAAAATATGAATGACATCTTTTTTGAATCACTAATGGAAAACTATCGAATGACGCCAATTTCGACCAATACTTATTAAGCGGAATTTCGAGTTGCAACCCCTCATTTCCACCCCATTTGTTCAATTTTACGAAAAACGCATCCCCCGCAAGATTTCACCGATATATGTGAGTACGTTGAGTTTCCAACAGCTGCGTGCAACCCTTGCGGAGTTATCATATTTTTTGTGGTTTTCATCCCCTGAAATTAGCACACCTTCAACACATTTGAGGATCGAACTTGCATACCAAGTTTCAGCAAGGTACCTTCACTAGTTCTCGAGTTATTGCAATTAATAGTTTTTCAGTTTTTCACCCCTAATTTCCACCCCCTTGGTCCGATATGGCCCAAAAGCAACCCCTGCCTTACTTTTCGGGAGACGAAGCTTCCTACCAAGTTTCAGGTCGATATCTCAATCCGTTCTCAAGTTATCCGACGGACATACTGAGGAGCGAGCGAATAAGCTAAAACAAGAGTGCCTCGCATATGTTTTGTTTGGCTTCGATAATGAACACTTGGTGTTCGAAAAGCATTAGCCTGTTAACTAATATTTAAAGGTTTTAAATGTCCTAGTGATAGTCGATTTTTAGTGCCGAAGCATATGCGCAGGCACTGTAGTTTTAGTGAATTGGCTCGCTCGCTCGCTCGGCCGTCCGTCTACTCTGTCCATCGCATAACTTGAGAACGAAAGCAGATATCGAGCTGAAATTTTGTACACATGTGTATACCCCGAAAATCTCGGCGGGGATTGTTTTTGGGCCATATCGGACCAGGGGGGTGGGAGTTAGGGGTGAAAAACTGAAAGAAATTACAATTTTCGACGTTTGATCGCGAACGCTGCCTCAACGCTTGAAGCTAGAGCAAAAGTTTGTAAGGAGGAATTGTCGGCAATGAAAAGATCTACCAAAAAGTCCGCGACGGCATATAGCTATCTAGGGTGGGTAGCCCACCGAGATCGTTTTTGTTTTAATTTTTGACGAAAATTGCTTCAGTGGCTTATTGTCGGCTATCCGTAACAGATATTTATATGCTGTCGCGGACTTTCTTGTACGTCTATTCGTTGCCGACAATTCTCCCTTATACGATTTTAATCCATCTTCAAGCGTTTAGGCAGCGTTCGCAGTAAAAGCGCGAGAATGCGAGGTTTTGTTCGGGACCGAAAAATTATTAATTGTAATAACTTGAGAACCAGTGGAGATATTTTACTAAAACTTGATATGCGTTTTTGACGTACAGTCTGTTGAAGGTAAGGGGGTGTCCATTTTGGGGGATGAAATTTAGGGGTTGAAAATCACAAAAATACTAAAACTTTTCAAATATTTTGCACATGGAGGTCTGAAACCACATATATTTTGACATTATTTGTAAGGGATGGTTTTTTTCTGCAAGATGAAACAGAAAGGGGTGCAAATTAGGGATTGAAACTCGAAATTTTACATAAGTGTTGCTTGAAATTCAAGCAATTCGATAACTTTTAATCAATGGCTCAGAAGAAGTTTTGAGCATATTTAGTCCTTAGACCCCTCACCTACGACAGGAAGAGAAAAAAATTGCACCTCTAAAACTCAACCCCTTTAACCTTGAAACAAAAAATTCACTTAGAAGAAATGTAACCCTTGGACCACCTATTACCGGAGGAAACTAATTGAACACAAAAAATTGCCCTGAAACTCGCCCCCTTCAACCCCCAACCACCAAAACTCGACTTGGAGGAGATTTAACCCTTGCCCCGCCTACAACCGAAAGAGTTGAATTGAACAAAAAAACTACGCCCCTAAAACTCACCCCCTTCAACTCCGAAACACAAAAAAATTACTTGGACGTAATTTAATCCTTTTACCACTCATTATCGCAGGAGACTATTTTGAACGCAAAAAATTGTACCCCCAAAACCCACAGTCTTCAACCCTCGAACACAAATAATTGACTTGGATGAAATTGAGCCATTGGACTATCTACAACAGAAACAGACTAACTGAACGCAAAAGTTGCAACCCGGAAAACCACCCCCTTCAACCCCCAAATACGAAAAATTGACAAACATAAATAATCGACTTGGTGGAAATTTAACCCAGACTACTTGTTACTGGAAGCTACTAATTGAGCGCAGATGAATTTAAGATTTGGACCACTGTTATTAGAGGATAGGTACCAAGTAAGCGCCCCGAAACCCACCCCCTTCAACCCCTGAGGATAATAATTGAACGGAAAAAATTGCACCCCCTTCAACCCCCAACACAAAAAATTGACTTGGTGGAAATTTGATGCTTGACCTATATGTACTTACAACCGGAATGTACTAATTGAACGCAAAAAATTCATCAATTGATACACCCTCACGAATTCTTTATCATGAGCATATTCTTCGGCACTACTACTAGGTAGAGATGGGCGGTGGAAATATTCCCAAATGGAAATGTTCCCGATTTTGGGAATATTCCCGGGAAGGAAACATACTACTAAAGAAACTTTCCGAGCAACATTTCCGGGAATGCTCCTTTGGAAACATTTCCAGGCATGTTTCCCAATTTGAAATTGCCGTGGTAACGCGTCCAAATCGGAACCCACCAAAAAAATTATTGTATTGGAAAAGTATACTTTTGCTTTCAAACAGTAATGTTATACAGGGTGTCTCAGAACGCTCGCACCAAATTCTAATGGAGTATTCAGGAGTAAATTCTGAGTCGATCCGTGTTTTTGAAAATTTCCAGGGACCAATAGTTCTCGAGTCATAAGGGATTTAAGAGGACCAATCAGATTTCAGCTTTGAATTGCTCCATAAGGTACTTTAACGTTAGATGCACTGTTTCCTAGGTAACAAGATACTATCAATGAAAATTTATATTGTTATATCTTGTTACCTAGGAAATAGTGCATCTAACATTAAATTCCCTTGTAAAGCAATTAAGAGCTGAAATCTGATTGGTCCTCTTAAACCTCTTATAACTTTGGAACTACTGGACCCTGGAAATTTTCAAAAACACGGATCGACTCAGAATTTAATCCTGAATACTCCATTAGAATTTAGTGCGAGCGTTCTGAGACACCCTGTATAAGTAATGCCAATGTTTGTTCAATAAAAGTTTTGCATTAAATTATTTATATTTCGATATTAAAAAAAGACAGAAACAAAATAAAAATTATTATGCCATGGCAATATTTCCAGGGAAAGTTTCCTTAGTAACTGGGAATTTGTGGGTGCCCGGAAACTTACCGGGAATGTTCCCGGGAATATTTCCCGAAAAATAAATTCCCGGGAATCGCCCATCTCTACTACTAGGTGCAGATTACATCTGCACCCAAAACCACCAAGTCCAACTCGATATATGAATCATTCAAGGTGAATAAACATCTACAGGGATACACATCGTATTGATATACATCTTCCGTTTGCTTTTCCACCAAAGTTGTTCACTGCTTTTGCAGTGTAAATACATATTTACCTTGTATACTAGCAATAGATGAAACTTCTGTTACTGATGGGGGTAACTGTGCAATCCTTTGACGCACCCCTTCATCAGCAGATGCAATGTTAGTCTCTAAATCCTGAATAGCTTTTATTAGTTCTTCAGGCTCGGGAGGGTCACCTGCTGGCGTACGCGGACTTAAATGTACATGAGTTTCCACCATCCCATCAACCTTTAAATATTAAATGTTAAATAACCGTCATCAAGGGTTGTTACAAATGATTGTAACATTGCAGGTGGCTTTGACATTAGATTTTTACAGCTGTCAATTCTTTGGTTTTTAAAGACACCTACGATGTTACAATAATTTGCCACAACCCCGTATATGATTAATACCTCAACAGCAACAGCATTATTTTCAACTTTTTTCTTGTCTCTAGACGAATTTTTTGATTCACTAGATTTATGTTTCTTTGCTGGTGGCCCTTCCTTGTCTGAAAATCACATCAGAATATATTTAAGAGTATAAAATTTCCTTACGTAGAGCCCCCCGGAAGTCACCAATTTGCGTATCATCATAAATTCCTCTTTCACTCCAAATTGCGAGCAGTCTCTCTAAACTTCTTGTAGTCTTCTCATCAGCATCGGACATGTGTTCAAAGGCCCTCTTGAGATGCGTTCCAAATTCCTGACCATATTCTGGCCCCTTCTTCCGACTATTTTGAATGACATCGTTGGCAAGGTACATGAATGTTAGTTTTTTGCTGCCTTTTACTGCGAATAATTCGATGCAATAGGAGCCGGAAATTGTTGTAAATATTCTCTCTTACCTTTTAGCAGTTCTCTTATCCATAATTTCACGACAGTGCTGTAATGTTTTCTATGATGAATCAGCCATAATGATAACGTTTGGATGCTCTGTGAGGAATTGTTTAACTCGGTTAATTTTTTAACAAACGCAGGTTCTGTAAAACCAGCCATTTCTGAGATTTTTAATGCTTTCACAGCAAATTCGTGTGTAAATATAACCACAAAATAACAAGACGTCCGTTCATGTTGTGGCTATCGTGCAGCTGCAAGCTGCAAGCCGTAATCTGTGGCTGCAAGGACGTCAGCGTCGCGGAAACTTAGAGATGGGAAATACAGTCTTTGAAGCGTCCCGGAAAAAGTAGAGATGGGTATTGGGAAATATGAAATACACTCTTTTAAACCTATAGTCTGTGACTTAAGGTGCTTTCCTTTTACACATTTATCTGAGCAGCCTCAGTTAATCTCAGAAATTTGATAAATGTGCAAATGGAAAGCAGCTTTGGTCGGTTGGTCCCCATCGCAGCGGGGCTCAATAAGGTCGAAATTTCCGTGCGAGGGGTATAAGTGCGCATGCGCATTTTGACTTTACCTTCCTTTTGACACATTTCCTTGTCAGTTGTCACTCTTCTGCTGTCATGGTGAAGTACCTAATTTGAGTCGTTTTTTATCGATTTTATGTTGTGGTCAGCTTAAAGGGGGACCGCACGAAAAGATCCAATGCAGAAATGTCCACACGGAAAAACATCCAAAACGCAAAAGTCCATCGCGCAAATGTCCACAAGGTCAATCACGTCATCACTGTGACAGAAGGAGATCACGTACTGTACATATACCTACCTTTGTCTCTGTCAGTCTGTCTTTCTGTCTGAGCATAACCTAACGCAATAATTCTAATGATTATTTAATATCAATAAACCATCATATCAGTCAATAATGGATAAAATAGTGATTGGCAAGCTAAAACAGCAAAGAGGAAACAAGATGTGTTTAGGGTTTTTTTGATTATGAAATGGCCCTAAAATATTTTCTGAGCCCACTTCCGTCAAAAGTGTTCTAATCAACAAAAATAAGTTGCAAATTTCAATTCAATTTGACGAACTGACATCTACCACCTAGGTGAAAAAAGAAATTCCCTAGTTTGTGGATCTCTTCTCGTCTCTCTCATAATGTCTCTCTCCTGGTCTCTCTCTATTACTGAGTTAAGTATAGTCCCTAATCTTAAGTTCGTTTACTGCTGACGCGATTGACCTTGTGGACATTTGCGGGATGGACATTTGCGTTTTGGATGTTTTTCCTTGTGGACATTTCTGCAATGGACTTTTGCATAGCGCTCCCTTAAAGGCGTTTTTCTCGGCTTTATGTTTTCGAATACAAATTAATACAAATGTTCTCTCATGATTGGCCGGCTTACCATTTTTTAAAATTTCCATTGAAATACTGTCGCTTTTGCCATCAGTTTCAAATTTTTCTCGGAAAGACGATTCAAATCTGAAATTATTTTGAAGGCATTTCAATACAAAACGGGATTATTTCCTATGCTTTCAAATGCAAGTTTGTATTTCAATAAGTAAAACCGAGAAAAAACGCCTCAATATTTTTTAAAATTTGTATTTAAATATTGCTACTACTACTACAGGGTGTCTCAGAACGCTCGCACCACCTTGTAATGGCAAACTCCCCGTGAAAATCTTAGACGATATTTGCTTTCCAAAAGTGCCAGGCACCCATAGTGTTCGAGATATGAACGTTTTTAGTTGACCGATCAGGATGCACGTACTGATTATTCTGCAAGGTATAGAATTAATGAAGAGCCTATTGCTAGGCAATTGGGTAGTCATGGTTGCAATAAAAATTGTCATTATTCACTTGGTCAACTGCGCCAAAAACGTCAGAAAAATTTGTCATCCTGACATCCGCCTTCAATCCAGCAATCATAAAAAATGTACACGTCTCAGGAATATTCTGAAATGTTAATTATTTATGGGGAGTGCGGGCGAAACGCCAATGCAGCAGCGGTTTTGTATGCTGAAAGATTTCCTTATCGGGCGCATCCGGACAAAAATGTGATCCTGCGATTACTTCAGAGAGCTCGAGAAAGTGGAAATTTGATTCCCAAGACAAAAGAAGTTGGCGGTGCTGCAAGAGTAGCCCGAACTCCCCAAAATGAAGAGGCAGTTCTTGAAGCAATCACGGACAATCCAAAAACAAGCATTAGGCAAGTGGCTGCTATATTGGATTTATCAAGGTGTACTACCCAGAGAATTTTAAAAGATAACCATTTACATGCTTATCACTACACAAGGGTTCAAAATCTTCTGCCACAAGATTACCAAGTTCGTGTCAACTTTTGCAACTGGATTTTACAACAGCATGAAAACGACAACAACTTCATTAATAATGTAATGTTTACGGATGAGTCCTTTTTTAGTCGCCAGGGCACTTTCAATACACATAATTATCATGTTTGGGCTGAGCAAAATCCGCATTCCCTAACGGCAAGGCACTTCCAACATAGGTTCTCCATAAATTTATGGGCTGGAATTTTAGGAGATTCTGTAGTAAGTCATTATGATTCATGTATTATTTTTGCATTGATAGGTATAAAAGAAAATACAGGAGACAAAAGAAAAATACGAGGAAAAACATTTCAGTTCCTAACTTTTAGGTCGGGCCTTTTGAATTTCCTCCACGTCTGAATGGAGAAATCTATGCAAATTTTTTGGAGGAAGATCTTCCGGGTTTGCTGGAAGAGATACCATTGCAGCAATTAATAAATATGTGGTTCCAACATGACGGTGCTCCAGCACATTATGCGAGACGTGTTCGCGATATTTTAAATGGGTTATACCCGAATTCATGGATAGGCCGCGGTGGAGCAGTAAACTGGCCAGCAAGATCGCCAGATTTGACCGTCTTGGATTATTTCTTTTGGGGACACTTAAAAGAATACGTTTATCGCGAACCTGTAGCCACTCTAGAGGAACTGCGGGATAGAATTACAGAACCACTTGGCACAATCACTCCAGATAGACCAGGCTAGTTTTGAGATTCGCGACTTGTTAGAAGCAAATCGGATAACATTTTGACGACAAGTGTTTCCAGACTAATTGGACCCTGCTGAATCCGAAAATCACTGTCGGCACTTCGAAATCTCAACCGGAAGTCCGTAATTCTAGATGGCGCTCAAGGCTGAACGTTATATCCAAAATAGCATGAAAATCACGGACTTTTCGACCAAAGACGTGGTGCACAAAATTAAAGATCGCTTCATTCTCTACAAGAAATGCCCTAGTAATTTTTTTCGTACAGACGACGGTTTACCCCTAGCGCGGGCGAGAAGTTGAGCGTGCCGCGCGGTTTCACGCGCTCAGTTATTATTAATACAACAAACTACCTTCTTAATTTTTATGGAGTTTTTCGATATATTTCGTCAATATACATCTAACTACACAAGATTAGTAGGATATTCACATTTTATTTCGCCTTTTCAATGTACAAACGACGTTTTCTGCCTTTGACTGTAGGTTGCTTTTGAGGTGCGCCAGAAGCAAAGATCAAATCAGATAACATTTTGACAACAAGCATTTTTTGGCTAATTGAACCCTGCTGAATCCGAAAATCACTGCTCCGATTTCGAAATATTGACCGGAAGTGCGCTATTCAAGATGGCGATCGAGTTCTCACGCGCTCAGCGATTATTCAAACAAGAAACTTATTTCTCAATTTTTATCGAGTTTTTCAATATATTTCACCAATATACACCTAAATACACGAGATTAGTAAGATATTCACATTTCACTTTACGTTTTTCAATTTACAAACGCCGTTTTCTGCCTTTGACTGTATGCTGCTTTTGAGGTCCACCACAGGCAAATTTCAAATCGGATAACATTTTGACAACAAGCATTTTTTGGGTAATTGAACCCTGCTGAATCCTTAAATCACTGTTTAAATTTCAAAATCTTGAGAGGATGTACGCTAGTCAAGGTGGCTTTCAAGCTCAGATATAGTTACTATTTTATTTTCAGACCTCTGTAGCAAGAACCGTCCATACGATTACTTTGTGTCAATGATAATTTTTGATCAGGAAGTCGAGATCTACAACATATCAAAATTTCAGCCAAATCGGCTGAAAGTTATTTTCCCATTAGGATGGAACTTTTGGATGGTGCCATCTTGAATAAAGCAATATTTCGAAATCGGAGCAGTGCCTTTCGAATTCAGCAGGTTTCAGTTAGCCAAAAAATGCTTGTTGTCAAAATGTTATCCGATTCGCCTTTGCCTGTGGCGGACCTCAAAAGCAGCATACAGTCAAAGGCAGAAAACGGCGTTTGTAAATTGAAAAACGTAAAGTGAAATGTGAATATCTTACTAGCCTCGTGTATTTAGGTGTATATTGGTGAAATATATTGAAAAACTCGATAAAAATTGAGAAATTAGTTTTTTGATTGAATAATGGCTGAACGCGTAAGAACTCGATCGCCATCTTGAATAGCGCACTTCCGGTCAATATTTCGAAATCGGAGCAGTGATTTTCGGATTCAGCAGGGTTCAATTAGGCAAAAAATGCTTGTTGTCAAAATGTTATCCGATTTGATCTTTGCTTCTGGCGCACCTCAAAAGCAACCTACAGTCAAAGGCATAAAACGTCGTTTGTACATTGAAAAGGCGAAATAAAATGTGAATATCGTACTAATCTTGTGTAATTAGGTGTATATTGATGAAATATATCGAAAAACTCCATAAAAATTAAGAAGCTAGTTTTTTGTATTAATAATAACAGAGCGCGCGAAATCGCGCGGCACGCTCAACTTCTCGCCCGCGCTAGGGGTAAACCGTCGTCTGTACGAAAAAAATCATTAGGGCCTTTCTTGGAGAGAATGAAATTTTGTGCACCACGTCTTTGGTCGAAAAGTCCGTGATTTTCATGCTATTTTGGATATAACGTTCAGCCTTGAGCGCCATCTAGAATTACGTACTTCCGGTTGATATTTCGAAGTGCCGACAGTGATTTTCGGATTCAGCAAGGTCCAATTAGTCTAGAAACACTTGTCGTCAAAATGTTATCCGATTTGCTTCTAGCATAATATAGAAAGCTTTTTTTGAAATTCTAGCCTAGTCTAAGAGATGCTAACTAATGCAAGACTTAGTTTAATTCGAAGAGCTCGCCTTTGTATTCAAATGGGTGGTGGCCACTTCGAACACCTCTTGTAGGTGTTCAAATATGTCGTTCTTCTTATTTTGTATTATCACATTAAAGCCGGATACAAGATTACCATCACGACACGTGTAATCGCTTCCGAGTTTTTTTTTGCAAATATCTGATTGACGATTCATAAGTGGTAAAACTATCAACTAAATATTCCAATATTCGCCAATGGAAAATGCGAAAGTGTGATTACACGTGACGCGACGGTAGTCTTGGCTTAAGGTTCAATCTTCTAATTTTACTGTTGTTTATGTTAATCGTCATTTGTGTCATAGTTTCATGTTGTAAAATCCAGTTGCAAAATTTCAATTGAACTTCGCAATCTTTTGAACCAAGATCGAACCAAACGATTGTTTTAAAATTCTCTAGGTACACCTTATTATTAATTATTGTTTAATATTTTTGTTTGATTTTCCGCAATTGTGTCAAGAAGTGCTTCTTCATTTTGCGGACTGCGGGTCTCTTGCCCCATCACATTTCCACTTTCTCGAGTTCTCTGAAGTAGTCGCAGGATCACATTTTTGTCTGGATGCATCCGACCAGGAAATCTCAGCCTACAAAACCGCTGCGCATTGTCATTTCGCACACACTGCTCATAAATAATTAGCATTTCAGAATATTCCTGAGACGTGTACATTTTTAACTTTTATGATGGTCGGATTGAAAGCGGATGTCAGGATGACAAATTTTTCTGACGTTTTGGGAGCAGTTGACCAAGTGAATAATGACAATTTTTATTGCAACAATGACTACCCAATTGCCTAGCAATAGGCTCTTCATTAATTCTATACCTTGTAGAATAATTAGTACGTGCATCCTGATTGGTCAACTAAAAACGTTCATATCTCGAACACTGTGGGTGCCTGGCACTTTTGGAAAGCAAATATCGTCTAAGATTTCCACGGGGAGTTTGCCATTACAAGGTGGTGCGAGCGTTCTGAGACACCCTGTATACTATTGAATAATACTTACTAATAATACTATAATACTATGTAATAATAATTCGCGAAAATCAGCAAAGTGTCTGACATCTGGTGGCAATACTTTAACTACACTGAGAGACCGGATCCGGATACGGAAATACTTTTAAAAGTCCGTCATCATAATTTCGGCTTACGTCAGTCAGTTGTCAGTTGTGAGGTTAGGTAGTAGTTTTGTTAGGAGACATCTCTCGCTGTCTCGAAATTTTGTGAATAATTCTGTGGAATTTTACGTTTTGTGTACTTAAGGTGCAACATTGTAAATCCAGGAAAACTTGGCTTTTAAAAAATCCACGATCGATGTCACTGATGTCACCAACTGACACTGTCAGGCACGTCACGCTAGAATTCTCACTTCCGGCTCCCCAATCGGGTGAGACCGCCATTTTGTGGTTTAGCAATGCCATCTATTAGCAGCTGATTTTCGCGAATACTATTCGCGAAAATCAGCAAAGTGTCTGACATCTGGTGGCAATACTTTAACTACACTGAGAGACCGGATACGGAAATACTTTTAAACGTCTGTCATCATAATTTCGGCTTACGTCAGTCAGTTGTCAGTTGCGAGGTTAGGTAGTTGTTTTGTTCGGAGACATCCTCTCGCTGATGACTCTAAATTTTGGGAATAATTCTGTGGAATTTTACGTCTTGTGTACTTAAGTGGGACATTGTAAATCCAGGAAAACTTGGCTTTTAAAAAATTCACGTATCGATGTCACTGATGTCACCAACTGACACTGTCAGGCACGTCACGCTAGAATTCTCACTTCCGGCTCCCCAGTGAGGTGAGACCGCCATTTTGTGGTTTAGCAATGCCATCTATTAGCAGCTGATTTTCGCGAATTGAAATACAGCTCAGATAAATATGTCCGCAAATTAGATCTTACCTTTTCACGTAATGGAAAATTTACAGCTTCGAGAGACAACAAAAGCTCTTTTGGCACAACGTAAAATGTACCGGAGGTGTCCTTTTTTGAAAAAGTCGTTCGCCAGAGTCGCCAGACAACACAAACTGTGGTACAACATAGGTACAACCACAGTGCACACACATGGGCACGATTATTGAATTATTGGTTGCCTAACTAAAAGACTGCAACCTGTATGCAACAGTTGTCTCTGTATGCAACCTCAACATTGGAAATAAGGGTGGTGAATTTTTCGTTGTCCATCCTACCATTGGGAACCCGGAAAACATAAGAGATGTTAAGTGGTTAAATTAGAAAAAAGTTGCGCTTTTTCAAAGTCATTAAAAAATCTATACTTAAGTAATTCTCCCTTATCTTGATTTGTTCCTGAGTTATCCTGAAAAAACTGAAAATCGCGCTTTTTTAGAACAAAATTATTCATTCGAAGGCTCTTGAGCATCGCGAAAAAACATGTATGTATACAGCCCGTCCGCCGTAAGCTGAAGCACTAGGATTGGAAGAAGTTTAGGATTAGGTACAGTCGAGAAAGTAAGTCATGCACTCGGGTCTTGAGCGTTACGCACAGAATTTGGGACACCACCATCGATAGTGGTGATTTCTATCTGATATTAGGACCGGCGCCAGTGGGGGTTGTATTGGTAGGTCAAGGAACTTCGGACCGTGTGCAGATAAAGAGTTATCCGGCCAACAAATTAACAAAAAGTGCATTATTTAGTTTCTCGACTGTACAATGTTTCCCAAGAGCTTCAGCTTATAGCGGACGGGCTGTATGTATAACTGTAGATATTTGTATTATTGGAGTCGATAGTTGTATTGTCTTTCAGGTTGAAAAAGTAGAGCCAGTTTTTTGAAAAATGTAATTTTACAAGTTATAGGGCTTCGCTCTCTTTGCTATATGTACATACAGTGTGAACGGTTTAACCGGAAATGACCCTAACTTTGTTTTCTCAAATGGAAAGACACTTTTTTCCCAACGGATTCGGAATCTACGAAGTTAAAAACATGTATCATACTTGACCGGAAGTGCAGTCTTGGCTATCCTAGATTTTCAAAAACATCGAAGAACTTGGTCAAAAATCAAGATTTTTAGAAATTGCAAATACACGTCAATCTTATTTTTTCGATACAAATTCAACTGCGCGATTACCCTTTTAAAAAATAATTTTTGCTATTTTAGCAGATTGTGAAAAGTGGAAGAAATTTCAAAAACAAAGGCAAATAAAAGGAAATGTAACTGCCCAGTTGAATTTGCATCAAAGTGCGTAGAAGTTAAAAATAAGATTGAAGTGTACCTACCTATTTGCGATTAGCAAAAATCTTGATTTTAGACCGATTTCTGCGATGTTTTTGAAAATTTAGTGTGGCAGTGACTGCACTTCCGGTCAAGTATGATACATATATTTTACTCAAAAAAAATTGTTGATTCCGAATCCTAAGCTAAGGTCATTTCCGGTTAAACCGGAAGTGGGAAAAAATCCGACTGAAGAATCAGATCCGCATTAAAAAAATAAAATCGACCGGTCCCAGGATTTCAGCAGATGACCCAAGAAAATTTTATTTGGAATATTCCACAGCAAACGTTCGCACTGTATAACGAGAGCAAAATCCAGAATGCGATGAAATTTTCAGGTTTTACTCAGGGCCGGATTTAGCTTTGCTGCCCTGAACAAAAACATATTGAAGACTGGTGACCTGTCAAAAAAGTATATCTCCCGAGTTATGTTGTACCTACCAAATTTCAGCCAAATCGAAAAGTAGTTTGGGTTGTAGCGGGTTATTTAATTTTCCGTAGCTAATTTTCTAGTTTTATGTCAATTCTAATTTTATGTGAATACTGAATACATTTTTAGATTCAGAATTTAAAGATCTTTCATGTGCATCAGATAAGAAAAGTTGGTGTTCATCGATCAAATTTCATGTTTGATATGCCAAAAAGGCACTTGGTGCTTGCGGATTAGTAAAAAAAGTAACTGGGCTCACCAGAATGCCAACACTAACCTCGATTCCGAATATCATTAAAATCCGTTAGGTACGTAGCTTTCGAGAAAAATCGTCATATCTTCCCATTGGATTGTACAATCGTTTTATACATTTTAACCTAAATTTTAATCTCCCCACAAAACAAAGGGAGGTTACTGCAACACCAGATCTTCACGTTTTGAGGTCTCAGGATCCCAAAAAAGTGGTTTTAAAAATATATATATGTGTGTGTAGGTACGTCCAAACGTTTATAAACACGCCGTAGCCAAAACTACCAGACCGATTTGGCTAAAAAATTGGCACCTACGTGGGCATCTGATAACCTAAAACCTTTTGGAGCCAATCGTGCAACTGGAAGTGTCATTTTGGCACATCAACTTTTAAATTTTAAATGCAAACCACAATTTTTCACGTCACCATAGGAAAGGCCTGTATATTCTGCCCTTTTGACCAACAATTAAAAAAATTGAGGTTTTTATCGGACTTTAAAATCGCGGTACAGGCCAAGCCCCTGAACAGATTTGGCTGAAATATTGCACATGGGGATTGTATTACGCGTCGAAGAGCTGACCAAATTTTGGATTCAATCGATCCACGGAAAGTGCCATTTTGGCAAACCAATTTCCAAATTTGAAATTATTGTCTTATTTAACCATCCAAAACAAGTTCTTGAAAGATTTATTATCACCATCAGAAAGGTCTTCAAATTCTGGTTTTAAATAAGACAAAATTTATTCGCATTTAGTATCCTTTGGGTAGAAACGACCACGTTATAACCCAAACTACTGGATCGATTTGGCTGAAATTTGATACAGAGAAATTAGGTGACCCGTTGACATGCTGAAAGGCTATCTGGAGCAATTGGTCCACGGGAAGTGCCATTTAGGCATATGTATCAACTTTAAAATTTTAAACACAAGACATGGAAATCAAAAACCCACACGATGGGGAGATTCCAGCCGCTCCTCTGATGCCTTTTTAAATTTATTTCTGTGTAATTGTTACTTACTCTTTTAATGTTAGTTGCTATATTTACAATGATGTGAAAAAGTAGAAATTTCTACCGTCTCTCCAGATTGCCAACTTTTCGACTTGTTATAGCAGGCAGTAACAGTCTAATGCCGCTTTCGGTCTGTCCTGCACTCTGCGCGGTGATCGCAAATGACCAATCGGAGCCTGTTATTCCTACTGCACTGCACAGTACAGTTGCAGCACGAAATCGGCATAACACCAATCAATCTTTTAATCGATCGATACACATCAATTTCAAAAATCAATAAATAAATACATTGGAGTTATATTTAAGGGTTGAGCCTGTATTTATTACAAATACTTATTTATGTATACCTAATCTATCTACTGGACTGGAATCCGGGCCTTGACAAGAGTGGGTAACCTAGAAAAGTAATAAATCTCTTCCGGGTTGAATACTTAATAATAAAAATTAACACAGTTTGATGATTCATTTTAGGTGAGGTTGATCTGAGTTTTATATGCTTCAATTGTTATATGTTATGTAACGAAAAGAAAGAATTCTTTGTCCCACATCTAACACTTCTTTATCAGCTTTCTATCGAGAAGCCTGAAGCTTTTGGCCAGAGAGCTTTTGGCACCTTTTGGATAGGTATGAGCTTTAAACCATTTGGACCATACCTCTGTTTGCATCAATATACCTATGGATCCATCAAGAAGATGAGTTGTTTATACAAATGAAAGCTACAAGAACACCCATAATCTCGTATTCCACTTTCATACGTAAAACACTTTCCCACTAGCCAATTCTTGTAGTTACCTATCGTCGCCGTTCTCGGTCAGTTTACCAAACAAACGTTTCGGTTCCGTCTCGTACAATACAAACAATAAATGCTCAAAAAATGCGTTGGTTCATTTTCAGCATATTTATTCTAGTGTTGGCTTGTCAGTGTGGTTACGGAACTTCTGGAAATAATTTTCGAAATGGTACGTTCATCTTCCACCAGTGGCACTTAGTTCGTTTTAAATGCACTTTGATTACTTTATTACTATTACATAATGACTTACCTAGCTTCTCCACTTTACAAGCATGAGGCTGACATTAAGAAATGTGTGTAGTAAATAACTGTTAATTTCACCAAAAAAATTTAGCCCATCCATTTAAAAAATTGCTGTGGTTCGTGACTACTCGCTATGTTGCTACATTTTAATTTCTTGTTACATTTCACCTTTAACATCTACACTCGGTTATATTGTTTAAAATCTACAGTGTGTCTCACTTTAGACGGCAACAACCCTGTATCTTGGTTGTTTTATGGAATATCGCAACTTTTTTTTTCTTGGATGTAGACCTCAGATATTTGTGTTTTTGGAGTAAAACAAATACCAGAAATCCGAAAAACCTATTAGGCATTTTTTTACCGAAAAGGTTTATTAAGAAAAGTTGCTCAGGATGACCCCAAATGGGTAAATCCGAACTTTCAGGCCCAAATAAAAATGTTGAATTTCTGTAGGAAAAAACAAAAAATATCGAAAACGTCAATATTTTACAACAAAAGGGTTGTTGTGTAATAGAAAACAATTGAAATGAGTTTGTTTGACAATTGCTATTAAGTATGGCTTGGCAAAATTTAACAATAGCAGAAAAAGTTGAAATTATTAAGATTTTTGGCGATAGCCTATAAAATCAACTTTTTCTATGATTGTTAAATTTTGCCCAGCTATAGCTAACAGTAAATGTCAAACAAACTTATTTCAATTGTTTTTTATTACGCAGCCACCCTTTTGTTGCAAAAATATTGAAGTTTTCGATATTTTTGACTTTTTTGTCCAGAAATTCAACATTTTTATTTTGGCCTGAAACTTCGGACTTGCCCATTTGGGGTCATCCTGAGCAACTTTTCTTAATAAAATTTTTCGATAAAAAAATGCCTAATAGGTCTTTCGATTTTTTTTTAAATTGTTTTTGGTCTTAGGCCTTTGGTTATATTTTTGAAACAACAAAGATTAGGGGATTGTTGCCGCGTCTAAAGTGAGACACACCGTATAATTTGATAATGCAAAACCTGTGTTTATTTGTGTACCAACCTTCTATTCCTTTTACTTGCATTTTCAAAAATTCCAGACCTCGAAAAGAGTTCTTTCGACAAGTAAACGTAAACTTAATCAATAATTAATAATGCAACGCGCATTAAGTAATCGAAATTAACAGACCAAGAAATAAGTTCTTTTACACTTCGTACTTCGTAGACGATGAATGGTGGTAATTAGCCAATGAAAGCCGAATAGGTACGTTATTTTATCTTTTTTTGTACTTCAGTTATTTATCTGTGCAGAAGACGAGGCAAACCACCTTGAATAAATATTTTTAACATAAGCTCGCGATGTCCACATCTTAATATATTTCGATTTTTTCTGTCTCGTCTTTTCGAAATATGGCAACATGACGACCTTGCCATCACGACAATTACTTAAAAAGCGGTTTCGTCCGATTACTAATTAGCCGCATAATGGTTCTGCAATTGTTTCAGTTTGGAGAGAATTTCCAAAGAATTTCATTTGAACAGTAAAAACAAGTGGTGAAAAACGAAAATTGGCAATAGAAGTATGTCATTTTATTTTACATGAAACTTGTAAAATTATCTGAAGAAAACGAGCTCAGTAATGAGACAGAAATCGACGTATTCGGAACACTTTCTTTTGAATTTTTCTATTATTTTCGTAATCGACTTGATTAAAACAGCGCGATGTCTCCATACTTAGATTTAGATATCCAGATGCAAGAGAATGGTTTTCAGAATCTATGATCGCAAGGTAAGAGGTACTCCTAATTAAAAAAGGGCGATTTTGTGAAAGGGCAGCAAAATGTAACAGTAAAGAATGAAACATTTCGTGACACTTTCCCTTTTGCCACTTCTTAACTAAATGGTAATAGGAACACAATTTGTGGTCAAAATATTCGTTTGATTTTTTCGTATTATTTTACAGCAATTTCAGGGCAGGTACCTACCTGCGTTCTTAGTAAATTCCATTATATTTAATGTTACTTCTTACTTCGTCTTTATGATTCATTTATTTTTAATAGGTAGCTTGAATTATTATTTTATTACTGTGATAATGGAAGCTGACTTTAAAAGTCACCTCACTGTGCATGTCATTGACATTTTGGTATAAAGTACCTTCATATCAACTGCACAAGACAAAAGTCGTTTGAAACAAAAAATAAACCTATGCCTATGAAGATAGTTTCTTTATTTCACCTTTCGAATTACATTACCATAATAAAGAGAAAGATGAATGGAAATGCGCGAATAAAGTCGAATCATTTTCTAACAAACACAGGGGCAAAGTGAGTCAAAGTGCCTATCAGTCTCAAAATGCACAACAAATTGACCACTGTTACTTTTTAATTACACTTAAATAAATGGCTGCCCGTTTTAAAAACACAACAAAGAAAACGTTCGGTTTACACAGCCCCTGTGCCCGTTATAATTTCAAAATTCAAAGAACTGTTGCAACTCATTTCTTTTATTTATAAATTATAAATAGTGGCATTGCTGCATTTGTATCTTTATCTGTTTTTGCTTTTATACTCTGCCGTAAGAGGAAAAGGAAGGAAATATATACTTTCGGTTTCAAAAGGGAAGAATTCATTTTAATTAAGATTTGTAACGTTTTGTGAATTAAATAAAATCACTTTACAGAAGAACTTTTCACATTAATTCACATAAACTAACAGTTTGGAATCGTACGGAAGCGTAGAAGTGCCACATTTTTCTCTTGTTTTTATAAAAACTGTAAATTTACATAAAAACTGTCAATTTTTTTATTTCGGAAGAAAAAACTGTTTTACACAAAAACTGTAAATTTATATAAAAGCTGTCAATTTACACAAAAACTGTCAATTTACACAAAAACTGTAAATCGACAGAAAAACTGTCAATTTACTCAAAAAATTTTAAAATTTCCGCCAAACAGCGGCCATCGCGCGGAGCGTGACGGTACGTGACGGGACGGGACGTGACGGGGTGGGTGCTGCAAGTGTAAATTTACAATTTTTGTGTAAATTTACAGTTTTTGTGTAAATTGACAGTTTTTGTATTTTACAGTTTTTGTGTAAATTGACAGTATTTGTGTAAATTTACAGTCTTTTCGTCCGAAATTTACACATTCTTTGTGGTAATTTGGGAATAAAAAAAGATAAAAATGTGGCACTTCTACGCTTCCGTAGAATCGTCCTTAATGAATGATTATTGTATTTGGAAAGCATTAGGCATTATAGAGTGGTTTGGTTAAAATATTATTCAAAAGGAAACAGCAACAATGTTATCTGATCAATAGCAAGCCGATGAAGAACAATTTACAAAACCCCACAATTGAATTTTTATTCTTCTTTGTGATTCTTATCTGCGAATTTGGGTTAATGAATTGAGGCTATTTGCATTCGTTATGCAATTTTAACCATAAATTGTAACATTTAGAAAAGTTTGAAGTTCTTACCTAATTAATAATTATCGAGTTATACTTTGTAATTAAGCCATTTGAAGTCTAATTGCACGAAAATGTTTGAATTTCACGGTTCAAATACTATTGTAACAATTAATTATTACACTAGCAGGTGGCAAAATAATTATTGCGTTCATTTCCGCTTCAGGTTAAAGGCAATTCACTTATTTTTTATGTGGAAGAAAGATAATTAACAAAAATAAAGATAAGTGGTCAGACAATAAAGTTAAATGAAATAATCGCGTTGACCAAATTGTAAATGAGTTAAATTCAAGTTAAGAGTTACCTATATTAAGAGTTTGCAAATTTTCGAAAAAAGTTAACGAGCCATAAATCTACCTTAATCTATCTATTTTGCCCATAAATGACATAATCAACAAAGCATATGGAAATTAACTGAAGAATTCCAACAATTTATCTATATCATGACATTTTGAACCCGGAGCTAAATATATGCATTAAAATAATAATGGTGATCCAAATATAAGTGCAAAACGAGTGGAATTAGAGACAGAAAGAGAGTAAACAGCCGTGTATTCGTGTATCTTTTGCGGAGGTTTCATAGGTGTGACAAAGAAATTTTGTTATGAAAGTGTGGGTTCAATATTCTTGATTCTAATACTGTTTGATTTTAATTTGCATGAATGTGTTAGCCTTATCTTGTCTTCTCAATTAAATTATGCAAAAATTGTAGTTTGAAAATAAATTCCTAGGTACCCAAAAAAGAATGGTTGGTAGCCTCATTAACCAGACTCATGCATGATGACATTTTCATCTTCAGGAAGCAATCTTAACGCTCATTGCATAACAAATCAAAGTTCCGACAATTAGGTTAATAAGTATCATTTCGTGTAAGGTAACCACCGCTTACGTTACACGAAATCAGATCGTGAAAAGTTATTGAAAAACCATTTTTTACCGTAATTATATCGTTTCTGTAACATAAAACTTCATAACTCGCAAATGTCAAGATTTATGAAACATCCTTTGTAATTATATCAAATTATTTCCACTTACGCCTTTTCTTTTCACAAGTTTAACAAATCATAATTGCATTGACCTTATATTTGATAATAATTAAGTATAATAAAACATTTTGTTTATAGAACCGTATGGAAAAGGAATGTTGATGATGTGAAGAAAATCAAAGCTGAATGTGAAGGTGATCTAGTGTCTTCTGAGAAATATATACCTCCTGGTCTTTTTTTGTCTATTTTAGATAATCGGTTTTATGCAAGAGTTTTAATAGGTTCTCTCTTTCATTTTATTTTTTCATTTAGTATTGTCGTTATCGAATATGGCAAATATGTTATAGAAAAAGAAATGATCAAAGACATGAGTTTCAACTTCAAAGCCTATGAATAAAGTTCATATGGACGAATCCAGAATTATTAAGGCCCTGTAACCCCTACATGAGTCCAAAAGAATTCTCCGAGAACAATGGTAAATAATAGAGAGTTGAATGGTTTCACAATTTATTATTTATTTTCGAGTGTTCTTATTGCAACCTGACGACCTCTCCGTAATGAAATCATTCATACATCTTCAAATTCTGCGAGCTATGACTGGCAATTAATAGATATTCTACCTGGTGAAAATAATCAAAAACTTTCACCGCCAGTTTGTAAAAACATAACGGTAGATGATAACTCAGAGAAAAAATTATTTTTCTACGAGCCTCTACAGAATATTTCATGGCTAATAAAATTGCAATAATACAATCAAATACGTTGTAGTAGATCCCAAAATGGATATAATGGTACTTCTGTCGATCACGAAAAAACCAGCTGCTGAAAAATCAATCATTCCATCCTCAACCGCGTCTCTCAGAAGAACTATTTCATTTGTTAATCTTGAGTCAACCGCACTACGTCGTAGCCACTTCTTTACTGATCTTAAAGTCTTCTTATCTTCTTCTTTAATCGAGTCGCTTAAGAAGATCAAATATAACGTCACAACCTGAAATAATTATTTAAAGTTCTGCCTAACTATTGCAGGTTACTACGAAGGCGTAGAGGGGCCACAACAAAGTTTTAAAATTTTCAGAAAGAAAAACTTTGTTGTGGCCTATCTACGCCTGCGTAGGTTACTTACTAAAACATGAAGCGTTTGAAAAATCATCGCAAATATTACCATTATCTTCTGATTTTCTGCCGAATGTGTAACACGAATCAACCCATTAATTACATGCAACATTCTAATTACACAATGTATTACGATAAATAACAGAGACCACCCGAATATTTTGTTGAAATTGGTTATAATTTCTGATAAAATTCCAACAATATCTTTAGCCTCTTCTATGAATAAAATTGTGCGGTTTTGAGAATATTTTAAAAGCCTGTTTAGAATCTGGAATCTCTGCTTAATAATTAGCAGGATAATGTTCATAAACAGAGCTAAATAATTTTCAGTATAGATAAAAAACAGTCCCACTATAGGATAGACTCGGGTAGTCTGCACATTTGTGTTGTTCCAATATTTAATAATCGATACTATATTAAGGGCAAGAAAACTCACGAAGGCAATAATTACAAATTGAACATTCGGATTTGTCCTTAAATAAGACTTTTTTGAATGTGTTAAAAATTTCCTTTCGTTCAAGTCTTGAAATCCTCTCAAAATTTTGCACCAAGCTTTGCTGGTAGATCCAAACCATAGTCTAATGGATATCGAGGCGGTAATCGATACCAAAGATACCAGACTCATGACTCCTAAGGCTACATCAATTGTCCTTTGTTCAGAATCCAATTTGATGCCAGTGCTGCTACGATTTTGAGAATTCTGGACGAAGAAGTAATAGTACCAAAACCAAAATAAAGCAGTAGAAGTCGTCGTTTGCAAAAATGTGGAATAGATTTTCATCGCTTTGGTGTAAATTATTTGATGTTTTTGGAAGTTGTAGAAAGGCACCAGTCCTAAGAAAATTCCGTGGTAGTAAATGAACCTTAAAATTGAAAAATTTGCCGTGTTATTCATTTCGACGGTCACGGTATTAATGTTTCTGCTTCGAACAGCAAATTAATTCCGTAATTGTTTTTATTACCACTTAGAAATATTAATGTCAATTAGAGAAAATGGCGAAAGTCTTTCCAATAATATGGACGTGGAAAAGAGTATAGTCCCTTAGTATGATCCTGACGATTCAGACTCGGTTAAAGGTGGTTTCTAAACTATAAAGCCGCCTTTTAAATATTCGGGGCCTTGTTATTATTTCGAGGACGTTAAAAAACATTTTTTCGCCGGTAGTCATTAAAAGTGCATGTTTCCTGCCTGAAAAAGCGAAAAATTATTAATTATAATAACTCGAGAACTAGTAGAGGTATCTTGCTGGAACTTGGTATGCACGTTCGACCCTCAAATCTGTTGAAGGTGAAGGGGTGCTAATTTCGGGGGATGAAATTTAGGGGATGAAAATCACAAAAAATGTGATAACTCCGCAAGGATTGCACGCAGCTGTTAGAAACTCAACGTATACACATATATTGGTGAAATCTTGCGGGGGATGCATTTTTTGTAAAATCGAACAGATGGGGTGGAAATTAGGGGTTGCAACTCGAAATTCCGCTTAATAAGTTTTGGTCGAAATTAGCGTCATTCGATAGCCTTCCATTAATGATTCAAAAAAGGTGTTATACTTATTTTGCGAAAAACTACCTTTAAAGGCGCGACCAACCCTAACATGCCAAAACACAAAAATACGAGAACTCAAAAACTGCTCAACGTATCAGGGCTGGATTTGGTGTGGTAATTTACAGCGACACTGTAATAAGGGGGATAATGTAAGGGTTGAAACTGGAAATTTTTTCATGTAACTGGTGGAATAAAATTATGGGGTTCGATAGATTTCCGTCAACCATTGAAAAAAAGTCTTATATGAGTCTTCAACCTAAAACCAACCCCTACGCTACTAACAACCCTTGCCCTAGCAAGCGGAATAAATACATTTTATTTATTTTGTCGGGCATTCTTGTGATTTTTTGACAATTCAGTCATTTTAACCCATCCACAATTTTTCAACTCCTTTCATGATATGTGCCCCTCTTGAGTTTTCATCCCCCTTCACAATTTTTCAACCCCCCGTGCGTTAATTTTGCAAAATTCGCGCAGTATTGCCTTTTTTCGGTAATAAATTTTACTCAAATGGATTGTTCTTGCCATTTTCACTTTTTCGACCCCCAAAAGCCAAAGCATAATTTGCTTATTTTCGTGTTATTTTCTGTAATTCTGCTTAATTACGATTAATTTTCATCCCCTTTGACTTGTCGTCCCCCTTTACGATTTTTTAACACCCTAAGTGCTAATTTGGCAAAATTTGCTTAATTTCGTTTTTCAGCGGTAATAAATTGAACTCATTTGGATGATGTTTACATTTTTCACATTTTTCATCCCCCTTCGTAATATTTCGACGCTTCAAAAGCTAAATTTACATAATTGTGTTATTTTAGTGTTATCTTCCGTAATTTTACTTAACCACGGTTAATCCTCATACCCTTTGACTTTTCATTCACCTTTACGATTTTTCAACCCCCAAGTGTTAATTTAACAAAATTCGCATAATTTCGTTTTTCGTCGGTAACAAAATTGAAGTCATTTGGGATTCAGTTTACCTTTTACAATTTTCCAGTTTCCTTCGCAATAGGTAGGTATAAGTATGTATTTCAACCCCCACTAAAGTTCATTCCTCTTGATTTTTAATCCCCTTTCGCAATTTTTCACTCCCCTGAGTGTTAGCTTTTCAAAATTCGCCAAATTCTTCTCATTTACTCATTTGGTTTATATTGTCATTCTTTTTACTTGTCAACCCTCAAAATTTTTGTGTTTTGTCTGTTCATTTTCTACTTTTTAATTCTGTAACAATAATTTTTTAACATTCCGCCTTTTTGACATGTGCGTCTACAGAGACACTACTACTAGGTGCAGATAAATAAAATCTGCACCCTATTCCCCCACCCAGATATTTTAGAATATTCCTGGAGATGATCTGAACTTAGTCCTCCCGCAACGGAATATTCTGTGGAAATACAGTGAATATTCGGTATATTGTGGATATAAAATGGACCTTTTCTGAATATTCAGGAAATATTTTGTGCTATCTGGGCACTGGGCAGTAAGACCAGCCGCCCCTACATACACATTAACGTGATAGACATCTACAGGGATACACATCGCAAGATGTACATCTGCCGGGGGCTTTTAATAAAAATTAACCAAAACGGAAATGATGAGTATTAACAACTTTCTCTTATAGTACCGGAGGTCCAAGCATTTTTTCGCAGAATTCAGTGACGAAATGTTATGTACCTACAGCGAAAGTAGTATTTGAATAATCGTCGATATCATGATATCAGCTGTAATTTCACCCATTAACCAGTCTGCTTCTTCTTTTTGTCAACTTTCGAAAAATTCGCAATTACTGAATTTGATTTAAGAATTCGATTTACTAACTCGTCTATTTGAACGACATGTCTCAAAGCCACGGTTACGTAAATCTGCATTCTGTTCTAATTTCAATCCAACACGACGTAACAGTGGCATTGCTCCTAAATTCCACTTTTGCTTTTGTACCGACGTGAAGAAACCAATTAATAGCATTACTTATTGTTACGGAGATAATAATAGGTGGGTATTTACATTGCATGAATCGCCTTGCAAGGTAAACTATGCTAAATATCTAGGTACGAGCAATACTTCATTTTCAATTATTCGTCATTGCTCTTGACATTCATTTCTGTTATGAAATATTTGTTTATGTTTCATTCAGAGCATAGAATGAATGACTACTGGGTCTTGTTTGACGAATAGCTCAAATGGGTCAAGAATTGTTCTGTTTATTGTTCTGGGTAAAAACGCCTTCAAAATTTTTGATTTATGAGATTAATAGATACCAAGGCGTTCCGGAGCAAATAAGAATAATTATATTTTCTATTGTTGTTTAAATAATAAACAGTTCAATCACTTTTATGAGGACAGGAATATGTAGTGTGAACAACCGCGCCCTCAACCTTGATCAGAAAAATAGTGAGGGATCAGAAGGAGGACAATAATAAATTAGAGTAAAGTTATTGTTCAGAAAAATTTATAAAGAATGTTTATGATAGGTATAATAATTTAGATTCAGGTATGTGAAGCATTTAAAAAATGGTACCTACAGTTAGATATTTATTCTGATTAAGATTAGTTATACCGGGTGGACCAACACTATTGCCCACCTCAAAAATTGCCCTTTATTTTAAAGCTGGGACTTCGAAATTTTTACAGTGTATATGGCTACCAAGGACCCTTCAAATGAGGGCAAAAGTTTATCTGTCATTCAAAAACTGTGACGTCACGAAATTTTGAAATGTCGTTTTTCCAAGAAAAAAAAAATTTTTACCCATAAAATCGTTTTTTGGGCTAATACCTTTATGTTAAGCCCATTTTTTTAAATTTCCGTCATCAGATTAGCCAACTGTAGCAAGCTAAAAATGGTCCATTTTAATTCACAAGTCGGCCACGTAAACAATTGACTACTATGCGAGGGCTTTCTTGGATAACAGCGTACGCTTTTTTCATCTGTCACCAGTTGACAGCGACACGACGTGGCCATTGAACTGCGAAATTGTTTTTAATTTTAATAAACGTGGATTTTTGTAACGAATAATGTTGAAATATGGGTTTAAACTGGGCATCCACCATTTAATTCGCCCACCCAAGGTGCCAGGAGAGGTTACGAACACGGACATTTAATCAGATGGCGGCGCGGCGTGAAGAGGGGCTCCAGTTTGTGTGAAGGGCTCCGGTTTGTGTGAGGGGGTTTTTTCAAATAGCCATTTCCATAATTCGCATTATTCCATACTTATGTAATTCCACAGGTAATTATTTTGTTGTTATGGCCTGTTTTTTAGTTGGCATTTTTAGGTTAAGTGAGTCGACTTAGTTTGCCCCGTTGAGACTAATATCGAGGACTAAGATATTCACAGCCCAGAATTTAACAGCAACTCGTGTCAAATAAGGACCAAGGAATCGTTTTGCATAACAAAATTGATATTTACAGCCTCTAAATTTAACATCTGATCTAAATAAGGGCAAAGGAATTGTTAAACTATCGTTTCAACTAACATAATTAAAATTCAGAGATAAACTGTAGCCGAAGGTAGAAGAATTATAGCCCGATGCCATTTCTTAACTAGTTGGGTTAAATTGTTTGGTAAATTGTAGGGTGATGTAAAACCAAGTGTTTTTAGCTGGCGAAAGTGTGTTGCTGTAAAGTTGAAGTTGCAATCACAATAATTATAATTTTTCAAGGATATAAATTGAAACTTAAATCCTGTATGATCAAACTAACAACAATAAATTGAATTTGATTGACTGATTGTGTTACATAAACTATGGTCTTTTAGCTGTTTTGGATGTCTCAGAATTGTGGATCCTTCAAATATTGTGAAAGAGCTCTACTAATCATCATAGACAAAATTGTGTACAAGGAACTTACGGCTTGTACTTACCTAAAGTGATGCATTACTCACTACCACAACCCATCACTACACAATCATCACCAAATTCACTGCACTGCAACCACTATAGCACAGATCACTTCACAAAAAGTACTTACCTGATTACAGGTACTGCTCAAAGTGGTGGCCTTCTCTTTCGATGCACATCTGAGCACGTCGCTGAAATGAATTTTGGACTGTAGCTGCTGTATTTCGTTCATTGATTGTCTGGAAGGCATCTACGAGTCGTTGCTGCATGTCTTGTCTCGTGGTTGGCTGTGTTCTGTACACAATTTCTTGCACAACTCCCCATGTGAAAAAATCCATAGGTGTGAGATCGGGAGATCTAGCTGGCCAAGCAATTGGACCACCACGACCAATCCATTTATCTGGAAACTTTTCATCTGCCACACCACGAGCTTCTCGACTGAAATGTGGAGGCGCACCATCTTGCTGAAACCACAAATTTTGGATCACATTTAATGGCACATCTTCTAGTAAGTCATCTAATGAATTTCTTAAGAACTCTGCATACATCGCACCAGTCAGATGGCCTTCAAAAAAGAATGGACCAACTAATCGGTTGTCAATAATTCCTCCCCACACGTTCAGTGACCATATGTCTTGTGTTTTTTCTTCTCTCATCCAATGTGGGTTAACCACCGACCAATAGTGCATATTATGCCTGTTTACGTGCCCATTAGATTTGAATGTGCATTCATCGGTGAAAAGCACAAACTTGAAGAAGTCCTGATTTTCCTGCAGTTTCTCTTGGGCCCACGTGCAAAATCTCACCCTGTTCATAAAATCCTCTCCATGTAGTTCCTGATGCAGTTCGATGTGATATGCATGGAATTTGTGCCTTTTTAATATTCTTAGAATCGATGACTTACTTATGCCGCTTGATTGCTTCATTTCTCGACTGCTGACTTGGGGATTATTTTCAGCTATGTTCAAAACAATAGCTTGATTGATTTCATGAGTCACAGCGGGATTTATCACTGTCTTTTTCTTGGGCTTCAAACTGCCTGTCTCTCTAAGTTTCTCTACAATTCTTTTAAATGTTCGTCTATCTGGTTGAAGTCTGTCTGGGTAACGTTGGGCATACAATTCTGCTGCTTGCATTGCATTTTGCTGGCATTCTCCAAAAATCAAGATCATGTCGACCTTGTCTGAAAAGGAAAGATGTTGCATCGGCATGATAAAAATTAAATGCACTCCACTAAAATAGAATAAAACTATTAATTAACACTAGGTATAGGAAATTCACCAAGATTCACTTCTACACGTAATTATAATTAACACTCACAACACAGAAAAACGCGTGAAAGCTTCCCTGGAGGGAAACCAGGATAAGAGCTGTGAAAACAGCTAACAAGAAGGTATGTAAAACTAAGTTGGAAAACACTTCTCTTCAAGAGGTTGAAGATTTCACAAAATAGCAATTTTTCTCAAAATTAGCAACCTAAACACTGCAACACTATTGTAATTCACACACTAATCACACTAGTGGGTGACTAATGATTAGCTAAAAGGGGTTGGAAGAGTTTGAGCGGGAAATTAACGCGCGTAATGAAATAAATGCGCGAAATTCAAGTAAAAATATGAAAGCCTGATTTATTAAATTTACTTAATAGGCAATTATTGTTTAATAAACGAAAGAATAATCTCAGTATTCTTAGTTCATTCTAATGACAAAAATTGAAACTAAGGCACACACACACGTCTTGTTTATGCACTGGATGGCTTGTCGTGTGATCAATGATTAATTAGTCCTTATTTGCCCACCATGATGATGATTATTAAATTCCACATTGCACCTTTTTGCTTCTGCTGTTCAAATAATAACTTGAGCTTCACCAACTTCAAAGCATCAATTATTAACGTCTTGATTTTGTTTAGGAGGTACCTACGAGGTATTTGCCAATCGAAAACTGACACTTGCACCACCTTCGATTACAGTTTATCTTTGAATATGAATTATGTTATGCAAAACGATTCCTTGGTGCTTATTTGACACGAGTTGCTGTTAAATTCTGGGCTGTGAATATCTTAGTCCTCGATATTAGTCTCAACGGGGCAAACTAAGTCGACTCACTTAACCTAAAAATGCCAACTACAAAACAGGCCATAACAACAAAATAATTACCTGTGGAATTACATAAGTATGGAATAATGCGAATTATGGAAATGGCTATTTGAAAAAACCCCCTCACACAAACCGGAGCCCTTCACACAAACTGGAGCCCCTCTTCACGCCGCGCCGCCATCTGATTAAATGTCCGTGTTCGTAACCTCTCCTGGCACCTTGGGTGGGCGAATTAAATGGTGGATGCCCAGTTTAAACCCATATTTCAACATTATTCGTTACAAAAATCCACGTTTATTAAAATTAAAAACAATTTCGCAGTTCAATGGCCACGTCGTGTCGCTGTCAACTGGTGACAGATGAAAAAAGCGTACGCTGTTATCCAAGAAAGCCCTCGCATAGTAGTCAATTGTTTACGTGGCCGACTTGTGAATTAAAATGGACCATTTTTAGCTTGCTACAGTTGGCTAATCTGATGACGGAAATTTAAAAAAATGGGCTTAACATAAAGGTATTAGCCCAAAAAACGATTTTATGGGTAAAAATTTTTTTTTTCTTGGAAAAACGATATTTCAAAATTTCGTGACGTCACAGTTTTTGCATGACAGATAAACTTTTGCCCTCATTTGAAGGGTCCTTGGTAGCCATATACACTGTAAAAATTTCGAAGTCCCAGCTTTAAAATAAAGGGCAATTTTTGAGGTGGGCAATAGTGTTGGTCCACCCGGTATAATATACGTATGAGGTTTATCACGTGTAAGCAGATAATAAAATTAGTACGAATATTGGATATAAAAATAACAATGATTCTTTCCCGATTTACCGGCAGTAAATGTCGCTTTTACTGCCTAGGCATTAAAAAAGATTACTATGGTTACTAATTTGTTTTCACCTAGCAACCGCCACAACAATTAACCGCATATCGGGATGGTCTGTTTATTATTACGTCTCGTTCTGTAGAACTCTGATTAAAAGTTGTCACGTTTAGTCTAACAAGGTGAAAATTTGCATATAAAATGGATTTACAGTTACACGATCCGTAATTCTTGCAAAAAATCTAATAAACAAAATACTATACCTTATTGCATAATTTAAATCGCTATGCATATTGTGAGGTAATAACGCAGGTATTTATTTTATATGCGTAGATGACTTACATTTAAATCATTTTTCTGCAATTAATTTACATACCTACCGGTTTATTGACATTCATGTTACAAATGATACATCACCACTATACATACAAAGTATAGGTAGATACAAAGGAAAGGAAATACAAATGTATTAATGTAAAACATCAAAGATAAATAAAGAGCATAGAAGAGAATCAGTTGCCGGTTTTCAGTTATATTTTCTACTTTACCTAAAATTAGAACTTATAAAATCGCACAAGTATTTGAGAAATTGGTTGAAAGGAAGTCTCATTTTCTTTGAGGTCGACTAGACCCTGAAATTGAAGAATGGAGTCTTCGAATCATGTAACCATTCATTATTTTCATAAAAAAAAGTATTTAACATGAAATAATAAATTATGAGAGGAAGTTTATTAATTATCGACTTTTAATAAGGAATGTGTAGAGATAAATGTTTTTTTTTTACTTAATTGCAACCTTTACCGGTGAAACTACAAACTATAATTTAATTTTTGATATGTATCTAAGCCGCTTGAATAAAAATGTATTTGCGGCAATTCCCGCCTGCGTAGGTACCTACCAATTAAAAATTTTTCTTTCAGTAACCCTTTAGGCTTCAATAATTCAAATTCCATGTTCCTATTGCTCGAAAAAATGTTGCTAACAATATATTAACGGTAAAATCTGCGATAATAAAACCTTGATGGTGATTGGTGTGCATTTAAGCAACATTAAGATTAAGATTATACAGGCTGTCCCAATTAACTATATTTCGGTCGATATCTCCATTGCTATTAGATATAGCGAAAAATTGTTAAATACAAAGTTGCGGAGAGTCAAACAAAGCACATTATAAAAATACAATCCTGTATACAGGCTGTCCCACTAAGGAAGGAGTAACATAGGTTCTTTTTTTAAAACATTTTTGAAGGTTCATAATGTTACTGAAGACAAGCTTAAAAAGCCCAAACCTTCATTAATGCTAAATTTCCAAAACTAAATTTTCAAAATTGGTTTTGGGACGGGACGATTTTTCAAAACAAGTACTGCAAAAGTAATTTTTCCCGCAAAATTGCCAATGTTACTTGTAATTCAACATAGAATCCAATAAAAAATTAAAATACATGTTTATGTTGCCACTGTTTAGTGGGACAGTCTGTATACAGAGCTGGGCCAAGTACCGAAAAAAAGTACTTAAGTATCAAGTACAAAATACTTGATATTTTGAATGTACTTCAAGTATCAAGTACCAGTACTGGATAGAAGTACTTGAAAATTGCAGTCCAGTACTTTACTAGTGCGCACACGTTAAGTACCCAGTACCAGTACCAATACTTAAAAGTACTGAGTAAAATAAGGGACTGAGTATTTAATGAAGTACTTAAGTACTTCATAAAATACTTAAGTCCTTGACATAGTACTTAAGTAAAATAAGAGACTGAGTATTTAATAAGGTACTTAAGTACTTTCAGGACTTGACACAGTACTCAAGTATCTACTTGTTATTGAGTATACTCTTATAGACAGCGGGCTAGCGACAATTTCGGTAGGTATATCAAATTTGTAAAAAAAATTGGGGCCCTGAATATCATTTGCTCCCGTCTGCCTGTCAATTTTTCATGTAAATAAGATGGCACATGTTACAAAAAAACATTTGACTGACGTCCAGACCGCTGCGTTTTCGGTGAGGGTGATTGTAAACATGTCATGTGCCATCTTATTTACATGAAAAAGTGACAGGATTGCAGTCTGCACCCCGTGCCCGTAATAATTTCGAGTTCTGATAACGACACCACGCAAAAAGTGCTCCATTTCAATAAGATTTATGGTATTGTTTTGCGAATTTCAGGCTTCTAAGAAATGAACAAAGTGAAGTCGTTCTTGGATATGCCCCAACCTAATAAATATTCTAAAAACCCCCCATTTTTCAGTAAAAGATTCAGTACCGAACTCGATACTTAAGTCCTCGATACTTAAGTACTCGATACTTAAGTCCTCGATACTTAAGTACTCGATACTTAAGTACTTGATGCCGCATGGTTTAAAATACCAAGTACAAATACCTCGCTCGAAAAAATTATTCAAGTACCAGTATCAAGTACTTTTAAGAAGTACTTGAAATACCCAGTACCAGTACCGAATTTTCAAAGTACTTAAGTACCGGTACTTTAAGTACCAAAAGTAATCAGTACTGTACTTCAAGTACATTTCGATACTGAGTAGCCCAGCTCTGTCTGTATACAGGATTGTATTTTTAAAATGTGCCTAAAATGTGCAACTTTGTATTTAACAATTTTTCTCTAATAGTAATGGAAATATCGACCGAATACAGACAATTGGGACACCTGTATATTTGTACGGAAAGAGATTATAGAGATGAATTAGGTAGAAGACCTTTGCGATAATTACTTAATAATAATTATTAGCACCTTGAAAAGTAGAAGAGTCTCATATCATGTTTTCCAAATTAAAGAGCCTTCATGTAGCGAAATAGGTATTTTATCTTTCTTAGAATCACAAAACGTTACGTAAGAAATTCTATCTACACTACTACACTACACTAATTAATTAAGGAGCTTTCGTATTCTCGTTCAATGATTAACGAAACGCTGCATTATCCTCTTAGAAGCAAGTAGCAATATTTATGCACTACATACGACGATAAGTGCACGTTTGTTGGTATAAAATATAAAACCATCCAATTTTCTATCTATTAACTTTCAAACAAATAACCTGTAATAAAGATAATATTAGGTTTTCTATCGCAATGTAATGCCGGAGGACAGTTTTATCTACTATAATATATTAGCTCTAGAAGTTGTTAATATGGGAATTATGGTAATTCAGAGAAAATCACCCATGAATGGAAAAACTCAAGTAGATGTGTCTAAAAGGCTTCCACCGATAATCCCTTGGGCTTATCATAAATAAGCAGAGATCATAATACCTACTTTTTAGCCTCCTCAACCCCATAATTAAAAAAAAAAAGGCAGCAGAGAAGCGGCTGGAACCTCCCCAACGCATGGGTCTTTGATTTCCGTGACTTATTGTCTTTAAGGTTTTAAAGTTGATATGCCTAAATTGCACTTCCCGTGGACCAATTGCTCCCAAAAGCCTTTCAGCTCTTCAATGGGTTACCTAACCTCCATGTACCAAATTTCGGACAAATCGATCCAGTAGTTTGGGCTATAACGTGGTTTCAGTGTTATTACAAAATTTCGATTTTTCTACCCAAAGGGTACTAAATGCGAATAAATTTTATCTCACTTAAAACCAGAATTTGAAGACCTTTCTGATGATAACAATAAATCTTTCAAAAAGTTGTTTTTGATGGGTGAATGAGAGAATAATTTTAAGTTTCGAAATTGGTGTGCCAAAACGGCACTTTCCGTGGGCCGATTGAATCCAAAATTTGTTCAACTCTTCGACTTGTAATACAATCCCCATGTGCAAAATTTCAGCCAAATCGGTTGAGGGGCTTGGGCTGTACCGCGATTTTAAAGTCCGATAAAAATCTATTTTTTTTTAATTGTTGGTCAAAAGGGCACTAAGAATGAATACATTTTTAGACGCAGAATTTGAAGGTCTTTCTTATGGTGACGTGAAAAATGGGGGTTTACATTTAAAATTTAAAAGTTGATGTGCCAAAATGGCGCTTCTGGTTGCACGATTGGCTCCAGAAGCTTTTCAGATCTAAGTTGGGTTATCACATGCACACGTACCAAATTTCAGCCAAATCGGTCGAGTAGTTTGGGCTGTGGCGTGTTTACGAACGTACATACGTACGTACGCACGTACGTACGTACATACATACAGACACATTTTAAAAACCACTTTTTTGGGCTCCTGAGACCTCAAAACGTATAGATCCGGTCTTATCTCGAATTCGAAAATTTTAGTGATTGCAGTAACCTCCCTTTTTTTTAAATGGTGAAGTGGAGTGGGGAGGTTAAAAAAATGAGAGGTTACTGCAATCACTCAAATTTTCGAATTCGAGATAAGACTGATCTATACATTTTGAGATCTCGGGGACACAAAAAAAGTGGTTTTCAAAATGTGTTTATATGTATGGACGTACGTTTGTACATACGTAGGGGAGACCAGTGACAATTGTAACGTGGGTCAATTGTAACACGGCGTTTTTCACTGCCACCTAATAACTGAAATGGAAACTGTTTGCAGAGTAAAGTAGTATTTTGTTTCTCTCCCAAGGGTGGTAGTTTATATTTGGCAGATAATCCATGGGTGTTCTTTATGTCGGATTTTCCCCCTAAAGTAAATTTTTTCTGTCAGATTCTTTAGTAACAGTGAAGTTATCACAAGCCACTTAAATTTTTCTCTCGTTGTACTTTAATATGCATGGATTAAGGTTTATTTTTCATTTAATGGTGTTACATAAAGTTGAGGATAGGTTCCTTATATTAATTCTAAAAGAACAGATGGCCGGACGGTGTCAATTGTAACAACGGAAAAGATGTCGATTGCAACATGTTAATACGTAGGCCAATAAGTAATAAATGCACGGAGGAATGGATTCAATGCAGGGAGTGTAAAGATTGGGCGCACTATCTATTAATAACAATTATTTACATTTTTCTATAATTATTGCGATTCTGATTAAGAATTTAAATGAGTAAACTATTTTTTGTGAGGACCTTCTTTTCTTAATATATACACAATTTTAAGTTACTTTATCACTTTCATCCTGTAATAATATTGGTGTAAATAATAACACTTTGTTTTTGACGACATTTCATTCTTTTCTGCAAAAATGTTTGAACATGCATTAATATGTCTTTGCTCCTTTAATTGTCAAATATTGACGGGCTCAAGGTACATTTTTAATTAAGAATTAGATGTTTGCTTGCGGAGTGAAAACCGAAAGACTAAAATCTGTTACAATTGATCCGGGTCTCCCCTACCTTTTTGCCTACAACATTTTAGAGGAAAAAGTCTTCAAAATAATCGCATGCTCTATATACAGTGTGTCTCATTTTAACTGGAACCACCCAAATATTTAGGTTAATTTTAACCGAATCAATGCGTCCTTTTTTTCTGTATGTAGAGCTCCAAAATCTGCACCTGCGTGATACTTCACTTTTTTTATAGACTGAAATCCCAGCCTACTGCGATTTAATAAAGAGGCAAAAAATGACGAAATTGTATTAGGCATTTTTTTATCGAAAAATTTTGTAAGGAAAAGTTGCTCAGGATGGCTCCAGATGGCTAAATCCGAAATTTCAGGAAATAATAAAAATGTTGAATTTCTTGAGGAAGAATCACAAAATAACGAAAAATTCAATATTTTTTAAACATAATGGGTGCTGTGAAATAAAAAAACAATTGAAATGAATTGATTTGACATTTGCTATCGGCTATGGATGGATAAAACTTAACAATCGCAGAAAAAGTTGAAATTATTAGGATAGTGTAAGATTTTCGTTTTTCTTAACAATTTCAAGGGACACCCCAACTAATCTGTTGCAATGTGCCACAAACAGCAAACATATGCGCTTCCATTGTTTTTTTATTTCACATCACCCGTTATGTTGCAAAAATATTGACGTTTTCGTTATTTTATGATTCTTCCTCAAGAAATTCAACATTTTTATTTTTTCCTGAAACTTCGGATTTAACCATTTTGAGCGATCTTGAGCAACTTTTCTTTAAAAAATTTTTCGATAGAAAAATGCCTAAAACGATTTCGTCATTTTTGGCCTCTTTATTAAATCGCAGTAGGCTGTGGTTGCGGTTTATAAAAAAAGTTGAGTATTACACAGGTGCAGATTTTACAGCTCTACATACAGAAAAAAAGAACGCATTGATTCGGTTAAAATTAACCGAAATATCTGTGTGGTTCCAGTTAAAATGAGACACACACTGTATTAAGAACGTCTTACCCCAACAAAATAATGAAAGATTCAGATCCATCATGACAATATGCTAATAAGTACCTAATAGTAATAAGTTATATCTATCATCAGTTCATCAGTACCTAATGATGGCTTAATTTAAGTAGTATCATGACTGGGACTTGAGAATACAAACGTTCTTGAACTACTTCACTAAGTTATAATTAAACTAAAAGCAATTTAATAAAATAATTCTAAAAATAAAAATCGACGACATGCAATAAGAATTTATTACAAATTAATTAGCGGAGCAGGAAATAAATTTTCGTAGTTATTCATGGCTTCTATTTACCCCGTTTTCGATTATCCATTCAATGGTAAATTGCTCATTTTATTGCGAAATAACTGCCGCGGCGACCATGAAAAAATCAATTAGGGCATCCAGGACGGTATCATTTTAATTTGTTAGCTATTCAATTACTTATCTGACGGTAGATGACTTGTTATATATTTGGCCTTAGAAGCACTTGATTTTGAAAAAAAACAATGGGAGCCTTTAATCTGAACTGAAAGAGCATTAATTAGACAAATGGAACATAAACTTCGATTCGACTCTTGAAAGTTGCAAGTACCTACCTTTCACAAGAGATTGCTCGTATTGATTCATTTGTAAATAAATTCATTGTTTATTATCCTTTAACTTTTTTATTGCCACAATAAAACGACTAAAGAAGCAATAATGCTGTCTTGGCTTTCGTCACGAATTCAGTGCAATTTCCATATCCATGTTTTAGTAAAAAAAATTATAATACGTAACCCAGTCGGAAATCGGAAAATGTTAGCATTGTGATGTAATTGACAACAATGTGATCGTTTGTCAAAATTGCATTGGCAATTGTGTGTTAAGGTCAACATTACTAATTATATAAAATGTTCTTGTCTAATATTTGAAGTTTCCAAACAAAGATGATTAAAGGATGATGAGTTATGACACTGTAAACATTTACGCATGTTTACAACTTTTCTCAGTCAATAATGTCTTAGCCATTTTCCATCAAAGTGTTAAAATAATCAGTGTTGTTTTGTAACTAATACTGCGTGTGTATCTATACTAATCTATTATTGTACATTGCTTGCACATTTTTTTACAATACACAACACTGATAATTTTAATGCTTTCAGGATATCAACTGGATTATCGGGAGATAGCCAGACAGAACAGAATTACCGAGCAAATCCTGCAAAATTATTTGGAAAAACGTCTGTTTCCGACTAATAATCGCGCATCCAAAGCGCCTACCATTTGGGAAATTTTACCGAGGGCTCGGAGGAAACCCAGTAATAATATACAGGACGTCCTCAACACCACTCAAGAGACACTGGAAAGCGGGGAATCTGAGCAAGTTTCATTTTACAACGACGATAAAAGTGACAACTTCTTGGACAGCTATGATGAAGGCATGTAAAGAATCGTTTTTAGTGCCTCTTGTTTTAGCTTATTCGTCCGCTCGCTCGCGATAACCTGAGAACGGATTGAGATATCAGGCTGAAACTTGGCATACGGCTTTGTCTCCCGAAAAGTAAGGCGGGGATTGCTTTTGGGCCATATCGGAGCAAGGGGGTGGGAGCTAGGGGTGAAAAACAGAAAAACTATGAATTGCAAAAACTCGGGAAGTAGTGGGGGTATCTTACTGAAGCTTGGTGTGCATTAGACCTACAAGTCTGTTGAATATGAGGGGGTGTCAATTTCGGGGGATGAAAAGCACAAAAAATATAAGAACTCCCCAAGAATTGCACGCAGCTATTTGAAACCTGACGTACATACATGCTGCGATGAAATCTTGAGAGGGGGGCTGCATTTTTCGCAAAATCGGACAAATGGGGTGAAAATTAGGGGATGTACCTAACTCGAAAAAGGCGTTATTCACATTTTGTGAAAAACCACTCTTAAACGCCCTACAACCCCTAATATGTAGAAACACAAAATACGAGAACTCCAAAACTACTCCACGTATCAGGGCAGAATTTGGTGTGCCAATTTAGAGCAACACTTTAGGTGGATAGACAAATTTTCACTAAAATCTAATAAAGTGGATGAAATTTAAGGGTTGAAACTGGAAATTTCTTTAAGTAAACGGTGGTATAAAATTACGGCGTTCGACAGACTTCGGTTAACCATTGAAAAAAGGCTTATGAGTCGTCAACTTAAAACCAACCCCTAGGCTACTAATCACCCCTAACGCTTAACAGGTCGATAAATATGTTTTTCTTCCTACACTAACTGAAAATGACATTTTCGGGACTCAGGAGGGCTGTGAAAGGACCGTTTCTCACGGCTAGTCGTGTAAAAATTATACTAACGGCTAGGCGTGTAAAATGGACAATATGGCGACGGCGATTGGCGTATGAAGGAACACGGCACGCGCGATTTAGCCAAATTTAAATTGTAGGACTTGACGTCTAGATTTTCTTGATCTGTCACTTGGGTTCTCAAATTTCAAAATTAATTATTTATTTATTTTTAACTGGTGTAGGAAGAAAAATGTTGTATAAACCACAGCGAAAAAGTGGTTTTACGCGTCTCAGGAAATGGCCAGTCTCGCCTACGCCTCGACTGTCCATATTTTCCTTCGCCGCGTAAAACATCACTTTCACGCTTTGGGTTATAAACTACTATTATTTATTTTTTCTGAAATCCTATTGATTTATTTATGAACAACCGAAGTAAGTAAATATGCAAGAAAGAAGTTATGTAACACTTTAGAAATAAATTCACCCCTGTAAATCATAAAGGAGTGAAATCATGAGGGGTCGAATACGCGAATCTCTAAATAGTCGCAATTTTTGAACGAATTGAATTAGGGTGGTGAAATTGAAAGCACAAATTTCTTTAGAGTATGTGGAGGTGGTGAAATAGGGGGTTGGATTTAGGGGTTCATAAAGCCCTGCAATTTGATACAGAGAAGTAATATCTGCTGTGAAATTGTGAGGCCTTATACATCGAAAATGGAGGAGTGAATTTTAGGAGAAATTTATCGAAGGAGGTGAAACTCGAATTTTCACTTAATAATGTAATTAATGCCATTCGATAGTTTTCTATTCATGCTACAAAAATGGTCTTAATCACCATTCGCCAAAAACCACCCTTAAGGGCGCTACAACCCCCAACGTACAGAAACACAGTAAATAATACGATAACTTAAAAACTTGTCAACGTATTAAGGCCGAATTTGGTGTATCAATTTACAGCGACAAGGGTGGATCGATGGTAAATTTTTCATTATTATCTAACAAGGGAGATGAAATTTAAGGGTTGAAACTAGATTTTTTTCGGGAAAATGGTGACATGAAATTACAAGGTTCGATAGATTTCGGTCACCCCTTAAAAAAAGTTTTATAAGACTTCAATTAATACCAACCCTAGCAAGCAGATTAAGTACATTTTATTTATTTTTTGGGCTTCTTTGGTAATTCAAAGTCATTTTCATTATTTTTCAACCCATCCACAGTTTTTCATCCCCTTTCTTGATAGCTAAATTTACGCAAGACCGCTTCTTTTTCATGTAATTTTCGATAGTTCTACAGTCACTTTTCACCCCCCTTAATTTTTCATCCCCCTTCACAATTTTGCAACCACCATTGTGTTAATTTGGCCAAATTCGCCCAATTTCGTTTTTCTTCAGTAACAAATTTTGCTCTTTCGAACAATGATTACCTTTTTCACTTTTTCAACCCTACTGGCAATATTTCAACCCTCCAAAAGCTAAAATTGCATAAATTGCCTTATTTTTGTATTATTTTCTGTAAATCTACTTAACTACGGTTGGAACTCATATGGCTTATGTTTACCTTTTTAATTTTTTCCACCCCATTCGCAATATTTCCCCCTCCAAAATCTAAATTGGCATAAATTAGCATATTTTTGTGTTATTTTCTGTACTTAACTTCGGTTAATTTTGACCCTCTTTGAATTTTGCATCCCCCTTCACCTCCTAAGCACCTATTTTACTAAATTCGCCTAATTTCGTTTTTCGTCGGCAATAAGTTGAACTCATGGCTTATGTTTACCTTTTTCACTTTTTCCACACCATTCGCAATATTTCGACCCCCCAAAAGCTAAATTTGCATAATTGGCTTATTTTTGTGTTATTTTCTGTAATTCGACTTAAGCACGGTTAATTTTTACCCCTGTTGTCTTTTCATACCCCTTTACAATTTTTCAACGCTCTGAGCGATAATTGTGCAAAATTGCCTTATTTTCCACGTTACTTTTGGTACTTCTTTTAACTGCAGTAAATTTTCATTGCCTTGGACTTCTCATCGCCTCCAAAATTTTTCAATCGTACATGTTTCGCAAGTTTTTATGTTTTTTTGTTCATTTTCTACTGTTTAATTCTGTACGGCCAATTTTCAACATTTCGCCTTTTCGACATCACTGCGCGTTTACGGAGGCACTACTACTAGGTGCAGATTGATAAAATCTGCACCCGATTCCACCAGTAAATTCAGACCGCATTTACATTCACATTAAGATGATAAACATCTACAGGGATACACATCGCTTTCATGTACATCTTCCGGTGGCTTTTCAAACATGAATAAGCTCTAAAATTCAGTCACGAATAAACTCTAAATGGTTTTTAAACGGGTCCTCCTATGTTTTACTGGATATTAATGATTTCAGACATTCCGGCTTTCTATGAAATACATAGATATACATTTAATATTAATATGCAACTGATGTGTGAAAGTGAAGAAGGTGACTTTCCACTTGATAAATAAACGAACTATCACTAGAAACACCCCACTACACCGAAACACTTGATTTACACTGCTGACGCGTTTCGAACACAATGTGCTCATTATCAAAGCCGAAGCTAAAACAACCTGCCTGTCTAGAAACTGAAATATTTATAGGCCCACCCGCGTAGCTCCGCCCCTCGCCTGATCTCGGTAGACCAATCACAGGTCGAGAAATGGTCACGTAAGGGTGAACACGTATAAATACAACAAGTCCTACTTAAAGTAGCGTAAACAAAGATGAATATGCAATCGGGCCTGTATCAGCGTTCATAAGCCTATCTCTAGACTTATGAATTACGATACTCTCCCAAGCGTCGAGCATCTGCATCTTGTTAACGCTACAAACTAACTTAATATTATCACTTATTCTATGGTCATTGTGTAAAGCATGTAGGGCAACACTGGATTTCTCAGTTCTGCCATATTTAAGGTGGGCTAAGTGCTCCTTAAATCTGGTGCTGATAGACCTTCGTGTTTGACCTACATACTTTAGATCACAATTTTGACAATTGATTTCGTATATACCAGATTTTTCGCTATTCCCTACTTTATCTTTCGGGTTGCCTAAAAGGTTTTTCAGTTTGTTTTCTGATCTGAAAACTGTCCTTAAATTTTGATGGGCAAAAAACCTTGTCAAACCTCTTGTCAACTGAGGTTCAAAAGGTAGTGCGACAAATTTTAAGTCCTGTTTTTGTTCTTCGAAGCGAAAAGTCGTGGCGTTTAACACAAATAAAATATGGCAGAACTGAGAAATCCAGTGTTGCCCTACATGCTTTACACAATGACCATAGAATAAGTGATAATATTAAGTTAGTTTGTAGCGTTAACAAGATGCAGATGCTCGACGCTTGGGAGAGTATCGTAATTCATAAGTCTAGAGATAGGCCTATGAACGCTGATACAGGCCCGATTGCATATTCATCTTTGTTTACGCTACTTTAAGTAGGACTTGTTGTATTTATACGTGTTCACCCTTACGTGACCATTTCTCGACCTGTCATTGGTCTACCGAGATCAGGCGAGGGGCGGAGCTACGCGGGTGGGCCTATAAATATTTCAGTTTCTAGACAGGCAGGTTGTTTTAGCTTCGGCTTTGATAATGAGCACATTGTGTTCGAAACGCGTCAGCAGTGTAAATCAAGTGTTTCGGTGTAGTGGGGTGTTTCTAGTGATAGTGCATTTTCCACCGAAGTTGTCCAGTGTTTCCATAGTAAATAAACGAAGACAAAAAATAATGGATTTTGGGTCGTCCTCTGTTAGTTTCTGTTCAAATCTTTTGCGGTTTTATTATAGTTTTAACCTATAGATCGACATATTTTACCTGTGATTGCCAAACACCCATCTTTAGTACAGTGATTTACTGCCACAAGAACCATGATTAAAAATTGTTCTGGCATTTCTCGAATGAAAATAAAATTGCAAATTACGCCTCATTTCAGTCCTCGTTAGGATTAAATCAGAGAACGTACCGGGAAAATTCTTCTGAATCCGGTGTTGGCAAAGGTCATGCAAATCGATTTCTGTAATCAGAGTTGTATTCAATTTTAAAATCGTTGCCTGATTATCTTAATCATTCCTAATTGCTTCACCTACAGAAGTTGTAGTTAATTGGTAAATTGCCATATCGCCAATGAGAGTAAAGTGGGTTTGCAGGAAAACTTGCTGTTTGTTTTTATCGTTGAGGCAGGTTTGAATTATTAACTGTTCAGTTTGCAGATTTCACATTTTTTGTGGGTAATTAAAACACTTCATCAATTATTTCAAGCTCAAATCTTGCTACATCTATTCAGTGGTGTTGAATCAATAAATTTAACAGAACTTATTGAATGTAAGTTTCACCAATTGCCATATTTAACAATTCATTTTAAACTAAACTGCTCAACAATTCAAGTGGTCCATCCGCAAATTTGGAGGAATTCTTTTTACCAGGATAGCTGATTTCATATACTACGAAGTTTATGCGGAAAAAATTGTATGTACCTATATTAACAACCGTTCAGAAGTTATAGACCAAAGATTTCTGAAAAGTTGATTTTGCTATGGTCAAATTTTCCTTGTCAAAGTGCCAAATTCAGCTAATTTCGCCTATTTTCGTCGACAAAATAAGGGAAAAGGGAAAAGTAACTGAAGGACTTAAACTTAAAAGTGAGAGTAATTTATACCTAAGTGACGCGCCCAAGTGAGCAAGTTACGCTTTGTTGTCACAATGGTTTCCAAGGACTAAGGATCCCTTATCCGGAATAGAGATCGAAAAATTAAGAAGGACCTTCTTCTTGAACAAACGTCATTCTTGTCATTTTAAGTGCGGCTTAAAGTTAAGCACCGTCGGTGCAACAGGCGCAGGCGTAATGAAGATTTTACTATCACCAGAACACAGTGGTACAGACTACTACATTTCGCGGTCAAAAGTCATAAAAATTGAATCAACGGAATAGCCTTAAGTGTTTCATATATACATTTTTTTAAATTGAGGGATTAGTGCGGCGTAAGTTTTAAAAAAATCAATTTTATGCACCGTTTATCTGTAACTGACGTATATTTTTTATCATTCATCAACATTCATTTTCTTTCCGCACGATAAAATTAAGTTTATATTATGAAACTAACCTTTACCTTGACTTTTAGCCAAGTGCAGGGTGTTTCCGGGCCAAAATTTTAGATTCTGATGATAGCCCTAATTGAGTACTTAAATCTTGAACTAAGATTAGCTGCCCCCTTTTGCCCTTTTGCTTATAGGCTATATTTAAATAAACAGTACGAGTAGGGATACGTCAAAAAAAAGATTTTAATAGCTATTATTATTTGTACTACTTGTGGTGCCTATCCTAACTTTTTTTCATGAGTTTAAAGTTTGATGCACGACGCCGAAGGCGGAATGTATCAATCAAACGAGTGAAAAAAAGATATTTTTTCATTACGTGTTGCCACACGTAATTTTTTGTATATTCATCTCTCGTTCACTCCCCAAATCGATTTAATTGTTTTCAATATATTTTACGGTTTGGACGCCACTTGATTGACAAAACCTCCAAGTTTCATAATTTTAGGAGAAAAACCATTTTTTCAGTCCCCTTAATTGACTCCCCAAATTGATTTAATTTTTCGGTTTAGCCGTCAGAGCCCCTCATTTGGCCCACAGATATAATTTTTTTCAATATTTATCCCGTCATTGTTAACATACTTCCGCTCAGCATTGGAAGTTTCAAATTTTTGGGGCTTCACACATTTTCCACATAATTTTTTTTCTGTAACCTCCCCACTCCACTTCACCATTTAAAAAAAAGGGAGGTTACCGCAATCAGTAAAATTTTCGAATTTGAGGTCTCAGGAATCCAAAAATGTGGTTGTGTGTATGTACGTATGTATACCTTCGTTTTTAAACACGTCACAGCCAAAACTACTAGACCGATTTGGCTGAAATTTGGTACGTGGGCATCTGATAACCGGAAGTGATATTTTGGCACATCAACTTTGAAATTTTAAGTACAAATTCCAATTTTTGACGGCGCCATAAGAAAGGCCTTCAAATTCTGCTTCTAAGAATGTATTCACTCTTTAATGCCTTTTTGACAAAAACTCAAATTTTCGAGATTTTTAACGTAGGTACTTTTAAAAACACGATACAGCCCAAACTTCTCTGGGTTTATTTACCTAAAATTTTGCACCTGGAAATGGTATTGTACGTCGAAGAGCAGAGAAATTTTTGGATTCAATCCACAAACGGCAAGTGCCGTTTTGGCACATCGCCTAAAACAAGTTTGTGAAAAATTAATTGTCACCATCAGAAAGGTCTTCAAATTCTGATTTTAAATAAAACTACTGGATTGATTTGGCTGAAATTTGGTACATGGAGATTGGGTGACCATTTGAAGAGATGAAAAGCTTTTGGAAGCAGATGAATGAGAAGTGCCATTTAGGCATATCAAACTTAAAATTTGTGAAAGGCTAATTTCACTTTATATTTATGTTTTTAAGAAGCTCTAAAAATCAACAACTTTTATTGAAATGTTTGACATTAGATAACAAAATATTCTCCGCCTCCTATGAAAGATGGGTGGGTTGTTACATCTTTTAAATACAAGACACGGAAATCAAAGACCCACGCGATGGAGAGGTTCCAGGCACTTCTCTGCGACATTTTTTTCTCGTAAAATAATATACATATAGGCACCATTATAGGTAACAAACAAAGATACAAGTTTTCGAATAAAATGACAGAATTTTTTTAGAGGACGACTAATAGCAGGGTTTATTAGGGAAATTTTAGTTTGTTTGAAAGTTTTAAACTGTTTAAATAAATAGTAGTATAGTACATACTTATTGAACTGTCATTGTTTTTATTCAGATTTAATCACCTTTTCTAATTTAGAGATAAGCGTTGTGACTAAATCTAAATAAAGAAGCAAAGCAAAGCAATAATCCAGGATCAAATTTTGAGCGACTCCTGCGACCAAACCGTTGTTCTCAGGTGAAAAGTGCATTGAAACTTTCTTGTACAATGAAGGAAAAGCGAGCTATGAGGCAAAAACTTGCACATTGCGCATAATTATGCGCAAATTTGTAGATTTTAGGGGGGTTCCAGGCTGGGGCGGAGGGCGAGTTTTTAGTATGTTTTACGTGGCCCTGAAATCTAACTATTCCAACAAAAAAAGTTCTTGATTGAATTTTTTCCATTTCTCTATCGATTTTTCGTCCCACCGCCTGGAGTATCCATATTTTCATAAATAGGTCCATTATTAGGTATTCCACTTTTACCGTGTGAGGCCGTTTCATCTTCCAATTATTTCACTAATTGAACCAACATCAAGGCAATATTTAATGAAATTCAAATTAAAAGGAAGAGTTTGTACGACTATTTCATAATCTATTGAATGAGCAGTTAATCGTTCGTTGTCAATGTCAACGCATTCATCAGTGAAGACCACTATACTAAACGGATGAGGATCTCGCCCGGCGCCTCCACCAAAATTACCGTGCGCGCTACGCTGTAAATACTGAAAGGCTAAACGTACATGAAACGAATCTTTTGGTGATAAATAAGCATGAAAAAAGGTAATAAAAAAAGATGCACCTATTTTTGGAAATGGCAGATGCATAAATGTTGCAAAATAAACAGGTTGTCGAAACCAAACAGGTTGTATTTCGCTAATAATATGGAATCTCCCCTGACATTTTGGAAAATTTTTGCATCCATTGGGATTGGGAAATGTACAAATCTTTTGATGATAAATGAGCATAAAAAAGGTAAAGAAAAGATGCGCATATTTTTGGAAATGGCAGAGATGCATAAATGTTGCAAAATAAACAGGTTGTCGAAACCAAACAGGTTGTATTTCACCAATAATTTGGAATCTCCTTCGACAATTTGGAAAATTTTTGCAACCATTGGGATGGCGAAAGGTAGGCGCCGGTTATCCTTAAAAAGAAACTGTTCAATGCCAGAACTTAGTCGTCTTCAGCTAATTCGACAGTCAAAACAAAACAAAACAAAACGCAGACTGTAGCATCATTAGCAAATCCGCAGATATGTGTAGGTCATCAGCAGGTAAACGTTAGTGCTGCAGGAAAACCACTTTCTCCGCCGACAAGGTCGCTACAGACACCGGGCCAACGGCAGACGCGCCTTCGGTGCTCGTGGTTATTCTTATGAAAGTTCCAGAGACAAGTGAATGATGTACTTAAGTTTGCTGTTCGCGGGTTTTATGTTCGGGCCGTTGTCTGCTGCTGGTCCATCGATTCGTAGCGGCTCTCAAACTTCAGGTAGTTGAATTTCAAAATTATCATTAGTAATACGACGAGTAGTATTATCACTGTAATCAGGATTTGATTGGTTACTGGTATACTGAATGCTGCTTTGGATTGGTTCAATACTTAATGTATAAAATAATCAATAGTAATACGACGAGCAGTCTCTTGGTTGCCGCGGGTTTTGACATCCAAATGGTTGTCAACTAGGAGTTAAAATGGTAGATTTTTTTAGGCTAAAAAAATCTACCATTTGACGAGTAGTGAATCCATGAGGACTCAACAAGGCAACCAAGAGACTACGAATCGTATTTTGCAGAATATTTTATAAATTAAAGTATTGAGTAAGTAGTGTCAAGTTGACGTTGTAGTATTATCACTGTAATCAGGATTTGATTGGTTGCTGATATACTAAATGCTGCTTTGGATTGGTTCAATACTTAATGTGTAAAATAATCAACAATAATACGACGAGCAGTCTCTTGACTGTCGCGGGTTTTGACGTCCAAATGCTTGTCAACTCCGAGTCAAAATGGCAGATTTTTTTAGGCTAAAAAGAATTAAAGTATTGAGTAAGTAGTGTCAAGTTGACGTCGTAGTATTATCACTGTAATCAGGATTCGATTGGTTACTGGAATAGAAATGCTGCCTTGCACTGGTTCAATACTTAACGTATAAAATAATCACTTTAACCTCGATATTTCGTTGCAGATTGTCCGAATTGCATCGATGATTCCCTTCCGACGACCAATAGATGGACGATGCCCCTATTAAAACTTGGAGAAAAACGGTACTATCTTGGGATATTCTTCAAGGTGAGCACTGCCAATAAATCTAATTATAAATTAATTAAGTGAAAATAGAATTTTACGACAGCAGCAGACTAACTTTTCATTAGCATTTTTTCCTGCAATAGAAAGTAGAGTTGTATAATTATTTGTCTCCGTCGCCAAAAAAGTGATATAATAAGAAAAATTCCGTTTTCTCTCCTTAACTGGAATTAAATGCAAAATAATTAGAGTAATGCATTGGAAACGAGCGAATTATTTATTAAAGCCAGATGATACGGCTCTAGGCGACATAACCGCGAAGTCTGACTTAAAAGGTTTTTTTAAAGACGTATTAAGAAAGGCCGTCTAATCTGATGAACACGATATACTCATAATGGAGGTTTATGATGTAATCCACATAGAATTACCTGTTTAGGATTTACACTTCCTTTACGAGCATCCTTAACCTGAAATTGGCCTAGATCTCTTGCAAACAAATACCTTTCCAAAATAACGAAAACCGTTTCATTGTCCAATGATTTTTAAAGCAAAATATTTTGGAACAAATACTTTTAAATGCGTGGGCGATAATTGGATGCGAGAGCTGCCGAGCTGCTACAATGTGCTACAGTTTTAGATGTTGCTCATTAGTGCTGCTAAATAATATGAATTTATAATCATTTGCAATGCAGTAGCTTGTTTGTATTATCTCTGCATGTTAATGTTAATTATATCAAGAGCGAGTGGTCTTTTTATGTAGATTTCTAATCAACAAATCATGAAAGAGCCAAATTATTTTAAGAATGTTTTTTGCAAATTATAATGCAATAAAAAGTACGCATAAAATAAAATATTCATGTAAGAGCACTAGAGAAACTATAATTGGCGAAGCACTGAAAAAGTTTTTTGATTTAGTGATCACGTGGATCGTGCTGATTGAAACAAATTAAAGAAATTATATTAACATGATTACTTTTACGTGGGAAAATGCATCATTTTCTTACTTACGGGCTTACTGAACTCGGCTTCGCCTCGTTCTGCAATAAGCACCCTCGTAAGGAAATGATGTACTTTTCCCACTTGTTACATAAATAGTTATTTTCTAAAATGAAGTTGATTTCACGACAGTTTTGTCTACGAGGGCACATTTGTCCAGGCTAAATAGGAAAAATATAGGAATTAAAACATGTAGTTCCAAAAGTTCCAGGAATGTGTAGGGGTAGGTCCCCTGAGCAACGTAAAATAAAGTCCCACCGATTTTCGGGTCCGCGGGGGGTAGGGTGGAGATTTAAAGGTCCGTTTTTTCAGTTTTTCGCTGATAACTTGAAAACGGTGCGTCGCATAGAAAATCTATGTGAGAGCAAAATGAAAGACGGTTAAATTTCCTACAAAATGGTGTATACAAGTTTGTTCCTATCTGTTTTAACTTCCGAGATATCCGCCGGCAAAAATCTTTGAAAGAAGTTGTTTGACAAGACGTATTTTTTGATGATTATTGATTATGTAGGTACCTAAATGTATGATTGTACGTACAGTGGACATCGATTATTCGGGACACATCAGGCGGTACCCCTTCATTCCAATATTACCCACTTTTGTATATCCGCTGAACCGAACAAAAATTATCCATTTTTACCGGCGGATGTTTCGGAAACTAAAACAGATAGGGACAAACTTATGTATACCGTTTTGTAGGGAATTTAACCCTCTCTGAAAAACGGACTTTAAACCTACCCCCCCCCCCACCCCCCGGGCACTAAAATCGATGAGACTTTATTTTATGTTGTTCAGGGGAACTGCCCCTACACATTCCTGAAACTTTTGGAACTACATATTTTAATTCCTCATTTTCACTTTTTTGGTCCATTTTGCCTAGGACGAAAAGAATCGGAAAAAAGTCGTGAGTTTTTTCCAAAGCAAGCAGTAATAAATAATAAAGACTCGTCTAGTTGGGTGCATATAGTTTTTATTAATTTTACTTAATTAAACTACATAAAATTTAAAATTATCACAGAAGCTTCGCAGCCATGTTTGTCAGAATTGACATTTCATTTTGACGTAAGTCCATGACAAGTGCTTTGCAAAAGAAAATTTCACTTACAAAATTTGATCCAATTACGAACGAAGAGTGGGAAAAAGTCGTAAATGTCAAAAAATTATCAAAAATGTTGGTGTCACTTGTGGTATTATAACCTGTGGTCAAAAACTCTTCCGATCTAGTAGCCCTTGCCCTGCTCCCGCGAGGTTTTCTAAGCAGTGATGTTCTCATACAATTTCCTCAGCCTGCCCACTAGATCTCCTCGGAAAGGGCTATCTACTAAATCCGAAGAATCTTTGATCACTCTTTATATAAGAAAATTTTCTTTCTGAAATATTATTTTGCCAATAATAAAGATTCATTATTCTATCTTAGCCAATCACAACCAATTTGTTCTGACAAATTTGGTAGTAGTTGACATGATTGCCAAGATACCGGGTGATCGTTTTATGTTGAGACTGGCAAATATCTCGGAAAGGAAGCATTTTGGAAAAAAAATGGTTTGTATAAAAATTTTATGACTTCGAGAGGGAAGATAAATGGCGTCATCGCCATTTTGATTCAAGGTCATTTTCAAGGTCAAATGAAGGCCAACTGCATTTTTTTAAATGAAAACTTATGTTTTATTGCAGATTCTTATTCCTCGTAAAAGAACAAACAACAATAGGTTTCCATAAAAAAAAATTAAGTTGCCCTTCATTTGACCTTGAAAATGACCCTTCCCCCTCGAAGTCGTAAAACTTTTATACAAAACATTTTTTTCTAAAAGGCTCCCTTTCCGATTGCCAGTCTCAACATAAAACGACCACCCGGTATACAGATTTCAGGCAATTGTATGTCTCTGTGCCTTTTTGAGGGCTTTTCATTTTCAGAATTAAATAAAATAACCACCCAACAGAAAATATGATTTCGCACTGGACACTCAAAATCTGTTAGATTGCAGTGCAAGATAAAACAGGATAATCATTTCTAGAGCAGGCAAGTCCCAAAATCATTAAAAGTGAAAGCATTTTTTACACCAACTTGACATGAAATATCTAACATTAATTGCCAACACGAGGTGTTAACAAGATTACCATAATAATTCGGCGCTCAAATCATTAATTATTTCACAAATAATTTGTTCTATCTGCATCAGTTGGACTATTTTTCGACGAAGATTAATCACTCCATCAGAAATAAAATTATAGGCATGTCACTATCATACACACAATTAAAATATTGTTTAAAAAGACCTGCTTAATTTATAATGTTAACTTTAATAACTCAATAAGAAACAGTTCTTATTGAATCATGGACAAAATTGTGGATTATAAAATGTGCAATTTCTTTGCGAAATCCCTATTATAAATTCAATAATATGTCCCTAGGCGAACTACTTTCGAGCAACTCAGTATTGCAGATTTCACGGCATGCATCTTGCCAGTATTACGTCTCAGGAAGAAAACGATAAATTGGAAAAATACATCAAAGATTTTGGTAAGCATTCCTTCCATATACGTAATAAGTCTTAATTTACAATGTAAAATTAAACTGGTAACAGAATATTAATGTTTTACAGTTCAATAATCAAGGGGGAAAGTCACTAATTATTATTTTAATCTGACAAGTTGTTAAGCTCCTTATAATTATTCTTCAAATTAACAGAATTTCACCATAAATCAACTTTGCTTTATTCTAATAATCTAATATAAACCGTTTTCCCCCAGGATTGGGAAATGAACATTTCTGGACATCCGGAACCGATCTAGCTGACGAAGGCCACTTTTTCTGGATGTCAACAGGAAGACCAATTACATTCACGAATTGGAATGCAGGGGAACCAAATAATTTCGTATACGAGAATGGAGAGGAAGAAAACTGCCTGGAATTGTGGAACAGGGATGGCAAAGGGTTGAAATGGAACGACTCCCCCTGTTCATTTGAGACTTATTTTGTATGTGAAGTGCAACAGTGAAAGTGATATGAAATTTACCAGGTGATATCCTATAATATACACGTAAAAGTGATTTGTGGATCAAATGACTAAGGGTTGAAAGGCCAATTAGTGTTGTTTTACACGAAGGACAGAAAGTGTTGTACGTAATACGACATTCCAATCTGTGAAACTAGATAGTTTCGTTATTTAATTTTTGTACTTTCGTACCACTAATGAATAGGTTGTAAATTAGGTAGGTAATTATTTTCACAATGAGATCGTAACCTAAGTCATATTTTATAACGTGAAAATAGGCATGTAAAATACTGTAAATTGTACAAATTGTATTAAAAATGTAAAGCAATTTCGTTTCGTTATTGCTTTCTGGGAAGACTGCAAAAACCGACATTATCTCTGATCCTAATGAGTGGTGACCTTTATTGAATCAAATGTCACGAAGCTCCTGAACAAAACGACGAATATGACGCTTCCTATAAAATTTACTGCCTCTAGTATCGGATAATAATGACACAAATACCATAAGCTGTAGGTATTATTCTGCTAAGAAGTAAGTATTATTGTAGGTAAGCGCAATTTATTAAAAAATATTAGATTATTGGCTGGCAATGGGAAAACGGTAATGTCCGTAGTACAATTCTTTTATTTAATGATCTTTATGAATATACAGGGTGTATCATTGAAAACGAAACACCCAGAATAACTTCTGCAACAGTGATTTGAGGGAAGAACGCTGAAACAGGTCGATTTTTGTTTGGAGGGGGACACTTAAATCCGTGCTTGGCGAATTTTCCAACGAACCCCCTACCCCCCCACCAACCCCCTCTATAAAATTTTAAATGGCAATTTCCACAATATCCCACTTGTGATACATCATTTGAAAGGTAATTTCGTTGCGAATTCAATTTGGTAAAAATTTTTTACTTTCGTTGACTTTCGCCCTCTACGGTCGAATTTTGAACTACGTTATGGCCCTTTGTGATACATCATTTGAAAGAGTTTGAAATTCTCTGTAAACTGATGCAAGAATTTTTGAAATCTATCCACTCGTTGAAAAGTTTCTGGGCCTAGAAATCCTTCAAGTTTAGGCTATAACTTTTGAACGAATGGATGGATTTAAAAAATTCTAGCATCAGTTCACAGAGAATTTCAAACCCTTTCAAAGTAAAAAATTTTAACAAAATTGAATTCGCAACAAAATTAACTTTCAAATTATGTATCACAAGTGGGGTATTGCAATTTAAAATTTTGAAGAGGGGGTTGGTTGGTGGGTAGGGGGTGCGTTGGAAAATTTCGCCAAGCACGGATTTAAAGGTCCCCTCCAAACAAAAGTCCACCTGTTTCAGCGTTCTTCCCTCAAATCACTGTTCCAGGAGTTATTCAGGGTGTTTCGTATTAAATGGTACACCTGTATACTAAACAAAATACAAAGCGATCCAAAAAAAACTCGCTATCCCTGAGCTTTGGGACTGAAAGTCTGTAGCAGAGGCAATCAAAGATGAATTAGAAGTCTGAAGCCCACTGAAGAAGAATTTTTTTTTATCGCTTGATATACAGGATGATGGTGCTCTTTTCGTTTGTGATCTCAGAAAACATAAAGTTAGAAAATCGGAAAAAACTACATGGACTTTTTGAAATTCTTATGACATGTGAAAGGAATTGAATTCAACGATAATAAAACACGTCTTGGCATCGTGTGACTCAAGCTTTGGATTTTTTTATTCAAAAGGTCCGGATTGTCAAATGTAAAAAATATGAAAGTTCCAAGTTTCATTTGGATACCATCAACTGTTAGGGAGCTGTGAGTTTTTCTTTACAATGTCAATTTTCAGTTTTTTCGGAATAACTCATTAACGAATCAAGATATCGAAAAAAAATTTACAGATTCTTAATCACCAAGAGCAACTTTTATCTAATTTAAGCGAGCTTCTAACTTTTACAGTTTTCGAGATTCCAATAGTGGGCAATGAAATTGGCAACACCCTGTGTACTCGAACCAGTCTTCCATAACGATGATAAAATTTGTGATAACAATGAGCGTTCGCCTTGTACCTAAATCAAACCGTGCTACTGGTGCAAAATTTTCAATAAATAACAAAAAGAATGGATCTAATGGACTAATAACCAAGCTAATTATGTATCATCAAACACGAACTGCACTTGAGAAATATACAAATTATTTTACAAATTATTGTACAAATTATATCGCTACATTTTTGGAAAGATAATTTTTTTGCGTATTCGATGAAGTCAAAATCTAATACGGCGGCCGTAAGAAAAAAGAAGTTGACTATCATCATTACATCAAAATCTAGAAGGCATAGAATTTTTTTGTCAAAGGCACTCAACTGACAGCTTTCAAAAATATAAAAGTTGAAAACATCATTGAAATGGCATTAATCGTAAGGAATTGAAAGACGTGATTTTTAGTTATTCCGGTATAAATTAACAACGAATTAAAAAATCGGAAAATTCTTTACAGATTCTTAATCTCTTTGAAAAATCACAACTTTTTCCTAATTGATCAATAGTGAGAAACGAAAAAATAAAATTAATTATTGTTCTTTATTACCTACCTAAGCATAAAGAAAGTGGACACTAAAATACCTAGGGTTTAATTCATGACTGTTTGGGAGAAAATAAGTAATAAAAATCGGCGATGACGTCGTTTATCCATGGCCGTCTCTAGTTCCAGGCCATGTCCTAACCATTTGGCAACGTGGCGAGAGGAGATTTACTGTCAATTTGACAAATTGTCTCTGACTGTCATTGATTGTCATTAAAGTGAAACTTTTGCGAAAAAAGACCAAAAATATTGCAATCTTTACCGATTTCAAATGATTAACGTACTGAAAATGAATATTTTGAAGAAACTATGTAAGATATGTCGTATTTAGTAAATTTATAGTGATAAATTTTGATTACAGACCCATTTTAAATAATATGTGGACAAAATGGTTTTGTAAAGTTGATTTCACCGTGTTTTAATTAAACATTCACTGGAATTGAGCTTTTATCATTTGGGAAGTTTAAATAAATAGCAGAAAACCATTTGGACTTGATGGATAAATCGCATTTCAAAACAAGATTTATTTTATCGTTGCAGCAATGGTAAAAAGTAGGAATTGGACTATTCTCATCCGTAGAATTTTGTGTAAAGTCGACATAATGACGTAGGTACCCTGCTAAACGAAGATGAATTGAAATTAATACCTAGTCATCTATTTTATGTATCTAGTTAAAAAACCTGTTACCTACTCATTATTGGAACCGTTACACAGTGCTACACCCTAATTATAGGTGCCCAAGCGCCTAAAAATTAACATTTAACATTATATTGTATTTATTTCTACACAAACTACATGCTCTCAATAAACAAGTAATTCTGTGTAAAAGTGTCATTTTTCAATAATGATCTCGAAATTATAAAACGTGGAATACTCGCAGTGGCTTCGAAGGGAGTTGTTTGAGGCCCAGATGCTTAGAAATCATGCAAACTGATGTAATCTCGATTGAATTTGAAAAGAATTTGTAAAAAATCTTTCTCTTTGGCTCTAGAAGCAGAATTTGTTACTTAAAACTTACTTAATAGGGCACATCTTACAGGCTTTCTTAAAGTATTGAATTTCAATTCGTTAATCATTTGAAATTGATCAAAATATAATATTTTTCGGTAATTTTTGCAATGTTTCACTCCAATGACAATCTATGACAATTTGGCCTGGAACTAGAGACGGCCATGGTTTATCCGTGTCTAATGCATTGAAACGCCTATGGTGACGTCACTTATCCGATTTTGCTTGTTTATTAAAATCTATCGACTTTTTTATTCAATTTCTCTTCGTGATAGCACTTGTGTGTATTGGCGAACTAGAAAATATTTTTAGTTCCTCATTTCAGAATTCCCCAAACTCTTAAAGTTGTATGAACTATTTCCGTCGTAATAATAATAATTTATTAACGTCGAATAAAATAAGTACTGTATTTACCTAGGAAATCGTTCATATAACTTTAAATAACCTTAGTGAAATCTAAATCTCTTATAATTTGAGAACTATTGGACTTGAAAGTTAAGAGTTTGAATGCCCAATACTTTTTTAGAATTAAGTGTGTATACAGGGTATCCCTCGACGAGCGTCAGCCAGCTGTATCTGGAGAATTGTTTCTAGCATCATCATGAAAATGTGTACACACCCTGTATAGTATGAAATTTTTGGATTCTACGTTTAATTCTAGGTAAACTTTTACCAAGAATTGCTATGCCAAAAATCAACCGTTTTTGAGAAAATCAAGAATTTCGATTTTTTATGTCAAGTGCAGGCCTAACTTCAAAAAGCTGTAACATCTTTACAGTATGAAATGAGAAAGCGATATTAATTTGGCATGAAGTCTAATGTAGGGTGTATCCGCCCCTGGACTCAAATTGGGTCAAGTACATGCAGTGTGTTCTCTGCAAATTTTTAATTTTTGAACATCGTCAACTGCTTGTCAAAAAGTCAATTTTTTCAAATGGAATGCCCTAACTATTTTATGGCAAACATGTAGATTGAAATGATAGACAATTAAATTCTGCATCAATGTGCCATAAAATAATTGAGGCATTCCATTTGAAAAAAATTGACTTTTTGACCAATGAAGTTGATGCAGTTTAAAAATTTGCAGAGAACACTCTGTATGTATTTGACCCAATTTGAGCCCAGGAGTGAATACACCCTACATTATACTTCATGTCAAACAAATGTCGTTTTCTCATTTCATACTGCAAGGATGCCACAGCTTTTTGAAGTTAGGCCTGCACTTGACATAAAAAAGCGAAATTCTTGGTTTTTTCAGAAACGGTTGACATTTGGCATAGCAATTCATAGTAAAAGTTCACCTAGAATTAAACGTAGAATCCAAAAATATCATAATATACAGGGTGTTCCATTTAAAATAAGGAAGTTAGTACCTATTTCCGGTATAACCGGAAGTGCGCCATTGATGAAAATATTTTACGTCGATTCAAAATTAATTGAAACCCCTGTATACAAATTTTCATGACGATGCTAGAAACAGTTCTCCAGATACGGCTAACCGACGCTCGTCGAGGGATACCCTGTATTATGAAGCTGTAGCCGTAACCAAATTGTAGTTTCAGATCGATATTTATTTACATATTTTGTTTTTACACCTAACTTTCGATAGGTCTCAAAAGCAATCCCCGCCAAAATTTCAGGTCGATACTATCATCTGTTCTAGAGTTGTTTTTGAAAGGTGGTGACGAGGGGGCGAGCACTAATTAAAGACCTTCGATAATACTAGGCATTAACGAAATGCTTCTGCTGTTCCTATCCGTTTGTGTAGTTTATTTATATTTTTTTATTTAAAATCAATATTGTTGCTTTTTTTTGTTCTTTTTCATACTTATGTATGTTGTATTAACTACACAATAAAGGGTTTAAAAAAAAATACATCGATGGTCGATGGACCTCATTGCACAAGTCTCCAAAAATCTAAGACTGTCCTTAATTAGATTCGAGATAAAGTTACCCCGGCGCCTCCGCCATTTTTAAACGTGATTTTCCGGTCAATAATCTCTTTGTTCTTCTTTTATACAATCGATGACAAAACGAGCAATAGAGCCGCAGTCCCCTGAAACTTTAATAAGAACGTTTTCTTGCAGAATCTCTTTTCCTACAAAAATGAGCTATTGCGGGTCTCATTACGATGTCATAAATCCTCAACTTTAGATGCTGAATATGTCTGGCACTTGAGAACCTTATAACATATCGACAGCCTATTATCTCAAAGTGAAGAGGCAGAGAAACTCTGAGCTAAAACGCAAATGATCCACAGATGTAATATCTTCAAGTTTGTATTCTGACAAATCCTGAAAATATTAACTCGCAGAGGAAGGTATTTGTATTTGTCCAAGCGTTCACGTTTACCTGACGGTGATGTAGTGATAAGTCGACAATAAAATAAAATTTAACTTTTTCCGCTGACGCAAATAGGTAGATATATTTTTTTATAGAAACAAAGGAAAAGGTTCAGCGTTGGTGGCAGTGTGAAAAATTGTTGCATGAAGAAGCTCTAAAGGTGAGTATAAGGTAAATACTTAAAATAAGTGGAAGGATAACTAAATATGCAATAGAAAAATAAATTATGAATTATTATGCCCCGGTGTTTTTATGAGAGAGCGCTCTACAGGCTCCTTTACTGCGCAAGGCATCTGCGCTTTGGGTGAACGCCTAACAGTGTCATAAAATAGGACAGGGGTGATAACTTGGTTGCCTGGCTAGAGCTGCATGCTCTTTAAATTCTTTACATAACATTAGCGAATTTAGTGCCTGCGCTTGCTACAAATCAAACAATTATTAGTTGAACAATTCATTCAAATCAAAAGGTTTCGCTGGTGTGCTGCATTTTCATCGGTTCTAGATGGCAATTTATTTGAGGTGAGTTTATTTTTAGATTTTGTAATTACTGTGTGTAGCCAAGACATTCAAATTATTTAGTCCTGACCCAAACAACAACATTGGCCAATTTTTTCCAAATAATTTAAATATTTTTTTGTAAACGCAAAAAATTTTACTAGGGCAAGAAATCGCTAGCTGGCTGAGAGAAAATTAATTTCAATTGACCCTCACTTCCGATAAATAAGAGCTCGTTACTGGCATCAAGGATTCAAGGCTGAGCTTTACCTATACAAAAGCTTCATCAGCGAAAATCCATCGGTAATGAAGATTAACGTGTCAAATCGTATTTGGCAGCTAAGGCAAAATAAATAGGAGAACGTCAGCTTCCATCCGGAGTTTTAAAGCATTTTAATGTATTTTTGACCTATAAATACGATCAAAAGCAGGAGGGTGGCTTTACCCCTAAGTAAAAGTAATTTCTTTTGCGTTGCCCTTTCGAGTGCTCACCTAAATGTTCGGTCTATATTTCCGTCAGCGCCAGTAATTCATTCAAATGAATTTAAATTAACGTGTTCACCTATATTAAATTGCCTAGACAATACGGTCAAATCGATATTCGAACGAATTTTAAAACGCGCTTACCATGCGTTTTCTGCTTCCGAAAATAGGTAACCATTGTTATTAGGTATATTGTACCTCAACCTGTAACAATAAAATCAGCTACCATCAGGAAATTAAAATTGCAGAAAGGAATCAAGAATTAAATTTTAATTTGCAAAAATATAAGAAAAATCAGACAGCGGTTTATGGATATTCATAAAGTTATTATTTTGTATTATTTTATATCCAAAAGTATGCATGCGTGAATGTGAAAAGAAATGCCGTAAGTTATCCATATCTATATTTTCAATTAGGTTTACCGGTGTGGATATTACTTTTCTGCTAATTTTAACATCGGCATGACTACGCTTGTATATACTAATCGTGAGAATAAGTAATTTAATTTATAACGGGTGTCCCAAAAAAAACCGAACGATTTATTTTTGGTTATAACTTTATTATTATTTTGCCGATTTTACCTAATTTTGCACAGGACGTAGCTAAAAGATGAGGCTTTTAGGATTGACAATCATTTTCCAGATGGCGCCACTAATAAAGTTTTTTTGCGGTTTTTTACAAAGCCATTTTTTGATTGGCTGGAGTTCAATCATTTGTGTACAGATCAAAATGAAATTTGTGTAGGATGAAAGTCAATGCTTTCCTCTTCCAAAGGAACTTTATAAAATCTTATTCGGGGCGTTCTTTATTTTTTTACATTTTTTTTGCGGTACTGTTAAACACGGATTTTTTAAGGTCTTGGAAAAATGTTATTTTTAATACTTCATAACTACAGCATTTGAGTTAAATACCTGTAAAGCAACGTTATTTTGTGAAAGATTTATAGTATCACTAAAGATCCGGAATATTTTGCCAAGATCGGTAGAGAAATAAATAATAAATTTTAAAAATCCATTTTTAGAGCTTCACAAAAACAATTTTAAATTAATCAAAAACGTTCAGAATAAAATTTTGTAAAGTTGCTTTGGAAGAGAAAAGCATCAGCTTTAACCTTACACTATTTTTATTTTGAATGGTTCACAGATGGGGGGGGGGCTTCAACTCCAGCCAATCAAAAAATGGCCTTGTAAAAAACACCAACAAAAATTAGTTGGTGGTGCCATCTGCAAAATTATGGTTGACACTAAAAGCCTCATCTTTTGACTACGTCCGGTACAAAATTGGGCAAAATCGGTTCAATAATAACAAAGCTATAGCCAAAAATAGATCATTCGTTTTTTTTTGGGACATCCTTTATTTCCGTTGGGAAGCAACACTGGAAGATGTACCTACTGGCAAATAAATGAAAATCAGACGGTCTACAAAATAATAAATGTCCAACAAATTAAATATACTAAACCAACATCCTGCACTAAAAATAATATTACACTTATTAAACTTCTGAGGAAATAAACAATGTGAACCATGTTGTTATTACTACAGGGCGTCTCTTTTAAAATGTCAGTGTCATCGAATGAAAACATTTTCAGCTCTGACGCACTCTCCGTTATTGCACCCCCACTTCGCCGACCTAAGTGTCATAGTTTTTGACATACAGAGTGTCCTGAAATGAGGCTGCAATATTTTACTAGTGCGTTCTACGATCAAAAATAGGACTAAAAGTTTGGTAAACATTTGTCGAAAAATCCATCCTAAGGGAGCTACAGCCCCCTAAAGGGGGGACACCAAATCCAGTTTTTTCCAAATATCTCCGAGACGGCTTAAGATTTTTGCTACAAGAAAAATTTAGAATTTTTATCAGTGCGTCTTCGGCAGAGGGGCCCGGGGTACAATCTACCCTAAATTTTTTTGTGTGGTTTTACTTATTATTTTTATGTCTAATAATAATTAATTTAAACAAAATAACAGAACTTGGAAAAAGGAACTCAAATACCTAATTCAGTCTAATAATAATTAATTTAAACAAAATAACAGAACTTGAAAAAAGGAACTCAAATACTAATAACTTGTTCGAACAACTACTATTAATTAGATATTTGAGTTCCTTTTTCCAAGTTCTGTTATTTTGTTTAAATTAATTATTATTAGACATAAAAATTATAAATTATTTTGTTATTTATTACTATTTTTCGCAATTTCTAGAGCATAGAAAAGAGATGATAATACCACTGCTGTCACCAAACACGAAAGGATGGTCGCTTTGTATCACATTTGCGAAAATTCTACCAAAAAGAGGGTTAGAATGAAATTTACCTCTACCTTGGGACGCCACTGGCAAAGATTCCAAAGTTTATCTTGATCTAAAAGATGTACCGTCCAAAAATTGTAACAAGACTCAATTCTACGATTTATTGCCGTAATTCTTTTGAAAAATTCTTTAAAATAACTTTCATCCAAGATTCCAATCAGGGCAAGTTTAAAGTCAAATTTATTCGAAAACGGTAACTCCTATCGAAGTGAGGCAAGAGCACCATTTTTGCGTAGAAATGTCCACAGTTTAATCCTGCCAAAAATTTGGGATAGATTGTACCACCCCCTGTCGAAGACGTCACTGGTAATCTTGTAGCAAAAATTACAGCTTCCAACACTTATTCTCGCTACCAAAGCACATCACTTAATCTTAAGCCGTCTCGGAGCTATTTGGAAAAAACTGGAATCGGTGTCCCCCAGTTAGGGGGCTGTAGCTCCCTTAGGGTGGATTTTTCAAAAAACGTTTACTAAACTTTCAGTCCTATTTTTGATCATAGAACGTACTGGTAAAATATTGCAGCCTAAAAAACGGGACACCCTTGTAGCCTAATTTCAGGCTCTGTATATCAAAATTTGTGTAAAAAAAATGATTTTTGACCTTCAATAGAAAAATTTGAATCTTCCAGGCGACTGACGATTAAGGAACCAAACTTGGAGGGTTGAGAGTACAAAGTTTGAGCTTTCTTTCGATGTCTCACTTGATCGTGTTGCTTTAACAATATGGCTGAAAATAATTTTTTTAAATGGCGTAACGAAATTGTCCACAACTCAATTTTTTCAAATGTGAGTACAATAATTTTATGTATCCAAAAGATACAAAATGAAATTCTGTTCAGGCTAGTATTAGCATTCCCTATACTTATTTTCAATATTTTTGATATTTGAAATAAATGTATTTTTGCAAATAAAAAAAATTGATCCCAACTATTCCTAATTTTTGATCTAAAGCTGTAATCAATTTTTTTTAATTCACACAAATGCATTTATTTCAAATATTTAGAAAAATATTGAAAATAGATATAGGCAATGCTAATACTAGCCTAGAGAGAATTTAATTTTGCATCTTTTGGATATACATATAAAATTATGGTACTAGATTTGAAAAAATTCCCATTTAAAATAAAAAAGATGGCGGCCACTTCCGGTATAACCGGAAGTGCGTCAGAGCTGAAAATATTTTCATTCGATGAAACCCCCGCTTAGCTGCTCAAACGATTCTCTAAATATCGCTAACTGACACTTTAAATGAGACACCCTGTATTTTCTGAATATTCCTTATCCTAGCAATTTCAACATTCATAGGTAGCTACGTAGAAGATAAGAAATTCTGTGATATCCATATCTTGCTAATTTCATTAATGGTATCACAATAAGTCCACGCGATACATTCCACTGCATACTGAAATAAATATTTCAAACAGGTAACTGTAAAATGCACAATTTGCTTACGTGATCCGTGGAGAGTATAATAAAGTAGGCAACTATTAATATCTAAGAATAATAAAATTAAGTACCCATGTTCTAATCTATAAATAATATCGCTATAAATGTGGGTATTTTGATATCAATAAATTAAATTATTTGAGTCTACCAAATCCTTGAAAGATTTAACAAAAAATTGGGGTGGGCGAATACCACAGTGCAAAGGTTGTTAATCTGTGAGTGTGTAGTGTCAAGGAAAGTTGTTTTTTGACGTCAATCTAACGTAATAAAACTGTGAGTGACGAAGATGTTTAATTAGGTTTTATACTTTATTAAAAATGTAGGTAGTAGGTATGTGAACAATTATTGTTACGATTATTACCTATATTAGGTGCTTAGGTTTTGGGAAAATTCTGTGTGACTTTTTAAATGTAACTGCGGGCATTAATGTTTATTTTTCGTAGTTGTTTGATAATACATAAAAATTTTCGATGAATATTTGCATTTCTAAAGAGCGGTTATTGCGGAATTCTTTGGTAACACCGCAAACCTGAACAGAACTGTGTTTTCACAGCACGTTGAAGCCCTTTCTTTCCTCTTTTCAAAATTTGTTTCAAAGTGAAAATTCTTAATTTCTTGCGACTTTTCTTCCAACACCATAGGGCGCTTTCGGTTTGGACGCTCCGTGCACTTCTCGTCCTTCTCTCTTTGAATTATTTATTTCATATTTGACTGTCACATTCTTCTTTTGCAACTAAATGCATAGAGTTAATGGAAAATCCATAAAATGGTTAGCGCGTAATGCGTAAATCATGAGATGGCGCTAGCGGTCATTGCTAATAGAGTTGCAATGGCCGCTAGCGCCTTCTCATGACTTACGCGTTAACTATTTTATAGTACCGTAAAGTATGTTGACAATTGAAATTCCAGCTTTCAATAATTGTTCATTGCAAGTTCCATTACCGTAAATTTTTAATTGCAAGTACCATAAAATAGTTAGCGCGTAAATCATGAGATAGCGCTAGCGATAATTGCAGTAAGTAATTAAATTTTACTTGCCATGTCACGTATTCCACATGGCAATAAATTCAAGAAAATAATGGGCAGCAGAGAAGCAACTGAAACCTTCCCATTGATTCCAAAAGTCTTTCAGCTCTTCAACGGGTCACATACTCTCCATGTACCAAATTTCAGCCAAATCAATCGAGTAGTTTGGGATGTAGTGTGTTCTTACAAAATTTCGGTTTTTTTAAGAAAGGTTTCGGATTGTTAAATGAGAGAATAACTTAAAATTTTGAAAATTGATGTGCCAAAAAGGCACTTATCGTGGGTCGATTGCTTCCACTACCTTTTCGGCTCTTCAACAGGTAATATAATCTTCACGTGCAAAATTTCATCCAAATCGGTCCAGGGATTTGGACCGTATCGTGTTTTAAAAGTACCAGAAAAAATCTCGAATTTTGACCTTTTTGTCAAAAGGGCACTAAGAGTGAATACATCTTTGGAAGCAGAATTTGAAGGCCTGTCTTATGGTGCCGTAAAAAATGGGAGTTTGTATTTAAAATTTCGAAGTTGATGTGTCAAAATGACGTTTACAGGTGCACGATTGGCTCCAAAAGCTTTTCATATCTAACTTAGGTTATGAAATGCTTATGTACCAAAGTTGAGCAAAATCGGTCCAGTAGTTTGGGATGTGGCGTGTCTACAAATGTAGTACGTACTTACAGTCGCAGTAATTGAAAATGCACAGAGGCTGAACCTCGATCCCAGCACGGTAACATTCTAAGATCCAATATTTCTTTTGACGCCCAGGTCGTTCGACAGCAGTTTGAGTGGACTGTGTCCAACGAAATAATGTAATCTCTTCACCTATTGAAATGAAATTTAATGCATGTGTGAAACTTCCAAAAAGCAAGAATCAGAAGTCGAAAATGAATTAGTGAAAACTCTTCCTTTTATTATAAAAATTTTTGGGGTTTCCCCAATTCCCACTCCACTTCCTGCTAAACTGTGTTTCGCAAGAATCCAGAATTATCTTTTTCCGGCTTAACCAATTCTTTCGGTTTGAAAATGAGCGAACGCGATAAATAATGATTGAAGTTGCCAAAAAACTAAACCCAAATTTCTTTAAAAAGCCTCAATCAAATATTAAATAAAAAAATTACGTTTGATAAAGAACTTTGCGCGGTAAATATACGCGATATTACCGATGACGTGGAACCGCCATCTTTGTTGTGTATGGTCATAGTCAAAGCCTCCCACTGAAGCCAAACAAAGCAAGATTTCAATGTGCAAATTCCAGAAAACTGCATTTTTCGTCAAATTCTTTATTTACAGTTAAGTACTGTGTTGCGTTTTAAGACCTTAATATTGACAAATTGAAGAATTGCTATCGATTTAAATCGTTACATTATGTCCATAATGAGCTTTGTGCTGAAATAATTGAATCTACACAAGGAAATTCTCGCTTTGTTTAGCTTCATTTCCATGGTAACAACCTTAACCTAGCCCAACAAAGATGGTGGACGTACGTCATGCTAATAGCCCGTATTGGGATTTCACCGCTGATAAAATACTAATATTTCTTGGGATTGGTCAATTTGAATATTTGAATCATTGTAAAATTTGTTATTGGTCTCTAAGAAGTGATGGAAATAATCGCTGATAAAATGTTAATATTACTTGTGATTTGTCTATTTGAATCACTGTGAAATTTGTTATACTGTAAGAGGTAATGGAAATAATCGTTTATACAGGGTGTCTCAGAACGCTCGCACCACTTTCTAATAGAGTATTGAGCATTAAATTCTGAGTCAACTCGCGTTTTTGAAATTTTGCAGGGCCCAATAGTTTTCCAGTTATAAGAGATTTAAGAGGACCGATTGGTCTGATTAGATTACAGCTCTGAATTGCCTCATGAGGTACCTAATTTAATGTTAGATGCAATTCAGAGCTGTAATCTGATTGGTCCTCTTAAATTTCTTATGGATGGAGACTGTTCGGCCCTGGAAAATTTCAAAAACACGGATCGAGTCAGAAGTTAATGCTGAATACTGTGGTACAAGCGTTCTGAGACACCCTGTTTTAGGGGCTATTGTGTAAGTCATGGTTAGATAATGACCGCTGTTGTTGCTCATGAGGTAGGAAGCTTCTGATTAGTTATATTTTTTACAAGAAAAGGAAAGCTTTCTACTAATTCATTTTCGACTTCTGATTCTTGCTGTTTGGATGTTTCAAACGTGCATTAAATCGCCAAATTATAATGGCTATTTATACGCTTTTAATGCTGCCCTACTTTAACTCTGAAATAGTTAATGAAATTAACTATTAATGATTAACGAATTTTCACAATAATCACGATTACGATTAATTTGTTTTAATCAAAATGATAAATCGGGCAATGTTTCCGAGTATTAGTTCATTTCAACACCTGGGCGGCAAATAAATCCGGTATCCAGTATCTTAGAATGTTACCGTGCGGGGATCGAGGTTCAGCCCCTGTGCATTTTCAATTACTGCGACCGTACGTCGTACATACACACAGACACATTCTAGGTCCCTGAGGGAGACCGAGTTTCTGTGGTCCTTCTGCTTTTAGTCATAAATTATACGATTTATGGTGTTTGAAGAATATTCACAAAAAATTGAGGAATGGATTGGGGGGCAAACCGCTAGGGGATGTCAGGCAGAGCTCGGAAAGTTACTTTTAAAAAGTAACTGTGTTACAGTTACAAGTTACTTAGTCGAAATTATAACTGTGTTACAGTTACTAGTTACTTTTTGAAAGATGTATTTAGTTACAGTTACAGTTACTGGCTACCATGTAACGACAGTTATTTTCGCAGTTACTTTTTCAGTAATAAGTATTTAGTATTTACACACATGCACACATGCACACAGCATGATTTTTTCTATAATTTTGTGCAATATTTTCCATCGCCTAGAAAATGGATGGTCATAATAATATCATAAGAAAAGGCTCCTAATACATTGATAATTAAAAATAATTGAATTACTAAGGTGCATCCCAAAAATAACACGGATTCTTAGGTACAACCATCAGAACTTTCCTTTATTAACGAATTTGTCAGGAAAAAATGAAAATGCCAATAACTCTAAAAATGTTTAATTTAGAAAATTAAAACAGACCGCTCATCATGTAAATAGTTGTCAACGCAATAGACTATGAATAACTAATAAAATTCAGCAAGATGGGGGCTTTAAATAATTAAAGGACAGGGTGTGATTACTGCTCTTCTAGGTAACAACCCTAGTAAAAGTCATATTTGGATATTCATTAATCCTACTCAGTACAGGGTCGTAAAATCTATGGCAGAATATATGCCTCATCCCTGCAGGTGTAATTACCTAGTCATTAGAAGATCAACTTTCTCCTAAAAATGATAAAGAAAGATTCGTCGACGGACATAAATCTTTTTATCAGTTACTCAAAAAAATAACTGTGTTACAGTCACAAGTTACTCTAATTTAAAAGTAACTAGTTACAGTTACAAGTTATTTCAAAAAGTAACCCGGTTACAGTAACTAGTTACTTGTAACTGAGTTACTTCCGACCACTGGGGTGTACAATTTAGGGGGAAGTCCGGGAATTTCAGGGGGAATTCAGGAAGTCCGAGGATTTCAGGGGGAAGTTCGAGGATTTCAGGGGGATGTCCGGGGATTTCAGAGGATGTCTGATGTACAAAATACTGTTAGATGTTTACCCATCAGAATGAATTAATTCATTAATCTTCATTTTGAAGGACAAGGATTGCGTTATCTAAAATCTAATCGGTGATATCGAGAGCCCCAAAAAAATAAAAGTGACCGCCTTTTTTGGCCCACCCGTTATTTTAGCGCCAGGGTCAGTGTCCATAGCGAGGTCCATAGGAACATAGTTCAGAGTCTTATTAAGAAATTTGATGCATATCTCCCAGCAAATCCGACAGCTCAATTTCAATGAACTTATTTCAGGAATGTGAAACGCAAACATTGGGCGTAAGAACTATTATGAGCTATCTTCAGTCGACGATAGAATTTTCGGTGGAGCTGTACAAATTCTATAATGTCGACTTATTTCAGAGAGGGTAAGTGTGGCTGATTTAAATTTAAATACAAAATCTAACTTCAAAAACAGGATGTATCAAGTTCGCTGTTCCTTGCGAGTCTCGTCAAAACTAAACGTCGAAGTAGAAGTGACGACACCGGAAGTCAGCACTGGTCTCGGTACCGCCATAGTCCTCGGCAATTACGGCGCCTGTCGTCCTTTTCAAATCCTCTACAGAAACGAAGAAATTTTTTTGAAAGATGTCGTTTTGTTTCGTTGTCACATGTTGGTCGACGGAAATAACTTGAAGGAATCGCTGGAAAGGGCAGAGTTCTCTTTAATTCTGGAGCTGTGGTTTAGCGAATCCTCCCCGGTTTCCATGGCAATGGTGTCCTCGAGGACTCTGCAGCTTAACATGTCCCCAGCGGAAGGACTGCATTACCACCTGCCTGTCCTATTCGATTATTTTCACTTATCCGGAATTTCGCTGACGATTCACGCTGTCCTAACTGCCTTACATCAACCATCTATGAAGTGAGTTATTAGTCCAGTCATTATAGAAAAAAAAAAGGCGGTCTCGGAGACGGCAGGAACTTCTACGCCGCACTGCATTGGATTAATAACAGCAGCATTTATTAAATTTTTAAATATTTAAAATAAGAAAGTTGCTATGCCAAAAGGGCACTTCGGGTTGACTGATCGGCTTCAAAATCTAATCAGCTCCTCTCCCGCACAGACAATACCTATATACCAAATTTCATCAAAATCAGTTCAGTAGTTTCGGCTGTAGCGTGTCCACAGACATACGGACAGACACACGGACAGACATTTTTCAAAAATAGGTTTTTTGGGTTCCTGGGACCCCGAAACGTAAAGATTTGATGTCAGTTCAATTTCGAATTTTTGATCGATTTTATATGCTGCTCCGCCTTGAGCGTAGAAGTTAAAAAATCCAAATTATGAACTTCGGAAAAATTTTCAGAGGACTGAATTTTTGATTTTTTGTACACACGTTCCCTTGATAGTGTTAAAAATGCTTTTCAACAAATATCTCCTAAAATATTGGTTTTTGGACAAAAGAGGTGGTATATAAAATTGAAGCCTGTCTCATGGTCTACAAAAAAGTTGCTATTCACTTTTTACGTAGAGTGGACGGTGTGGCCGTAACGCGTAGCAAGATGAATGCGCGGCGCAAGTCTGCGCGCGTCGCGTAGTTTTTTAATACAAATGTGGTTTAGTGATTTTCATTGGTTTTTTTTGTAATATTTCATTAATATGCAACTAATTACGTGGAATGGGGTAGGTGTTTTATTTTTTTTTGCACTTTTTCGATTTGCTATTGTTGCTTTTTAATGTTACATGGAAATGTTCGTCAAATTCGCTTCCAAGCCAGTTAACGGTACTAAACACTTCACATTTTTTTCTTAAACAGTGAGCAGCGTATTCATGAATCTCCCGTGTATAAATATACCTGGAAAGTGGAGAAGTTCGTCTATAATGCCCTTAAAGCCGGTAAATTCTTCGAAAGCAATTATTCGAAAGTATCAATTAGGTATTCGAATAGTCAATTCTTGGAACGCCATTCTTCGAAACCAGTTATTCGAATGCAATTTTTCGAAACACGCATTTATTTACATGTTAAGTACATAACAAAATACAACTATTAACTAATAAGCAATGATATGAGCTACTCCTCGGGCATATAAGCCAAGTGAAGTTGGCAACAAATTGTCGCAACAAAAAGGTTGACGTGCATGCCGCTAAAGATGGGATAGAGGCGCTGAAATTAATGCATATTATAGCTGGTGGAAAAAAATATTTGGGAGAACCTAAAAGCCTCCTCATTACGAGGGTTATAACTGTGACAATGATGCCCCGATGAGTGGACAAACACAGGTGTCTGGTGTACCCACTAACTAGTGGGTATTTTAAATTTATTCCCTCGGGCCGTACTCCACAATTTTAGTTTTAAAGCCCACCAACACATTATTAAAAAATTCGAGAACATACTAGAAAGATAAACAATTTCGATCCATTTGGATCTCCACATTCTGGACTGCCACTATATCTGATTCAGGATTCAGCCAAGATCTCCACATGATTTTAAATTAACTAACTACACTAGCCACGAATAATTCACTAAACAGTGTAAGATAAGACTCTCCCTTAAATAGGGGCTATTTCGATAATTGCAGACGACCCACTACTGTCAAAATCTCATTCATTATCATTGTCATTAGCATAGCGGCAGAACGATTCAGCCAACAATAATCGAAAAGAAATGAAATAGCAAGAATTCTTGTATGAGTTGCTTGGGTGCCTCTGCAATGATTTTAGCAGTATTTCATTATCTATAATCAATCGATTTGTGCTTGTTAGATAATGAAAATTCGCAGATCCGGCCCACCTTGGGAATTTTAAGATATCCAGGAGCCTCAGGTAAGCCAAACGTCTGGGTTTGTCGAAGCAGCGGGGCGTCATTGTCACAGTTACAACCTTCGAAATGAGGCGGCTTTTAGGGTCTCCCAAATATTGTTTCCACCAGCTATATTTTAATATTGCAGCGACAAAATCAGAATTCTTTGCTCCCCTCTTCGAAACAAGAGCTGACATTCTTCACCGAAAACATATTACGCGACAAGAACGCTCTAGAAGGGGGAAAACTACCCTTTACAAGACTAAAATTTGGCACCACTATGAACTGGGTAAGCACTTAACCTTAAAGGACGAAAATTTTCCCATTTACTCAAAAAAATACGTAGAATCGATCGCCGCTATCGAAAATTTTTGCACGCCACCCTCAACCCCCGTCATATCTACCCCCGAAGTTAAAAAAATTAATGGTTTTCACGACGGAGATATTGTCCGTCACATTGAATCTGGTCTGGGACACTCTGTAAGTCAAAGGAGTAACGCATGACATTGCTTATTACTTAGTAGTAATATTTTTATGTAGATACCTACCCAACTAACATAGTAACGTATCGTAAATATTTCGGTGAGCGTTGTTTCGAAGAATTGCGTTCGAAGAATTGACTTTTCGAATAAGTGATACTTTCGAATAACTAATTTCGAATAATTGCTTTCGAAGAATTGACTATTCGAATAATTGATTTCGAATAATTGCATTAGAACTCCTTAAAGCAGGCTTCTGCGCCGTTTAAGAAAAGAATGTCGCTAAAACGCACCCTTTTCGGTTAAAGTGCCTTTGATTGGTTTAGAGCGCGAAATTTCTGTTGTAAGATTTATTTTATCTACCTAATTAGTGAAAATAAATTCAGAATTTCTTACATCATTTTAGAAAGAAAAGTTCAATTGGACATGTGGCGGTAAATAATTCTTAAGGGAAGGTCAGTCGAATAATATGTTTTCCGAGACATTTTCTGCCGTTTCTTAATATGAACTTTTCTTCCTAAAATGATGTAAGGAATCATCATCCATCTTTATTTTCACTAATTAGGTAGATAAAACAAAGTGCTAGTCACAAATTTTCGCCCCCTAAACCAACTGGAATCATTTTATTCGAAAATGGTGCTTTTTATGTGGAATAGACCAGAGATTACGATTTTATTATTATTTGACAAAAAAAGCCCCAAAACCAAAGAATATGTAAAAAAACGTGTAAGGCCCCCCAACACCGCACACCTCTGACGTTATTAAAAACCTGAAAAAAAATGAAGAGAAAGCTCTTTATAGCACTAACCGTTGCTCTGAATTTCAAAATCCTATTCTTCATATTATTTGAATAATTTTCAGTACTTTCAGTAATTTTGAGTACCCCTTTGAAGGGGCGCAGTTCCCTTATAAAGCATTTCCAGACATATGTCCATAAGAACTTTTCTTCCTAGAATGATGTAAGGAATAACGTCCCGGAGTTACGACTATGACTTTAGGAACACCCTGTATTTTATGGATCGTCAAGAACCCTTGATAGAGAATGAAGTAAGCTTTAATATTGTATCACCTCTTTTCTTGAAAACTCAATGCTAAGAGATATTTGTTGAAATGCAGTTTTTAACACTTTCTTGATGGAATATCATCGGAAGCGACACTCAGATTTTAGGGGACTTTCATTTAGAACTATAATCGAAACCTGTGTGCAAAATTTCAGCCCCCTGCGGAGTTTTCCCAAAAAATGCTAAAATGACTGGAATAGTGTCCGAGCGGTCCGGCGCAGAAGCCTGCTTTAAGGGCATTATAGACGAACTCCTTCATTTTCCAGATATATTTATTCACGGGAGATATTCAAAAATACGCTGCTCACTGTTTAAGATAAAACTGTGAAGTGCTTAGTACCGTTAACTGGCTTAGAAGCGAATTTGAAGAAAATTTCCATGTAAAATCAAAAAGCGACAATAGCAAATGGAAAAAGTGTAAAAAAATTAAAATACCTACCCCATTCCACGTACTTAGTTGCATGTTAATGAAATATTATAGAAAAAAAAAGGCAGCAGAGAAGCGGCTGGAACCTCCCCAACGCGTGGGTCTTTGATTTCAGGGACTTCTGTTTAAGATTCTAAAGTTGATATGCCTAAATGGTACTTCCCGTTGACTAATTGCTCCCAAAAGCCTTTCAGCTCTTCAACGGGTCACCTCACCTCCATTTACCAAATTTCGGGCAAATCGATCCACTAGTTTGGGCTATAAAGTGGTTTCAGTGTTATTACAAAATTTCGATTTTTCTACCCAAAGGGTTCTAAATGCGAATAAATTTTGTCTCATTTAAAACCAGAAATTGAAGACCTTTCTGATGGTGACCTCGATAGTGACAATAAATCTTTCAAAAACTTGTTTTGGATGGGTAAATTAGAGAATAATTTTAAATTTCGAAATTGGTGTGCCAAAACGGCACTTTCCGTGGGCCGATTGAATCCAAAATTTGTTCACCTCTTCGACGTGTAATACAATCCCCTTGTGCAAAATTTCAGCCAAATCGGTTCAGGGGCTTGGGCTGTACCGCGATTTTAAAGTCCGATAAAAATCAATTTTTTTTTATTTTTGGTCAAAAGGGCACTAAGAATGAATGCATTTTTAGAAGCAGAATTTGAAGGCCTTTCCTATCGTGACGTGAAAAATGGGGGTTTGCATTTAAAATTTAAAAGTTGATGTGCCAAAATGGCATTTCTGGTTGCACGATTGGCTCCAAAAGCTTTTCAGATCTAAGTTCGGTTATCACATGCACACGTACCAAATTTCAGCTAAATCTGTCGAGTAGTTTGGGCTGTGGCGTGTTTACGAACGTACGTACAAACGTACGTACGAACGTACGTACAAACGTACGTACATACATACAGACACATTTTAAAAACCACTTTTTTGGGCTCCTCAGACCTCAAAACGTATAGATCCGGTCTTATCTCAAATTCGAAAATTTTAGTGATTGCAGTAACCTCCCTTTTTTTTTAAATGGTGAAGTGGAGTGGGGAGGTTAAAACAATGAAAATCACTAAAAACATTTGTATTAAAAAATTACGCAACGCGCAGACTTGCGTTGCGCATTCCTCTTGCTTCGCGTTACGGCCACACCGTCGACTCTACGAAAAAAGTGAATAGCAACTTTTTTGTAGAGTATGAGACGGGCTTCAATTTCGTATACCACCTCTTTGGTAAAAAATCCAATATTTTAGGAGATATTTGTTGAAAAGCATTTTTAACACTTCTTGGCGGCATTTGATCGGAAGCCGAACCCGGATTCTAGGGGTTCATTTTTCCGAAGAAACGTTCTATAATGACTGGACTATATTCTTGAAGTAAAATTATTAAGATTCCTATTTCAGACGAGGAATTCTACGATACATGCAGAGCTGGTAAAATTTACGAAAAGTTGACGTTTTTTCAAAGAGAATTTCAGTGCTCCAAAGTCGTCAAAGTCGTGGAGTAAAATCCGATCGGCGCATTGTTCTTCATTAACGGATCCCGTCCTTCCAGTGAGTAATCATAAAATTTATAGCAAAATAAACGAATCTTCACAAATACATTTAGAAGCACGTGATGTTCTATTAGACTCTAGCAATAACTTAAAAAGTACTATTAAAGAATACAAAGATTTAATTAACGACAGAGAAGAAATTTTATCTGAAAACTACGAAACGTTATTAAAGCCTCGAAGAAACGGAAGAAGAAAAGTAAGTTTCTCGATTTAAATGGCGAATCAATAATTCTTTTTCAGCCAATTAACGAGAGTATTCCTGTAACGCACAGCAACAGCTCTTCTTGTTTAGCCGAGTTGTGTGCCGATAATATAAGACTGTGGAATTATTTTTTATTAAACTTCAGTTCTAAGACTACCCTCCAACAGTATTTAAGTAGAAAACATCACCTCCTGCGAGTTAGAAGATTCGCGGAATTATTTTTTCTTATTTACAATCCGAGAAGATCTGCGATTGGATGCTTCGATACAAATTATCAAAATTACCTTTTGGTGGCAGAAATTGCAAAGAGGTCTAAGTACATGCAAAGCCTGCCTCAGCTTCCCGTGCACTGTGCTGCGTTGGATGGCGACAATACTACCATGCCGATTATTTTCGAGGACCAGTATCAAGACCCCTTTGAATTTCAAGAGACACGTGATGGGATAATGAAACAAGGTGAGTAGTCAAACTGTACATAACGTATGATGGAGTGATTTTCTAACGGACCCAGGAGCAATGTGAGTCAGGTTTTTTTATGTTGTGATGTTAACAGACTGTCAGTGTCAAAAAGCAGAAGAAATGGTACCTATTCTAACCTTCATTTTCACATAACTGAAAGCCTGTTTAACACCACAGCATAAAAAGCTTAGATCACATTGTCCGTACGTCTGTTAGAATATGACTGCGCTATAGATGTCTGCGCCAGATTTTGATTTAGAAAAAGCGCGTAATCTCAAATGGGAATTAGAAGATAAATTTTAGCATATTAAATGCGGTTTTGTTGAGAGCCTATTGGGAGTGAAAAATTGCCTTGTGTACAGGGTGTCTTACCAATATGGAACAGTATTGTTATCTCTGGACTTAAGTGAGGAACAGTTATAAGATTTGGCTTTTACAGAAATTGACGCATTCGGAATCTATTAAAATATGTTGATCCAAAGTTAATTTATAGAAATTGCAATAGGTCCTTGAAGGCATTTATACGTCATTTGTCACTACTGTCAACTGAATCTGGGACCTTTCACGTTAACCACGTGCTATTTTAACCTACAATGATGACACATAACTGACAATAGACATTCAAGTAAATTCTGTCGGCGGTCAAAAAATGACTGCGCATAACGCCATACATGGCGGCATGACGTCACGCTTACAGGATCTCTACTGAAAAGAAACCCGAATAAAATTTTTTTCTTAAATGGCACACTACAAGTTTTCCTGCATGGATGGGTGCAGAATAGCATCCCCTTTTTAATGGTACCCATAAAATATCAAAAAATTAACGATTAAAATCGCACTTTTTTTCAATTTTTTCAATTTCTTTAAATCGACTTTGAATCAGCTTTTTGGCAAGTATAATGTAGAACAACCTTTCTACTTTACAGTCGTGTATCATTCTTAGTCAAAAAAAAGAAACGATTAAAATCTCTTTTTTTCGTATACAGGGTGATTCACGAAGATCATTCATTAGAAACTTTTGGGGATCCACTTGTAGTAGAATTTTGAAATTTGGTAGTGTTCCATAATCGCCCAAGCACACAAAAATAAAATATCGCCAAGCCCCCAGCACATCCGGTTTTACCGGAAGTGGCCGCCATCTTTGTTATTTTTATTTTTTTTGTAGGTTATGATCCATAATCACTGTTATTTTAAATGGAGAGCCCTCGTTTTAGTTTTAGATTCGCATTTGTCTCTTAATTGTGAGTTTATCGCACCTACGTTTTGTCACCTGTCACCGTTTGTGACATATGTCAAAATCTGTAGGTGTCCAAAAATTGCAATGCGTAACAGAAAAACTTGTATCTTCCAAACGATTGAAGATTAAGGAACCAAATTTGGAGGGTTGAAACTAGAAGCTTTGAGCTTTCTTTTGATGTCTCACTTGACCGTGTTGATTTAACAAGATAGCGGAAAATATATTTTTTAAATGGCAAAGAGAAATTGTCCACAACTTAATTTTTTTAGTTACGAATACTATAATTTCATGTCGCCAAAAGATGCAAAATTAAGTTTCCTTTAGACTAGTATTAGCATTCCCTATACCTATTTTCAATATTTTTGAAAATATTTGGAATAAATATGTTTGTGTGATTTAAAGAAACTAATCCCAGCAAGCTTTGGATCAAAAATTAGTAACAGTTCGTTCTAAAAATTGTCAGGAGTGAAGAAAAACGAATTTTTGAAAGTTTTTGAACATTTCTTCTTATCAAAGGCTCCTAAAGTTACATTGTTTAGACCTTAAAAATGCGTTAATTTTTGATATCTTTGAAAATATTAAAAATAAAGTCCATTCATTTTCTATAGCAGAAATAAAATTTTTCTGGAACTGTACAACCCTACTTTTGACAATTTGATCGAAATTTAGCGGGAATGCAAAAACATTACATAACCTAACATAACCCAAATCTTCTAGGGTTTATTTTTATTGTTAGCAGCAGTGTCACAGATAAACGTACACTTACTCGCAAAAAAATCGGGACACTCAATTTTCTCTATATCCATTTTTTGAGTTTGGGGACTGAAAGGGGTGAGTTTTGGGGTTGAAATTTTTTTCGGTTGTCCCGATTTTTTTGCGAGTAAGTGTACCTGAGGCTTTTTCGTGAATATTTTTCTTTGCACTTTACTCAAAACTGCACGCCCACAAAGGCCATTTTGGGCCAATTCAGAGTAATTGCAAAATTTTGACATTTGTCATGTTTTCTGACGTATCGCATTGAAATCGCTTCTACCAACTCACCTGTTAGTAAAATTCCTTGCAAAATTTCCTCATACCAACCTAAAACTCAAATTTTGACGTTCTGTCACTTCAATAGAAAATGAATGGAGAATGAATGGGGAATGTTAATAGCATTCTAAAGGAAATTTAATTTTTCATCTTTTGACTGCATAAAATTGTGGTATTCGCATTTGGGGAAATGGAGTTGTGGACAATTTCTTTCCCCCATTTTTGAAAATTAATTTCCGCCATATTGTTACGTCAACGCTAACAATTGAGTAATCAAAAGAAAGCTCAAACCTTCTAGTTTCAACCCTCCCAGTTTGGCTCTTTAATCTTCAACTGTTCGGAAGATATAAATTTTTCTATTGTGGATGGCAAATCAATTTTTTGATACATATTTTGACATATGTCAAAAACGGTGACAGTTAGGTAGACAAAAAGTGGGAGCGATGAACTTACAATTAAGAGACGACTCCGAATCTAAAATCAAAGCGAGGGCTTTCCATTTAGATGGCGGCCACTTCCGGTAAAACCGGAAGTGCTGGGGGGTTGGGAATATTTTACTTTTGGTGTACGTGGGCGATTATGGTACAGTACCAAATGTCAAAGTTCTACCTCAAGTGGATCCCCAAAAGTTTCTAATGAACGGTCTTCGTGAATCACCCTGTATAATAACGAGTGGTACTGATTTTTTCCGACAAAATTTGGGAAACAAATAAATGAGTAGCTTTTGCAAAGCGCGAGTGACGATTTTTCAAAAGCAAAAGCTACGAATGAATTTGTAAGCAAATTTTGCAGAAAAAATCAGACCACGAATTATATTGCCATTTTGACATTTGACGTTTCATTTGACAGAAACTTTTTCGCTGGAAAATCGTCCTGCTTTTCACTCGTGGTGTTTTTCAGGTCAAAACCATGGTGACTGTCTATAAATTCTAACGTTTGATTGTTTAAAATTCTTGAGTTGTTTAATCGATACGGAAAAAATTTTATTCGTGTTTTAAATTTCCAACATTTCAATTTCTTTAAATCGACTTTGAATCAGCTTTCATATGACTTTTTGGCAAGCATAATGTAAAATAGTCTTTCTACTTTACACTTTTCGCCTTGTGCATTTTTTTTCCTAAAGATGTTAATAAAACTTAGGCGGTTGGTTAAGCGACTTACAAGTTAGGTGGTTTAGGCTTAGTTTTTCTTCCTCTATCCAAATATGCAATGAAAAATAGGGGTTGGTATTTAAAATTTCAAAGTTGGACCCTACTTCCGGTACAACCGGAAGTGCCCCAGAGTCGCCAATAATTTAATAGATTTTGGATGTGTCAGTTTCTGTAACTGCCAAATCTTATAACTGTACTTTGCTTAAGTCGAGAGATATCAATAAGTACTGTTCCATGTTCGTAAGACACCCTGTATACTAACAACGAAATATTTTTCTCTTAAAGTTTCGACGCCGTTCAAGAGGTCGAAGACCATCAGTGACACCCAATGCTCCTGCGGCTTGGAAAGCTTCTGGGAAATGAAGAAAAGCTCCGAAAGAACACTAGTCAACGTAGATTTATTCGACCATCCATGTCCTATTCCAACAAGGCACAGCAAATCACTGGATCATCTTCAAATGTGTTCAAGAAACAATTTTTACCCCCTCGGCGGTATTCTCGGTCCAAACGATCTTTATTTCAAACCCCAAAACGGAAAATCGAGTTTTTATAATCGAAACGAATCAAAACTGAAGAATGTCGCCAGCGAGCACAATATGAGAAGTCAAAAAGGTTACTTTTTCGACGAAGACTACTCGCAAGACATTTGCAACTGTTCAAGTACCTATAACGATTTTTTTACGTTAACGAGAAAATCAAAAAAACCCACCCTCGATTCGTCCACGGATTTAAATCAAATAGAAGCGAATATTTTAGATAAGAAATACAAGCAGTTTAACATCAGGAATTTGAGCAGTGTTAAACAGCAATGTCAGAAGATTGTTAAATCGATTAGTCAAACTTCCAACGACAGTTTTCAAAATATTCTCAGATCCAATTCGATGCAGCTTTTCTCACCGAAGAAGAAGACTAGTAATAGCAAATTTAACACTCTTCTGACGAAGCGGAAGAAAGCCGACGGTTATGTGGTCGAAATGAACGGAACGGAAGGAAGTACAAATAAAAATCAAAAACACAAATCAAAAGCAAAACATTTCGAAATCGGTTCGGCGAGTAGTTCAACCGAAAGCCTTTCGATTAAAAAGAAAACAGGGTACAATAATGGCGAAGCTTTATTTAGTTTAGGTGGCGTTAGAAAAGTCCGAAGCACTTCGTGTTTAGGGGTCGACACTTTCCCGTTGATACTTTCGGGTACGGAATCACTGCCGAATATGACTCCAAAAATGGAACGTGCAAATCACTACCCCGAAACGAAATATTACACCAGTTCTTCCTCGTCGAATACCAGCGAACAGAGCGGATGGATCACGTCCCGAAGTAGTTCCATAGCGTCAAGTACCGAAGTAACGAATCCTGCCACAAGTGCTCTCCTCGCGAACATTGAAAACATTCAAAGAAAAATCATAAACATGGAAACCAGACGCAAGAAAGACAAAAAGTTCGAGACGGTCAATGGACAGTTTCGGAAGTATTCCAAATGCGAAAAGGATTTTTCCATGAATAATAAAGGTAAGACTGTTAGTCGGGGAGGCAGCGACAGAAATATTCGACTGATTTAATTAACATTATTCGTTAATTTACGTGTCATAAATACAGAAATTGGCGGTCTGCCAGGGTACCTGCGGGACAGGGCCCCGCAATGGAGCTTCAAGTATGGTAAAAAAGAGTGAAATCATTAACGCTGAAATCCTTTATATGAATTACAGACCCCGAACTGTCCAAAAAAACCGGTCTGCCACTTCGCCTGCGGGACAAAATGTGTCTGGCAGCCACATTTCCTAGATATTTGATTAATAAAATTGTCAAGCTACTCCCAGCTTCAAATTATCTACTGTAGGAGGTGTAGAATAGACAGATTGTTGCCTAACGACACTATGCCACCTGTTTTACGCCTGCTACGGGTAGATAATGTAAATACGACAGTATAGTTTGACAATTTTATTAATCAAATTTCTAGGAAATGTGATTGGCAGACACATTTTGTCCCGCAGGCGAAGTGGCAGACTGTTTTTTTTGACACTTCGCGGTGTCCGTAATTCATATAAAAAATGGTAGCGTTAATGGTTTCCATCAATGAGACTAGTTTTTTTGGCATACTTGCGTGTTGTCCCGCGACTTGCATGGCAGACTCGACTTTTTCGAATCACGACAATCATACGTAATAGGAAAAATGACTTTAGAAAGTTAATGAAATGAGTCAAGCCAATCTGTCGCTGCCTCCTGGACTGTGTCTGGTTCCCAAATGAAAACTAAAATGTTTCCCAGGCTGTGAATTTAATCAAAGTAATATTTGCGACGATATTGCTTTGCCTCCTCCGAAGCAGTTTCGGGATTTAGAATCACCTTCGAGTTCAATCACGAACGGTACAAATGAAGAGGAAATCAACGCGGTGGACAACCTTTTATATCACGTCGTTGATACTCACACGACGCTCGAAGGAAAACCTAGTCAATTCGATAGGAAGGCGGCCAATCCGGCTGATGATGGTAATTTATTTTTTTATTTCCATCAGTTACTGGCACTCGGGAGGGCGAAAGGTTAATCGCTAGAATTTATTATTAGGTCAAGTCGAATACCGTGTGTAGGTTCATATGCGGTGTATTTGGCGATTTATGTGCGAACTTGGGCACCAATGATATTAGGGGCTTCATCTCGATTAATTTTTAACAAATATTTCAGAATAATGAATTATAGGCGCGATTTAATTACATTTCAGGCTTTTGATCATAATAAACTGATCACCCTATACAGGGTGTCCCGAAATTAGTGGTCAAAGCTTTACCAATAGATTCTTCTATGAAAAATATGAAAAAAAGTCCCTATGAACATATGCCGAAAAATAAGTCCTAAGGGACTCGAATCTTTGAGAAAAGAGAAGCGGCTGGAACCTCCCCATCGCGTGGATCTTTGTATTCTGTGTAGATAGTAGTCAATTCAACAGAATTTTTTTAATCCTTAACTAATTTCGCAATTTTCTGACAAATACCGACGTCACCTCGGACATCACTCATCACGTTTGACAATATGTTCCTTTTAAGGTTAATGTTTTGCCACCTTTTTGACAATAACTGCCACTTTATGTCATCCACTGTCAGCCCGCTCCCTTTTAATGAGAAAGAATTTTTTCTCTATTTTCCACTGAAATGGCAGAAACTATGGACACATTTTTAGAACCAGAATTTGATCGCCTTTCTAATGGCGACATAAAAAAGGAGGCCTTGTATTTAAAATTTTAAGTTAATATGCTTAAATGACACTTCCTTTTATACGAATTGCTTCCAAAAGCCCTTCAGGTCTTCAACGGGTCACCCAATCTTTATGTACCAAATTTCAGCCAAATCGATTCATTAATTTGGGCTATAATGTATTTTTAGTGTTATTATAAAATTTCGATTTTTTGAACCAAACAGCACTAAATGCCAATTAATTTTGTCTTATTTAAAACCAGAATTTGAAGACCTTTCTGATGGTGACAGTAAATCTTTCAAAAACTTGTTTTTAATGGTTAAACGAGAGAACAATTTTAAATTTGGAAATTGGTGTGCCAAAACGGTACTTCCCGTGGGCCGATTGAATCCAAAATTTGTTCAGCTCTTCGACGTGTAATACAATCCCCATGTGCAAAATTTCAGACAAATCGGTTGAGGGGCTTGGGCTGTACCGCGATTTTAAAGTCCGATAAAAATCAATTTTTTTTAAATTTTTGGTCAAAAGGGCACTAAGAATGAATACATTTTTATACGCAGAATTTGAAGGTCTTTCTTATGGTGACGTGAAAAATGGGGGTTTGCATTTAAAATTTAAAAGTTGATGTGCCAAAATGGCATTTCCGGTTGCACGATTGGCTCCAAAAGCTTTTCAGATCTAAGTTAGGCTATGAGATGCCTATGCACCAAATTTCAGCCAAATCGCTCCAGTAGTTTGGGCTGTAGAGCGTTTACAAACGCACGTACGTACGTACATACATACAGACAGATTTTAAAAACTACTTTTCTGGGTTCCTGACACCTCAAAACGTATAGATCCGGTCTTATCTCGATTTCGAAAATTTTAGTGATTGCAGTAACCTCCCATTTTTTAAATTTTGATGGGGTTGGGGAGGTTAAAACTACTCACAAAAATGTTTGAGTAACTTTAGTCCTGTACGAGACGCTTATGATCAAAATTTTAAAATTTCCTCCACAGCATCAAAAACTTAGTAAAGATACCAAATTTCACGTTGCCATCTCTGACCGTTTTGCAGATATTTAGAAAAAAACACTTTCAAAGTGAGCCCTTTAAGGGGCCTTAGCTCCCTTAGGACTTATTTTTCGGCATAGTTCATAGGGAATTTTTACATATTTTTCATAGAAGAATCTACTGGTAAAGTTTGTACGAGTGTACGAGTCTATATTATGGACATCTAGAAAAATCCGTGTACAAGCTATAACCTTTTTAAATAAATAGGTTTTATCATCAAAACTAAAATTGATCAGGGTTAACAATAATTTGAAACTCTTATTTGTAATACTGGTAAGCTATATTGTGTTTATTTTCATTTTACTAGGTTAAATTTTAAGACGTTTATCAATATGTCAAACAAATGTCACTGGAACCCAAGCACTGCCGCGTTTGACCATGTTTGACCTAAAATATACCGAAGCAAAAACGAGTAAATAAAATGACATTCGAGTTAAATATCATCGTACTTATTTGAATAAAAATTCAAAAGACTGCAAGCTGTAAACTTAATCCCCGCTGCTCTAAACTAAATAAATTTTTAAAATGTGATTTTTGCCCCTAAAATTACTTTTCGAAAAAATTGTTCTAAGGTTTTTTTACCCTGAAAAACAACAACTATCTAAGCCAATAATAAAAATATACAGCTATACAGGTTTTTTTTGCGACACTGGGCAGGCCTTCAAATTAGGCGATTTAATGAGTACCTGAAAATGTGTGCTAAGTTTAATTTCTTCAGTAGCTTGAGCTGTACCACCTTTCTTTTATGATTTCCTGCAAAAGACCCTAAGATGAAAAATATACAATTATACCGGGTGATTCAGTTTGATATTCGCCCTCTGCAACTTTCTTATTTGAATAGAAAAATATGTAAAACCATCTAATAAATGGCGATATTAGATCGTCTCTATGATGACATATGTCAAAATGACGAAATTCAAATTTTTTTTTCGAATGACAAGCTGTACATTTCTTAGCGGATTCTTGTAGACATATTTTTTCTACATTCAATTATGTAAAAAAAGTTGACAGTTTTTCTAGAAAAATTTCGAGAAAAAAATTATTTTGATAAATTATTTTGGGAGTTTTGTTGTCAATAGACGCAATTAGCCATGGAAAAAGTTGGTTTGTGGTGTTGACTAATGTCGCCCTCACTCCAAGGGTCGTGTTTTTGAAAAATTGTAATTCATTTACCTTTAAAACCGTTAAAAAGTATAGGCAAGTGGTGTATTATTGTTATTAATGAATAAAAGGGCAAATAATAATAATTTTTTGTGAAACTGCGGTCCTTATGATGTGTGACATTAGACTACACAACAATTCACTTTTCTTTCAGGGCTAACTACATTTATTGACCAGAAACTTCAAAATTGTGTCTAGTCAAATAATTTTTTTTCTCGTATTTTTTCTAATGAAAGTGTAAACTTTTTTTACATAATTGAATGTAGAAAAATATGTCTACATGAATCCGCTAAAAAATGTACAGCTTATTGTCATTAAAAAAAACAGTGGACAATCGTCATTTTGACAAATGTCATCATAGAGACGACTTAATGTCGCCATTTAATAGAGCTTGTCAAGCGATTTCCAAATATATATGGTTTTATATATTTGTCTCTTCAAATAAAAAAGTTACAGGGGGGCGAATACCAAAATGAATCACCCTGTATATATGTTTTTCAAGGTGCTTCCCTACAGTACACCGAAATAATGTAAAAATCCGAGGAATTTGCTTTAGTTTTGAAGTGTTTGGTAAGAATTCGTTTTTGATTTGTTCCTGAATATTAGAAACTAACCCCTTTTGCAGGGTACAGGATTGATGCCTTTTTCCGGAAATTTTAATTCTCTCTTGATTTATCCAGATCAATCTGAGATTTGCGATGTTAAAGAAAAATTTTTATCGTCCTAACAATTTATGAAACTTATATATTTTTTTATAACATTATTTACATTACATTACATTTTTATACTGATTTTATAAATTAATCATACAAATTTTAGAATTTTGACAATTTTTCGAAGAAGTCCATATTGATTATATTTTTGAAAAGATAATTTCTGTATCCCTTGGTGTCAAAATTCGATATGGCGGCCATAAGAGAATCAAGGTTGACTGTCATTGCTCTACATCTAGAAGGCCTAGAAAATTTCTGTGGGTGAGATTTTTAATCACAAATATCTAGCGCAACTTTTCTCTAATTTAACCAACTCCGTATCTCTTACCGTTTAATGGCGAACAGTGAAAAATTAACCACCCTGTATATCAGGTTTCTTTGCCTCTCTAACACTATACAGGATGTCTGCTGAAAATTGTGTAAGTGAAGAAAGAAAGTACACTAGAGAAACCAGCCACATAAAACTTTTCAAGTTGTAACAAGATCCTAACTTTAACCTCTATAAATTTAAGTGATTTTTTTAATTTCCATTCTTCTGTTAGCGATGGAATAAAACATGACGTAGAATGACATTTTGCGATTTTATTAATTTGACGTAACTGACAACTTGTTCCAGGAATATCTAAAGTTAAATGACAGAAAATGTATCTGTCATTTGTAATTTGCTCTAACATCGACGTTAAAATCTGCAGAATCGGGGGGTAGGGGGTAAGACATGAATAATTATTCCAGGGCCAACTGAGAATGGAAATTTAAAGGTTCGCATGATAGATCTGGTTTCAACTACACGGGATTTTTACAAATGATTGTAACATCAAAAAAATCGTGGTTTTACACATTTACGGCTGAAATAATCGAACGTCGCAACGAATCACCAAAGCCCGTTACGATGTAACAATTTACATCGTAGGGGGCTTTGATGATTCGATACTTTGATGTAAATTGTTACATCGTAGGGGGCTTTGATGATTTGTTTGTAACAGCTCTGCACTCTGGATAATAGAGAATTCGTAATGCAAGTGTCAAGTGATCCAAAATAAACTTATCTACAGTGGGCTTTGGAATTTGATTGTTTCCTCTTCTTTTACATTAGACGCTGAGATTAACTGAGGCTTCTCAGATAAATGTGAGAATGGAAAGCGACTATTTTGTCAATAATTTTATAAAACTGTAATTCTGACATAATCAACGACATAACGTTCAGCTTTAAAGCCAACTGAGAATAACTTTACTTGATAAAAATGTCGATGTAGAAAGAAGCGTCTATGATTGGTCTATGTCTTTTGAACCACAATGTACGAAAACGGCTGAAATCCGTCAAAGTTTTTGCCAGAGGTGTTACACGGGTCCGTTGATTAATTAATTAATCCAATAGAATAGAAAAGGTTTTCATTGAAAGTCAAAGGTGAGTCACTTAAGTATTAATAACATAGGCGGGATTATATTCAATCGCCAAGTGAACAACAATTTATGTAATCTCTAAACAATTTACACTTACTTATTCCAATTATTTATTACCGAAGTAAAAATACTTTTACGCTTACAGACTACTACGTAAACGGCGGCTCTAAGTCCGAGGCAGAGAAGGCGTTCCTCCGCGCCAAAAATGAATTCAAGAGTCAATTAAACTTCCCGGGAATTTTATATTCCGACTTCACTTCGTTTGCTTCGAGGATTCCCTATTTCCACATAAGCGACGAGTTTCGAATATTTTCACCGGAGGGAATGCACTTGATCGTCTGCGTACACGGCCTAGACGGCAACTCGGCTGATCTCCGATTGGTGAAAACGTATTTAGAATTAGGACTTCCTGGGGCATATCTGGATTTTCTCATGTCTGAGCGAAATCAAGGCGACACCTTTAGCGATTTTGATACAATGACTGACAGGTTTTTCATTCTCAGAAAGGATCTCGCACTTTTCTTATGGAAATTGGGTTTGGGTCAGATTTTTAAAAAAATATATACAGGGTGTCCTTTAATTAGGCTGCACTATTTTACCAGTGCGTTCTATGTACAAAATTAGGACTAAAAGTTTAGTAAACATTTTTCGAAAAATCCATCCTAAGGGAGCTAGGGCCCCTCAAAGGGGGTAAAAAAATAGTTATATCTTCAATTTCTGAGGAACCGCTTACGATAGGGTCACGAAATTTTTAACTTTGTCGTAGATTTTTGCGCTGAACAAGACTAATGTAATGGTTTTTGGTAAAAGCTTCAGGGGCGTGCGTGATTGGAGGGCTCGCGGACATTTTTGTATCAAACTTTTTTGTACGACAGCTTGGGTCAATTGTGAGCGCAAATTTGAATTCCCCGTACATTTTTACGTAAAAAAGGTGCTCTAGTTGAAACTCGATAGCTCAAGCCGTTTTCGGGGAAAATCCATTTGAAAGTTGAATTTCGTGGGGTAAAGTGGGTAACTGTGGCACTCAAATATCTAAAATTGTCAGATGCTGCGTGATCAGCGAAAAACAAACAAGTTTAACCTACTTGCATCTCACATGCTTGAAATTCCAATGAAAATCACAAGAAAATGGATTTTGCATACTCTATCCCATCAATTTTGCACATTTTCGGCGTGGAAAAAGAACTTCAAATCGATTTTCCTCAAAAACGGCCTGAGCTATCGAGTTTCAACTAGAGCACCTTTTTTACGTAAAAATGTACAAGGAATTCAAATTTGTGTTCATAATTGTCCCAAGATGTCGTACAAAAAAGTTCGATAGAAAAGTGTCCGCGGCCCCTCCACTCACGCACGACCCTGAAACTTTTGCCAAAAAACATTAAATCAGTCTTGTTCAGCACAAAAATCTACGACAAAGTTCACAATTTCGTGACCCTATCGTAAACTGTTCCTCAGAAATTGAAGAAATAATTATTGTTTTTACCCCCTTTGAGGGGTCCTAGCTCCCTTAAGATGTATTTTTCGAAAAATGATTACTAAACTTTTAGTCCTAATTTTGATCGTAGAACGCACTGGTAAAATATTGCAGCCTAAAAAACGGGACACCCTGTATGTTGTAGAGAAGGTGAGAGGGTGATGAGGCATAGAGTTAAAACGAATGTGAAATCCGCTGTTTTCGCCATGTTCAACGCTGCATATTGTCAGAACATTAAACAGGGCACCTTTTGCAAGTAATTGAAGATGGCCATTGTTGGTATTTCTTCGGTATATTCAATGCTTTTTTAACACCTTCTAGACTGTCGCTAATTTGGGTAAGATTTCTTTAATTTTTTAATATATTATTATGACACCATGTAGTCTTTCGATGGTGTTTCAAAAATTTCTTCGCCCTTACCTCTTCGAAGGAGCAGGGCACAAATTCTACATTGGTTGTGCCTGGAGAAAATCTTCAACCAAGCAAAGTTTCACGGATTTCAAACACATCTATGCTTGGGCATAAGACGTAATATATTATAATAGCAATTTCAAAAATATTTCCATTCTGAATCTTAATTCGCTTACCACGAAAAAAGTCCCTAACTTTGTATGTAGGACGACAAATTTTTTGAAAAATTCTCGAGAAACTATCGGGTGTCCCATAAAAAACCGGACAAAATATTTTTAGGAATAAGTTAACTATTTCTTGACCGATTTGGATGAGGGTGGTCTTAAATGAAAGCTGAAGAATCAGACTTTCGAACCTCACAAGAAACTACGACAGACGGCGCTACGGTGGTATTCCTATTGCTACTTGTTTTTAAGGCTTACTTTAGGCGCGTGGGGGTTGGTCAGACAACAATCAATCGTTATGAAACTCAAGGGGCCTTGAAAATCGTTCTTTTTTCTCTAAAAATCTTTTTTCAGAAGTCGATTTAGGTTACCCATTAATTTTCTGTGATTTTTTAAAAACGTACCTTTTTACACCTTAATGCCTCATAAGTTTGTGATGCACAAACAGCCTAATTTTTAGTAATAACTCTCCAATTTGTTCCTCAATAGAAGTCACACCGATGTTTTCATCAAATTCAATAATTTATTACGAAAAATTAGGCTGTTTGTGCATCACAAACCTTACTTATAAGTCATTAAGGCATAAAAGCTAAACGGATACATTTTTTAAAAATCACAAAAAATTAATGGGTAAACCAAATCGAATTCTGAAAAGAGATTTTTAGAGAAAAAAGAAAGATTTTCAAGACAGTTGAGTTTCATAACGATTTATTGTTATCTGCCCAATCCCCACGCACCTATTACAGGGTGACTCTGAAAGACTCCACATCCTTTATACCACAGAATCTACTGTTCAAATGATGAAGCTTGGTGCAAAAATTATTGGTCAATTGTGATTCCTCTTGATGTTATAACCCGCCAAAGATCTTCATTTTTATACGTTCTTTTTAAATATCTTTCGAAAGGTGTAGCGTAAATTTTGAATTTTTGCACAGCATTGTTACAGACCAAGAAGCAACTACTGATAGTACTTAAGACATTATCCAAAAAGTGGATCCCTGTTATACAGGGTGGCCTCGATGTAATTTGCCCTTGAACTTTTTTATGTTTGAAAATATCGCGAATTTGCCTATGCGGCCGTATTCCCCGTTCCATTCTAAAACTTTTTTGGCTCTCAAAATTTTTCGAAAAAACTAACCACTAACGAGGAAAATTGAAAAAACCGAAAATATGATCATCGCGATAAACCTACAATTTCAATAAAAATCAAAGTGTACGTTGACACGCATCACATTTCAACTGTTTTTTTGCATTGAAGGTGTTGTCCTACATCTGTGCCCAGAACCATTGCTCACAACTGAAGAAAAAACATTGATGGTAATTTCACTTTTTTATGAGATAGACTCATCATTGGTTTTAAGGTGATTACCTGCATCATGTTTTCGGTTTTTTTTATTTTTCTCGTGAGTGGTTAGTTTTTTCGAAAAATTTTAAGAGCCAAAAAAGTTTTAAAATTGAATGGGGAATACGGCCGCATAGGCAAATTAGCAATATTTTCAAACATAAAAAAGTTCAAGGGCAAATAACATCGGGAATACCCTGTATAATAGAGATCCGCTTTTTGGATAATGTCTTAAGTACCATCAGTAGTTGCTTCTTGGTCTGTAACAATGCTGTGCAAAAATTCAAAATCCTACTATACACCTTTCGAAAATATTTAAAAAGAACATTTAAAAATGAAGATCTTTGGCGGCTTATAACATCAAGAGGAATCACAATTGATCAATAATTTTTCCACCAAGCTCCATCATTTGAACAGTAGATTCTGTGGTATAAAGGATGTGGAGTCTTTCAGACTCACCCTGTATATTTTTTTGAAAAAAATTGACCCAAACCCAATTTCCATAAGAAAAATGCGAGATCCTTTCTCTTGAGTACTTAGGTAACGTTTTGTAGACTAGTCAGCGAAATTCTGCATTATTTAGACACCAGCAGTATAAGGCCAACGAGAATTAGCTTCGTAGGTCATTCCCTAGGAAACGTTATCATCAGATCTGCCTTAACGAGACCCCAGATGAAGTTTATACTACCAAGACTGCACACGTTATTGTCACTTTCTGGACCACATCTGGGAACTTTGTACAATAGTAGTGGACTAGTCAATATGGGTAAAAGTACTTAACTTCTTACATTTGCGTCATTAAACGAATTGCAGGTATGTGGTTTATGCAGAAATGGAAAAAATCTGGATCCTTACTGCAGTTGTGTCTGAAAGATGCGAATGATGTTCGTCAGTCGTTTTTGTACAAGTTGAGTCAAAAAAGCAATCTACATCACTTCAAGAATGTTCTTCTATGCGGATCAGGTCAAGACAGGTAGGGGCTTAATACGTTTTTTATCGATAATAAAGGCGGATAAATGGCCACAGGGCCGGATTAAACAATAATGAGGCCCGGGGGATGATCAATATGGTTGTGGGCGAGCTAGGGTGTGGTGCGTATTTCGTACTGTCAGGAGACTCTAAAAAGACTAACTGCTATTAATTTTTCACGTGAAAAACCGAAAATGCCAATTTCAGCAAGAGGTATACACTGGAAGGTGATTTTTTTTAAACCGTTAGCGACCTAAAGTGTGACCCATCTTGCTTCCTCAAATTTGGAGGAGAATCAATTGGCGTAAACTTCGAACTTTTAAGAGCCACTCACTTCGAGAAAAGTAGATTTTCATTGGTTTAAAACTTCAAAATTCAATAAAATCAATTAATCAAAGTTTTAATTAAAACCGGATTTTGTATTATAAGAGATGCTAGTAAAACCATTGCCACCAGTTTTTCTAAGAAAAAACCTTAAAACCGCAAGTGTGACCCATCTTATTTCTTCAAATTTGAAGGAGAATCGATTGGTGCAAATTTCAAACTTCTAGAACTCACACACTTCGAGAAAAAAAAAGTCCAAAATAGAATACAACTAATAAAAATTGCATTTTGTATTATCAAAGGCTCTAGTGAAACTAATTTCCAGCAATTTTCCTGATAAAAACTTTAAAACACGAAATTCACTAGAAAGCATAATTTTGTAAAAGTTTTTTGCGACCGCAAATCTGACCTATCTTATTTCCTCAAATTTGAAGGGGAATCGATTGGTGCAAATTTAAAACTTCTATGGCTCACACACTTCGCGAAAAGTAGCTTCTCTTTAATTTAAAATTCCAAAATGCAATAAAACTAGTAAACATCGGCAAGTTTTAATTAAAATTAAATTTTGTATTATCAAAGGCTCTAGTGAAACCAATTTCCAGCAATTTTCCTGATAAAAACTTTAAAACGCGAAATTCACTAGAAATCATAATTTTGTAAATGTTTTTTGCGACCGCAAGTGTGACCCATCTTATTTGCTCAAATTTGAAGAAGAATCGATTGGTGCAAATTTCAAACTTTTAGGAGTCACACACTTCGAGAAAAGTAGGTTTTCTTTCATTTAAAATTCAAAAATAGAGTACAACTAATAAAAATTGCATTTTGTAATATCAAAGGCTCTAGTGAAACCAATTTCCAGCAATTTTCCTGATAAAAACTTTAAAACGCGAAATTCACTAGAAAGCATAATTTTGTAAAAGTTTTTTGCGACCGCAAGTGTGACCCATCCTATTTCCTCAAATTTGAAGGGGAATCGATTGGTGCAAATATGAAACTTCTAGGGCTCAGACACTTCGGCGAAAAGTAGCTTTTCTTTAATTTAAGATTCCAAAATGCAATAAAACTAATAAATATATAAAGTCGGGCCCCCCTACAAGTTGGGGGACCGGAGGCTGCAGCCCCCCTAGCCCCCCTCTTAATCCGGACCTGGGCCAAACAACTTCTCACATTATCGACAAATAGAGTATTGCAGTCTTTTTTCTTTGACTGCAATACTCTATTTGTCGATAATGTGAGAAGTTTTCTATTTCGGATTCCTAATGAACACTTTATTCGCGATTCTAGCTAAGGAGGACGCCCTCTGGTGTGTGACGTCACAAATAGGCAAGGGGCCAATGAGAGGCGCTGAAATATAATGACAGACATTGACAGACATTTTTGGTGGCAATTGATTGGACGCTTCCAACAAAATATGCCTACATGTGACGTCACAAAGTTAGCTTGAATCGCGAATAGCATCCAAACGCGTTCTCTAATGTGCTCTATTAGAACACGGCTTTTGTTTACATCGTAACCTAGACAACTATTGTGTCTAACAATCGAATTAACTGCCAAGCCTGTCTTTGAAAATGACAATCTGAATTTTTCTTAAAAATATTAACAAACTGGGCATCCAAAATAGAAAAAATAGTATAAAAAAAGGCAGCAGAGAAGCGGCTGGAACCTCCCCAACGCATGGGTCTTTGATTTCCGTGACTTGTGTTTAAGATTTTAAAGTTGATATGCCTAAATGGCACTTCCCGTGGACCAATTGCTCCCAGAAGCCTTTCAGCTCTTCAATGGGTTACCTAACCTCCATGTACCAAATTTCGGACAAATCGATCCAGTAGTTTGGGCTATAACGTGGTTTCAGTGTTATTACAAAATTTCGATTTTTCTACCCAAAGGGTACTAAATGCGAATAAATTTTATCTCATTTAAAACCAGAATTTGAAGACCTTTCTGATGATAACAATAAATCTTTCAAAAAGTTGTTTTTGATGGGTGAATGAGAGAATAATTTTAAGTTTCGAAATTGGTGTGCCAAAACGGCACTTTCCGTGGGCCGATTGAATCCAAAATTTGTTCAACTCTTCGACGTGTAATACAATCCCCATGTGCAAATTTTCAGACCAATCGGTTGAGGGGCTTGGGCTGTACCGCGATTTTAAAGTCCGAAAAAAATCAATTTTTTTTTAATTTTTGGTCAAAAGGGCGCTAAGAATGAATACATTTTTAGAAGCAGAATTTGAAGGCCTTTTCTATCGTGAGGTGAAAAATGGGGGTTTGCATTTAAAATTTAAAAGTTGATGTGCCAAAATGGAATTTCTAGTTGCACGATTGGCTCCAAAAGCTTTTCAGATCTAAGTTGGGTTATCACATGCACACGTACCAAATTTCAGCCAAATCGGTCGAGTAGTTTGGGCTGTGGCGTGTTTACGAACGTACGAACGTACGTACATACATACAGACACATTTTAAAAACCACTTTTTTGGGTTCCTGAGACCTCAAAACGTATAGATCCGGTCTTATCTCGAATTCGAAAATTTTAGTGATTGCAGTAACCTCCCTTTTTTTTAAATGGTGAAGTGGAGTGGGGAGGTTAAAAAGGAGGTTACTGCAATCACTAAAATTTTCGAATTCGAGATAAGACCGGATCTATACGTTTTGAGGTCTCAGGAGCCCAAAAAAGTGGTTTTTAAAATGTGTCTGTATGTATGTACGTACGTACGTACGTTCGTAAACACGCCACAGCCCAAACTACTAGACAGATTTACCTGAAATTTGGTACGTGTACATGTGATAACCCAGCAGAGAAGCGGCTGGAACCTCCCCATCGCGTGGATCTTTGTATTCTGTGTTGATAGTGGTCAATTCAACAGAAATTTTTTACCCTTATCGACTGTGACTAATTTTGCAATTTTCTGACAAATACCGACACCACCTCAGACATCACCCATCACATTTGACAATATGTTCCTTTTAAGGTTAATCTTTTGCTACCTTTTTGACAACAACTGCCACTTTATGTCATCCACTGTCAGCTCGCTCCCTTTTAATGAGAAATAATTTTTTCTCTATTTTCCACTGAAATGGCAGAAACTGTGAATACATTTTTAGAACGAGAATTTGATCGTCTTTCTAATGGCGACATAAAAAAGGAGACCTTTGTATTTAAAATTCAAAGTTGATATGCCTAAATGGCACTTCCCGTGGACCAATTGCATCCAAAAGCCTTTCAGGTCTCAAACGGGTCACCCAATCTCCATGTACCAAATTTCAGCTAAATCGATTCGCTAATTTGGGCTATAATGTATTTTTAGTGTTATTATGAAATTTCGATTTTTTGACCCAAAGAGCACTAAATGCGAACGAATTTTGTCTTACTTAAAACCAGAATTTAAAGACCTTTTTGATGGTGACAATAAATCTTTCAAAAACTTGTTTTGGATGGTTAAATGAGTGAATAATTTTAAACTTACAAATTGGTGTGTCGAAACGGCAGTTTCCGTGGGCCGATTAAATCCAAAATTTGTTCAGCTCTTCGACGTGCAATACAATCCCCGTGTGCAAAATTTCAGCCAAATCGGTTCAGGGGCTTGGGCTGTACCGCGATTTTAAAGTCGGGTAAAAATCATTTTTTTTTAAAGGACCCCGCACTTTTCTTATGGAAATTGGGTTTGGGTCAGATTTTTTTCAAAAAAATATATGTTGTAGAGCACGACTCCCTGAGTAATTGTTACCATTGCGCCAACTTTGGGGACCTCACCGTTTCTTAGATATAGAGGTTTGAAAATGAGAGGGTGGTAATGCATAAAGTTAAAACGAATGTGAAGGCCGCTGTGTTGGCCATGGTCAACGTTACATATTGTCGTAACATTAAGCGGGGCATCATTTAAAACTCATTGAAGATGGCCATTGTTGGTATTTCTTCAGTATATTCAATGCTATTTTAACACCTTCTGGGCTGTAGTTAATTTGGGTCAGATTTCTTTTATTTTTTAATATATCATGCCTGTATACATCTAGTTTCTGGAGAATTTTTCAAAAGTTTTGTCGTCCTTACCTCTTCAAGTAATTAAGGCGTAGAGTGAAGGTATGACTAACATACAAAGTGTGGGACTTTTTTAGTGGTACGCGAATTGAAATTAAGAAAGAAAATATTTTTGAAATTGCTATCATAATATACATATTACTTCTTATTAAACCATGTCCAAGCATAGAAGTGTTTGAAAACGGTGAAACTTTGCTTAGTTGAAGATTTTCTCCAGGCGCAACAAATGTAGAATTTGCACCCTACTCCTTCGAAGAGGTAAGGGCGAAGTAACTTTTGAAAAATCATCGAGAGACTACATGCATTGAGGTGTCATATAATAAAAAATAAAAGAAATCTGACCCAAATTAACGACAGCCCAGAAGGTGTTAAAACAGCATTGAATATACTCAAGAAATAACAAGAATGACGATCTTCAATGACTTTCAAAAGATGTCCTGCTTATTGTTCTGACAATATGCAGCGTTGACCATGGCGAAAACGGCGGATTTCACATTCGTTTTAACTCTGTGCCTTACCACCCTCTTATCTTCAACCCTCCATATGTAAGAAACGGTGAGGTCCACAAAGTTGGCGCAATGGTAACAATTACTCAGGGAGTCGTGCTCTACAACATATATTTTTTTGAAAAAAATCTGACCCAAACCCAATTTCCATAAGAAAAGTGCGGGGTCCTTTTTGATCAAAAGGGTACTAAGAATGAATACATTTTTAGAAGCAGAATTTGAAGGCCTTTTCTATCGTGAGGTGAAAAATGGGGGTTTGCATTTAAAATTTAAAAGTTGATGTGCCAAAATGGAATTTCTAGTTGCACGATTGGCTCCAAAAGCTTTTCAGATCTAAGTTGGGTTATCACATGCACACGTACCAAATTTCAGCTAAATCTGTCGAGTAGTTTGGGCTGTGGCGTGTTTACGAACGTACGTACGTACGTACGTACATACATACTGACACATTTTAAAAACCACTTTTTTGGGCTCCTGAGACCTCAAAACGTATAGATCCGGTCTTATCTCGAATTCGAAAATTTTAGTGATTGCAGTAACCTCCCTTTTTTTTAAATGGTGAAGTGGAGTGGGGAGGTTAAAACGTGTTTCATAAGGCTCTTATCGCACTCGGATTTTGTAAAACTCGGGCTTTTCACCCTCGTTGTCCAAACATCCGCGTGCAATAATAATTGGCCTTATGAAACGTGTTTTTTAATATACTATATTCACATCTGGCCTATTATTGGTTTTGGTGGCCAATCATAAAAATTTTCCCTAGGGGTGACGTAATCTAAAACCAATTTTTTGACCGGTTCACCCTTTTTCTCGAAAACATACGGAATGCAGCGAAACAAAAAAAGACGACCTTCCTCATTTTAAAAGTAGTATCTATTCCAATGTTTTAATTCTTGAACTGCAATACTCTATGCTAAAATGAACTAATCAAAGACAAGCTCTTTGTTTTCATAGCTTTTTAATGTCGAATTTGACTGGTATTGTCTTTAATTTCAGGTATGTCCCATTGCATTCTGCTCGGATCGAACTCTGCAAGGAATCGATAAAGGATACTTCAGATCAAGGCGCGATTTACCGCGAGATGGTGCACAACATAATATCCCCAATAATTGCTCAGAAAGAAGTGAACCTCGTTCGATACGATATTCATCATGCCTTACCGAACACGGCTAATGCTTTAATTGGTAGAGCGGCACATATAGCTGTTTTGGATTCGGAACTTTTTATTGAGAAGTTTTTGGACGTAGTCGGACTCAAGTATTTCCGTTGAAAAACTGTTTTTATTTTATTAATGTTTATTACTTATCAGTTTTATAAAATAAATTAAATACATTTATTACGTTATCCTAGTTGCATTTGCACGTACCTGCTACTAGAGAAACACAGACGAAGAATATTTCTTGGATAAGTTTACACTCAATATGACACGCATGGTTTTCCAGGAAACGAGACGCCTTGGTCACCTGGTTTGGTTTCCGCCGATGACGTCATCGTCGGGCGTCTGAGTGAGGCTTGGGCCAGGGTCCTATTGCAAACAAGTACCATTTGATCGACGAAATTTAAGGTCAAAAAGGCCGTGAAAGCTTATCGGCACGTCGAGGCTTTACTCACACAGGGAATGGGTGCAATTCCAAGTCAGTTTATGTCAGTCACGTGATGACATAAGTCTAGTGAGGTGCCCAACTCAGCAGGGGTCGTTGCTTGCAAATTTTTGCAGATTTCTGCAATGTTACATCTCACTGGCAACTATTTTCATCCTATAACCATATATACACGCAGGTTCCTTGACAGATCGTGTGAGCTTGTATATATGGTTAAAGGATGAAAATAGTCGCCAGTGTGATGTAATGTTGCAGAAATCTGCAAAAATTTGTAAGCAACAACCCCTGCTGAGTTGTGCATCTCACTAGACTTATGTCATCACGTGACTGACATAAACTGACTTGGAATTACACCCTATGTCTATATCAGTAAAGTCTCGACGTGCCACTAAACTTTCACGACCTCCTTAATCTTAAATTTTGTTGATCATATACATATTTGCAGTAAAATGGCAATCCAAACAAAAAAAAATGGATTTTTTGTAGCTGTTGCCTACATCAGAGATTTTGGGTTTTACTGAAGTCTTGCAAAATACTTTTCCACAACAAACAGCTCTGAAAATGTATGCTCAGGACTGTGCATTAATTTCTAATAGTTTTTCATAATACAGGGTGTTCCGTAATTAGGCTGCAATATTTTACCAGTGCGTTCTACGATCAAAATTAGGACTAAAAGTTTAGTAAACATTTTTCGAAAAATCCATCCTAAGGGAGTAAAAAAAATAATTATTTCTTCCACTTCTGAGGAACAGCTTAAGATAGGGTCACGAAATTTTGAACTTTGTCGTAGATTTTTGTGCTGAACAAGACTGATGTAATGGTTTTTGGCAGAAGTTTCAGGGACGTGCGTGAGTGGAGGGGCCGCGGACATTTTTTTATCGAACTTTTTTGTACGACATTTTGGGTCAATTATAAACACAAATTTGAATTCCTTGTACATTTTACGTAAAAAAAGGTGCTCTAGTTGAAACTCGACAGCTCAGGCCGTTTTAAAGGAAAATCGATTTGAAGTTCTGTTTGCACGCCGAAAATGTGCAAAATTGATGGGATAGAGAATGGAAAATTAATTTTCTTGTGATTTTCTTTGGAATTTCAAGCATATGAGATGCAAGTGGGTTAAACTTGTTTGTTTTTTGCTGATCACGCAGCAACTGATAATTTTAGATATTTGAGTGCCACAGTTACCCACTTTTATACCACGAAATTCGACTTTCAAATCGATTTTCCTCGAAAACGGCTTGAGCTACCGAGTTTCAACTAGAGCACCTTTTCTACATAAAAATGTACGGGGAATTCAAATTTGTGCTCACAATTGACCCAAGGTGTCGTACAAAAATGTCCGCGACCCCTCCACTCACGCACGTCCCTGAAGCTTTTGCCAAAAACCATTACATTAGTCTTGTTCAGCGCAAAAATCTACGACAAAGTTCAAAATTTCGTGACCCCATCGTAAGCCGTTCCTCAGAAATTGAAGAAATAACTATCTTTTTTACCCCTTTTGAGGGGCCCTAGCTCCCTTAGGATGGATTTTTCAAAAAATGTTTACAAAACTCTTAGTCCTAATTTTGATCGTAGAACGCACTGGTAAAATATTGCAGCCTAATTACGGGACACCCTGTATATAATTGTATTGATTTCATATCTTCCTAGCCTTTTTTTGGTTTTAAGTAAGTTTACTGGCTGACTTGAAGAACGTTTTTAGCTCCAGGCTCTCCTGTCTCTTTCATTTTATTACTTGATTTTAGTTTCAAAGAGAATATACAGGGTGACCCGAAATTAGTGGTCAAAACTTTACCAGTAGATTCTGCTATAAAAAAAAGTCCCTATGAACATATGTCGAAAAATAAGTGTTAAGCGAGCTAAGGCCCCTTAAACGGGCCACTTTGAAAGTGTTTTTTCTAAATATCTTCAAAACGGTTAAAAATAGCAACGTGAAATTTGGTATCTTTACTAAGTCTTTGATGCTGAAGTTACTACTGTGGAAAAAATTTAAAATTTCGATCATAAGCGTCTCGTACAGGAGGGGCTTAGGACTAAATCTACTCAAACATTTTTGTAAGTAGTTTTTTCTCAAATTTGATTCCAGAATCTGAAACCTTGAAGCTTTTTAAGTAAAAATGTTACTCTTTTTTGACATCGATTGAATGCGCCCTTTTCGAAAAAAAATGGCTTTTCGTTAGTTCAGGGCTCCAAAATTTGTGACAAGACACCAATACCCATAAGAACTTTTCTTTCTAGAATTACGTAAGGAACCGTCCCATGAACTTGTTTACGATATTTTGATGTGTTCTGTCACAAATTTTGGAGCCCTGAACCAATGAAAAGCCATTGTTTCCGAAAAGGGCGCATTCTATCGATGTCAAACAAGAGTAACATTTTTACTTAAAAAACCTCAAAATTCCAGACTCTGGAATCAAATTTGAGAAAAAACTACTTACAAAAATGTTTGAGTAAATTTAGTGCTAAACCCCTTCTGTATGAGACACTTATCAAAATTTTTACATTTTCTCCAGAGTAGTAAATACCAAATTTCACGTTGTTATCTTTAACCGTTCTGAAGATATTTAGAACACTTTTTAGCTCCCTTAGGACTTATTTTTCGACATATGTTCATAAGGACTTTTTTTTCATATTTTTCATAGAAGAATCTACCGGTAAAGTTTTGACCACTAATTGCTGGACACCCTGTATACATAAAAATGAGAGATATGTAGGTAAGTACTTACATTCCCCGAGCTGTCCTGAGATTCAGTGATGAGTAGCAACTTGTTTTGTTCAGCCTCTATATCAATAATCCCCCCTCTACTTTTCTGATAAATGAACAACTTTTTCATTTGTGCCTGCAACATCTGCAGTTCTTTGGTAACTTTGAAGTTTTGAGCATTTTCTAGTTCTCTCGGTGGAAGAGCATTTTTGAGTTCAGCAACATCACAGCTAATTGATTCACGACAGACTGGGCAAGATGCCTGAAAAAAAAATTATTTCAAAAATTACTGCTTATTGCAAAAATACAATTACTTGAAATCCTTTAGTACTCTTCTGCCAAGCGGGTAATTTATCCTGCTCCTCCATGAAATGTTTTTCCGTCACAATTAGATGGTTTGCAAGACAATATGAATGGAAGTAATGGTAACACTGTGTTTTTGTGAAACTATCACCGTCTGTAAAGCCATACAGACATACAGCACAGTGACATGTTGGCAAATTGCTTTCTGTTAAATTTTCTCTTATAAGCTGAAAAATCCACCATAGATAAATAACACAAAATAGAACAGAATTATTACCTCAATTAATTCATAAATGACTGGCTGTCCTAGGTATTCTTTACATTTTTCCTTGATAGTCTTATGCAGGTAATTTAAATTGGAATCATCCAACCCTCTTGGATTCCGTAATTGCACTATTGGCTCACAATCTGGGTATCCTTCAGGCAATTTCACTTCTAATGTTACACAAACATATTGCTTTTCTGTGTCATCAGCTGTTGATGGAAAAATTGTGGACTTGACTAGTTCTGGGCACCCCCTAGAATGACAAATTAATTTTTATAGCTACTGATGATCCTAAAAAACATACCGATCCTTATAAATTATGGTAATATCATCCATGAGTATAGCCTCCAAAGCCTCTATCTCTTCTTGAACCCTGTTAAAAATAAAACAAGTAAAGCACTTCAAATACCTGCACTATACGAACCTTTCTGTTACAGACATTTTGTTCAATTTTCCGAAAAATCAATCAATATTCAAGCTGAGGCAGATGCAGTCAAATTTCCTTACATAAACGTCAACTGCATGTCAATCGGCTGTCATATGGGCTGCAGTGCCATTTGTCATTGCTCTTTTGACAGAACCCACATCAACTTTTCCGTGCAGTGGCGTAACATGGAAACAATCATGCGATTTTCACGCCCTACCTTAAATATTGATGACTTTAAAAAAAAGAAGGGCATCATATCTATGAATACTTACTTGAAGCCTCGAAACAAAGTGCTTAAACGAAAAATAACGGTCGCCAGTCTAAGGGTTGCTAATTTAGGGCTTAATACACTAACTCTGGTGCTGTTATTTTATGACAGATTAGGTAGTAATTTTGGTGGTATGTGGTTAGTTAACCTTTTATTATTTGTCACTCTCTTGTGTCCAAAGCATTCATAGCAATGTTAACGCAGTTAACGCCTATTGATGATTTTAATAAAAGAAGGACATCTATGAATACTTACTCAAATCAACATGATTAAATGAAAATAACGGACGTCAGTCTAAGGGTTACCCATTTTGGTGCTTTTGGGCGCTTTCATCTTATGACATTTTGTGACAAATTATTTATTTGTTAGTCATTATTTGTCATATTCTTGTGTCACAGCAATCTCAAAACTGGCAGAGCCGATAATACAGCCGGGCTGTTTTACCCACTGCGTAGACTGATTCCCAAGGACAACTAGCATTTGGCTAACGCGGTATTCAACATGGTTTCCGAAAACGATCGATTGGTCCCTCACATCGTGTTTAGCAGCGTTTTTGGTTTTTGTGGTATTTGCAGAGGTGTTCGTTAATTCGTGTGTTTCGTTAAGCAGCATTATTTGCTACATAGGGGAATATAGGTCATATTCCATGTGCGATTATTCGCAAAAATTCTTGCGATGTATCGCAATTTCTGTGGTTTTCCACTAAATATTGACAGATATTCAACTAAAAAATTCATTAAAACTCCCCAGAAATCGCGATATATCGCAACATGGAATGCGACCTTAAGCCACGATGGAACAATAAGCAGTACGTATTATACTTTGGTACACTTCTTTATCCATAATTGCCCAAACAATAAACCAACTAATAATAACATTAAACCCAAAAATACGCACATAAATTCGCGACTTTATACCTCAGCAGGGAGCATTTCACTTGTTGGCCAATAGGGGCGCGCCATCATCGCTTAGAAGTCCCAAGAGACTAAATTCCATATTATGCCCTGGAATTATTGAAATCATCAGTTGTCCACCTATTGCAAATGACCTTACCTGATAATTTAATTTGGCATATTCGCCAGCCTATAACTCTTTAATTTGAGGAGGAAAATATATATATAACCATATATATGTATTTGTAAGTCGCATAACAAACTCTATTAAATGACGTCATTAAATCAACTAGACTAGATGATATAATGACACATGCCAACATTATGGTAAATAGCTACTCAACTTTTTTTTCTTCAAATGACATGATGTAAATTTCTTAGCGGATTCTTGTAGACATATATTTTTTCTACATTCACGCACGTGAAGAAAGTTTAGACTTTCGTTGTAAAAATTACGAGAAAGAAATAAATTATGGAACAATTTGACAATTTGTATTCTCAGTAAACGTAGTTTAGCTATTGAATTTGTGTTGACTAATGCCGGATCCACTCTATAAAAAGTGTTTTTTTTTATAATACCCAGTTCATTTACCAGAAGAATCCATGACATAAAGTCGGTTTCTTTTTTCCCAAGAATGTGCGGGTTATAGGTGTATATCGGACATTCAAACAAGAAATTAGGTACATACTCTTTTCTCTGTATTGCGACGTTTCTGCTGCCTTTTGGGCCATTTTCAAGCATCTACAAGAGGAAGATAATTCGAAATTCTGATTTCTCGTGGCACATCAGTCTCTCACCGCTTGAAAAAGGCGCAAAAAGCCAACCGAAAACGTCGCAATACAGAGGAAAGAGTAATTTCTTGTTTCAATGTCCGATACACTCATAGTCCACATTAATGCATTATTAATTACCTTTTCAATCATTAATAGTATTAAAGTTATTGTTATTAACGAATTAAAACAAAAAAATAGGGACAGGCCTGGTGGCCCCCTTAACTTTAATCCCTCCGCCACTGCTCACTCAGACGGTAAAATAGACATCTGTTTTACCACAGAATTCTTCATTTTTCATCTGCACTGTCAGTTGTCACTTGTCACACTGACACATCCGATCTGTCAAATAGTCTTTCAAGGCGTGATTTTATTGTTTAAAATCAAAAAGCAGATCAAAAATTATTCCAAATGGTAAGCAATTTGATCATCTAAAACACGACTTATTTATCTAAAGCCCTCTAGAATGTTTAAATGCCATTTTTAGGCACATATTGTGCATGGCTAACATAACCTTAAAAGTATGAGGACCAAAAATCAATCGTTTAGGATTACTTTTTAAGTTCGTAATTGTTTCAGAAACCCCTTTTGCTGCACGGGCACGAACGTGCCATCACCCAAATCAAGTACAATCGGGAGGGTGATCTTTTATTTTCATCATCGAAAGACAACAAGCCCAATGTGTGGTATTCATTGAACGGTGAAAGACTAGGCTCTTTCAATGGACACCAAGGTGCAGTTTGGTGCATCGATGTTGACTGGACAACTTCACATTTCATGTCAGGGGCGGGTGATAACACTATGAAAATCTGGGATTGTGAAACAGGAAAAGAAGTAGGAAATATCACCACCAACTCATCAGTGAGGACTTGCTTATTCAGCTATTCTGGCAACATGGCCGTTTACACCACCGACAAGGCTATGGGTCACAACTGCGAGATTTTCATTATCGATACGCGAAACGTGGATGATAGTATTTCCAGTGCTGATCCTATTTTAAGAATACCGATCAAAGGCCCTAGAGTTTCTTCAATTCTATGGGATAATCTTGATGAAACAATAATAACTGGACATGAAAATGGTGAATTAATCAAATGGGATCTGAAAGTAGGTAATTTTGTTCAATGAAACAGTTTTAAGCAGTTTCATTTCAGACTGGGAAAGAGCTTTCTGCAACACGAGAACATGAAAATATTATCAACGATATGCAGTGGAATAAGAATTGTACTATGTTTGTTACAGCTTCTAAAGACCACACAGCAAAATTATTCAATGCTGCGGATTTGCTGTTGTTGAAAACTTATAAAACAGAAAGACCTGTAAATTCTGCTGCTATAAGCCCGATTTTAGACCATGTGGTGCTTGGGGGAGGACAGGATGCTATGGATGTAACTACAACTTCAGCTAGGGTTGGAAAATTCGACTCTAGGTTCTTCCATTTAGTATTCGAAGAAGAGTTTGGTCGAGTGAAGGGTCATTTTGGGCCTATTAATAGTGTTGCTTTTCATCCTGATGGTAGAAGTTACAGTTCTGGTGGTGAAGATGGTTATGTACGTGTCCATAATTTTGACTCTTCTTATTTTGAATATAATTTTGATTATTAATCAGCTTTAGTGTTAAAAACTTTTCTTAAAAATAAAGAATTGTTTGTATTTGGCCTATCAAACATCACTTTGCCTATTTTTTATTCGGGGATATTTGTATGCTTTGGAAAATTAGAAACTAGAGTGGAGAATAATGATGGTGTACAGCAGAGACATGAAAACAACAAAAAAAAAATGCAGCAGAGAAGCGGCTGGAACCTCCCCATCGCGTGGATCTTTGTATTCTGTGTAGATAGTAGTCAATTCGACACAATTTTTTTTATGCTTATTGTCTGTGACTAATTTCGCAATTTTCTGACAAATACCGACATCACCCATCACATTTGACAATATGTTCCTTTTAAGGTTAACAGTTTACCACCCTTTTGACAATAACTGATACTTTATGTCATCCACTGTCAGCATGCTCCCTTTTAATTAAAAATATTTTTTTCTCTATTTTCCACTGAAATGGCAGAAACTGTGAATACATTTTTAGAACGAGAATTTGATCGTCTTTCTAATGGCGACATAAAAAGGGAGACCTTTGTAGGTATTTAAAGTTGATATTTCTAAATGGCACTTCCCGTGGACCAATTGCTTCCAAAAGCCTTTCAGGTCTTCAACGGGTCACCCAATCTCCATGTACCAAATTTCAGCCAAATCGATTCGCTAATTTGGGCTATAATGTATTTTTAGTGTTATTATGAAATTTCGATTTTTTGACCCAAAGAGCACTAAATGCGAACGAATTTTGTCTTACTTAAAACCAGAATTTGAAGACCTTTTTGATGGTGAGAATAAATCTTTCAAAAACTTGTTTTGGATGGTTAAATGAGTGAATAATTTTAAAGTTACAAATTGGTGTGCCAAAACGGCAGTTTCCGTGGGCGGATTGAATCCAAAATTTGTTCAGCTCTTCGACGTGTAATACAATCCCCGTGTGCAAAATTTCAGCCAAATCGGTTCAGGGGCTTGGGCTGTACCGCGATTTTAAAGTCGGATAAAAATCTTTTTTTTCTTAATTTTTGATCAAAAGGGCACTAAGAATTAATACATTTTTAGAAGCAGAATTTGAAGGCCTTTTCTATCGTGAGGTGAAAAATGGGGGTTTGTATTTGAAATTTAAAAGTTGATGTGCCAAAATGGCATTTCTAGTTGAACGATTGGCTCCAAAAGCTTTTCAGATCTAAGTTGGGTTATCACATGCACACGCACCAAATTTCAGCCAAATCGGTCTAGTAGTTTTGGCTGTGGCGTGTTTACAAACGTACGTACGTACGCACATACACATAGACACATTTTAAAAACCACTTTTTTGGGCTCCTGAGACCTCAAAACGTATAGATCCGGTCTTATCTCGAATTCGAAAATTTTAGTGATTGCAGTAACCTCCCTTTTTTTTTAAATGGTGAAGTGGAGTGGGGAGGTTAAGAAAATAGAATAGAGAATAGGAGAAAGGAAAGGGGAATTATACTCATAGGAGGGGACTTCAATGCAAGACTGGGAGAGAGGGGAACAAGAACCTGAACAGAAAACAGAGGAATCGCAGGAAGGGAAACAAAAAACAAAGTGAAGAATAAAGAGGGAACAATCTTTAGAAGAAAAGGGGTGGGAAGTGTTAAACAGAAATAAAGAAGGAGATGAAAAGGGGGAGTTTACATATGTAGCAACAAATAGGGAAACTGTAATAGATTACATAATAGTAAATGAAGAAGGTCAGAATAGGGGAAAGGGTGGAATCAGACCATTGAAGAGAGAGGAAGGAGAAAGAAAAAAAATAGGAACAACAAGGAATAAAGAAAAAATGAGACGAGAGAGCAATCAAGGAATATGAAGTGGCAAAATCAAAATTCGAAGCAAAGGGAGTGGAAGAAAAAATTAAGGAACTGGAGGATATTCTAACGAGGTCAATAAGAAGAAAAGAAATAATACTGAGAGAAGAGAACCTAGGAAAAGGGGGGGATGGTTCATAAAGAATGCAAAAAAGAGAAACGAGAAGAGAGTTACGAAAATGGAAGGAAGGAAAAACGAAAAGGGAAGAATACATAAGGCAAAAGGAAAATACAAGAACATCAAATGCTTGCAAAGGAAGAAAGCCAATGAAAGAAGAAGAGGAACAAAAAATAAGGAATATCAGAACAGAGAACTTCTTACGCTTCTTCTACGCTTTAGTGTAGCAAGTTACTAAAATCGAATCGCCAAAAACATCAAATACTTATACAGTGTGTCCCATTTTAACTGGAACCACCCAAATATTTCGGTTAATTTTAACCACATTAATGCGTTCTTTTTTCCTGCATGTAGATCTCCAAAATCTGCACCTGCGTGATAAGGTGGGTTTATACAGACAATTTAGCGTTAGTTTTAGTATTAGGGTTAGCTGCAAAAAAGTTCAATGCGTACATTGTAATGGAGCCGTTTATTTGGATTTAGTATTACGTTTAGTTTTATATGCTAACCTTGAAAGTATTTAAAATTTAATAATTACCACTAAATCAAAGGCTAAAGTTAAATTTTGTACACTTCTCAAACTTGAAAAATCTAAAATCTCCAATTCCCCAGCAAAATTGGCAAAGTGCTAAGATTCCACATTTCCCCCACTCACGTGATCACCACAACAATATACATAACCACAATACATAACCTCAAAAACGTTATTGCTGATTGTTGCTGAGTTTATTGATATGTATTTAAACAACATTCCTCTGTACATCTCTTATGTACCTAAAAAGTGTTTAGAAACAGCGGTCTTTTTAGCATTATGGCAGCTCTGATGGCAGGCAAATTTGATGATGGCCAGCTGGCTGAGTAGTGAGACAATTTGATTGCTTGTGGGACACCCGTAAAGACTCATATAAAAATAAGATAATGAAGGAAAATGCCTGGAAGACAATTAGTACTATTATGGCTAACACAGGTGATAATTGGGGTTTTATATTGCTTTATTGTAACAGAATCATGAATCTGTACAGTGGAAGTTTGCCAAAGTAGATGGTAGAGTTGGTACCAGTGGTTACCAGAATGGCAGCTGTTCGTGTTCATGGCGCATGCGCAAGTCACAGAAAAGTTTACGTTAAAAACTGTGTATAAACGACCAACTTTAAGTAGCATTAATACTAACCATAAATTAAACCCAAAGTCTAATTCTAAATCTAAATTTTTTGTATAAACCCACCTATACTTCACTTTTTTTATAGACCAAAATCCCAGCCTACTGCGATGTAGTAAAGAGGCCAAAAATGACGAAATCGTATTAGGCACTTTTTTATCGAAAAATTTTATAAGGAAAAGTTGCTCAGGATGGCTCCACATGGCTAAATCCGAAATTTCAGGAAAAAATAAAAATGTTGAATTTCTTGAGAAAAAATCACAAAATAACGAAAAGTTCAAGATTTTTGCAACATAATGGCTGCTGTGAAATAAAAAAACAATTGAAATGAATTGATTTGACATTTGCTATCGGCTATGGATGGATAAAACTTAACAATCGCAGAAAAATAACTTGAAACTATTAAGATATATAGTGTAAGATTTTCGTTTTTCTTAACAATTTCCAGGGACACCCCAACTAATCTGTTGCAATGTGCCACAAACAGCAAACATATGCGCTTCCATTATTTTTTTATTTCACATCACCCGTTATGTAGCAAAAATATTGACGTTTTCGTTATTTTATGATTCTTCCTCAAGAAATTCAACATTTTTATTCTTTCCTGGAACTTCGGATTTAGCCATTTGTAGCGATCCTGAGCAACTTTTCTTTATAAAATTTTTCGATAAAAAAATGCCTAATACGATTTCGTCATTTTTGGCCTCTTTATTAAATATCGCAGTAGGCTGGGGTTTAGATTTATAAAAGTTGAGTATTATACAGTGTTAAAAACTTTTCCTAAAAATAAAGAATTGTTTTTTATTTGGCCTATCAAACACCACTTTGCCTATTTTTTATTCAGGGGTATTTCTATGCTTTGGAAAATTCGAAACTTTGTGTTGTCTTCGGAGAGCATGCAACCCAATATACACCAAAAGCAATTTACAGTTGCGCAACTTCGACAGACTCGTTTTAAAACGTGACAGCTGCCTAACCTAACTTTTTTAAATTGTCAAATTCCATAAATTTTTCCTTTTCTCATATTATTTAAATAAATGCAAAGAAAATGTCAACCAAACTGACTAGGTACGAAAAAATCGAATTTCTGGGGGAGGGTCAGTTCGCCACCGTATATAAGGCAAGAGATGTGGAAACCGACAACATTGTTGCTGTTAAAAAAATTAAAATGGGGTCCCGCGAGGAGGCCAAGGATGGCATCAATCGCACAGCCCTCAGAGAAATAAAATTGCTTCAGGAATTGCATCACAGAAACGTGATTGGACTGCTCGACGTTTTTGGGTACATGTCGAATGTGTCCCTTGTGTTTGACTTCATGGACACCGATTTAGAAGTGATCATCAAAGATTCCTCCATCATTTTAACGACAGCCAATATGAAGGCTTACACGATCCAGACTTTACAGGGGTTGGATTATTTACATCGGAATTGGGTCCTCCACCGAGACTTGAAACCCAATAACTTGTTAGTTAACTCGCATGGAGTGTTGAAGGTGGGAGATTTTGGTTTAGCTAAATTGTACGGATCCCCAAATCGAATTAATACGCATCAAGTAGTTACTAGGTGGTACCGCTGCCCTGAACTCCTCTACGGTGCCAACTTGTACAGTACAGGAGTCGACATGTGGGCTGTAGGTTGTATATTGGCAGAATTACTACTTCGTGTTCCCCTTTTTCCTGGTGAATCGGATTTGGATCAATTAACAAAGATTTTTGCTGTATTTGGAAACCCCACAGAAGAAAATTGGCCGGGGGTGAAGTCACTGTCAGATTATATGGAATTCAAACCCTTTCCTTCCATTCCACTAAAGAATATATTTACTGCTGCTGGTGACGATTTATTGGAAGTTCTTGAGAAGCTCTTGGCTTTAGATCCGCTAAAACGGATTGAATGTGACAAATGTCTATCCATGAGCTTTTTCAGTAACAAGCCTGCACCCACCCCAGGGTCCAAACTGCCTTTGCCAATGAATATTAAGAAAGTTCAAGTGGAGAGACCGTCGCTCAAGAGGAAGTTACTCGAAGCTACTCATGGGGGAACGCTGCCGAAAAGACTTGTGTTTTAATAAGCATAGGACATATTTTTCATTTTTGTGTAAGATATTAACTCATGGAATTATTTATGTACCCAGTGAAATATGTTTTTCATGTTCTTAGGTGAAATAATACTGACGTTATTAAATATAAACTATAGCTGTATTTATTTATTCCAAAATAGTTATACTTAGAAAGTAGGTAACCTACCTAACGCGTTAGGTGCCTACATTCCTAAATACTAGGTACCGTAAAGTGGGGTGGCTTTGGCATTCAGTGTGAGATTGGCCACTTTTCAGAATTTGTTAGTGGCGCTCTGTACAATTTTGGTGTTTATTATTTGGCAGTTTAAAATATTGTAGCATATAGGGCAAACCTTCCTCTTACCTCCAGTATAAGTTTTTTCGTAATCAGTTGCTTGGTTATTGCAAAAAAAATGTTTTTCAGGCTACAAAAATTCTACCTAAATTGAAGGTCAAAAAACTTCTCCTGCCCCCACTAGATAAGTGACTGGGGCGGAAATTATCACCGCCCTTGTGAGTGTACATCTTTCCCCTTGTAGTACTACCCAAATTTAATGGAGGTAAATCACCCCCCTGGCTCCTAGGGGGTGGAAAAACTTAGACCAGCATTTTTACGGGTTGGGAGGGTAGGTTTGGCCGCCCTAGGAGCCAGGGGGGTGATTTACCCCCACTAAATTTGGGTGGTACTACAAGGGAAAAGATGTACAATCACATAAGGGCGGTGAATGATTTCCGCTCCAGTCACTTATTTGGTGAAGTTGAGGCAGTAGTTGGGAATGAAATTTGAGAGAAATTTGTTTGTTTTTATATGAATATTGTCTATTTTTATAAATAAAGTATATTTTTTGAAGTTCAATGGAATATAATGCATTTATCACACAGAAAATATGCGTTACAAGGGTTTTATACCCTACAAAATTGCCAAATGGAAAAAAAAAAAATTTTTGTGGCCAATCTTAAACCTAACACGGTTTAAATTGATTTAACATGCAAAATGAACACGTGGCCAATTTGACCTCCGCTTGCCAGAGGTAACATTGGCAAACACGTACAAAATTTCGGCCAAATCGGTTCAGGGGTTTGAGCAGTACATATCGTGATCTTAAAGTCCGTTAAAAATTTCGAATTTTTGAGCTTTTTGTCAAAAGGGTACTGAGGGTGAATCTATCTTTGGGACCAGAATTTTAAGGCTCTCCTTACAGCGGCGTCAAAAATTGGGGGTTTAATTGTATTTAAGTTGAAATGCCAAAATTGCATTTTCGGTTGCACAATTTGGCTCCAAAAGCTTTTTTTTATTTATTTATATATTTATATGGGATGCACAGGGTATTTTCAAAGTCTTGTTCCACAGATTGTACTTACTGTTTAGGATGCGTTTCGGAGTGTTACTCCATCTTCAGCTAGAAAAGGAATTAACACAAAATACAAAACATTTGCCTGAAAAATGAAAAAACGTTTGGGTCAAAGAAAAATAACAGCTTTTAAGTCATACTGTAACTTCATCGAAAGACGCTCAAACTCGATGAATTTACAGTGTGACTCAAAAGCTGTTATTTTTCTTTCGATGAATTTACTACCTATATGACTCAAAAGCTGTTATTTTTCTTTGACCCTAACGTTTTTTCGTTTTCCGGGCAACTGTTTTGTATTTTGTGTTAATTTCTTTTGCAGCTGAAGATGGAGGAACACTCCGAAACGCGTTCTAAACAGTAAGAATAAGTAGGTACAATTTGTGGAACAAGACTTTGAAAATACCCTGTGTAATCAAAAGAGCAATTATTATTATCGAATTCGATAGCTGTTGCATTACCGGATCGAGAACCTTAGTGCCATTTTTTCAAAAAATATTATTTTAGGGGTACAAAACATTTGTATTTGAGATTTTATTAAATGAGCGCCGAACGCAATGTCCACGACAGCATTAGCGATCGACAAGCGCCCGCACGTCGGGCCCGACCTCTGACACAGATTCTGACTTGGTTCAAGTTAAATGCTACATTTACAAAGTCTGTGAAAAAGTAGAAGTTTCTACCGTCTCCGAGACTGCCAATTTTTTAAATTGTGGGGTTGCGGAGGTTAAAAATGTTCAAAATGGCTTACAAAAGTGATACCTTCCTTCATTAGATACAAATTTTCTTAAAAAAACGACTTTCCTCAATATATGAAAAATCTTATAGAGATGGAGAAATTAATGATCACTGCTAAATGACAACTCTGCACACAATTATAGGGGATTCTGCATCCTTCAGTTAAACAATCGACAAACTAACACTGAGGTATTCTCCTAAATTCAAATAATTTCAAGAAGCCAGTGTCGTCCAATATTATTCTGCCATCCGCTGTAAGTATTTTAGTACCGTATTTAAAGCAACGTTGCCATTTAACGGTCGATTATTTATGATGACCATCCAATAGCAGGAACCTATTCTTACATTTTGTTAGAGACAGTATAGGTACTGTAAGTTGAATAATAATAGTTTAAAAGATAAACCATCTATTTTTAATTGGTAATTGTGTAGGTATTTATTTACAAAAGGTTAACGTCCATATAGACTTAAATGTCATTACAAATGCAATACATAAAGTAATAATGATAAAAAATCTGTAAGTAGGTACTTACTTATGTCGTCATAATGCTAGAGTCTTCATATTATTGCATTTATTCATTATGGATTTGGTATATAAACAGATTTATATCTAGATATAATAGTTGGAGGCAAGTCATAAAGACCGTGGCTGAATGTAATTTAGATATACGAATAATCGTTATTATACAAATCAATGGTTGCAAGTAAGTTCCTAACAAACGTAAATTTTTTTTTAATCGAAGAAAGGTGGATATCCTTCGTTAAAAATTAAAAAACAAAAGGCAAAATTCTTTCAAACTTTTCAACCTCCTTGCACCCAAGGTAAACAAAAATGACATTTCTGTCCCGATTCCCGAAAAACACTTTCGGGACGTGCGTATAAGTACCGTACCTATACCGAAAGTACCATACCTAAGCAGAGATGACGTTTCTGTACTGAAAAACGCTTTCGGGATACTTGTGCTTCTATTTTGTTTTTTTTCATCGTTTCTTAATTGATATGACGCGACATTTTTGACGTCCCTAGAATATTAGGTACGATAAATTCAATTAATGAAAAAGTAGGTATAATGATCAATAAGACGTTAAAAAAATGCTTTATGTGCACCACCGCCAAAACACGACTTTGCTGTCCTTCCGTGTTACTCACCTCGTTTCGCTCGTCTCACAAAATTACAGTCCAGCAAAGTCGTTCTTTCCGACCTTGGTCACAAATAATTAAAACTTTTCTGCTGGAGTAGGCTTTTGACAATGACATTAAATTGTAAAAAATATACTCGATTGAAACCACTATAATGTATTTTAAGGTATTTAGGTACCTATTCTTTTATCTGTTGTAAGCATACAGGGTGCTGCCAATTTCATTGCCCCCCATTGGGATCCCGGAAACTGTAAGAGTTAGATAAAAGTTGCTCATTATTAAGGTGATTAAGAATTTGTAAAGAATTCTTCGATATCTTGATTCGTTCCTGAGTTATTCCGAGAAAACTGAAAATTGACATGCTGAAGAAAAATTCATCGCTCCCTAACAGTTGATGCTACTTAACAGAAACTTGGAACTTTTATATTTTTGACAGCTGTTAATTCAATGGCATTGACAGAAATTTTCTAGGCCTTCTAGATTTTGAGTAACGACAGGCAACTTTTCTTTTTCTTATGGTCACCATATTGGATTTTAACACCATTAGATACACAAAAAAAATTGGCTTTTCAAAAATGTAACCAATCCGAGCTATTTGAAAAAATCCCAAGCCTGAGTCACACGATGCCAAGACGTGTTTTATTAGCGTTAAATTCAATTCCTTTCACATGTCATAAGAAATTGGACAAGTCGGTGTACTTTTTTACAGTTTTTTTTCCTAAGTTTAGGCTGATTATACAAATTATTTACGCTAAATAAATTTTGACGATCTGTCAAAAAAGTCCGAGTTGGTTACATTTTTGAAAACCTAATTTTTTTTGTATCTAGTGGTATTAAAATCGAACATGGCGGCCAGAAGAGAATCAAAAGTTGATTATCGTTACTGAAAATCTAGGAGGCCTAGAAAATTTCTGTCAATGCCATTGAATTAAACAGCTGTCAAAAATATAAAGGATCCAAGTTTCATTTAAATAGCATCAACTGTTAGGGAGCTATGAATTTGTCTTTGGAATGTCAATTTTCAGTTTTTTCGGAATAACTCAGAAACTAATCAAGATATCGAAGAATTCTTTGCAGATTCTAAATACCGTTAAAAAGGAGCAACTTTTATCTCATTTAACCGATCTTCTAACTCCTATAGTTTCCGAAATCCCAATGGTGGGCAATGAAATTGGCAACACCATGTATATCTATTAATTATTTAAATTTTGCTACACATACTACTCGGAATAATTATATTATTAAAAAAATATACATTTACCACAGCATACTTTTACCGATCACTTTTTTTTTGACAATAATGTTTTTGGCCAAAACAAAGTGTTTAGGATAGTACGTAACCCATAGTGCCCATATCTATCAATTTATCTAAAAAAACCAACTTCCCCTATACCTGTCTGCTATACCTATCCTATACCTACATATAAGGCGCGTTCCTTTTACACATTTATGTGAGGAACCTCAGTCAATCTAAGCATTTTGATTGGTCAATATTCAAATGAACCAATCAAATTGCTGAGATTAACTGAGGTGCCTCAGATAAGTGTGTAAAAGGAACGCGCTTATTATACGCAAGTTGATGTATTTTATCCCGATTTTTATGCAAACAGTAGTAGGTAACCGATCGCTATCAATAATTATCATAAGTAAATTTACGTAGTCGGACCGTGATCCCCACATTTTTTTTACAAAGGAGACCTTTGTAGCTATAAACAAACAGTAACAACAAATTCGTATCATCGATAACCGCCCATCAGTACGTAGTAAAGCGATTAACATTAACACTTCATAAATAAACAAAGCTAAGTGTACACGTTTTTAAACTTAGTTAACGCGTTTTTTTTTGCGCTGCTCCTATCTATTACTCACTTTCGTGCGCGACGGACGTATCGACTGCAATATAAAGAGCGCCGGCGTCGCGACGATAGGCGTCGTGCCTGGTGCACGTTATTGAACAGCTGTTGCCAAAATGGTATTCGTCTGTGTAGTGTGCAACAGTGATGAGTGAGCGAGTTTTAATTATCAACAATCGAAATGAGGCGGCAACAACAAAATCAGCTGCAAATCGAACACGGCGATGATGACTGTACCTCTTCTTCACCGGTAAGGCGTCGTGGTCCTGTATGTAGGTAGTCAATAATCATGACTCATTCATTTTTGCATTTTGTATTGTAATTATTGCAAAAAATTCAAGGTCTATTTGATATTTCATAACGTACAAAAAAATATATATTTCCCATAAGTTTTATTACATACTTAAATACCTTCTGATATAGGTAGGTGGGTATAAGAAAAAACATAAGAGAAAAAAAATATAAATTAAACAAGGCACTGTTGGACTTTAGATATTTTCTTCCAGTAATTCAATTGCACGACGCAGCGTAAGTATAGTGGTTGAAAATAAAAATATATATACCTGTTAGACTAGTACAGTATGTCAATGTCATTTTTAAATGCTCGTCCTATTATTATTTATTAAGTTTCATTATTATTTATTGTTTATATTCATGATTAGGTAACAAACCGTATTTGCAAACACCATTTTCGTTAGGTAGATCCTTTATTCTATTTTCTATTTATAAATTGAGTTGCCCCTGTCTGACGCCAACATACATCTGTGAAAAATTAATTATTCAACGACATACCCTCTGCTAAAAATCGTTAATTGTAATTTGAGGGGACTTTTTCCTGGAGAACTTTATCAGTAAATAAGCGAGTCAATATTTAACTAGATTAATCTTGTACCTTAAACACGTAGTGGACCGGAAACATAAAGGGCAAATATGGAAAGAAAAAGGATTCATCGCGCTTCAATAAACACATTCCGTATTAGGTCAGTTAGTAATAAAAAAAGACCTATTGTTCTAAATTAAAAGGTTACCACAAATTCCCGTTGTTTTAACATATTGATACCTACCTAGTTATTCTTGGACTCACATCTTAACAATAACAAGTACCCATCAATCAAAAATGGCACGTAGAAGGGTTCCTGTTGTTTCATTGTAATAATTACAAACTGATTTAATGATATTGATATTGCTTCGATGTCACAAGCAAAACTAAACTTTTCTCTAAATATTTGGCTAAGAACGTGTGAAAACGGCTGCTCTTCATTGCCTTTAAATGTGACTTTACCCTTTAAAAGACGTTTAATTTTTACTACGAAATAAACAAAACTCTTTTAAAACTAGTGTATCAGGGTGTCTGGAAATTAGAGGATAATATCTTAAGGACGTATTCTACGATCAAAAATATGAAGAAAAATTGTAATAAACATAGGTCGGAAAAGGCCACCTAAGGGAGCTAGGGCCCCTTAAAGGGGTCACTTTGAAAATGTTTTTTTCTAAATTTCTTCAAAACGGTTAAAAATAACATCGTGAAATTGAGCATCTTTAGTAAGTTTTTGATGCTGTCATTACCGTGGTAAAATGTTAAACTTTCGGTAATAAGCGTCCCGTTACATGGGGGCTTAGGACTAAATTTGCTCAAATAATTTTTGTTGTTGTTTTTTCTCAAATTTTGCATCAGAATCTGGATGACTGAAGTTTTTTACGTAAAAATGGTGCTCTTGTTCGAAATCGCTAGGCCGCACCGTTTTCGAATAAATTGACTCTAGTGGTTTTAGAGAACAAAAATTTGTCACAGATTTTTACGAAGGCGTAGAGGGGCCACACTTTTAACATTTGCTTTAAATCCAAAATTATCGACTCGCACTCGACAATTGTCGATCGGGTAGACAACTGTCGACTCCCACTCGACAATTATTGTCCATCGCGTCGACAATTGTCGATCGGGTAGAAAATTGTCGACTCGCACTCCACAATTGTCGATCCGATCGACAATTGACGATGTGATCGACAATTAACGATCGGGTCGACAATTTTTTTAAATCTTCTGCAACAGATTTTCGCGCTCTAAAACGACTTGGGTCAATTGATTCGGAAACGATGCTTCCTAGCGATTTCAAACAAGAGCATCATTTTTACGCTCACCATCAGAAAGGTCTTCAAATTCTGGTTTTAAATAAAACAAAATTCATTCGCATTTAGTACCCTTTGGGTATAGAAAAATCGAAATTTTGTCATAACACTAATTTGGTACATGGAGATAAGGTGACCCGTTGACGTGCTGAAAGACTATTGGGAGCAATTGGTAAACGGGAAAGTGCTATTTAGGCATATCAATTTTAAAATTTTAAACACGATCGAGACACGGAAATCAAAGACAACCACGATGGGGAGGTTCCAACCGCTTCTCTGCTGCATTTTTTTAACTTGAGATTCCCCATTGAAGATGGTGACGATTAGGGCAAAAATTTGTAGGTCGAAGTCGCTTCTTAAAGGAGCTACAGCTCCCCAAAGGAAAAGTTTTTCACATATCTCAGGAACGGATTGTCGGATCTTAATGAATTTGGAGGCTATTGGCACTGTGACTTTTATCGAATTCTGACGACGCAATCCTCAGAAACCCGTAATGACCAATTCTACGTTAATTTCGACATTGCGAATGAAATACTTAACTTGTTTACGAAAATCTTGTTAGACTAGCAATGTCATGACGAATAATAATTATCTGAGTTTCCATACAAGTAGAATGTACCTACACATACCTCATGCCTTCCGCACTGCATTGATAAATATCATTGTTTAATGTTAGTGTATGTACCTACAAAATACAGGGTGAGTCAAACGGGAGCGGCGGGAGCGGCCACCCCTTGTAAGTTATTTCATTTCCGACATTTCAGAACAATTCTTGGGGCAGTCAAATGGTTATCTATGGACTACATTTCGACAATATCAGTGGTCCCAAAATGTTTTAATTTCATTCGCTAACGGCATGTCGCTGTAGGTATATTTCTTTATTGTATATATTTAGCATTTTTGTTTCTCTTTCCAACGATGTGAAAAAATCATACTTTTACATAATGGAAACGAGAAAATGTCAATGGAATGTTTTCGCAAAAGCATGGATCTGGTCCTCTATTTTACAATCTATTCACTTTATCAACTTTTATAGTTCAATAAAAGTTGAAAGGCAAATTTAGACGCATCTGTTGATGTGATTAACTCGGCATAATCTTGTAATAAAAAGCGAACGGAAGATGTATATCAGTGCGATGTGTATCCCTGTAGATGTTTATTCACCGTGAATGATCATATATTGAGGTGGGCTTGGTGGTTTTGGGTGCAGATGTAATCTGCACCTAGTAGTAGTGCCGAAGCATATGCTCATGATAAAGGAATCGTGAGGGTGTATCAGCAGGCGATCAATTTTTGCGATCAATTAGTATCTTCCGCTGTATAGGTCAAGCATCAAATTTCCACCGTCAATTTTTTGTGTTGGGGGTTGAAGGGAGTGCAATTTTTTCCGTTCAATTATTACTCTCAGAGGTTGAAGGGGGTGGGTTTCTGGGGCGCTTAACTGCTACTTATCCTCCAACAACAGTGGTCTAAATGTTAAATTTATTTGTGCTCAATTAGCATCTTTCAGTAACAAGTAGTATAAGGGTTAAATTTCCACCGAGTCAATTATTTGTGTTTGAGCGTTGAAGGGTGTGAGTTCTGGGGGTGCAATTTGTTTCCGTTGAATTAGTATTCTACGGTAACAAGTGCTCCAACGTGACTGCCAGATTTCGGAAGAGTCTTTGACCACACGTTACAATGATTGTATAAATAGTATATTTTCCTCATTAAACAGAAAATTCTCGTTATTTCATAAATAAATCTCCCGTTTTGAAAACTAACGCACGGATTTTCCTTTCAGTCACAAATTTTGGAGCGCGTCCAATCCGACCGAGTAACAGTGACCAAACCGGAGGAAGACCGAAGAAGACGAACAATCATCGTAGAGAAGAAAAATGGTTCATACGGTTTCACGCTTCAAAGCTACGGAATTCACTACAAAAAAGAGCAGGAAATCGAAATGATCACCTACGTGGACTACGTCGATTACGATGGACCAGCCTATAGAGCTGGAATGAGAGAAGGCGACGTGATTCTTTCCATTAACGGCACGGACATGGAAAAGGCCGACCACAAAACTCTAGTCAATTTTATTAAAAACTGTGACAGCAGGATGCGCATGGTTGTGCTGTTTGAAGATTGCGTCCGGAAGGTGATTCTAATATCTTTTTTTAACGAACGCAGGGGCAGTGTGAATCAGGATTTTTCCGGTTGTTTTGTTAAACGTGTTTTTACTGTGTTTTGCGGGCTATTAGCATGATGTAGGTCCGCCATCTTTGTTGGGATAGGTTAGGTTAAGGTTGTTACCATGGCAATGAAGCCAAACAAAGTGTAGATTCAATATTATTTTAGCACAAAGCTCATTCTATACATGATGTAACGATTTAATCGATAACAATTCTTCATTTTGTCAATATTAAGGTCTTAAAATGCAACACAGTAACTATAAATAAAGAATTTGACAAAAAATGCAGTTTTCTGGACTTTGGACATTGAAATCTCGCTTTGTTTGACCATACACAACAAAGATGGCGGTTCCACGTCATCGCTAATATGGCGTATTGTAATTCAATCAGTCCTATTCTGTAACTTGGTTGACTTCAATCAACATTTAAATGAATTGAGAGATCTGATTGGGGAATGTGACCTTTGTTTACGTTGTTGTCTTGGAGATATCAGGAAATATCAATGTTTTCTTGAAACTTGTCAACATTTTGCTTCCAGGTCAATTGAAATTGAAAAATATTGCCATTAAAATTGATATCTCCAAGGGAACGACGTAAACAAAGATCACGTTCTCCAATCAGTTCTCTCAATTCATTTCAACATTGACTAAAGTCAACCAAGTTATAGAATAGGACTGAATGTCTTGTTTTTGACAATTACTGCAGATACATGCACACACTTAGCTCGAGCTAACTAAGCTCGATACTTTTTAAACAGCGTTCCCCGAGACTTTTTGGAGGCAGTGGCCTTTGAAATATAGTTTTTCCTTCGAAATTAAATGGGGAAACTATATTTCAAAGGCTGGCACCGCCGCAAAATCTCGTGGAACGCTGTTTAAAAAGTACTGAACTTAGTTAGCTCGAGCTAAGTGTGTGCATGTATCCGCAGTAAATGACAGGAATTTTCACAAAACAACAGAAAATATCCTGACTCACACTGTTCCTGCGTTCACTTCTACATTATAATCGAATTTATTTGGAACTTCTTTGCAGGTTGAACTGCACATGCGGTACATTCAATTACAACGAATTTTGCAAAGTAAAATGGCGGAATTGGAGAAGCTCTGCATTCGAGAAAGGCAAGTTTTGGAGGGAAAGTGGAAAACGCACAGTTTACCAGCTAGAAAAAAGGCTTCGCAAAACACCAACGGAGATCCTCCCACCCCCACCCAAACATCTTATTCTTATTGCAGACCGACCGTTTCAACAGAAGATGTAGCAAAATCGCAACAAAAGCAGCAAACTCCACCCTTAATTTTCGCCTATCAATATTTAGATCCCCATTACAGATATATGCTACAACCTTCTAGGAGTGGAAGTGGGGAATATCTCCTGACTTTTGAACCCTCTCGGTACAGAAATGAACAACCACGTTTCATAGTTAAAACCCCCAGTGATCAGCAACCAAAACAAAATAAAGCTAACCATGAAAAACCAAAGAAAATCCAAACTTCATACCAAAGCTACGCAGGGCATTTGTGCAACCCTTGCCTGCAGTCTGGAAATAACGCCGACAACGCAAGTTTGGAAGCCTACGACTTAGCTAGTCCATGCTGCGATCCTCGCTGCGTCCCCTCAAGCAGAAGACGTTCCAGAAAGGACCACAGAAAAAGAGATTCCAAGACTGAGGAAACGCAAACCGACCCTCAACAGCAACAGAGATCTCGTCCACATTCCACGGTAACGCAGACGCCACCCTCAAACGTTCAAACCTATTCAGCCCCTCGAAGATATTTTCACATAGGAGCTGGTTTAGTCAGTCAATGCAGCTTACATTCCTGCACTTCTAGTGAGCTCAGTGCTGTGGCTCCCACTACGATGGGTGAGAGCTCAGCTAGTTACACTACTTCACTTAGTACAGATACTCTATACTGGGACGGCTCGTGCGACATGAGTGCATCCAGGCAGCTTAGTGTAAAGTCAGCCAACAAACATGAACACCAGCAAAGACACTCGCAGAGTCATGCTCACGAACCCATTTACGTCCAGTATTCGACAGTCAAGCCCAAATCTTGGGACAATTTAGCAACGAAAGCCATTGGAGGCTATGGATTTGGGTATGGATATTTGGACACGAAATACTCAAAAGCCAAAACCAGTAAATGCACACAGTACATTCGCGTAGACAAAACCATGAACAATTCCAGTCAACCACAGTACACACCACATGCACAACGCAGGTATTGCCAACCCACAAAATCGACAGAAAGCCTACTCTCTGTGCCAAAATATTCCAACGAGGCACTATCAGATTCCAGTGTTTCCTGTGAATGCTTAGATGTTACGTCACCTGCGCCAGACACTTCTGAGGCACGATTTTTCCACAGTCCAAGGCAAAGCATCAGCGTGAGTCCCACCGACCCGAATTTTGGTTACTACAGCGCCACTAGAAGATCGTCCAAGTGCGACTACCCTAAAGCAAGCTCAGAAGCCACTAGGTTGTAAATTAAAGGACAAGACACTCGCCTCTATATCCATTCCGAGGCCTTAAGATTTTACATCACTTAGATTCATGCTTAGATAGTTTTGATACTGAGTTTTTACAATGATTTACCTCGATTCAAACACGTACAGAAAAACCCTAAGGCACAATCGCTATAAATAGGTCTAAGTTACGATATTCTTTTTCGCTGATGACATAGATCTGATTACAATACAAGTAGAAAGTAAATTTTCTTGCCTAGGGATTAAAAAGATTGCTATACCTTTCACATAGCGATTGAAGGTCGCGGCTCTGCTACTTTGTTGCCTAGTTAACAAATAACTATTGTTTTACTCTCGTCACAAAGTCAATTTTTATAATTCAACTCACAAGAGCAACAAATGGAAAAAGAAGTCAAAACAGTCTAATAATATTTAGATTAAACGAAAATGAAACCGTCTCTCGAAACTTTTTCAAAACAAAGTGTACCCATGTACAAGAACCAAGAAGCAAGGCACATCGAACATGAGACGATTACTTTTTCCATCTGTTCAATTGTAGTTATTGAATAATTTTAGCATTTTTGTCAATACCTTCATTGTAAATGTGATATTAATATTATTATTAAATTATTTGCGTAATAATCGTTGAGTGTGCAGAAGAAAACGCCATTGAAAAGATGTGGCTTTGATATTATTAAATAAAAATTGTAACATTCAAATGAAATTTCTGTTATCTTTTTTTATAAATATCGTTGACAATAAATTTTGTGAATTGAGATACAAATTTTGATGTGAACCAAACATTAAAGTCTGACGATTTTTGGTAATTTGACTCTAGCCTCAATAATGAGGTTAACATTCTCTAAAGCTGATTTTACAATAAATTGTCACTCAAATTGTCTGTCGTCCAAAATTTTTGTCCCCAACTGTACGTCTACTCTCCATTCATTTTCTATTTAAGTGACAGAACGTCAAAATTTGAATTTTAGGTTGGTATGAGAAAGTTTTGCAAGGAATCTTACCAAAAGGGGAGTTATTGGTAGAAACGATTTCAATGCGATACGTCAGAAAACATGACAAATGTCAAAATTTTGCAATTGCTCTGAATTGGCCCAAAATGGCCCATGTGTGCGTGCAGTTTTGAGTAAAGTGCAAAGAAAAATATTCACGAAAAAGCATCAAGTACGTTTATCTGTGACACTGTTGCTAGCAATAAAAATAAACCCTAAAAGATTTGATTCGTATGTTCTTGCTTTCCCGCCAAATTTCGATCAAATTGCCAAAAGTACACGCCCTTTGCAAATTAGGATTGTACAATTCCAGAACAAAATTACTTCTGCTATTCGCGAAAATCAGCAAAGTGTCTGACATCTGGTGGCAATACTTTAATTACACTGAGAGACAGGATACGGAAATACTTTTAAACGTCCGTCATCATAATTTTGGCTTACGTCAGTCAGTTGTCAGTTGCGAGGTTAGGTAGTAGTTTTGTTCGGAGGCATCCTCTCGCTGACTCGAAATTTTGGGAATAATTCTGTGGAATTTTACGTTTTGTGTACTTAAGCGGAACATTGTAAATCCAGGAAAACTTGGATTTTAAAAAATCCTCGTATCAATGTCACTGGATGTCACCAACTGACACTGTCAGGCACGTCACGCTGGAGTTCTCACATTCGGTTCCCCAGTTTGGTGAGACCGCCATTTTGTGGTTTAGCAATGCCATCTATTAGCAGCTGATTTTCGCGAACAGTAAATGAACGGATTTTAGGTAGGTACTTATTTTCTAAGCTGTGTTTCTAAAATCCATCTACAGTAGAAACTCGACTTATACATCCCCTAAACGCTCAGCTGTGTAATACGTACTTCCATTTTGGTTACAAATCTTTCAAATTTTGTTTGTCAAAATTCTTGTGGTGTATTTTAATTATTTTTGTAAACCCAAAAGGATACTTCATTGGCTTCTTTCTTACCTTAATCAAATCACTAGCAAAATGTTCTTTCACGAATTCAAATTTCTTTCTACTTCTCATTAAAAACTTTAAGAGTTAAAGTTTTGGCAGACACATTGTTCAACATTGTAAAATTTGAAGTCTGAAATTTATATATTACCCAGGTGAAAATTAGGAGCTTGTCAAATTTAAGAGGTCTTAAGATCGGGTTTCAACTGTATCTCGATTTCCTTTAAAGTCATTTTTCGACGCAGATGAGAACTAGACTTCCCCCTTAAAGCGATATAATCAATATCTGTAAGAAAAAAAAATGTGTCCAACCTATGGGGTTGTCACAAATGATTAGCGCATCGTAAGTCCAGGTAGCTTTAAAAGGAAAGGAATTGACAACGTTGCTTTTGCTCTTTCAATTAATACCTAGTTGTGTATCAAGTTCGAAATGGGAAAATTAGCGATTAAGAAGACAAAGTTGCTATGCGGCGAGAAGCCGTGCGAGGTGTACACTCGAAATCGACAATGACACTTTATAGACGACAACCACTTTTTAATTAAATAAACTCACTAATTTTGGCTATTGCATGAAGGCAAAATGAAGATTATTGACTCGGTATGGCAAACTATTCATAAAATCATTGCCAACTTTCTGTTGCAATTGACGAAAACAATTGTTGTCATATAAGCAACACTACTAAAATAGTTATTTATGTAACAAGTGTGTAAAGTGTAACTTTTTTCACGAGAAGGAATGTTTGCCGCACGACGATGTGCGGAGTGCGCAAATCCGACGAGTGAAAAAAAGTTACTTATTTGCATATAAATAATTTTTTACCCCGTACATTTAAAATTCTGGGCTAATATCGGTTTCAAAGTTCACTCGCATAAATCCCGTAATAGTCCAGGCAAAATAGGAAAAATAGAGGAACTAAAACATGTAGTTACAGAAGTTTCAGGAATGTGTGGGGGTAGGTCCCCTGAACAACGTAACATATAGTCCCATCGATTTTCGGCTCCGCGAGGGGTGGGGGGGGAGGTTTAAACGTCCCTTTTTCAGTTTTTCGCTGCTAACTCGAAAACGGTTCTTCGCACAAGAAATTTGTGCGAGAGCAAAATGAGAAAGTATTAAATTCCCTACAAAAGAGTATATATAAGTTTGTTCCTATCTGTTTTAGTTTCCGAGATATCCCCTAGCAAAAATGGATAATTTTTAAAAAGAGTTATATCGCCTCACGTTTTTCGTCTTTGCCCTTCTAGCTCTTCACTTTTTCGTTTTACAGAAACATCGTCGGAAATAAAGTTGTAGAGCATTAATTAAATTTACTTCAAAAAAATATATATACAGGGTGTAACAAAAACATACGGCAATAATTTAATTAATGCTCTACAACTTTCTTTCCGACGATGTTTCTGTAAAACGAAAGAGTAAAGAGATAACGAAAACGAAAACTTTTTTCACAAATTATCCATTTTTGCTAGCGGATATCTCGGAAACTAAAACATATAGGAACAAAACCAAGAAAACTCCTTTGTAGGGAATCTAATACTCTTTCATTTGGCTCTCTCATAAAGTTCATGTGCGACGCATCGTTTTCGAGTTATCAGCGAAAAACTGAAAAAAGGGACCTTTAAACCTCCCCCCCCCACCCCACGATGGGACTTTTATTTTACGTTGTTCAGGGGATCTACCAATACACATTACTGAGTTAGTTCCTCTATTTCGACTTTTTTGGTCTATTTTGCATGGTCTATAATGAGAGGCTTGGTATAAAATCCGTGATAAATCTATAGCAACAATATCAATAAAACCTTAGCAACTGCTCTTTTTTTCACTCAAGAGTGAAAAAATAAACCGCTACGGCACTTTTTTACACGCGTTGTCGTCGTTTTTGAATGAAAGAAGTTGTTTCAACGTTTGTTAACAATTGTTAAAAATGGCGTTTTATGACACCAGTATTAAAAGTCATTTACTTTTTAACACTGGTGTTAAAAGTGACTTACTTTTTACACTCAGTGGTAAAAGTGACAATGCAACAACAATTAAACAGCGGCTGCAACAACAAATTGTCACTATACCTTAGTTACAGACAGCGAATTTCATGGACGTTTGCAACTAATAAAATTTGAAAACTTCTACCTTTAATCGTGTTTGTAGAAGAAATAGTGTATGATATGCGTGTTAAATGTGAGTTTATTTTGTTCAAAAAATAAAATAGGTACCACTTTTAACACTTAAGTATATCATAAATAACTATAAAGATGACTCTCAATTATTCTGAAGCCCACCTAGGATATTTTTTTCCTATTGATAGACATTTGGGGCGAGGATGTGTGGGCCTTGGCAAAAACGGCCAAGCCAGTCCTGTCTTGGTCCCTAGAGTAAAAGCACGCAATGAACAAAGAAAACGTAATTTTTACAAAAGTGCAAGGAGACAAAATCGACTACTTTCCTTTTATGGTTATTCAAAATGCTCGGAATTTAATACAATTTATGGTGCATTTTAAGTAACGTAATCTTTAGCCAATTTACGTGGTTCAAATCTTAAATACCTAGTTGATGGTATAGGAATTCCCCGGGCCAAAATTTCTGATTCCACCCCTGCCTGTTACCGAATTAAACTTTTTCATGTAAGTAGCAGACTGCAAACATTCCTCGGAAACGTTGAAATGGGTCCTTCATCGGTCATTAATTTAAACTTTTTATCACGATAACATTCTACGAAAAGAGACACTCGTAGCGTGACCTTTCGTCGTAAATTTGAAGCAGCGCAAAAACGATGCAAGCAGGCCCTAAAGTAAAGAAATGGAAAATGATCTGAAAATCCTCAGTCTGAACTTCCAGAAAATCAATATCTGAAGGTGGTGATGCATTTCCCCCCGTCCACCAAATTTTCCAGCCTGAATAAGTATAGCTCGAGGTAGGTATAACTTGAATTTTTTTCAATTTACATTAATTGACAACAATTAGTTGAAATAAATGCACATGGGTGCTTAGGTAGTTTTACTAACCGAAAGACGTACTTTTTTAAGCAGGTTTGGTTTTATTAGGCGGCGCTAGGAAATCGAAAAGTACTGATTAATTAATTAACATTTTAAAATAATAATTTCCAAGAAATAAATTAAATATTTGAATTTCCAAAATTCTATGTACGCGAAGTGTTAAGAAAATTAAATCAAGACAGCAACACCGGAAACGAGAAAACCCCAACAACTTAAATTGGATGAAATAATTAATTTATAATCATCAAAATTTTAAACTATAGTGAGATCCTACGTGGCTTAAGTTGAAAAAGCAATGCGGGATGGAAACAGAAAATAAACCATCGAGAGAAGGGCGAAATCGGCGGCGTACGGAAAAAACTTTTCAAATCCACATGAACTGCATCTAGCAGGCAGTTGTAGTGGCCCCACTGTAAATTGCCGTGATTGTGTGATACCGAGTGCTTCAGGCTCCTGTGACCCGCTCAAACAGGAAGAAAATAGTTTTCCAATGACGCAATGTCAAAAAGGAATATAACGTTTTCAAAGCCCGAGGAACCCAATTTTTTGAAAAAACTCAAGGAACAAATCGGCTACAAAGAGGGCCCCACCGTTGACACAAAAGTAGGTTAGGTTAGATTTTCATGAACACAATGCATTTTCTTTGTGATTTAGCGGGAAGACTTGGGCCTTGAGGATTTATCCGATACCGAAGAAGAACAGCCAACGATTGTCGTCCTCAACGAGGGGGACTTGACGGCGGAGGAGGCCTCCAGGGAGACAGAGCGCTTGGAAAAGGGTGAGTTCAAAGTTCATTCATACCTATTTTTAGCCGAAAACAACTAATTCAACCCTTCACTTCTTCGTTTTCGCGTTAAATTTTCCACTGAACACAGGATTTAACGAGCAATTAAAAGAAATTGAGAAAAATTGTGGTGGCGTCTCAACTCACATCGGCAAATTCCGAGTGTTTTCGAATGTCTTCGCTTGCCGCCAAAATGAAAAGAGCGGGAATAAACCCGCTTTAAAAGTGCGTTCCTTTACTTTCATCGTTTATTTTATTTAACCCGACGTTAGTTTTAATCTTTTTCATGTTTTGTTGTACGAAAAACCCCGTTTTGGGTTATCTGAAGTGTGTTGGAAAGGCAGGAGGGCCCCATTTTCCCCATTTCATTTTTCCCCACGTCGGCGGTGGAGAGAGAGACGGGTTTACGATATGCGAGATCGGTTAAAGGAGGACGAAATTTTTCTGAACACGTGACCATTTTAGTTCGTAATAAGACTTTGGAGAGGATACCAACTCCCCTTTTCGTGAAAATGGTTTGGTCTATTATACGGAACGGTATTTTGCTCTGCTCCCCGGTTGCTCGTTGTTGCCTAACATGAATTTTATGCACTTTCAAAAATTGCCGGTTTTCCACAGATTCAAATGTTTGGAATAACCACGTGGTCCATGCTTGAAAGCTGGCTATTTTCAAACTAATGTGAAGTGGCGGCTATAACTTTTTGCTATACATGCTCTTGTTTTTTCCCATTGTTAGAAATGGAATTAATTTAATTCCAATCTGATGCTACCCTCCGTCAATATATTTTCTGTGATAATAGAAAACAGGAACATTCAATAATTCCGGGGGATTTTAATTTAATACCAAGTTTTTTGGTCTTATTTGCTCGTCGGTATTTATACTTATTCTATTCTAAAAGCATTGATTTTCTGTTAATTTTCATCATCTTCGTGTCTGTCGAGCTGTCTCTGTACTTAACAAAAATTAAAAAAATTCCGTAATATTGTAATTTATTCTTTCAACTAGGTAGGTATGAGATACAGGGTGGTTAATTTTTCGATGCTTACCATTGGGAACTTCTAAACGGTAAAAGGTCCGGGGTCGATTAAATTAGAGAAAAGTTGCGTTATTTCTTGGCGACAATCTGAAAAGAATTTCCCGGATATTTTGATTCGTTCCTGAGTTATCACAAAAAATCTGAAAATTGACAATTTAATTCCTAACGATTGATGTTATTTAGATAAAACTTGGAAGTTTTATATTTTTGACAGCTGTCAATTGGCAGAAATTTTCTAGGCCTTTTAGATTTTGAATAAAGACAGACAATTTTTCTTTTTCTTATGGGCGCCATATTGAATTTTAACACCGCCGAATACACAGAAAAATTAGCTTCTCAAAAATGTAAAAAACATTAACGTTTTTGAAAGAATATGTAAAAGCCTGAGTCACGACCGCAAGGCAACTTATTACTATTGAATTCAATTGTTTTCACATATTATAAGAGGTTCAAGAAGTCTGCGTGCTTTTTTGCAATTGTTTTTCATCTAAGTTTAGGCGGATTTTACAAATTATTCATAGCAATTTTCAAATTCTGACATCTGTCAAAGAAGTTCATCTTGACTACATTTTTGAAAAGTCAATTTTTTGTGTATTTGCTGGTGTCAAAATTCTATATGGCGGCCATAAAAGAATCAAAGTTATCAAAAATTGTCTATCGAACTGATTTTAATGAAATTCAATATGGAGCCCAGTTAAGTTTGTTGCTAATCCGCAAACGCCCAGTGCCTTTTTGGCAAATTAGCTATAAAATTTGAGTGATGAATACCAATGTTTCTTATCAGCGCATGAAAGGTCTTCAAATTCTGTATCTAAAAATGTGTTCATACTTAGCGCCTTTTTGGCGTAGAATAAAAAAAATTGGCAGTCTCGGAGAGGGTAAAACTTCTACTTTTTCACAGAATTTGAAAATGTAGCAGTAGTAATAAATTAACTTGTGTCGATAGTTTTCACCCCTAAAATGACATTTTTTGAAAAAATGGCATTAAGGTTTTTAATCCAACAATGCAACAGCTATCGAACTCAATAACAATAATATGCCCTTTAGCTAAGAAAAATTCAAAAAGGGGCAGTTTTGCCCCTAAAATGGCAATTTTCGAAAAAGTGGCACTAAGGTATTTGATCCATGAATGCAATAGCCATCAAATCCTGTAGTACGAAAATACAATTTTGCTAAGAGAAATTTAAAAAAGAGCCTTTTTGCCACTAAAATGACATTTTTCGAAAAAATAGGACAAAGGTTTTCGAGTTGAAAAAGATCAGCTATCCTGTCCGGTAATAATACAATAATTATACATAGGTTTTTTCACGGGACCGATTTTTGGCCAAAAGGGCACCAAGTGTGAATACATTTTTAGAAGCACAATTCGAAGAGTTTTCATATGGTAATGCGAAAAATGGGGGTACGCATTTAATTTTTTAAAGATGATGTGCCGAAAAGGCACTTTACATGAACCTTTGTGACCCAAAATCTAATCAATTTCATCTCGATACGTTCAGTAGTTTGAGCTGTAGCGTGATCACAGACAGACAGACATTGTTCAAAAACCCCTTTTTCGGATTCCAAAAAATTCCAAAAAATGGTGCCGTGAAAAAAACCTATGCATAACTGTATATTTTCATTACCGTATTTGACAGCAGATTTTTTTCAAGCCGACAACCTTAGTGCTATTTTTTCGAAAAATTTCATTTTTGTGCCAAAAGGGCCCTTATTTGATTTTATTTTAGAAAAAAGCATATTCTTACTATCGGATTCGATAGCTGTTGTATTAATTGCCGGAACAAAAACCTTGGTGCAGTGTTTTTTTTTTTTTCGAAAATTTCCATTTTAGGATCAAAACGGCCCCTTTTCGAATTTCTCTTAGCGATTTGGCATTATCAGCATTATCGAGCAATTCCTGTAGTTTTAGGGTATAATGCTTAATAATGCCTGAAATACTGCCATATACTGCCTGTTTACTGCTAGATATTGCCACTAAAGCCCGTTATTGCATATTAATGCCACTACTGCCGAGGCTACTGCTGATGGATACTGCCTGTAATCCGTAATGCCGGTAATGCTAGAATAATGCTCGTAATGCCTTTAAAATGTACACCTAATGCCAGTGATGGATGACCCCTCGACTGAAACCTTAAATACAAATGTCTTTCATCCCTAAAATGATTTTTTTGAAAAAATGGCACTATAGTTTTCGATCCGGTAATGCAACAGCTATCGAATTCGATAATAATAAATGCTCTTTTGGTAAGAAAATCTCAAAAAGGGGCCTTTTTGCCTCTAAAATGGCAATTTTCAAAACATTTCAATATGGTTTTTGATCCAGCAAGGCAATAGCTATCGAATCTGAAGAATATGCTTTTTTGTAAAATAAATTCAAAAAAAGGCCCTTTTGCCACTAAAATGACATTTTTCGAAAAAATGGCAGTACGATTTTCGACTTGAAAAAAAATCAGCTATCAAATCCGGTAATAAAAGTATACTGTTTTTTGCCCAAAAGCGCACCATGTGTGGATACATTTTCAGAAGCAGAATTCGAAGAGCTTTTATATATGGTGACGCGAAAAATGGGGGTTTGTATTTAATTTTTTAAAGTTGATGTGCCAAAGAGGCACTTTCCATTAACCGATGTGGCCCAAAATCAGCACCTACATACAAATTGCATGATGACAGACAGACATTTTTCGAAAACCACTTTTTCGGATTCCCAGGACCCTAAAACGTAAAGATTTGATATTTTTGGCGATTCGATTTTTCGATCGATTCTATAATTTGCTGCGCAGAAGCGTACAAGTTAAAAATTGGTATATATACCTAATCTCGTACCTAATCAAGGAGCGAAGATTAAATTCAAATCGTAGCCGAACCTACAAGGTCAAGGGGGCTTTTCGCCTTATTAAAATGACACTTTTCGAAAAAATGGTATTAAGATTTTCGACCCTGAATCTAATTCAATATACACTGCTCACCATTGCCATCCCCTAAACGGTAAGAAATACGGAGTTGTTTAAATTAGAAATAAGTTGCGCTATTTCTTTGTTATTAAGAACCTGAAGAGAATTCTGCGATATCTTGATTAGTTCCTGAGTTATTCCGAAAAATCTAAAAATTGCTATTTCAAATAAAAATTAATATCTTCCTAACGATTTATGATATTTAAATGAAACTTGGAACTTTTATATTCTTGACAGCTGTCAATCAAAGGGCATCTAGATTTCTAGCAAGACAGTCAACTTTTGATTCTCTTGTGGCCGCCATATTGATTTTTGAAACCATGGGATACAGAAGAAAATTAGCTTTTCAAAAATGTAATCAATATGGACTTTTTCGAAAAATCATCAAAATTCTATTTGTATGATTAATTTATAAAATCAGCATAAAACTTTTTGAAATAAAGTACCTATAAAATAGTTCACCAACTTTTTTAATATCTTTTGACGTTTAGTACAATTGAACTGAAAATTCAAGAAAATTGATTTTGAAGTCGTCTGACTCAAACTTTAACATGTTTTTTCAAAAAGGTTCTTCCTAGTTACATTTTTGAAAAGCCAAATTTTTTGTGTGTCATGATAGTGCCAAAACGCGTTTGAATTAAATTTCCCAAACGTTAACGTCTGTAAATTTTACAGGTTCTAATGAACAAAAAATTAAAATCATTTATTTTTATAGGTATTTTCGTGAGACAGAGTCCCAAACGGGTTTTAATTTTTTAAGTAAGGTTAACAGTAACATTATAGCTTCTTTATACCATTATTATTGAATAATAGTGTCTTCAAGGAAGGCGCATGCAAAGTTTAAAACGTCTAATGCGTTTCCTAACACAAAAAGTGGGGTTCAAAAAAAAGCGTCCCACTGTTACCCTCCTTCCCCTATGCATTCATGGAATTAATTTTAATTGAAAACTCAAACTTCAAAAAAAATGGTAGGTTATGTATTGCAATCACTAAAATTTTTGAATTGGAGGTAGGACCGGATCTGTACGTTTTGAGGTCGTACGTGCATACGTTTCTAAACACGCCACAGACCAAACTACTGGACCGATTTGGCTGAAATTTGCTACACAGGCATTTCATAACCTAACTTATATATCTGAGTGTATCTGAAAAGCTTTTGGAGCCAATCGTCATTTTGACACCTCAACCTTGAAATTTTAAATGCAAACTCCCATTTTTGACGTCACCATAAGACAGGCCTTCATTTTTAGTACCCTTTTGATAAAAAGCTCAAAATTCAAGATTTTTCTGGTGATTTTAAAACAGGATATCTATACCTAATGGAAATTAAACTTTTGTCTTACGCACAGATGAAAAAATTCCCCCGTTGTCGTATTTTGAATTTTGAGTTCAATGTAAATACCTACAAAAATAGTTTGAAAAATTACCTTTCGGATAGCCTTTACTGGTAACAGCTGGTATTAATTGTATTAGCGGTAGCAATTATTTTAGTTGTGACGTAGGACAAAAGTTTCATTTCCATTAGGTATACAGCCTAAATCCCTGGACCGATTTGGCTGACATTTTGCACATGGAGATTGTATTACACGTTAAAGACCCGAAAAGATTTTGGAAGTAATCGACCCACGACAAGTGCGTTTTTGGCAAAGCAATTTTCATAATTTTAGTTCATGCTCTCATTTAACCATCCGAAACAAGTTTTTGAAAAATACCATCAGAAAGGTCTTCAAATTCCTGTTTTAAATAAGATAAAATGCATTCACATTTATTGTCCCTTGAGTAAAGAAATCGAAATTATTTAAGAACATTAAAAACACTGTACAGCCCAAACTACTCGATCGATTGGGTTGAAATTTGGTACATGGAAAGTATGTGACCCGCTCAAGAGCTGAAAGTCTTTTCGAAGCAATCGGTCCACGGAAAGCGTCATTAAAATGCTTAAGTATATTTTAGTTTAGAATTCCACACTGATGAATTCTCGCTTTCGGTCGCTCGTTCCAAGAGTGAGAATAATCTCGTTTCGTTTTTTCCAAAGCCCTATGATACCTATATTTTGTAAAGTCGATTAACAACATTAATTATTTCCAATAAAGAAGTAAGTTGAACCACTCACTGGCGTTCTTTGACTTAACTCTTGTCCTGGGGAGGTTCCAGCCGCTTCTCTGCTGCATTTTTTTTTCTACTTACACTGAAACGAATTCTGTTACAATTTTATAATATAAGATCATGTTTTAACGAACACAGAGATATGTAGTCGGGCTTTTTTCCTTTATTTTAGTAAACGGACTTTCGGCCGGTGTCAAAAAGGAAACCATGGATAACAATTTATTAACAACAATTATTATCCCTAGCCCAGAACCAACATTGTTATTGTTTATTGACTTGATACTGACAGGAATTTTAAAAGAACAGAAAAAAAGCCTACTGACTCACAATCTCTGTGCTCGTTAGAAAATTATTTTATTGTATTTATTAGGTACTTACCTTACTTTAATTTCTGTTAAAGTTTTACCTGGCTCTTAACTTTAACAAGCGAAAAGAAATAACCGGTTCCATATACTCAAGTCATCATTTTGATTTGAGCCCTTTTTGTAAGTAGGTATGCTTAACGTAAGGTTGATATTTATTCAGACGAAACGGTTTGCTCTCGGGTCAATTAATATAAATGAACAATTTTCTTATACCTTCTATCTATTGAGAATAGGTATATTTGTAGATATTTATAGGTATTTTGTTTTCTCTATTGTTTCAGAAGTTGAACAGGCTCCAGCCGATTTAACCAAACCCATTGTTTTCAAAGCACCCATTAAAGAAAAAACTTCTGAAAAACAAACATCAAAGAGACCCACCAGTCCAACCCCCGCTAAAGAAAGTGCTAAAAAATCAAAGAAAACAAAGTCCAAGACTCTCTTATCCTTTGACGAAGAGGAAAACGACGATTAATTTTTTCTGCAAATATCATCTTCCGCACCAGAGTAAGTTCTGTTCAATGCCCTCTTTTGAAATTGTCCGTTCCATAACAAAACACCACCGTATAAAAATCGATATTCAGGCGGTATTTTCACCCTATACCCAAAACTGGAAAATATCAATTTAGAGAAGATAAGTTTAATTATTAAGCTGGACAGGGTCGATCCAATGTCCGAAGCGCCTAATAATATCTGTTCGGTTCGTGAATTTTTGGCGGAAAAACTTTTATTTAAATTGCGGAAACTTGTTTTTTCCCCTTTAGTGGCGGTCGAAATAAATTTTGTAATATTTATTAGAAAGCGCCGAAATGATAGAGACTATTGGGTAAACGTTAAGAAAATTTTATTAGGTACAGAGTATACATGAACAAAATGAGGTTTGGGCTCAACCATTTTTAGAAAGGGGGGTGTCCGCATCTCTGAGGTTTTTTGCTGGGGCGGGGTATCCTCCCAAAATACATTTTTCACTTCCCGTAATTTATTGGTGGTTGGGTAATTATTAGTATTTTTTCTTCACCGGACTTTCTAGGGTTATTACTCCGGTAAAAGTATTCAAACAAACGATCGCTCAAGATAGGCGGCGGGCGCGCGGCTTGCTTGATTTCAGCGAAACCATGCTCAGTGGCTTGGCTGCCCACTAGATCGACGTTCAAAAATGAAATCATATTAGGCCTTTTGAAGACATAAAGTAAGCTTAATGGCTAAAAAAGAAAACAAAAGTCGGGGGAATCGTATTGGCGCGAATTCAAATGTTTCACGTGTTTGAATTGACGAGCGTCCGTGGGATCGTGATAAAGCCGTGATTTTGAAAGATTTAATGAAAACTCGATGGGAATCGATAATCTCCAGAATTGTTATAAATTTGTATCAACGCTTACGTAATGAAAAAATTTTTAAGACATCGCAGAACGGAGCGGCTACGTCACTATTTTCGGTCACGTGACTTACCGTTAGACGCCATATTGGCAGTTTAGTGCAGTACTAGGGGTTAGTGACGTGAGTTTGGTGCTATTCCCGTGTTTTTTCGTTAATTGCAATAAACGTAAAATAGCCAGAAATCGGTTGAGGCCATTGCGGGCCGTCCAGAGTTTGTGTTTTTCCGTCGGCAAATTTGAATATTCGCGGGTTGTCAAAAAGAATTTGTTCGGCAATTTACGATCCAGACAGGACATCATCCATCCATTGGCGGCGGTGCAGATGGTTGTTGGTGTGGTTTGGATGTTATGTCCCATGGTGGAGGCGGGCATGCGAGGGATAAATTGAGTGGATGGTAAATAATAAACTCCTTGTGCGTTTAATTAAAGGGAAAATTGCCATGATGGGAAATTAGGTTATGTGCTAGTCTGAAGGGGCTCAACGGGATTTTCACGCAGTGTAGCGGCGTTGGCAAGGCTAGATTGGACTCTTATCTGTCGCTTTGTTTGGTGGTGGGGCTGCCAGTTTCATTCCATGGAGTGGTTTCCAAATTTGGCACTTTGCTCTCACAACAAGATGATAGGTTAGAAAAAACATTGAAATCTTGAATAATAGATTGGAATCTAACAAATTTCTAGGTTTTCACCCATCCAAAAGGCCATTTTGTAATTGACCTCAAATTCAAGGCTGCCTTCAAAAAAATCTTGTTTTTTATTTCCCGGTTGCAGCTTGCAGCCCAAATTCCAGTTGTTGAAACAACATATTGACGTGATTTTTCTTGGTTTTGTAAGACTTGTCATTGTTACATTACTTTCAGGGCCGTTTTTATGTCACCTTGAGACATTTCGAGGGATTTAAAAAACTCATCCTCGGTGGGATGGAAGTTGGAACTGAAAATCATGTCGCCTATTCTGTCAGAATATCAAGTGTTTTGCAAAATTATTGACAGATGTCGAAGAAAACGACGTTTTAGTTTCAAAGCCCACTGTGGAAGATTTTTTTATCGATTGATACTGATGGGGTTTACCGAGGGGTTTACCTAAACTGTGGGCACGAATGAGACCACTTTCAGAGATTGTTGCTCAATCCAAATGACAATCTTAACTTAAATTAATAAATTGTTTCGATAATTTTAAACTCTCACAGGTTAGCATTAGAAGTTTCTAAAATGACACAGTAAATCGAAATACCAAACTTCAAATCTTTAGATTTTAAGGTGATGGGTGTTAATTTAAAAAATGTCTGTAGTTACATTGCGGCTCAAACTAAGTTAGACTCCAAAATCGTTAAAAATAGACAAAATTGTTAAAAGTTGTCAAGTCACCAAAACCGTCAAGTTGCTGGAAGTTAACAAAACAGGTGAAAAACGCGAGGGGTTGACAACTGGGTAAAAATCTGTACACTAAAATTTCCATAATATCTAAAAAAATTCCAGAAAATGTGCAAAATCATGTAAAAATATTCGAAATTTCCAAAATTCCTGAAAAAAATTGTACAAATTTCTCATGCTTGTACACCAAAATTTCCAAGTTGTCAACCCCTCCGAAAAACGCTTAAGTTCACACAAAAATAATGAAGTTCGATGGTTATTGTCATAAAATGTTCCTTTTTTCGCATTTTTTCCTATTTTATTTCTTCTCGTTCTTTTTTCTGCTTATAGTCCGAGGCAGTGAACATTTTTGGTCATTTCAGCGGACTTGATTTAGCAATTTTCTAGTTATTTTCATGCTGTAGATTACTAAAACAGAAGTCTGCCGTAAATCTTGAGGGACAGATAGGCTAATGGCAGCCATTTTAATTTCCTAAAAATTGACAACTCGGATACCGTAAAAGATACGAAATTTTATTAGATTAGAGAAAAGTTGTGTTTTACAGTGTAGATTAAGAATCTGGAAAGAAATTGAAGATATCTGGTTTGGTTCCTGAAATATACTGAAAAATGCCATATTTTAATCTAGAAGGCTTAGAAAACTTTTCGTCGCTTCATTTTATTGATCCGCCGATTAGTCACCAAGTTATAACACGTTGTCAATTTTTTTCAGTATATTTCAGTAACCAATCTAGACATCTTAATTTCTTTTCAGATTCTTAATCTACACTGAAAAATACAACTTTTTTCTAATTTAATAAAATTTCTATCTGTTACCGTTTTCGGGATGTTAATTTCTGAAAAATTTAAATGGCCGCCATTAACCCCTGCCCCACAAGATTTATGGCAGACTACCGTTTTAGTAATCCCCACGAATCTCCATCATGAAAATAACTATAAAAGTGCTAAACCAAACTCGCTGAAATGACATACCCGAGGACGAGGGATTGACAACTTGGAAATTTTGGTGTACAAGTACGAGAAATTTGTTCAATTTTTTTCAAGAATTTTGGAAATTTTGGATGTTTTTACTTGATTTTGTACATTTTCTCAAATTTTTTTAGAAATTTTGGTGTACTGATTTTTACCCAGTTGTCAACCCCTCGTACCTGAGGACATACCAACATTTTCACTGCCTCCCAGAGTATTAGTGTCTATAGATGGGCTCTTTACCTGTAGAATTACTTATTTAATTAACAATAATCATAATAATAAGAATAAAATTCCTGACGAGGGGTTAACCCGAGGGGTGATCCGCAGACTAAAAAACGTACACTGATTCCGGGAATACCCAAGTATTCCCAGTATTCCGATGTATTCCGATGTATTCCGAAGCTATTCCGAAACTCGACTTAAAGCTATTCCGGTATTCCGATGTAGATAATCGGCAATTTTCTCCATCAATATTCCGGAGTATTCCTAGTATTCCCATGTATTCCGGTGTATTCCCATGTATTCCGGTGTATTCCCATCTATTCCGGTGTATTCCCAAGTCGAGTCCCAAGTATTCCGAGATTTCCTAACCTTAACAGGCGCAGGCGCTTCCGAAGCTACCCCGTGTTATTCTGATGTATTCAGGGTAATTCTACCTATTCCTACAAATTATTCTCCAATTGTTTTGATTTATTTTAAAGTACACGCATCCAATCAATAAATTTTAATATATCGCAGGGAAATTTTCAATTATTGTCAACTATTCCAGAGTATTCCGGGTATTCCCATCTATTCCGATGTATTCCCATGTATTCCGACGTATTCCGACGTATTCCGATCTATTCCCGGTGTATTCCCGAAAAATGTACACTGATTCCGGCCTGCGGATCACCCCTCGGGTTAGGTTAACCACTTTGCAATTTTGGTGTACGGTTCTCTGGAATTTTGGCAATTTTCTAGCAATTTGGGCGATTTTGGCAATTTTACAGCGATTTTGGCGATTTTCAAGCGATTCTGGCGATTTTCAAGCAAATTTCCGGTGATTTTCAAGCAAGTTTCCAGCGATTTTCGAGCGAATTTGGCATTTTTTTTTGGCGACTTGGAAATTTTCTAGCAATTTCGGCGATTTTTAAGCTCCTTTTGTGGTCTTTAATCTTTCAAAGGGTTGAATCTGCCGTTTTTTCTCAACCAATACCTACCTGACAAATCTCTCCACAATTCCCTTCTCCGTTCAATCTCTTGCAAAGTTGGCTTGTTCAGCCAAAAAAGTTGTGGATACAAAACAAGGGGATGAATTAAAGAAATTGACAGTCTCGGAGACGGTAGAAACTTCTACTTTTTCACAGAATTTGTAAATGTAGCAATTAACTTTATTTAACTAAAGTCGGGCGTGCGGGCGGTTGTCGAGTCGGTTGTCGATGGCTGATGCGCCCGGCGCTCATTTACTAAAATCTAAAATCTAAAATACAAATGTTTTTCACGCCTAAAATGACATTTCTCGAACAAATGACACTAAGGTTTTCGATCCGGCAATGCAACAGCTATCAAATTCGAAAATGATAATAGGCCCTTTTGCTAAGACAAATTCAAAAAGGGACATTTTCGAGGACATTTTTGTCCCTAAAATGGAAATTTTCTAAAAAATTGCACAAGGGGCCCTTTTGCCACTAAAATGACATTTTTCGACAAAATGGCACTAACGTTTTCGGCTTGAAAAAACATCAGCTATCAAATCCAGTATAGGTTTCTTCACGGCAACATTTTTTGGCCAAAATGGCACAAGTGTGAATACATCTTTAGAAGCAGAATTCGAAGAACATTCACATGGTAACGCGAAAAATGGGGGTTTGCATTTAAATTTTTAAAGTTGATGAGCCAAAAAGGCACTTTCCGTGAACCGATGTGTCCCAAATTCTAATCAGCACCTGCAAATCTCCCACTGAATATGTGTGCCAAATTTCATCTCGATACGTTCAGTAGTTTGAGCTGCAGCGCGGCTGCTACAAGCAGAAACACAGTAACCAAAATTTTTTGTGAAAATGAGTTTCATATTTAGATGCATATACTTTGTTTTCAATTGTATTTTAAGCCAATAGCCAATAGCTATCAGTTCCTGGTTTATCGGAGACTAAATATATTTTCTGCTATTGCGAAGAGAAATTGAACAAAAACGTCGCTACATTTAGAAAAAGAAGCATTCTCGGAAGCATTTTTAAAAAATCGTCGAAGTGACATTACCGAGGACGTTCAATGCTTTAAACCTCGTTCCACGAGACTTTGCAGCGGTAGTCGCCTTTGGAATATAGTTTTCCCCTCGGTTTTCCCAGTTTTCCCATTTAATTTACATGCAGAAGCAAAATTTCAAAGGTGACTACCTTATTAAGTTTAAATTAAGAGCCACATCAAACAGTTTATGTTTTTTTTAGCAATATCGATTTTTGGCAACTTTGGGCAGTTTTTAGCAATTTTAGCGATTTTCTTGCGATTTTGGCGATTTCCTAGCGATTTTGGCGATTTTCTTACAATTTGCGATTTTGTGTACACAAATTTACAATGTGGTTAACCCCTCGATTCCTGATAAATTAATTTTTAATAAAGCGACCAGAAGAAGTGCATCAAAGCGATGTTTATCGTATTAATGGGTATTTATTGGCTGGCTGGATTTACTGGTGGAATCGGTTGCAGATTTTACCAATCCGTAAACCTAAGTTGCTGAGAACTTGGTGTTAACAATATTAAAAAATTGACAGTCTCGGAGACGGTAGAAACTTCTACTTTTTCACAGAATTTGTAAATGTAACAATAAACTTTAACCAGTTATTATAACAATAAAAACTGATTTAAAAACATAAATCGAGCTGTCCTGTCTTTTCAATCTAATAGGTAAAGTCCTCGGTAAAGTCAGAATCTGCCATTTACTAAAATAATTTTAAATAAGAATGTTTTTCACCTCTAAAATGACATTTTTCGAAAACATGACACCTCGCATGACACTAAGGTTTTCGACTCTACAAAAAATTAACTCTCGAATCACAAAATCTAAGCGGCACCTACAAATTGCCCACTGAATATTTGTGCCAAATTTCATCTCTATATGTTGAGTAGTTTTCGATTTTTCAATAATTATAATAATAATAATATGCTTTTATTCAACAATCGCTTCTATTAACTTGCTGCCTCGCTTGCTGCGCTAAAGCGTAGAAGTTAAAAACTGAATTGAGATAGAAAACTTGTGATGGTCCTTTACAGTAGAAAATGAACAAAAAATAATTTGCGAGGTCTGTACTGTAGAATTACCCTCGGAATTACCACGCAAGGGTTGAAAAATAATTATGAAAGGGATGAGAAGACCAAAGCGATGAAAAGTTACTACAGTTAAGTAGAAAAAAATAACACAGAAAATAAGCCAATTTTGTAAATTTCTATTTCGGAGGGGTTTAAATACCGTCGACTCCGGTTATAGTGACTCGCAAGGGACCAGAAAATTAGTGCACTATAACCGAAGATACGCGACAATAATTGATGTTCAAGGTGTTTAAATTACTAGATTTTAGACGTTACTTTTCATTTTTCGATCACATTTTTAAAACCTACACGTTTTTCGCGGGTCCGGGACAATAACCGCAGTCGACTATTGTGAAGAAGGTTGAGAAATAAACGAAATTCGGCGAATTTTGCAAAATTAACGCACAGGGGGTTGTAAAATTTCAAAGTGGATGGAATGAAAAGACGGGGTGTGCAAATAAACTTTGGTGAATCCAAATGAGTTCAATTTATTACAGAATAAAAACAAGATTACGCGAATTTTGCATAAGTAAACGCCTCGACCAACGCTTAGGGGGTTGAAAAATTGCAAACAAAATTGTAAAGGCGGTATGATAAGTCAAACAGGGTGAGAATCAATCGTAGTTAAGTAGAATTACGGAAAATAACACGAAAACAAACCAAATATCCAATTATGTAAAAGCTTTGGAAGGTTGAAATATGCGAAGGGGATTGAAAAGGTGAAAAAGGTAAACGTAATTCAAATGAGTAAAATGTGTTACTGAAAAAAGGCAAAATCGCCCGAATGTTGCAAAATTAACGCTTGAGGGGGCTGAAAAATTATTAAGAGGGATGAAATAAACCGGAAAATATGCGAGCTGCGTAAATTTTGCTTCTTGAGGGTTCACATATTGTAAAGGGGTTTGAAAAAAAATTTAGTGGTGTGAAAAATTATGAAAATAACTTTCAATTACCGAAAAATTACGAAAATGCACGAAATTAGTAAAATTAGCACTACAGCTGATATTTACGAGGTTATTTACTTACAAAAATTTTAGCCCTTAAAGTTCGTCCTCTTGTTGGACCGTGTGGGCCGCCAAAATTGCTAAAAATCGCCGAAATTGCCAAAATTTTAGATTTTTATCGGACTTTAAAATCGCGGTGGAGCCCAAGCCCCTGGCTGAAATTTTGCACATGGGGATTGTATTACACGTCGAAGAGCTGAACAAATTTTGTATTCAATCGACCCACTGAAAGTGCCGTTTTGCACACCAATTTCCAAATTTAAAATTATTCTCTCATTTAACCATCCAAAACAAGTGTTTGAAAGATGTATAATCACCTTCAGAAAGGTCTTCAAATTCTGGTTTTAAATAAGACAAAATTCATTCGCATTTAGTACCTTCTATGGAATATCTATGTAGCTGATTAAAGTAAACCAGAAGTTGTGCAGGGTGCAACGGAGTGCAAGTTTCGAAATAATCGCAAATTTCAATTTAGTTTTTTATTGATTTTTTACGTCTTAAATACGAGAGGTTATCCACTGCCGGCATTACTGTACAGATGGTGTGGCCTTACAGTAATTTATCCGACCTTAGACAGCATTGAGTTAACATTGTAAAAATGAAACCAATTATATTTTTTTGTTTCTACAAAAAAATTACGTGACAAACCGTTTCCCAAGAATTTGACGGATTTCGAACCAAAAGCTGAGCGTTTGAAGCAATTATAGGTCTGGTTTCAACTGTACTCAGTATTCTTTTTATTGATCGCTCTGTTTTCAAAACAACTAGATGGCTCTGAAAACAGTCGAATGAAAAAAATGATAGGTACTTATTTGACGTTCACTGCATCTTTTTTGACACATTGAATTTTCAGTTGTTGTTCGAGCTGGGTTGATATCTATTTTTTATCGCACAAAGTGTACGTATTAGCAATTCCTCAAAAGATATCATTTTGCTAAGACCACGTTTAGAGAAAAGTACTGGAATTGAAGATTTCCTCATTTTTTGTTTGTTTTGACCCTGGCTTTCTGTCAATTTTTGTTTCTTCAACGTGGAAGTTCTCTTTGATACAATTAAGTTTTTGTTGTAGGTTTCATATTGGACATGGCAACTACAGTCAACATGGGTGAAATAGACGAACATCATTCTAAAGAAGAAGGTCAGTTAGTCGAACCCACCGAAATTCGTCGATTAAAAATTCCAGTTTCAGGCGAGCAAGTGTTGAATGGAGATCTCAGCGAAATTAGCAATGAAAATGAAGATAGCCAAAGTAGTATTAAGAAAATCGCGCAAATGGACGAAGAAGAACAAATGGAGGTAGACGGCGAAGAAGAAGAAGAAGAAGGTGAAGAAAACACGGAGATTGTTAGTGAAAACGGTAATGACGAAGACGAAACAGCTGAAGATGAAACAGCCGACGACGAAACAGTCGAAGACGGCGACGGTGGACACTTGACCGAGGAAATAAGCGAGAGCGATGCCACGGCGGAAGAGGAAAAAGACGAAGTAGTGGAGAACAGCGAAGATGATGGTGAAAGAGAGGAAATGAGTGATGATGAAGTAAATGCGGAGGTTATAAACGGTGATAAAGAAGTTGAGGATGATGAGGTGATAAACGGTGATAAAGACGACGATGATGATGACGGTTTAGAAATTCACGAAATTGACGACGACGAAGATGAAGGAAGCGTAAATGGTGTAGAAAAAAATGACGAACCGATAGAATTGAACGACTCGGGGGAGGGTGAGGGAGATGGTGACGTCATGATTATTGAAGAACCGAAAGAAAACGGTTCTTTGGAGAAAACAGTTGCCGGATCTGATGAACTTGAAGTGATCGAAGTGGATAGTAGTACTTCGGCGAAAAAGAAAGCCGAACAGGCGAAAGTCACCCCTAGGAGAAGTGGCAGAAATATCAACAAACAGAGGAATTACGCCGACATGGAAAAGAACCCACCCGAACCACAATCGTCGGAAGAATCCGACATCGAGGAAGTCATGCCTCAAGATCCTTTGGCCATTGGATTTTCCAGCGAAAAACACGAAATTAAAAAAATCAAACATTCAAATTCGTCCACGATTGTGGTGAAAGACACCAAACGTTTGGTCGAAATCGCCGCCAAGTCGAACAGTTCGAATTCCGGTAACAAAAAAGAGCCCACTCTAGTAATCATAGACACGAATTCTATTTTGTCAGGTCGTGGTCCCATTCCTGTGAACAAAAATTCCAGAGATTCTTCCCAGTCCTATCCTACGTTACTCCCGATGGCCTTGCCCGCCCAAGGGATGTATCCCCCCAACATGAGAGCGACAATTACTCCCATTCCCATGAATTCAACGTCCATTTCATCCTCTAAATCTTTATCCGCAGCAGTTTCAGCCGCTTCTCATTCGTCCTTGTCATCCGCATCAACCTTAGCCCCAGTCCTGCCAACCTTGACCGACGATATGTTCGTTGTGGAGGCGCCCTCTTTCATCGTCCCTTACGTATACGAAAAACCTCCCGTGAAAGAGCTCAAAGATTTCGTAAAGGAGGTGGCCGACGAAATCAGGAAACAGGCCGAAAAGGAAGACGAACAGAACAAAAGTGACGAAGAAGGGGAGGAAAGCGATAAGAAAGACGACGAAAAAATGGACACGGATGACTCCAAACCAGACAAAGACGATGTGATCAAAGACGAGGATCTCCTCGATCCGTTGAAACGGATGAATTCGTATTTCGGGAGTCCCCTGGGAAAGTTTTTCATAGATATAGGGTTCAATCTTGTCCAGGAAAGCGTACAGACCGATTTGTTGCGACAGCAGAAAAAGAAGCGAGACAGGGAGGGTGGTCAAAACCCGGTCACCAACAAGACAATAAATTCGCTAATCAAGAATCTCGAGTTTAGCAAGGAAAACAATGAACCTTTCAAGAGGACTTTGAAGAAATGCGAGTTTTGCCACTTCAAGACCGAGTCGCTGCTGGTAATGGCACATCACTTGGAGACTCCCCACACGAAAAATTACGTTTACAAGTGTAATTTTTGTACTTACGAGGTAATGAACGTTTTATTTCTACATATACAGGGTGTAAACGAAACTCGTCACCAAATTTTACCTGTAGATTCTTCTATGAAAAATATGCAAAAAGTTCCTATGAACATATGTCGAAAAATAGCTCCTAAGGGAGATAGGGCCTTTTAAAGGGCCCACCTTGAAAGTGGTGTTTTCTTAATATCTTCAAAACAGTTAAAGATATCAACGTGAAATTTGGTATCTTTAGTAAGTATTTGATGATGAATTTATTGCTGTGGAGAAAATTTTAAAATTTTGATCATAGGCGTCCCGTACGGGGGGGCCTTAAGACAAAATTTGCTCAAACATTTTCCTAAGTAGTTTTTTCTCAAATTTGACACCAAAATCTGAAAATATGAAATTTTTTGCGTAAAAATTGTACTCTTGTTTGACATCGATAGGATGCACCATTTACGAAAAAAATGGCTCTTTATTGGTTCAGGGCTCCAAAATTTGTGATGGATGACATCAAAATACCGTAAACAAGTCCATGAGAGGGTTCCTTACTTCATTCTAGAAAGAAAAGTTTTTATGGACATGGGTCTAAAAATGCTTCCGAAGGGAGCTAGTGTCTTTCAAATAACATGGTTTCCAAGACCCCATTTGAAAGATCATAGCTCCCTTAGGAAGCGTTTTTCGACCCAGGTCCATAAGAACTTTTTCTTCTAGAATAAAGTAAAGGACCCTCCCATGAACTTGTTTATGGTATTTTGATGACTTCTATCACAAATCTTTGAGCCCTGAACCAATGAAGAGCCCTTTTCTTTGAAAACGGTGCATCGTATCGATATCACACAAGAGTACCATTTTTATGTAAAAAACTTCATATTTTCAGATTCTGGTGTCCAATTTGCGAAAAAACGACTTAGAAAAATGTTTGCCCAAATTTAGTCCTAAGCCGCCCCTGTACGGGATGCTTATGATCAAAATCTTAAAATTTTCTCCACAGCAGTAAATTCAGCATCAAAGACTTGCTAAAGATACCCAATTTCAAGGTACTACGTATAACCGTTTTGAAGATATTGAGAAAACACCACTTTCGAAGTGGCCGTTTTAAGGGGCCCTAGCTCCCTTAGGAGACATTTTTCGAAATATGTTCATAAGAACTTTTTTCATAATTTTCATAGAAGAACCTACTGGTGAAATTTGGCGACGAGTTTCGTTTACACCCTGTATTTTGTGTAATGGAGTACTACGGTCGGTTACAAATTTCCTTATTGTAGGTATAATTCAAAAAATTACATGAGATTCATCTTTTTTGTATCAGGGTTTAACCCCCATTTGCTCAGGTTCCGTTTAAAATTGTGACAGTTCATTCCTCCAGAAAATATTCTGTCAATAATTGTTTCTAAGGACTACATATCACTGGAAACACCCCTCTACACCGAAAAACTTGTTCACACACCTAACGCGTTTCGAACACAACGTGCTTTGAGGATGAACACGTTGTGTTCGAAACGCGTTAGCTGTGTGAACAAGTTTTTCGGTCTAGTGGGGTGCTTCTAGTGCATTTTTCCACCGAAGTTGTCCAGGACAATCTAAAGATTAATTTTAGAGGAAACCGTTGGAATTGCTTTAAATAGTTATTTAAGCATCAAGGTGCATTTTACCCGTTGAAGGTAATAAGTTTTTAGCCCTCGATCTCCAATATTATCCGAAAATCGGTGGCACCTATCGCCCGTGATGCTTATTAATTTTTTTGCATCGGAACAGTGATTAAAGTTAAAACGAAATTTATGACGGTTTTTATTGACAGTTTCAAGATGGCAGGTGATACTTACAGCCCGATTTTTGGTCTTCAAGGCTTGTAAATCGCAAAAAAACCTAGGGCGATAAGTATAACCATACCAACCTGAAAACATCGTCGGTAAGCGATGACAATGACCGATCGTGCAAAAAAACAATTTTCAAGAATTGATGACGTATGTGCTAGGGACATTCAAGTGATGTAACCTTTCTGTACTATTTCTTGGTGTAAAGAGACAGATATTGGTTTCTCTTATTTTATACCGGGTGGCTTATCTAAAAATTCTTATAGATTTTGAACAGAATGAGATATCCACTTGCGATTGAGGGGGGCACGTTTTACTCTAGTTTTGATCTTGGTCAGAATGTTCACTTCAACCCCCAGCCCCATACACTTCAAAATCTTAAATGTCAACATGTCTCGTGTCATGTCAAATGAAAACTGCTAAAAATACGGTTATTTTTTCAGAATAGTTTGAGAATTTAATGGACCGTTTTCATTTTAGAGACAAAAATGTAATGATCGAAAGCTTTGGAAACTAAAACTAAAAATGTGACTGATTATTAGAAGCCTGGCCAGTTTTATTTGTTACTACTAGCGGAATTTCCCGGCGTTGCTCGGGTTGTTTGAATAACAAAATTTAGTTTATTTTATTTAACTTATTTGGAGAAACTGGTTTCAATAATTTTTACCTAAGTACATCAGAAACCGGAACCAAAGAATAGCCCTGATCCTATTATCTAACGTCCATTCTTGCTGTATATTGACACCGATAGGAATTTTGACGTAAATGAAAGCCACACCAGAAAAAACTCCTCATCATGACTCACGCTGATGCCGTGTCAGCTTATATCTACGTTATGTAAACGTCATGTAAAGAAAATAGATGCGTTGTTGGTCGCAACGCCAAACGCGCAAACGTGCTTTGGACTAAGGCTCGGAATTTTTGCCAAAACCGTTAGTCGACTAGTCGACTAGTAAAATATCCGATAGTCGAATAAACCGATTAATCGACTATCAAGAATTAATCGACTAGTCGAATAGTCGACTAGTCGATTAACCTGTTAGTCGACCGATCAATTTCTCGATTAATCGACTAAACAAATTGTCGCCTAATCGTGACCGGTCGGTTGTTTTCGTCCATGGGGAGAGAGTGTTTAAGTTGACAAGTCCCATGTGCCCATAGTGACAAATAATAATCCAATGATTTATGGCCGATTGCACCGTAATTTTAAGGGGTTCCTTAAGTGATCCTTAAAGTCCTTTAAAACCATTGTGTCAACAAACGTACCTATCTACGGAATTAAACGTCACTTATCTTTAAGGAACCCCTTAAAATTACCGTGCAGACTAATCAAATATTCGGCTAGTCGAATAAATGCGATTAGTCGATTAGTCGAATATTCGGACATTTCGACTAGTCGACTATTCGAACATTTCGACTAGTCGACTAATCGAACATTTCGACTAGTCGACTAATCGAACATTTCGACTAGTCGAATGGTCGACCATTTCGACTAGTCGACTAGTCGAATATTCGACTAATCGGTTAGTCGATTAATAATTTTTCAATAACCGCGGTTATCGACTAGTCGAAGTCGATTAGTCGAAATAAATTCCGAGCCTTACTTTGGACATAGTGTCCTTGAGGAAGCAAGTCCGAGAAAAAACGTGCTCTCTCGCACTTCTACTGCGAGCGCTGCCCAAACGCATGTAGATGGGATTAAAATCGTATGAAGAAAGAATGTCGGCAACGAAAAGATCTACAAAAAAATCCGCGACAACATATAAATATCTGTTACGGATAGCCCACAATAAGTGACCGAAACGATTTTCCTCAAAAATTTAAACACAAAAACAATCCCGGTGGACTACCCATCGTAGATAGCTACATGCCGTCGCTGACTTTTTTGTGGATCTTTTCATTGCCGACAATTTCTCCATTCATGATGGTCACGAAACGTCATTTTGCAGGTTTTAAGATTTTTCTCGTACTATCGACGGCATCATCTATCGGTGTGCCAAATTTCAACTCGCCAACATCATCGGGACGGCCAATTTCCTTATCTGGACAAACACCCAAAAATGCGACTTTGCTTTTGTATGATGTATAGATTAGCTTTTTTAGACCCATAATTTGCGCTATCACATAGTGATCAACGAGAATACAGACCTGTCCAAACAAAGCTAATAACGAGTAAACTCGCCAGATTTCTGATCAATCACATTTTTAGTTCATATATCAACAAAATGTTTCATCGAATTTTCCAAAAGTGTACCCAGATTTCTAATTTATAATTAATTCAATTATGTACGTCACATTTTTGACTCTAACATGGAAACGATTCATTAAATGCTCAAACTATTTAAAACAATGAAGAGCATTTTTCAAGGATTTAGATTTGACACTTCACACGAGGTATGTTGACATTTAAGAGTGTGAAGTTGATACGGGTGGGGGTGAAGTGAATAATCTGACCAAGGTCAAAACAACAATAAAACATGTCCCCTATAATGCTAAAGAACTTGTTGAAAAAAAAAGATTAAGATCGGCTTAGATGGGCCGCCCGGTATATTTATATTCGCGATCCTGTGTTACCAATCCATGGGGCAACTGCTAACATTTCAAAATGGCCGCTTCACCGGTCTGATGATAGTAACAATAATAAAAACGTCTTTTTTGACCAATGCTTTTATGGATTTTTAAATACATTTCCTTTGATGGGAGTATTCAGCACTAAATTTTGAGTCGACTCGTGTTTTTGAAACTTTTAAGAGTCGAATAGTTTTCCAGTTAAGATATTTAAGAGCACCTATCAGATTTCAGCTCTGAATGGGGAGCATGAATGATATTTTTATTACACATAAAGAAAGAGGACACCAAAATACCTATGGTTTAATTCATGCGCACATCCGGTTATACCGGAAATAGGTACTAATTTTCTTATTTTAAATGGAACACCCTGTATTCTACGTTTAATTCTAGGTTACGTTTTACTAAGGATTGCTATGCCAAAAATCAACCGTTTTTGAGAAAATCAGTGCAGGCCTAACTTCAAAAAGCTGCAACATCATTACAGTATGAAATGAGAAAACGCCCCTAGACTCAAATTGGGTCAAATACATACAGGGTGTTCTCTGCAAATGTTTAAACGTCATCAACTTCATTGGTCAAAAAGTTAATTTTTTCAAATGGAATGCCTCAACTATTTTATGGCACATCGATGCAGAATTCAATTATCTATCATTTTAATCTACATGTTTGTCATAAAATAATTGGGCCATTCTATTTGAAAAAATTAACTTTTTGACCAATGGTCGTTTCATACTGTAAGGATGTTACAGCTTTTTGAAGTTAATCCTGCACTTGACATAAAAAAGCGAAATTCTTGAGTTTTTCGAAAACGGTTGATTTTGGCATAGCAATTTTTAGTAAAAGTTCACCTAGAATTAAACGTACAATCCAAAAATATCACAATATACAGGGTGTTCCATTTAAAATAAGGAAATTAGTATTTATTTCCGGTATGGCCGCAAGTGTGCCATTGATGAAAATATTTTACGTCGATTCAAAATTAATTGAAACCCCTGTGTACAAATTTTCTTGACGATGCTAGAAACAGTTCTGCAGATACGGCTAACTGACGCTCGTCGAGGGATACCCTGTATAGGAATGTAAAAACTGAGAAGATATGGTTTTTGACATTTTTAATATCATTCCACCGATTACAATCCAATTTGAGTGAATCGCATTATACGTCATTAAATCTAGGCCTAGCTTCATAATTAAAATTAAAGTCTCCTTTCTTTCCTAACATAATTTCAAAACGGCTGCTCCTGACATTGGTTAAACTCGACTTTAACTATTATTATTGAATCGATTTCATACTAAAAATTAAAGGTAATTTTAATTATAAGGGCCGGTTTTTTCATCTCATGTTTTTAACATAGAAACAAATTGTTGTCATAAAGGAAACTAAGGTGACAAACGTCATGAGATGAAAACACCGGCCCTAGGCCCGGTTTTTCCATCTTCGATAACTTCCAGTTTACCTAACCAACAGTTTGTCGCATAGCAACGAGTGCTCTGGTTGGCTGTATCCTAGCAACTAATCGTTGGTTTGGTAAACTGGAGGTTACCGAAGATGGAAAAACCCGGCCTAAAAGTCGATTTTAAATGACATTTTGACCAATCAACAGCAACTGTTTTCATATGTTGCTAGGCAAATCAGTTCTGATCATAAAATCGGTGGTTAATATTTAATGATATAATCTTAGGCCTGACTATGTCCGAGAATGACATTTTTAAGACGCCTTTCAATCTGAATCTGAATAATAATAATTGTGAATCCCCTTTGCAGGCGAGAAGCCCCCACGACATCCTGTTCCACATGGAGGCCGAGCACGCGGTTCGCGGTCGTTTAGATCGCGCCCCCTCCTTCCACCAGTGTCCGAACTGTCCCTTCGAAGACAACCAAAAGGGCAAACTCTCGAGGCATCTGGTCGCCTGCATGAGAAAGTTCAGGCCCGATCGGAACCTCGAGGCGCCCATCGATTGGGAACCCCCCGCGAAGATACCAAGAGTGCCTAAGGCCCGTCAGGGAATCAACGTGTCAGCATATCAAGCGATGAAATCCTCCCAGCTGCAGTTCCTCTCCAAGATGCAGTTGTTCAATTCCTCCACCAACTCCACGCACGCCATGCACAGGGGCAGGGGGAGGCCGTCGTTGGCACCCCCTATGAAGGGGCAGACGATGATCCGGCCCACGGGGATGGTTTACAAACAGACGGTTGGCGGCGGATCTGTTCTTGTGCCGACCAACTATCAAGTCAGCGGGAATCAGGTTTTCCAGGTACGTTTCATAAAAAAAAGCATTGAGCTATACCTACCTATTTCAGTACATTTTGTATATAGCACATTAATCAACTTATAGGCCCGTTCTTTTCACCTCCAGTTAAACTTATCTGGAAACAGTCGCCATGTAGTTTCAATGATTATTCAACTTATCTGTCATTTCACTAAAAACAGACCAATCAGCGCACAGTTTTAGGCGAATCATATCGAATATTTTCACGTGTGGGTATTTCATCGATTATACCACGTGTGGTCAGGCGCATATACTCTTAGAAAAATTTATTCAGGTAGTTATAACATTTCTAACAAAATTAACCAAATTCTAGTCCTAATGTAATGGAAATGAGTTTGAGAACGTTAATATTGCTGCTACTCTGGATCAGAACCGGCCTGGAAGATGATGTAGTGCCAGCGGTCAAAAATAGGTACTTGTACTTTAAGCATGAGGGCACCTACTGGAAGATTTTAAATATACGGAGCACTGCTCTCTCCCATTATTCTCATTTTTTACTTTTCTCTCCGGTACAATCTAAAAAAGATCAAATCTTTATACGTCAAGATGAGATTTAATATTTACCCTATAGGGCCGGAGCACAAATGGATGTTTATTTCCTTCTCAATTAGCCAGTAAGCCGCTATTTCGCACCACGCTTTTGAGCCTGTTTTTGAAAATATCCAATTCTATTCCATTCTACCAGTGGATGATTTACCAACACCAACTTTCCATGTCAAAAATTGCTCTTTCCACAAGCAATTGCAGAGAAATTCCGTCTCGAGTCGGAATTTTTCAAAATCTGTCACATTTTTTGTGAAAGCAAAGTTTGTTTTCACCATGGAAACGACATCACACAAACGCGATTTTGGAAAACATTTTATTCAAAATTGTTTGTTTCGATGAATAATCCTCCGTATACCATTCGTAGTAAAAGTTAAGTAGATTATTTTTGGCGTGGTAATCACTCATGAACATTACGCTTGGGAATAGCACTCGTGCTATTCATTTCCAAGCGTACTGTCCATTCGTGATGACCACACCAAAAATATTCGACATAACTTTCACTACTTATGGTATAATATATGATTATTTTATACATTAAGTATTGAACCAATCCAAAGCAGCATTTAGTATACCAGTAACCAATCAAGTCCTGATTAAAGTGATAATACTACAACGTCAACTTGACACTACTTACTCAATACTTTAACTTATAAAATAATCTGAAAAATACGATTCGTAGTCTCTTGGTTGCCTTGTTGAGTCCTCGTGGATGCACTACTTGTCAAATGGTAGATTTTTTTAGGCTAAAAAGAGGACGAGAGCTTGCTCGAGTCCTCTGGCTCGTAGTTGACAACCATTCGGGCGGCAATCAAGAGACTACTCGTCGTATTACTAGTGATAATTAACTGTCAGACAGTCTTGTCTGGGGGTGAAAAGAAAAGTTCTAAAAATTGAAAACTTAACTAAAAACATGTTGGCTAGGAAAACATCAAGAGCGCAGTGTTTAAGGACTTATCTTACGAATTTAATCGTCAAGTGTGAGGGGGAAAATGTACAGGGTGTCCGGAAATTAATGCAACAAAATTCGGTCACAGATTCTTAAGACAAAAACTAGGGTACTCGTATTTTTTGTTTTTGCCAAGTGGCCCCCTCTTTCGGAGTTACAGCCCCCCGAAATTCGCTCCTAAGAATAGTCTTTTTTTATATCTCAGAACCCTGTTGTACGAGAATCACTAAATTTGGTACACAGGGTTCTTATGACATGTATGACTCTGATAGTGCTACACTTTTTGTTGGGGGACCCCCTTAAGACACTTTTTCGTGGGCCTCCTTGTCTTTGGGGCCACAAAACTTTGGTCGCGTATTTGAATTTCTTAAAAATTATTAGCTCGCTAGAAAGCCCATTCAGTAGGGTGTACCGAAAAAAACGAATTTCGGAATTTCGTTTTGGAACAGTCGCCAAAACTTACCTTTTACTATTCTAAGAAAGTTTATTTAAGGTTTTGCGATAGTTCAACATCTTCAACCCTCTACCGCTCCTCAAATATTGGTTATTTTGAAATTCCAAGTTTACAACGAATAATTTTTTTAAGTGCAATATTTATTGCACTTAACAACTAAAGGCCGTTTTTTTTTCATCTCTAGTTAAATTTACCTACCTACTAGATGCCTACTGCCATATAGTTTCAACGACAATTAACTCTAATTAATCAAGTTGTTGGTGGATGCATGACAGAACTTATGACAGTACTGGTTGACGTCTAAAGTTCAGACGTTATATTTTCGTGCGTTTTTTCGAGTTTCTGTTTCTGTGCTTTCCGTTCGAGTTGATAAAAAATTTTTAAAGGCAATTTACATTAGAAATAGTCTGGAGTGGCCTATATTTGGTGCGCCTTCGAAGAGTAAAAAACGCAAAAAAATATAACGTTTGAACTTTAGACGTGAACCAGTACTGTCATACGTAAGTTCTGTCATGCATGCACCAGCAACTTGATTGATGAGTTAATTGTCTTTGAAACTATTATACAGGGTGGTCGTTTTATCTTGAGACTGGCAAATATCTCGGGAAGGAAGCATTTTAGAAAAAAATGTTTTGTATAAAAGTTTTATGACTTCGAAGGGGAAAATAGATGGCATCGACGCCATTTTGATTCAAGGTCAAATGAAGGTCAACTTCATTTTTTTAAATGGAAACCTACATTTTTTATTACAGATTCTTATTCCCCGTAAAAGAACAAAAAACTCTCATCTAAACTATTTTTGGATCCGATGGATAGTTTGTCAAATATTTAAATAAAACTTTTAATCTTCTTCGAAATCCATTGCCTTCCCTAGCAACAGCGGCATGGCAAAAACAAAATCTACAACAATTTTTGTGGTTTATTTATCTAGAATTCATCGTTGCTAAGTTACAACGGTTGTTCATTTGTTTTGTTTTGCCGCTGTTACTAGGGGATGTAGGGATTTCGAAAAAGGTTAAAATTTACATCCATCGGATCCAAAAATAGTTTAGATGAGAGTTGTTTGTTCTTTTATGGGGGATAAGAATCTGTAATAAAAAATATAGGTTTCCATTAAAAAAAATCAAGTCGACCTTCATTTGACCTTGAAAATGACCTTGATTCAAAATGGCGATGATGCCATCTATTTTCCCCCTCGAAGTCATAAAACTTTTATACAAAACATTTTTTTCTAAAATGCTTCCTTTTCGAGATATTTGCCAGTCTCAAGTTAAAACGACCACCCTGTATATGGCAATGGCCAACTAGTAGGTAGCTAAATTTAACTAGAGATGAAAAAATGGCTCTTAGTGATCTTTAAAATCTACTCCGAGCCTACTAGTGATAGAAAAACAATAAATATTGTATTTAAAAAAATATTTAATTGTAAACTTGAGATTTCAAAATATGAAAATAACATAATATTTGAGGGGCGGTTTCTTCTCAGGATAGTAAAAGGTAAGTTTTGGCGACTATTCCAAAACGAAATTCCAAAATTCTTTTTTTACGATACACCGATACTCCCTACCGTTCAGTTTTGAAACTTTTTTGTCTCTTGAAATTGTTTCGCCAAACGCGATGTTGTCGAGAAAAATGGCAAAATGTGATCGAATGCATAGCGAGATTCGTATGAAATTCTACGGGTTAATCGTGGGTGACTAGCGTTCCGACGTTCGCAATTAACAAACAAATTTATTTTTTAACAGTTATCATAAATCAGTTGTCAGATTATTATAATCTTTTCTGTTTTTCTCGAAAAATGGTGAGATTTTTTCTTACGATTAACACGTAGAATTTCATACGAATCTCGCCATTTTTCTCGAAAACATTGCGTTTGACGAAACAATTTCAAGAGACAAAAAAGTTTCTAAACTGAATGGGCTTTCTAGCGGGCTATTAATTTTTAAGAAATTCAAATACGCGACCAAAGTTTTGTGGCGCCAAAGACAACGAGGCCCACGAAAAAGTGTCTTAAGGGGGTCCCCCGCCAAAAATCGTGGCACTATCAGATTCTACATGCTATAACACCCCTGTTTACCAATTTTAGTGATTTTCGTGCAACAGGGTTCTCAGATGCAAAAAAAAGACTATTCTTAGGAGCGAATTTCAGGGGGCTGTAACTCCGAAAGAGGGGGGGCCACTTGGCAAAAACAAAAAATACGAGTACCCTAGTTTTGTCTTAAGAATCAGTGACCAAATTTTATTGCATTAATTTCCAGGCATCCTGTATAAAAAACCACTTCTGACGTTGACTAACAGATATCGATTTTGTGTTTTGAAATGCGCAGCCGCCCATTTACCAAATTTCCTAAATTTTCCTGCTTCGAACTTGTGTACTGTTAACAGCTTTTTAATTAGTTTTGGGTCTTGAAAACATAAATAATGATACACATCACTTATTTTTAAAAATCCCGAATTGAAGTCGGTTTCGCGACAGTTTTGTAAAACTGCGAGGGCATATTTCCTGTTGTTTGAACGAAAAGAATCCGAAAGGTATTATTATTAGGTAATAGGTAATATTATTATTATATTTTCTTGTCTCCACTTTTAGCTAAGTTTGAATTTTCGTTCGGATTTGCATTTTTCTGGCTCATGTGTCGGCTGAACACGACCAATGATTTACAAAAACTTCAATTTCAATAGTTCTCTCCCCCCGCAGATTACGATCTCTGAGTGCTTCATTCGCTTCATTCTCTGACTATTGGTGTTCTGGCCCTTGTTTGTGTCAAAATTTAAATCACACCCCCAAAATTTGCCCAGTCTACTTGGTGACGTCATACAAGCGGTAACCAAAAGTTGCGTTTAATATAGAACAGCTAATTCTAACAAATTTTCATTTGTTACAACAATATATTTGGAATGGATAGTTAAAATTATTGTTGTGCTAGTTATCATCCCTTTTCCTGGTTTATTATAACGTGTGAACAAAAACTTTTCCGATCTTGTAGCCCTTGCCGTGAGAGACGTAGGGCGTAGACTACTGAAATTATCATTCAAAGCGAAATCTGACAGTGACGTTTTCATATAATTTCAGCATTGTACGCCCTATGTCTTTCACGTCAAGGGCTACTAGATCGGAAAAGTTCTTGAGCACTCTTTACTTGTGGTATGTAAAATGGCGCCAAGAGGTTTAACTATATTAAACATTAGTGTTTGCTTGAATTGCCTTGAGAAAAATGTGATATACAGGGTGTCGCAGGATCATGGTACACCCCCTTTTTTAGTTTTTGGAATACATTTTTGAAACTTGGAATATCGAATGTACTTATCAAAGGCCACTTTCTGACATTTTAACCGAATTTGTTCCTTTTCCGGTTTTACGGTGGATACACCTTACATTAGACTTCCTGCCAAATTAATATCGTTTTCTCATTTCATACTGTAAGGATATTACAGCTTTTTGAAGTTAGACCTGCACTTGACATAAAAAAGGCAAATTCTTGATTTTCTTAAAAACGGTTGATTTTAGGCATAACAATTCTTAGTTAAAAGTTCACCTAGAATTAAACGTAGAATTCACAAATATCACAATATACAAGGTAGTAGATTCCAAAAATGTATTGATATGGCGGGTGCTCCATTTGAAAATAAAATGTTTCTCACTTCCGATAAAACCGGAAATGGAAAAAAATGGATAATATGTTAAAAAGTGGTCTTAACAATTCATCGTTTAATAAGTTCATTCGATGTTTCAAGTTTCAAAAAAGTATTCCAAAAACTATGGAAAAAAGGGTGGTGTACCATGATCCTGCAACACCCTGTATTGAAACGTCTGCGTATTCAAAATTTGTTTGTTTGTTCTTGTTCCTAACCTCAGAAGAAAGCATAATAATTATTGTCGTGCGTAGGGTAGGCCATTTTGGCAACTTGTTTCCTTGCCGCCTGGGATAATATTTCAATCTAGCCAATCAACGAGCAGGAATAGTTTATTTTAAGTTGAGATAAGCTATTGGCGCAAAATGGAATGAATTTAGCGCGGCTTTTTATTGATCGCCTTGTATACAATAACAAAATTTGGAAAGAGGGAAGTTTGTTGTTTTTTTCCTACTTAATTTTTTGTTTTCTCTTCAGAACTTGTGTACTTCTAACAGCTTTTTAACTAGTTTGTCTATAAACCATAAAAAAATGATACGTTACACTTATTTTGTCAAAAATACCGAATGCGTTGAATAAGTTGGAATGTGTGTTAGGTGGTGGGAGGACAGGAGTTGAGTGGCCGACTAGGTCATCCTGGCCATATGGCTTTTGTCCCCAACATACCCTCCGCCTCTAGCACAGTGACCTTCCAGGTATGACGAAAGGCCTGCAGTATCACTTGATCGCTAATCATGTGCTTTTTTCTAATAATTATTGTTGTTTTCATTCTTTTGTTGTGTTAATCATTTGTGTGATTTTTCACAATAACCCCGCTTTTAAACATCGCATCATTTCATAACCGTTTTCAACACATATTTTAAATTAAAAACATTTTTCAATTTTTATACTACTTCACCGACGAATTTCCAGAGAAAGATTTAACGTTGACGGTGTTTTACAGCAGAACCAGCAGAAGAACAAGTCCGTTCATCAGCCGAGCATTTCTATAACGCCCCTACCTCGTGCGTCGACCGCTCCAAACGTGAATTCTACCTCGAAACCGGGAGACACGAACTCAAAGAACTCATTTGTTATTTGTGAGATCTGTGATGGTTACATTAAGGATTTAGAACAATTGAGGAATCACATGCAATGGATACACAAAGTGAAAATACATCCCAAAATGATTTATAATAGGCCACCACTGAACTGCCAAAAGTGCCAATTTAGATTTTTCACAGATCAGGGATTGGAGCGGCATCTGTTGGGCTCCCACGGACTCGTCACTTCTAGTATGCAAGATGCGGCCAATAAGAGCAAAGATGCAGGGCGGTGTCCTGTTTGTGGACGGGTAAGTTACCGAAAATATGTTTTATTTTATATCATAATACGTTAAACTGTACTTTTTTTACCTCAAAATGTGTTGTGTTAACCAGTTTATCCACGATTATTAAATAATGCCATTGTTATATACGTAACTGTGGGTATATAATCCTGTTCATAAAATACAGCGTGACTTATGGTCATAAGTCACGCTTCTGTCACATTGTTTCACACCTGTAATGTTGGCTGCCTGTAGAATGAACATCATGACGTTTCAAAATCAAGTGAAAGTGTGCCAAAGTAGATCAAGCATCAAGCTGTTCCTATCATTTTGTTTTTGTTGGTTTGTGTTTACAATAAATATAAAGTGATAAAGGACCCTATCGGATATGCCCCATATTTGGGCCGCTTGTAGCTGGCCGTAGCTGGCATGACTGTTTCCTAATTTTTTGCGCACAAACTCAGGAAGAACGAAGCTTTCGGTTGAGGGACCTTTTTTGAATCAGTCATGCCAGCTACTATTGTTCTTTAAGCCTTTAACGTATCCATTTATTACAAAACAATTTTTCTTAAATTATGCCAAAACTTAAAACATCATATATTTTGCGATTCTCACCTAACACTATGGTTACATTAATTCATGAGGCTATTTCATATGTACCCACTAGTGTTTCAAACACTCGTTTATGAAAAAAGTTAAGGCTGCTAGCTAAAAGGGGCCCAAAAACCGGGCATATCAGATAGGGTCCTTTTTGAAAAATTTCAATAATCTTGGATAAATATATTTTAATAATCGTGGATAAAACGTCGTGTTGAACTAGCACATTATGAGCCATTATTCACTTGGTTGTTTACAACCCTCGCTACGCTCCTGTTCTAAACTAAATAATATATTTAAATACCTCAACTTTAAAAGGGAGGAGATACAGAAAATGATTTTTAGGCGATTTCCCCTTTAACCTTACTCTAGGTTACTAACATACGGAATTGAATTCCCTTTACTTCTTTACACATACGATGACGTCACAGCTTACTATTATAGGTGCGTTCGACTTGAAAACTCCGTACACTCGTTGGCGTTGAGGTGTGTGAGGTTAATGTCTGTGGGAAGTTTTGCGATGGTGTCTATTATCGATATTTCAATTGAAAATTAAAGTGATTAATCAGTTTCTGTAAGCAATCAAATAGTAAAAATTTACGAAATAATTGACTTAATCTTCTCAGTGAATGAGACGTCTACCACTTTATTTCTATTTTAACTTTGCAAATAAAAACCAATAAAGTATTAATACAGAAGTGTAGTATTGACTTGTAGCCAGAGCTGGGTGAAATACTTTTCAAAAGTAGTTAACTACTAACTACTAAATGCTACTAACTACTTCATCAAAAAGTAGTTATAACTACTAAGTAATTAACTACTTGTTGGAAAAAGTAGTTAGAATAATGAGTACTCAAGAATACAAATGAGTATTTTTAACTTCTACGCTCAAGGCGGAGCAGTATATAAAATCGATCAAAAATTCGAAATTGAACTGACATCAAATCTTTACGTTTCGGGGTCCCAGGAACCCAAAAAACCTATTTTTGAAAAATGTGTGTCTGTCCGTGTGTCTGCCCGTATGTCTGTGGACACGCTACAGCCGAAACTACTGAACTGATTTTGATGAAATTTGGCACACATATTCAGTGGGAGATTTGTAGGTGCTGATTAGAATCTGGGCTACACCGGCTCACGGAAAGTGCCTTTTTGGCACATCAACTTTAAAAATTTAAATGCAAACCCCCATTTTTCGCATTACCATATGAATGCTCTTCAAATTCTGCTTCTAAAAATGTATTCACACTTGGGCCCTTTTGACCAAAAAATGGTGCCGTGAAAAAAAAACTATGCATAAATGTATATTTTTATTACCGGATTTGATAACTGATTTTTTTTCAAGCCGAAAACCTTAGTGCCATTTTTTCGAAAAATGTCATTTTAGTGGCAATTTATTTTATTGTTTGTGCGGGAGAGGAGCTGATTAGATTTTGAAGCCGATCATTTCTTATTTTAAATATTTCAAAATTTAATAAATGCTGCTGTTATTAATCCAATGCAGTGCGGCGTAGAAGTTCCTGCCGTCTCCGAGACCGCCTTTTTTTAACTACTTCTTAAAATGCAAGTGAAACTCGAAGACTTTAAGCCAAGGAAAAAAGAGCTTTAATCGGAGAGAAAGAAAAAGAGGAAGGGTGCGTTTTTCAAAAATATTTATTTTTCGCCGATTTCTTCGGTGTTTTTGAAAATCTAGAGTGATCGTGACTGCACTTCAGGTCAAGTATGATAATTGTTTCTAACTCAGAAAAATTCGCAATTCCGAATCCGTTGAACAAAAAATGGTTTTTATTTAAAAAAAGTAAAAATAATGGCCATCTCCAGTTAGCACGCGTGCGATATTAAGTAAATTCTTCGAATTACTTTTGTTCGTGATTTCTCCGAGTTTTATAAAAGGGTAATTAAAGAACTAGTAGTTAACTACTTTAAGTAATTAACTACTGCCAAAATATTATACTCAACTACTAACTACTTTTAGGAAAAAGTAGTTAAAATAGTATTCTAACTACTTGGTAGTTAACTACTCCCCAGCTCTGCTTGTAGCGCATTCAGTTGCCAAGCAAATGTCAACAACAGCCCATCAACTATTCCTGTCATTTGTCAAATGTAGAGATGGGAAATCACCCGGCGCATTCATTTTTTGGGAGGAAAAATTCGTTTGCACCCGGTGCTTTCAGTTTTTACTTAAATTTGCAATCGTCATCGAAAAACGATTCTTTTGATACCAAATAAACGTACATTGAACCAGGGCCGTGCGGTGCTATGAATCGGAGAAGCGGCCGCATCAGGCGCCACTCTAAAGGGGCGCCATTTCACCATTTCCAATAAGCAGTAAATTAATAAATAAATAATTTTGTAAAAAAATATTATTTATCCCAACATAAGTTTGACTGGAAAACTAAAATCTGAATCGTTTTTATACAAACAAACCCATCAATTCCCAGAAATGCTGATGCAACCTGCACCTGCAGTAACGCGAAGTGGAACATAATCGTATGCCGATGCCGCCACTCTCGAACCTCGTTAGCCAAAATAATAACAACCGGCGGCGGCGCCCCTTGTTCTTAACAAAATATACCCTGCATTTCTTTTCATGAAGTTTATTACTTAGGTCGAGAATTAGGTATTTCGTCAGTTCAGTCAACTCTTTTCTCTGCGGAAGCAAGTTCAAAGGGCGCATTTTTACTTAAACTAAAAATATACCTATAATAAGTATTCTGTATTTTCTCGATAGTTTCCAGCGAGGTTTCCAGGTAGGTGAATTAATGTTACACAGAATTTATTTTATAAAATAATAATTAACGTCAGGAATCAAAATGGATAAGAAGCGGAAAAAGTCAGGCAGTCAATTTAAACAACAGCGATTAATGAAACAGGAACAAGGGAAAAAATTGAGCTGTGCCATGCAAGAGTTCTTAAAACGCGAATCCCGAAAAGAAAAATCTTCCACATCTACAGATACTGTGACTCAGATTACTCAGAATGTGATGGTAGGTGAAGTTGATGAAAGCCTGATGGATGTTGAGTTCCAGTCACCTTCGGAAGATGCTGAAGCTCAAGCTACAGAAACTTTAGAAACATTAAAATCGAATGAAGAAACTGACGAAAATTTAGGAACGCTGGAATTGCCCGCTGATCCTGGGTTATGGAATACTATCCCCATAATAACGTCTAAAATTCGACAAATGCTTGTTGAGAGAGGACCTAATCAAATTAAAGAATGCAATTTTCCACAGAATGAAGGAAGGCGCAAATTTTCACCCTCGCATTATCTAAGAGTGTTGAACAACGGCGAAGTAGTTGAGAGGCCTTGGCTGATGTATTCGGTGATGAAGAATGCAATTTTTTGTTTCTGTTGCATTTTATTTGATAATTCCACTAGTGGCTGGCCCAAAAAAGGTTATTCTGATTGGGTAAATCTTTCGAGAGCCCTCACAATGCATGAAAGATCTGAGAAGCATAAAGATGCTTTTAGAGCGTGGAAAGAACTAGATATTCGTTTAAAGCAAAGAAAAACTATTGACGCTGAGTATCAAAAGATTTTAGACGTGGAGATTCATCACTGGAGAGGAGTTCTCAAAAGAATTATGTCAATAATAAGGTTGTTGGCTTCACAATGTTTAGCTCTACGTGGGACCACGGAACATTTATTTCGCTCAGATAATGGTAACTTCTTGAAATTGGTAGAGCTGCTTGCTGAGTTTGATCCAGTTATGGAAGAGCATATTAGGAGGATTCAACGCCAGTCTGATAAATGGTCTGTGACTTATCTAAGCAATAACATACAGGATGAATTGATTAACTTAATGGGAAATAGAATTTTGGAGGAAATTGTGGGAATCGCAAATAAAGCTAAATATTTTTCCATAATAGCTGATTGTACTCCAGACGTAAGTCATATTGAACAATTGTCACTAACAGTAAGAATGGTCGTTTTTAACTCTAAAGATAATAAGTATGAAGTTGAGGAATTTTTTATTGGTTTTTTTGAAGCTAGTGATTCAACAGGAGAAGGATTGACAGAGCTTATTTTGACTCATTTGGATAAATTAGGTTTTGAATTGAAGTGGCTTAGAGGGCAAGGCTATGACAACGGAGCCAATATGAAGGGTGTAAGAAAGGGGGTACAAAATAGAATATTAGAAAAATATCCCAGGGCTTTCTATGTCCCTTGTGCCTGTCACTCCTTGAATCTTGTCGTGAACGACGCAGCATCTTCATCTACTGAGACAATATCGTTCTTTTCTCTTGTACAAGAATTGTACACATTTTTTTCTAGTTCTACAAAACGATGGGCAGTACTTAAAAACCATATTCCACTGTTAACGCTCAAACCACTGAGTGCCACTAGGTGGTCGAGCAGAATTGATGCGTTAAAACCTTTGCGATATCAGCTTTGCGAAATTTATGACGCTTTGATCGAAATTATAGAAAACGACAACTGGGACGCAGACACTAAAGTTAAAGCCAAAGGGCTAGCAACAAATATTAAAAATTACAAGTTCATTTGCAGTGTAATAATGTGGCACGATATTTTATTTGAAATAAATGGAGTGTCAAAACTACTGCAATCTGCAACTATAAATTTGTCGGATTGTGTGAGTATGCTATCACAAACTATAGAAAAGTTGCAAAATTATAGACAATGTGGATATGAACACATGAAAACTGCTGCTAATGATATTGCAGAAGATCTTGAATGTGATGCGAATTTTCAAACTGAACTTGAGGTCAGATCTAGAAGGAAGAAGCGTCAATTTGATTATGAATCTTTTGATGTGGTCTTAACGGAGGACGAGAAATTTAAAATAAATTTCTTTAATTATGTTCTTGACGTGACTCTTACCTCTTTGAACGAAAGATTCTCACTTCTTGAAACGCACAACAGCAACTTTCAGTTTTTATACCGTTCGTTTCATTCCAGGCGCCGTATAGGGAAATAACACGGGAAAAGTGTTTTTATTTTTTGTTTGCTCCTGAAACTGGTTCCGGCCAAATCTGAGTAATACGGTCAATGGGCCTCAGTGTCCTCTACGCATGAAAAAAAAATGGACCTGAAATGCCCCCTTCTTAAAACGGGAGGACCGGTTGAAAATTGGAATTTTAAATTTCGCGGGCGTCAATTCAGCGCTGTTTGACATCTCCGAAAACTAAACTTCCAGGGGCGGCTTTCACAATTTCTTGAGTTTTCGCTAACGTCATTTAGTTACTTTTTTGGAATTTCTACAAATTATTGAGTGAATTCTGAGACGAAATAAACCGGCGCATTTTTGCAATAGTCCCAGAGAGTCTTGGTGTCAGAAACTTTACTAAAGAAAAGACACTATGAAGGTAACCTCACAAAAATTATGTCTTTGGCTCTTCGCTACAACCACGCCGCATTTATTAACATTTTAATTCTCGAGGTAAGTCTCTGTTTATAGTTAAATCTGTCTTAATCGTTGTTTTGCTTCAGTTATGAATATTTTCACTGGAAGAACAGACTACGAGAAGGGTTGGTCGAATGAGGAAATGGCCAATATTCATGAACATTTTGCAACCTACCACCACTTAATTATGTTTTGCTATATTTGTTTTGTAAATTGAATCCTCGCGAGGAACTTTATTACTTTCTCACCTTACAGTCCAGTCTATTAACAAATAAAATAAATAGTAAGTAAGTAAATAATAAAATTTTTGCTGCTTATATTTTTGATGTGTTTATCTTCAAGAGATATTGTAGTGACAATAATTATCTAAGTTATATTGTTTCATTTATATGAGCAGTCGGTACAGCATATAGCGGTCATAAAATCGCTAATTTGATTATTCAAGAATTTATTCAAAATTTCAACATTCAATTGTGAACTATCCACTAAAATATCTAGAAAATAAGGCCCATAAGACCTAGGTATGCTATTTTATTAATTATTAACATTTTTAGAATAAAACAATTAAAATTTGGCAAGCCAGTTACATATCTTCGTCCACACTCCAAACACACACTCCGCGGTTAAATAACTGTTGGGGCAAAGGCACATGTTGTCCCAGGGGACAAGCAGGGCATGGTAACTCCTGCAACAGATTCCTCGGCACAGCCGAAGTCACTAGTCTAGGCAAGGCCATCACCACCAGCTTCCAGGCCTTGGAGTGGAGACTGCAGGTGATATTTCCATCAGCCTTAAAATATCAGAACCATCCTTGTCTTCGCTGTGACTCGTAAGGTCTATCGACACACCAACTTTTAAGCAAGACCTTCACCTTGCCTTCTGTGCTACCTAGCCCTTAGTGGCTCTCCAGATTGTTATTCTTTAACAGAATTTGGTACCAGGTTCATGGTAACTGAATATTGGCCATTTCCTCATTCAACCAACCCTTCTCGTAGTCTGTGATATTCCAGTGAAAATATTCATAACTGAAGCAAAACAACGATTAAGACAGATTTAACTATAAACAGAGACTTACCTCGAGAATTAAAATGTTAATAAATGCGGCGTGGTTGTAGCGAAGAGCCAAAGACAAAATTTTTGTGAGGTTACCTTCATAGTGTCTTTTCTTTAGTAAAGTTTCTGACACCAAGACTCTCTGGGACTATTGCAAAAATGCGCCGGTTTATTTCGTCTCAAAATTCACTCAATAATTTGTAGAAATTCCAAAAAAGTAACTAAATGACGTTAGCGAAAACTCAAGAAATTGTGAAAGCCGCCACTGGAAGTTTAGTTTTCGGAGATGTCAAACAGCGCTGAATTGACGCCCGCGAAATTTAAAATTCCAATTTTCAACCGGTCCTCCCGTTTTAAGAAGGGGGCATTTCAGGTCCATTTTTTTTTCATGCGTAGAGGACACTGAGGCCCATTGACCGTATTACTCAGATTTGGCCGGAACCAGTTTCAGGAGCAAACAAAAAATAAAAACACTTTTCCCGTGTTATTTCCCTATACGGCGCCTGGAATGAAACGAACGGTACAACATTTTCCAACTGCGAGATACAGATCAGGAGACATTAAAAAATTACTGCATGAATCTTCAGTCCAAGCTTTCTGCTGAAAACGAATCAGACTTAAATGGTACTGAACTCGTGGAGGAATTGTATGATGTGTCCCGAATGCTGCCATCATCTTCCATGAAAGTCCTAGATGTACTCAACTATTTATATGATAACAACTTAAATTCTTTATATCCGAATTTAATTATAGCGCTAAGGATTTTATTAACGCTTCCTGTTTCGGTGGCCAGTGGGGAAAGAAGTTTTTCAAAATTGAAGTTAATAAAAACTTATCTTAGATCATCCTTGGGCCAATCTAAATTAACATATTTGGCAATCATTTCAATTGAATCCTCACTGGCCGCTTCGTTAGATTACACATCTTTAATTGATGAATTTGCTAAACAAAAAGTTAGACGTGTAAAATTATAGCTGTGTACTATCAGAATATAGCTATCATTTTACACGTCTAACTTTTGTTGCCGTTATTTTTTCATGTACTTAAAAAAATAATTAAATAACTATTTGTAAATGTTTATGCTTTCAATTTTATGGGAAAAAACTACAGAGAAGGGGCAAGGTCTGTAGATAGGGGGGTGCCAGAGGGTGCCGAGCACCCCTTAAAAAATTTTGAGCACCCTCTGGACTGGAGAAGAGTTTTCATTTTGTTCCACCAAATCTGGTAATTTTTCTTTTTTGGTCCATCCCAATGAATAAATTAATTTGGATTTGGACTGTGAAAATACTGAAAATTATGTGGGAGGGGGGGGGGCAAAAAAATTTCGCGGGGGGCTGCCGCCCCCCGCACCCCCCCTTGCGCGCTTCGCGCGTTTTTTTCCCTCCTGGAAGGGGCGCCATTTCAAAGGCTCGCATCACCTTGAAAAAATCAACCGCACGGCCCTGCATTGAACCCTTGGTTATTGTCAAAATATAGAAATTCATTCTCACCCTGTGAATTCATTTTTCGGTGGAAACATTCATTTGCACCCAGGGCATACCTACTTTTTCAATAATAAATTAAATTATTAAGCCATGGTTTTGAACTTATCATTGAAAATAAGAATAGTTTTAAAATTTTGATATCATAATGAGATTTGGAAATGTTAATACATATCCTTAAAAATTGGTTTATAATTATTATAATATGCCTCGCAAATAGTGGGTGTACTGTTTGTTTCTCGACACAAAGACCTGGGGGTTGCCACCACGGAGACAGAATGGATGGCGGTTCTTGCCGGTTATTGCAAATGTCAAACCGCCGTCAAATTATTTCACATTTATAACCCTTCCGCTCTAAGCTGGAGGCACGCTGTCATAATTAGGGTTGGGCAAAAGCATATTTGCATGTTTTTCCTAAAAGGCTCATAGTTATGTAGCATGTGATATTTTGATTTTTTATTTCATAAAAACTTAAATTAATTTTGCATAATTATGTAGCATATATCAAGGTTTTACGGTATACAGCATACGTTACGGTATATTTGGGTATATTACTGCATAAACTGCATGTTTTCGACTGTTTAAGGTTGCTCTCTGGAATATTTCTAGAAAATTTAAATTAATGAAAATAATTAAAGATTACACTGGCAGCGTGGGTACCCCTGTTAAGCCGGAAACTATTATGTTACCCTCATTAACAAAACAAATTTGTAGGGACCTCCTCTGGGATTAGACTGACCCCTATACCGCGTTTTCTTCGAAAAAGATTTACATAAAAACAATTTTTAATTGTAGGGACTACCTCTGGGATTAGACTTACCCCTATTACCGCGTTTTCTTTGAAAAAGATTTACATAAAAACTATTTTTAATTCTAACTTGGTTGGGCCAATGAATACCAAATTTTGATTGTATACGTATCTACATCATTTACTCATTTAGTAATAAAATGTATTGAAAATCAATGTTATTTCATTAACATATTATAAAGAAACCCCCAAGAGAAAAAATGACTAATTTTTATTTTTACGGCATATATTAGGGCATACAGGGTGCGAGATTAAAGCTCCAGAACGCTATAATTTTGTTATTTGTGGTCCAATTTTAGTGAACTAGAAACCACATGAAATAATTGTTCATAAAACGCTGATTTTTATCAACTTCAACTTAAATGTGAACTGGATGTCAACTTTTCGTTTTGAAATACACACCCAATTTTTTTTACTCAGCCTAATAGCTAATTTTTTTCTGCGTCTTCTGATATACAAATAGTTCGAGTTTTGTTCATAATAAATTTTGAAAATAATCAAAATTATTGTCAACATTTCAATTTTTTTATGCTAAATTTTCAAGTCTACCGCAAAAAAAATCTCGAAATGCATTTTACATGTTAGAAAGTAACATATTTTAAATGATTTGTTAAGTTTGTATCCGATCCACAGCATATTCGAAAATTTTTAGTAAAAAACATTCTAATTTTGACAAAAATTTATAATTTTCAGAACTAATTATAAACGAAACATAACTTCTTGTACATCAGAAGACGCAGAAAAAATTAGGTATTAGATTGAATAAAAAAAATTGGATGTGTCCATTCAAGTTGAAGTTGATAAAAGTCGAAAATATCTTGAGTTTGTAGTGTTTTATGAGCAATTTCATTTGGTTTTTAGTTCAAATATCAAAGTTATAGCGTTCTGGAGTTTTAATCTCGCACGCTGTATACTTGAAGATCGCAGCATGTTTAGAGAATATATTTAAGGATTTTAAGGGAATATTTAAGTGTATACAGGATGTCCCGAAATTAGTGGTCAAAACTTTACCAGTAGATTCTTCTATGAAAAAAGTCCCTATGAATATATGTCGAGAAATGCCTCCTAAGGGAGCTAAGGCCCCTGAAAGGGGCCACTTTGAAAGCGACTTTGATAGCAACGTGAAATTTCGTATCTTTACGTCTTTGATGCTGAATTTACTAATGCGGAAAAAGTTTTAAAATTTTGCTCATAAGCGTCTCGTACAGGTGGGGCTTGGGTCTAAATTTACTCAAACATTTTTGTAAGTAGTTTTTTCTCAAAGATTGATTTCAGAATCTGAAAATTTGAGGTTTTTTTTAGAAAAAATTGTACTACTGTTTGACATCGATAGAATGCGAACTTTTTCGAAAAAAAGGCTTTTCATTGGTTCGAGGCTCCAAAATTTGTGACAGAAGACATCAGAATATCGTGAACAAGTTCATGGGATGGTTTCTTAATTCATTCTAGAAAGAAAAACTCTTACATAAGCACTTTTCTTTCTAGAATTAAGTATGGAACCGTCCTATGAACTTTTTTGCGATATTTTGATGTCTTCTGTCACTAATTTTGGATCCCTGCACCAATGAAAAGGCATTTTTTTTTTTTGGAAAGGGCGCATTCTATCGATGTCTTTTTTCGACATGTGTTCATAGGAACTTTTTTCATATTTTTCATAGAAGAATGTACTGGTAAAGTTTTGACCACTAATTTCGGGACCCCCTGTAATGCTTCATATTTACGGAATACTTGCCCAACCCTAGTCATAATCTAGGGAAAACAGCAAAATACCTACACTTTAGTGCTTCAGCTTACAGCGGACGGGCTGTATTTGGAAAGGAACTAAATGGCGCGAAATTTAAAAAAAAATATTTGCACCCGGTGCAATGGTTTAACACCCAGGGAAAAACTCATTTAGGGTGTAAAATGGTGCAAACCGCTGCCCATCTCTACAAATAAGTTAAAGTGACGTCATAATATGTGTTAAAGTTTTAAGCATCCGTAACCTAAAGGGAAATCGCCTATGCATAATAACTATTGTGTTAATTGCCGTTTTAAAACATACTCTCATTTACAGGTCTACCAATGGAAATTACTTAACCACGTAGCACGTGACCACAACATGACGTTAAAACCAGCCCACTTGTCGTACAAGTGCACCGTGTGTACGGCGACTTTCGGCATGTACAAACAGTTCGAGAACCACGTCTACTCGGCGCACAGCGTCGTCGCAAAACGAGTGATGGACAAGAAAAACGCCTCGTCGAACTCGACAAACAAAACCACCGATCAAATGATGAAACCCTTGAAAATAAACGACGAAATCACCATCATACCGCAACCGGCAAAGCCATCTAACATGGCAAGCACCAGCAAAGAGGGTAGTCCCTCATCAACAACAGGGTCGGCTAATTCGCGTAATAGCCCTGCAAGTACTAGTAAAAGTAGGTAACTTGATGTGGACAACCTGCCTGTGAGTTAGTGACTTTTATAATGATATCGTGATATCATTTGGTCCTAGATTGATACGCAATACGCATTAAAATAAGACATTAGTTTTGTACATAAATAATTTCCTGATATTACGATATCTCTAACCCACCCCTTGCTCCCATGGATACCTTTTTTCTGTCTGTTAACTGTCTTTTGCCGTTCTTCCCGCTGTTTCATGATTCTTTTATAGATGCTGAGTCTTCAACTACTGTAAGTAATTCTCCGGCTGAGAATGCGTCGAATGATACTAGTAAGCCTGCAGATTAAACATCCCTGTAAGTTATAGTGCTGCTGCTTATGATTGTGGTGTGGACAGTTTTAATGAATTTAAAAAATTCAAACGCGACTTGCAAAATACCACTTATAAAAAATGGACCAAGCAGTTCCCTCGCGGGAAAGTGCTGTCTGACGTGTATTTGCATTATATTCTCTATTTATTATTATGTAAAATAAAACCTTTTCTTATGGTATAGGCTAGAATGAATGATAAGTAATTATTGCACTTGCAAAGAAGACTAAAGAATAGTTTAGAAAGTATATATACATGTGTTTCTTTAGTTTATATTGTCAAATAAATTTTAATGTTTGTGACATAAACTATTCACACGTTGTATTTATTTTTATATACCTTTTTTTGTTGATACAACAATTTCCGAAAATAAAAACGTAGTGTTATACTTTTGAATTGTTTGATGTTTTCCCATTACATATTCTATGTACAACTTTAACGTTGCCTCTCTACATGATTCCATAGGATCTCGATATGGTATGGCGGGGCATGTTAGACCAAGGAAATCTAAGTAAAGGTGAAATGCGCAAAAACGAATTAACCAACTCCTGAAGTCGTTTATCATCTTCGTTGCTTTTTTGAATCTTCATTAATTTTGAGTATTTTGATGTAACATACCCTATAGCTGAATGCTAATTTAACTGACTCCGTATCTTTTACCGTTTATGAGATGTCAATGGTGAGCAGGGGAAAAGGAACCATTATGTATATATTTTGAAAATTTGGACTTGTCCAATTTTTGTCCCACATTGTTGATTATTCTTTAATGAATCACTTTAGAACAGCTTTTATGAACGAAAGGATTTTATAAATACGACTATCCTGCGAAGAAGAAAGAATCAGGTTTAAAAATAAGACTTGTCTGACTTTTATTTGCTCACAAATATGCCTCTGATAATACATAGGTATTATCTTAATTAGCCACCAAGTCGCACATGACTCTGCCATAGTAATCAAAATAATAGAGTAAATCTCAACTTGATGACTTTTTCAACTGAACACCGGTTATAACAACGTTGTTTATTATTCTCTCAACTTATGTGACTTGCACCAATCTATCGGCCATCGTTTGGACTTGAAACAAGTTTGTGAAAAATGTATTTTCACCATCAAAAAGGTCTTCGAATTCTGGTTTTAAATAAGACGAAATTCATTTCACACTTGTGCCCTTGTGCCCAGTTGAAGCTTCAATTATTTATTTTCCTAACCTGACGAAAGCCACTGATCGTGTAGCCCCACGAAAAGTAATTTTGTGATTTTGATGCCACAAGCAGATGTTCCAAGAGCTTCTCTCACTACTGAGAAAATTTCAACGTTTCACCCCTTTTCGTAGGTACCGAAGATATAAATTTGTTACCAAATAAATCGCCTTTTTCTTCTGTAAAAAAAAATTAACCGTGCCATCAATATTCAGAGAATTCAAAATACTTTTCAATTCAGTATTCGCATTTTAAATTTCGGAAGGTTCAAAATTCGGGTTTTTTGTGAACTCAGTGCGTGGTCAAAATGCATTTTTGAAGAACTTCTAATAAATTTCCTAATATTCCCATTTTAGTGCCGTAGCAGTATGCGAGACACTCTTGTTTTTAACTTATTCGCTCGCTCGTTCCTCAGTCTGTCCGTCGCATAACTTGAGAACGAATTGGGATATCGAGCTGAAACTTGGTATACGGCTTTGTCTCCCAACAAGTAAGGCAGAGACTGCTTTTGGGCCAAGGGGGAGGGAGCTAGGGGTGAAAAACGGAAAAACTATTAACTGCAATAACTCGAGAACTACTGGAGGTATCTTACTGAAACTTGGTATGCACGTTCGAGCTTCAAGTCTGTTGAAAGTGAGGGGGTGGCAATTTCGGGGGATGAAAACCACAAAAAATGTGATAGGTAACTATCCGCAAGGGTTGCATGCAGCTATTTAAAACTCAACATTCACATATTTCTATGAAATCTTACGGGGAATGCATTTTCAAACAACAGCACAGATGGAGTGGAAATTAGGGGTTGTAACTCATAATTCCGCTTAATAAGTATTGGTCGAAAATAGCGTCATTCGATAGCTTTCCGTTAATGATTCAACTAACAACCCCTAACCCATAGCAAGCGCAGTAAATACAATTTATTTATTTTCTTGGACTTTTTTGTGATTTTTTTCGATAATTCGAAGTCATTTTCATTAATTTTAACCCATACATAATTTTTCAACCCCTTTTATGATATGATTGATATGTGAACCCTCAAAAAGCAATACTTACGCAGACTGCTTCTTTTTCGTGTAATTTTCGCTAGTTATACTTAACTAACAGTTCATTTTCACCTCTCTTGATTTTTCATCCCCCTTCATAATTGTTCAACCCCCAGCGTTAGTTTTGTAAAATTCGCCCAATTTTGCCGTTTTTCGGTAATACATTTTATTCATATTTATTCTGTTTGCCTTTTTCACTTTTTCGACACCCTTCGCAAGATTTCAACCCCCAAAAGGCAAATTTGCATAATTGACTTATATTTTCATGTTATTTTCTATAATTCTACTTAATTACGATTAATTCTCATCCCCTTTAACTTTTTATCCCCCTTTACAATTTTTAAGTGTTTATTTTGCAAAATTTGCGTAGGTAATTTAGATTTTCTTCAGTAATAAATTGAACTCATTTGGATGTTTATATTTTTCACTTTTTCAATTCCCTTCGCAATATTTCAATCTCCCAATAGCCAAATTTGCATAATTGGCTTATTTTCGTGTTATTTTCTGTAATTCTGTTTAATTAGAATTAATTTTCACCTTTGACTTTTCATCCGTTTATGTTTTTTTAACCCCCTAAGTGCTAATTTGGTCAAAGTGTAATTTCGTTTCTCTTCGGTAATAATTTGAACTCATTTGGATGATGTTTACATTTTTCACTTTTTTCTACTATTTCGACTCTCCAAACGTAAAATTTACATAATTGGGTTATTTTGGTATTATCTTCCGTAATTTTACTTATGTACTTAATCAAGGTTAATCCTCATACCCTTTGATGTTTCATCCACCTTTACTATTTTTCAACCCCCTAAGTACTAATTTTGCAATTCGGGCAATTCTTTTCATTTACTCATTTTTATTTTATATTTTATATTATATATTTTTATTTATATTGTCATTCTTTTTACTTTTCAACCCTCAAAATTTTTGTACAGATGAGAGTAATCATTTTAGTGATTGTAGTGCATAAAATTGTCGTTTTTTATTAATCTTTATTCTTATTATTATAATTCCAACATGTTTCGCCGTTTAGGCATCATCAGGGAACAGATTCCAACAAAAGAATTAAATTGTAGTGAATAATTAATAAATAATGACTAATTAATGGTCACAACCATTTGTTAAAACTTAATCTGTTAAAATGAATAAATCTCACAGCCATCTCGTTAAATTTAACGAGATGGTTGTGAGATTTATTCATTTTAACATAGATTAAGTTTTAACAAACGAGATGGCTGTGAGATTTATTCATTTTAACATAGATTAAAGTTTTAACAAACGAGATGGCTGTGAGATTTATTCATTTTAACATAGATTAAGTTTTAACAAATGGTTTTGTGACCATTAATTAGTCATTAGTTATTAATTTGTCATTACAATTTAATTCTTTTGTTGGAATCTGTTCCCTGACGGCGAAACATGTCGGAATTGAATAAAGATTAATAAAAAACGACAATTTCATGCACTACAACCACTAAAATTATTACTCATCTGTATCCATAAGTGCATACTCACCGAATTCAACAAAAATTTGTATTTTTTCTCTTCATTTTCTACATTTTAATTCTGTAACAAATTTTTAATATTTCGCCTTTTTGACACGTCTGTGCGTCTGCGGAGGCAGATTGATAAAATCTGCACCCGATTCCACCTGTAAGAACAGCCGCCCCTACATACCTAACGTGATAAACATCTACAGGGCTACACATCGCATTGATGTACATCTTCCGGGGGCTTTTCATAGAATGTTCGAAATGAAAAGTCGGATAAATTGAAATCTCTACCTTTCAATATCAAGAAAATATCAGGCTTAAACGTATGGGACACTGTAAAAGGCATACAGATTAGAAAAATCTTGCATAGCAAATAAAGTCTATTTAGTCTTAAAATAACATAAATAACTTAAGAGGTGCATGGGTGCAGTGTGCATAAATACTTTGCAACTTAATAAGTAGAGGAACCATCAACGGTTGAGTGAAAGTCTACGATTTTTTCTCCTCAGAGTCCTTGTCTTCTGAGTCCCTTTCGGAGCTATTCTTTCCCGTCAACCCCAAAAGTTTTGGCAGATTTGAAATAATTTCTGACCCTCTGTCGGGATTGTTGGTGCTAATATTTTGCGTAACTGTGATCTGCTTTTTAGGCAAAACCGGTGTCGCAGTTGAATTGGTGGAATTAGCTGCTTCGGCGGCCGCGTGCAGATACGAATCCAGGGTGGCTGCAGGAAGTAACCCAGTAACGGTAACACCGCTAACATTTGTTTGGATGGGAACCGGGATTTCGGATAAATCGATGACTGATCCGTTGAAGGCAGGGTCGTAAAAGGACACGTCGACCTGTTCATGCCTATAAAACATTAATGTTAATTGATAACCGTTAACTGATTCATGGTCGAAATTTTAGCACGTCGTCACTCTTCATTTATTATCGAGGTCTCTGATATTTTTAACAAACAAATACTCTCCATTCATTTTCTATTGAAGTGACAGAACGTCAGAATTTGAATTTTAGGTTGGTATGAGGAAATTTTGCAAGGGATTTTACTGACAGGCGAGTTGGTAGAAGCGATTTCAATGCGATACGTCAGAAAACATGACTAATGTCAAAATTTTGCAATTGCTCTGAATTGGCCCAAAATGGCCTTTGTGTGCGTGCAGTTTTGAGTGAAATCCAAAGAAAAATATTCACGAAAAAGCCTCAGGTACGTTTATCTGTGACACTGCTTCTAACAGTAAAAATAAACCCTAGAAGATTTGGGTTATGCAATGTTTTTGCTCTCCCGCCAAATTTCTATCAAATTGTCAAAAGTACAGGCCCTAACAAATTTTGGTTGTACAGTTCCAGAAAATTTTAGATCTTCAATAGAAAATGAATGGATTTTACTCTGAATTGGCCCAAAATCACTTTTGTGTGCGTGCAGTTTTGAGTAAAATGCAAAGAAGAATATTCACGAAAAAGCCTCGCGTACATTTATCTGTGACACTGCTGCTAACAATAAAAATAAACCCTAGAAGATTTGGGTTAGGTAATGTTTTTGCTTTCTCGCTAAATTTCGATCAAATTGTCAAAAGTACACGCCCTTACAAATTAGGGATGTACAGTTAAAGAAAAATTTTAGTTCTCCCATAGAAAATGAACGGACTTTACTTACGATTCGTTCAATGTATTGTTATCATCTGTATCGTTTCCTGCATCTGTGAGGATACCAACTTCATAAACTATAGTCTTGATGATGTACCTAATAAAACAAAAAAATTACAAATTATCGGTTTTACAGGGTTAATACAAAAAATTGTAACGTCTTCGGTAACTTAAATCAGATTAAATGTCAATTATTTCGTTTTTTAAGCAACTTACAATGTCACAATTATTTGCAACGACCCTAGATACTCAACTTACAAGTCCTGGGGGACCCCCAGAGTGTCATTCGAGGTGTCATTTTCATTTTCGATGCCCTTTGTACTGCTTTCGGTAGTTGTAGTCGATATAACAGCTGCATCTGAATTTAGGTAAGTAGCCAAGGCGAAAAAAACGAACAAAACGGGAGACTGCATTTTTAGGACGGAATGTTATTCAGGCTATGGACCAGTCACACAAACATACTGCACCGCGAATAATGATGGTTTGCATCCGCCTTATATATTATAGGATACTTTAATTAGCACCAATGACGTTTTTTGTTTAAAGAAATGATTTGTTTTTAGTAGTGGTGTCGCTAATTATTTAGTTTAATAACTGACGACACAGGTACCAGGGTAGACAAACAAATTCTTAAATTGAAGCACTTATCAATGGTGCACTGATTTGGAAATTTACTTGAAAGAAGGGTAATTCCATGCAATCCCTAAAACTGCTGCCGCATGAATAAGTCTCAGATATTAATGAAAAAAATTTGGTTTGTTGCTTATCAATGTTAAAGAGATATACGAGGCTTCAAAGGCTATTTTCGCTTTCTATAGAAGAATATGAAATTTTCTCTTGATCAGCAAAACTTGGTATTAAAAAAAATCATATATTCTAGAGTATAACGGATATCGCATTGAGTCAAAGTTTACCTGAAAGTTCAAGGTTTTGTCTATAATCTCATGCACTAGAATCGTCACATAATTGCGAAAATTTGTTTGTGGAAAAAACCTGGAAACATTCAAGAAAGAACGGAAATTTCCACATTTTTTCCTGGAGGAAAGAAAAAAGCCCAAAGCTAGATTGTTTCAAAGTTATAGACAGTCGACTATGTACTTTATACATATAAAAATAGTGCCGCCTTAATATAGCTCGCGGTGTGTCAGATATAAATTGCAGAATATATCGGTGTCCCAAAAAAAACCGGCCAAAACATTTTTGGGTATAAGCCAGTGATTTCTTAACCGATTTGGATGATCGTGGTCTTAAATTATAGCTAAGGAATCAGGCTTTCGAACTCTCTAAGAAACTACGACAGATGGCGTTGTCGTAGTATTCCTATTACTAGTTGTTTTTAAGGCTTATTTTAAGTGCGTGGGGATTGGTGAAAAAACAACCAATCGTTATGAGACTCAGAAATCCTTGAAGATCGTTCTTTTGTCTTCAAAAACCTTTTTTCAGAAGTTGATTTGGTTTAAGCATTGATGTTAAGGGATTTTTTGAAAAAATGTGTTTTCACGCTTTTATGATATGATTAAAGTAACAGTGATGCAAAAACTTAATTTTCAGTAATAGCTCTCCAATTTGTCCCTCATTGGCAGTCACCTGTGTTTTCATCAAATTCGATAATTTGTAACTAAAAATTATGCTGTTTGTGCGTCACTAACTTTACTCATCAGTTATTAGGGCGTAGACATATTTTTAAAAAATCGCCGAAAATGAATGCGTAAACCAAATAGAATTTTGAAAAAAAATTGCAGAAAAAAGAACGATTTTCAAGGTCATTTGAGTCACATAACGATTGGTCCTTGTCTGACCAATCCCCAAGCCTCTAAAAAAGTCTTAAAATAAGTATCAATAGGCTCACTACGGCAGCGCCATCTGTCATAGTTTCTTGCATGATTCGAAAGCTTGGTTCTTTAGCTTTCATTTAAGACGAGGTTCATCCAAATCGGTTGAGAAATATCTGACTTATTCCTAAAAATATTTTGTCCGGTTTTTTTGGGACACCCGAGACTAGTTTCAGCTAAAATGGTTAAATTCATTAACTCATTTGGCCATGTGGGGCAACTCCGATTTGCCTGAACTTCCGCCCAGTTGGAGAGTTCACCTAGTACTATCATGTAGTATAGGAGTTTTTTTTCCCTTTCCATTAGTACCCGACTTACGATTTTTTAAATATAGGGTATACAGGGAGTTTTCAATTTCATTGCCTACTATTGGAATCTCGAAAACCATTAGAGTTAGAAAATCGGTTAAATTAGAAAAAAGTTGCGCCTTTTGAGGGTGATTAAGAATCTGTAAAGAATTCTCCGATATCTTGATTCGTTACAGAGTTATTCTGAAAAAACTGAAAATCGCGGCCAATTCAAAGACATTACAGAAATTTTCTATGCCTTCTAGATTTTGAGCAACGACAGTCAATTTTTCTTTTTTTTAAGGTCGCCATATTGGATTTTAACACCATTGGATACACAAAAAAATTAACTTTTCAAAAATGTAACCATCATGTTGAAGAGTCTTCCATTTATAGATTGACGCGTTTTGACAATTTTCCAAATGTAAATGCTTTACGGGCTAGAATTTTTTGCTTTATTTATTACATGATGCACGGTGTTGCCCACTATTGGGATCTCCGAAACTATAAGAGCTGGAAGATCGGTTAAATTAGATAAAAGTGGCTCTTTTTCAAGGTAATTAGGAATCTGTAAAGAATTCTTCGATATCTTGATACGTTCCTGAGTTATTCCTAAAAAACTGAAAATAGACTTTCTAAAGAAAAATTCATAGCTCCCTGAAAGTAAGAGATACGGAGATGGTTAAATTAGCGAAAAGTTGCGCTATTTCTTTGTGATTAAGAATCTGAAGAGAAATCCGCGATATGTTAATTCGCTTCTGAGTTATTCCGAAAAATCTGGAAATTGCGATTTCAAATAAAAATTAATATCTCCCTAACGATTGATGCTATTTAATTGAAACTTGTACCTTTTGTATTTTTGACAGCTGTCAATCGAATGATATCCCCAGAAGTTTTCTAGGCCTTGTAGATTTTAAGTAATGGCAGTCAAGTTTTGATTTTCTTATGGCGGCCCTATTGAATTTTGACAATATGGGATACAGAAAAAGATTGACAAAATTCTAAAATTGGTATGAATATTTTTTAAAATTAGTGTAAAACTCTTCGAAAAAAAGGACAAATAGTACACTAACTTTTTTAATCCCTTTTAATGTTTAAAATAATTGAATTGAAAATTCAATAAAATAGATTTTGATGTGTTATGATTCAAACTTTTCACATACCTATGTTTTTTCAATAAAGTTCTTGCTGGTTACATTTTTCAAAACTATTTTTTTTGTGTGTCGGATGGTGCCAAAATTAAACATGACGGCCATAAGAGAATAAAAAGTTGGTCGTCATTGCTCAAGATCTAGGACTAGAAAAAATTTTTCGATGCCAAGAATTAGATGTCCAAGGAGGGTTTACCTTTCTTAAAAATTGCTACAATTGAAGAAAAACGAATTTTTGAAAGATGGGAAAGACGTTTGAACATTTCTTCTTTTCCCGTAAAGTTACATTGTTGAAACTTTAAAACGCGTTAATTTTTAATATCTTTGAAGATATTAAATTAGGCATACTTTAAGTATTTTCGAAGGATTTCTTCTTTTGATATAAATATCTTATTGTCTTATCTTCAGTGAGTGAGCACCTGATCGAATAAGTTTATTTTAAGCTAAAACATTTACTCAACAATTATATTTGATTTAATTTGATATGTATCATATTATGGAGTACCTACCTCTTGCTCTACAGAGTGTTCCCTAAGTACAGTGACAAACTTTAAAAGGGGTCGAGTGATTATTCGCACACCTATTATACGGCCACATGAACAAAATCTGAGATCAAGAAGGCCGTGACATTTTAATGACATATCGAGACTTTACTGATACTCACATAGTTACATCTCACCATATTTGTTGTTAGTGAGATGTAACTATGTGAGTAAGTAAAGTCCCGACGTGCCATTACAATTTCACAGTTCTCTTGATCTCATATACAATAAGCCTCCTTAAATTTTGTCGGTGTACTTAGGGGACACTCTGGACTTTTTTGGCATCAGAGAGACTATACATTATACATTATTCGATGATTCAGCCCAAAAATTTGTCGAGTTATTTTAACCTCCCCACTCCACTTCACCATTTAAAAAAAAGGGAGGTTACTGCAATCACTAAAATTTTCGAATTCGAGATAAGACCGGATCTATACGTTTTGAGGTCTCAGGAGCCCAAAAAAGTGGTTTTTAAAATGTGTCTGTATGTATGTACGTACGTTCGTACGTTCGTACGTACGTTCGTAAACACGCCACAGCCCAAACTACTCGACAGATTTAGCTGAAATTTGGTACGTGTGCATGTGATAACCCAACTTAGATCTGAAAAGCTTTTGGAGCCAATCGTGAAACTAGAAATGCCATTTTGGCACATCAACTTTTAAATTTTAAATGCAAACCCCCATTTTTCACCTCACGATAGAAAAGGCCTTCAAATTCTGCTTCTAAAAATGTATTAATTTTTAGTGCCCTTTTGATCAAAAATTGAAAAAAAAATTATTTTTATCCGACTTTAAAATCGCGGTACAGCCCAAGCCCCTGAATCGATTTCGCTGAAATTTTGCACATGGGGATTGTATTGCACGTCGAAGAGCTGAACAAATTTTGGAATCAATCGGCCCACGGAAACTGCCGTTTTGGCACACCAATTTGTAACTTTAAAATTATTCACTCATTTAACCATCCAAAACAAGTTTTTGAAACATTTATTGTCACCATCAGAAAGGTCTTCAAATTCTGGTTTTAAGTAAGACAAAATTCGTTCGCATTTAGTGCTCTTTGGGTCAAAAAATCGAAATTTCATAATAACACTAAAAATACATTATAGCCCAAATTAGCGAATCGATTTGGCTGAAATTTGGTACATGGAGATTGGGTGACCCGTTGAAGACCTGAAAGGCTTTTGGAAGCAATTGGTCCACGGGAAGTGCCATTTAGGCAAATCAACTTTAAATTTTAAATACAAAGGTCTCCTTTTTATGTCGCCATTAGAAAGACGATCAAACTCTCGTTCTAAAAATGTATTCACAGTTTCTGCTATTTCAGTGGAAAATAGAGAAAAAAATATTTTTCATTAAAAGGAAGCAGGCTGACAGTGGATGACATAAAGTATCAGTTATTGTCAAAAGGGTGGCAAACTGTTAACCTTAAAAGGAACATATTGTCAAATGTGATGGGTGATGTCGGTATTTGTCAGAAAATTGCGAAATTAGTCACAGACAATAAGCATAAAAAAAATTCTGTGGAATTGACTACTATCTATACAGAATACAAAGATCCACGCGATGGGGAGGTTCCAGCCGCTTCTCTGCTGCATTTTTTAACCTCCCCAACCCCATCACAATTTAAAGAAAATGGGAGGTTACTGCAATCACTAAAATTTTCGAATTCGAGATAACACCAGATCTTCACGTTTTGAGGTCTCAGGAACTCAAAAAAGTGGTTTTTAAAATGTGTCTGTGTGTATGTACGTACGTACGTACGTTCGTACGTTCGTACGTTCGTATGTTCGTACGTTCGTTTGTAATCACGCCACAGCCAAAACTACTAGACCGATTTAGCTGAAATTTGGAACATAGGCATCTCGTAACCTAACTTAGATCTGAAAAGCTTTTGGAGCCAATCGTGGAACCGAAAATGCCATTTTGGCACATCAACTTTTAAATTTTAAATGTAAACCCCCATTTTTCACGTCACCATAAGAAAGACCTTCAAATTCTGCTTCTAAAAGTGTATTGATTCTTAGTGCCCTTTTGACCAAAAATTTTAAAAAAATTGATTTTTATCCGACTTTAAAGTCGCGGTACAGCCCAAGCCCCTGAACCGATTTGGCTGAAATTTTGCACATGGAGATTGTATTACACGTCGAAGAGCTGAACAAATTTTGAATTCAATCGGCTCACGGAAAGTGCCGTTTTGGCACACCAATTTCCAAATTTAAAATTATTCCCTCATTTAATCATTAAAACAAGTTTTTGAAAGATTTATTGTCACCATCAGAAAGATCCTCAAATTCTGGTTTTAAGTAGGACAAAATTAATTCGCATTTAGCTCTTTTTTGTTCAAAAAATCGAAATTTTATAATAACACTAAAAATACATTATAGCCCAAATTACTGAATCGATTTGGCTGAAATTTGATACATGGAGATTGGGTGACCCGTTGAAGACCTGAAAGGCTTTTGGAAGCAATTGGCCCACGGGAAGTGCCATTTAAGCATATCAACTTAAAATTTTAAACGCAAGGCCTCCTTTTTTATGTCGCCATTAGAAAGGCGATCAAATTCTGGTTCTAAAAATGTATTCACAGTTTCTGCCATTTCAGTGGAAAATAGAGAAAAAATTCTTTCTCATTAAAAGGGAGCGGGCTGACAGTGGGTGACATAAATTGGCAGTTATTGTCAAAAAGGTGGCAAAAGATTAACCTTAAAAGGAACATATTGTCAAATGTGATGGGTGATGTCCGAGGTGATGTCGGTACTTGTCAGAAAATTGCGAAATTAGTCACAGACGATAAAGATAAAAGAAATTCTCTTGAATTGACTACTATCTACACAGAATACAAAGATCCACGCGATGGGGAGGTTCCAGCCGCTTCTCTGCTGCATTTTTTTTTACATGAAATCAAGATTGTTGAAGTGCCTACGTACACATTTGTAAAGGACTTTGCACAGAGGCAATCTCATTTCCTTTATTGTCAGAGCTTTTTGCGGATATAGAAACTTTGCGGACGTCTACACTTACTACAACTGTCATTCTTAATTACAACACAAAGCTTTAAAATATCGAAAATTAAGACTATTTTTTGATTAACAAAAAACAAGTCTTCAATCGCTCGTGATTTTTTTCCCTCTCCTCCTCCTCAACGACTTACTATTTTCATTATTGTGACGTGTGTTTTTTACCAATGTACCTACAATATTATGGCTCCTCTTTAACTACTTTGAGTCAGAAAAATGTCCACGTACCCACAATGAAACTTTTTACCTAGGGCTGTCGTATTATTATTTTTTTTATTAGTCACTTGCAGATAAAAACAAAGAGTAGCTCACAGTTCACATGCTTTCATTTTTTGCCAATCGATGGTCTTTATCTTATCAGCAAGCATGCCACAGTTCAGTTGTAGCAAATTTGTGTTTATCTTAGTATCAATTATATTTCAGATTATCCCCGAGTTTTGACAACTAAACTTTGATTTTTACAAAAGCTCGAACTGCATCGGTTTAATGTGAATGTGCCTCCTAATGTGACTGAACATGTGCCGTAAATACATCTATGTTTGCACAATTTTTTCACTATGGACCATTGTAAGTACATTATTTATTTCACAACTTTAAATAATTTTAAATTGAAACCTACCAAAGCACCTTTTGATATTAAAAAAATATTGATCTTGTTGCGTCAGTTGCTTTTCTAACGTTCATTATCATTTGCATTCGAAATAAAAAAAAATTATTAATGGGCTTTTTATTAGTACCTGTATCATGATGAAAACCGAATTTCAATTAGCGAATGAAAGTTGACATGCGACGATTTGCATGAATCTTGACTAAAATCAAACACATTAAAATTCATCTGTAGACTTTGGCACTTTTGCGTTCAATTAAAGACAAACTTGACCAATTACTATACATTTAGGCGACCAAGTATACCACTAAAAAGTAAAACACGTTCAATTTTCACTTGCAACGTCTTAAAAGACTCATTTGCATCTCTTTGTGAATCTGATTCACTATTTGCTCACCTTGGAGATCGTTATACTCATCATAATGAGGTGTTATAGATTTTTGCCAGATTATGATAATATTTTCTTTGAACTAATTTCCACGTGTCCTTAGCGCCACTATCATTATTTTACTAGTCGATGTCATAATTTTTATGTTTCTTATGAGTCATTGATGCACAATATCTTCAGGAGATGTAATAATGATGATTGATACTGATAACAAATTGTTATTGATATATTAAAGTTACTCATCATCGTATTACGGAAGCAATCATTAACTTTCAGTTTTTGGGAAAGCAAAATAAATAAGCACGTCATCATAAATAAATAAGGATGGAATAAAGGAGCAAAGAAAGTCAGATGACATTTGTGTTCAATTTTACAAAATATTTGAAAATGCTTGTTAATAGACTTCCTATTCTTTAACTTCGATGAAAAAATCCTAACAGAGAATTAAATTATTGCAAATGTTAAGAATATACAGGATGGTGAATTTTTCGTTACCCACCATTGGGAACTCTGAAACCATAAGAGATGGAGAGTGACTTAAATTAGAAAAAGTTGCGTGTTTTCAAGGTGATTAAGAATCTGTAAAGAATTCTCCTCTATTTTGATTCGTTTCTGAGTTATTCTGAAAATATTAAATTCGCGATTTTAAAGAAACATTTACAGGGTGGGCCCGTAAAAGTTGGAACAAACTTTGGTTGCTAATAAAACTTATTTATAATCCGATTTTAATGAAATTTTGTGAGGTTGTTAACTCAACCTTTCTACGTCGAGGCCACTCATTTAATACACCAACACTCATTTAGTTTCTGAAATATTCTTCAGTAAATGAAGAGGTAACATTTAGGGTAGCTGCAAAATTAAATCAACGGTGATGGACTGCTTCTCTTTATCTTAGAATCATATTTGAAGTTTTCTGAGCAAAGTAACAACAAAAAATTAAGACATTTTTTGTTATTTTACTCAAAAAATAATTAATTAACATCTGCAGTTTCGTGAAAAACTCGAAATTGTAAGTCAATTAAAATTTATCTTCTAGCGATAATCGAGCCATCTTAAACTGATTAAAATTTTCTTGTCAATGTGACAAAAGTAAATTCCAAGGGCAACTTGACTTACAATTTCAGGTTTCTCGCAAAACATTATAGATTTTAGTTAGGTAAGTTAGTTTTTGAGTAAGAGAACAAAAAATGTCTTAATTTTTCGGTGTAAGTCCGCTCAGAAAATTTCAAATATGATTCTAAGATAAAGAAGAGCAGCCCATCACCGTTGATTTAATTTTGCAGCGACCCTAAACGTCACCTCTCCATTTACTGAAGAATATTTCAAAAACTAAATGAGTGTTGGTACATTAAATAAGTAGCCTCGACGTAGAAAAATTTTATTAACAGACAAAGTTTGTTCCAACTTCTACGGGCCCACCCTGTATATATTTCTAACGATAGGTGGTAATTAAATGAAACTTGTAACTTCTATATTATTGACAGCTGTCAATTTAATGGCATTGACAGAAATTTGCTAGGTCTTCTAGATTTTGAACAACGACAGTCAACTTTTTATTCTTATGGACATGGACTTTTTTGACAGATCGTCAAATTCTGAAAATTGCTATGAATAGTTCAAATCAGCCTAAACTTAGATGAAAAACAATTGCGCAAAAGAGTACACCGATTTTCTCAATATCTTATAACATGTGAAATCAGTTGAATCTAACAATAATAAAATAGACCTTGGCATAGTGTGACTCAAACTTTAACAGTGTCATATTTTTTCAAAGAAGTCCATATTGATTACATTTTTGAAAAGCTAACTTTTTTGTGCATTCGGTGGTGTTAAAATCCAATATGGCGGCCATAAGATAAAGAAAAGTTGACTGTCGTTGCTCAATATCTGGACGGCCTAGAAAATTTGTCAATACCGCTGAATTGACAGCTTTCAAAAATTTAAAAGTTCCTAGTTTCATTTGAATACCACCAATTAGAAAGATATAAATTTTTATTTTTCAGTTTTTTCGCGATAACTCCGGAACAAATCAAGATATCGGGGAATTCCTTACAGATTCTTAATTACCTTAAATAAAAATAGCGCAACTTTTCGCTAATTTAACCTACTCTCGATCTCTTATGGTTTCCGAGTTCCTAATGATGAGCAACGAAAAATTCACCACCCTGTAGAAATAATTAGGTAGGATATTCGGCGATGCGTACAGTAAAAGAAAAAATGCAGCAGTGAAGCGGCTGGAACCTCCCCATCGCGTGGATCTTTGCCTTGGGTTTCTAGTCGAATTAGCAAAGAAAATGTATGACTGGTTTCCATAATGGTTTTAGAACTTTTTTAGAACATACAAATTGAAACATTCATTAGAGAAAAGTAGGTATAAGTAAGTCCTTTTTAGGCAGTTCTAAAACCGTCGTTGAAACCAGTCTTATACAATTTCTGTGCTAATTCGGCTAGAAACACAAGTCAAAGATCCACGCGATGGGGAGGTTCCAGCCGCTTCACTGCTGCATTTTTTTTTAAACCAGAATTTGAAGACCTTTCTGATGGTGACAATAAATCTTTCAAAAACTTGTTTTGGGTGGGTAAATAAGTGAATAATTTAAAGTTGGACATTGGTGTGCCAAAACGGCACTTTCCGTGGGCCGATTGAATCCAAAATTTGTTCAGCTCTTTGACGTGCAATACAATCCCCATGTGCAAAATTTCAGCTAAATCGGTTCAGGGGCTTGGGCTGTACCGCGATTTTAAAGTCCGATAAAAATCAATTTTTTTTTAATTTTTGGTCAAAAGGGCACTGAGAGTGAATACATTTTTAGAAGCAGAATTTGAAGGCCTTTCCTATCGTGACGTGAAAAATGGGGATTTGCATTTAAAATTAAAAAGTTGATGTGCCAAAATGGCATTTCTAGTTGCGCGATTGGCTCCAAAAGCTTTTCAGATCTAAGTTGGGTTATGAGATGCCTACGCACCAAATTTCAGCTAAATCGGTCTAGTAGTTTTGGCTGTGGCGTGTTTACAAACGTACGTACGTACATACGTACGTACACACACACAGACACATTTTGAAAACCGCTTTTTTGGGTTCCTGAGACCCCAAAACGTGAAGATCAGGTGCTATCTCAAATTCGAAAATTTTAGTGATTGTAGTAACCTCCCATTTTTTTAAAATTGTGATGAAGTTGGGGAGGTTAAAATGTAGTACGCACCGCGGAATGTAAGTAAGTATACTGCGTTCAGTTGAAAAAGTCATCAAAGTGCTTTTAATCATTATCAATTTAATTATTACAACAAAGAATCGAGGAGATTTGATGACTAATTCAATATTGAACACCCAATACTTCTTCCATTTAAAAAAAATGCAGCAGAGAAGCGGCTGGAACCTCCCCATCGCGTGGATCTTTGTATTCTGTGTAGATAGTAGTCAATTCAACAGATTTTTTTTTATCCTTATCGTCTGACGTCAGTGACTAATTTCGCAATTTTCTGACAAATACCGACATCACCTCGTACATCACCCATCACATTTGACAATATGTTCCTTTTAAGGTTAATCTTTTGCCACCTTTTCGACAATAACTGCCACTTTATGTCATCCACTGTCAGCCTGCTCCCTTTTAATGAGAAAGAATTTTTTCTCTATTTTCCACTGAAATGGCAGAAACTGTGAGTACATTTTTAGAACCAGAATTTGATCGTCTTTCTAATGGCGACATAAAAAAGAGGCCTTGTATTTAAAATTTTAAGTTGATATGCTTAAATGGCAGTTCGCGTGGGCCAATTGCTCCCAAAAGCCTTTCAGGTCTTCAACGGGTCACCTAATCTCCATGTACCAAATTTCAGCCAAATCGATTCAGTAATTTGGGCTATAATGTATTTTTACTGTTATTATAAAATTTCGATTTTTTGAACCAAACAGCGCTAAATGCGAATTAATTTTGTCCTATTTAAAACCAGAATTTGAAGACCTTTCTGATGGTGACAATAAATCTTTCAAAAACCTGTTTTTAATGGTCAAATGAGAGAATAATTTTAAATTTGGAAATTGGTATGCCAAAACAGCACTTTCCGTGAGTCGATTGAATTCAAAATTTGTTCAGCTCTTCGACGTGTAATACAATCTCCATATGCAAAATTTCGGCCAAATCGGTTCAGGGGCTTGGGCTGTACCGCGATTTTAAAGTCCGATAAAAATCAATTTTTTTTTAATTTTTGGTCAAAAGGGCACTAAGAATGAATACATTTTTAGAAGCAGAATTTGAAGGTCTTTCTTATGGTGACGTGAAAAATGGGGGTTTGCATTTAAAATTTAAAAGTTGATGTGCCAAAATGGCATTTCCGGTTGCACGATTGGCTCCAAAAGCTTTTCAGATCTAAGTTGGGTTATGAGATGCCTACGTACCAAATTACAGCCAAATCGGCCCAGTAGTTTCGGCTGTGGCGTGTTTACAAACGTACGTACGTACGTACGAACATACACACAGACACATTTTAAAAACCACTTTTCTGGGTTCCTGAGACCTCAAAACGTGGAGATCTGGTGCTATCTCAAATTCGAAAATTTTAGTGATTGCAGTAACCTCCCATTTTTTTAAAATTGTGATGGGGTTGGGGAGGTTAAAAAATACTACGCTTGTTACTGCATCCTCCTCTATGCTGTAATTGTTTTAGGTACAAACAGCCGTTCATCTGCTTTTTGTTATTTATGGCTACTACCTAAATACGTGCGTAATCCCCGCAACAACCGGTCCTTCAATATTTGTCTACCTCACCTACTTTTACAGTAAGTTAATTTCGAAATAATTTATCAACTATCTTGTTATCTAAGGCTGAAATTCTAATTGATGCCGTAAAATTTACGTTACCATAAAAAAGTTAAACGCGTAATGTCGCTGGCGGTCAAAAAAAGTAGATTTCTATAATTTTACTTGCCATAATTAAAGAAATCTGCTTTTTTGACCGCCAGCGACATCTTAAAGTACGCGTCTAACTATTTTATGGTAACGTAAATTTTTACGGCATCAATTAGAATTCAAGTCTTAGGGTGTAATTCCAAGTCAGTTTATATCAGTCACGTGATGACATAAGTCTAGTTAGGTGCACAAACACAACTCAGCAGGGGTTGTTGCTTGCAAATTTTTGCAGATTTCTGCAATATTACATCTCACTGGCAACCATTTTCATCCTATAACATATATAAGCTCACACGATCTGTCAAGGAATGTGCGTGTATATATAAATAGTTGTCAGTAAGATGTAATATTGCAGAAATCTGCAAAAATTTAAAGCAACGACCCCTGCTGAGCTTGCACCTAACTAGACCTATGTCATCACGTGACTGACATAAACTGACTTGGAATTGCACTCTAATTAAGGAAGCATCCTGTATACTATTCTATTGTTATTTTCTAGCAAATAAATGCCGAGTTCCCGTTTTAGATGGATCAGGGGTCGTTCTAATAACACTGGAGCGTTATTTTGTCAAATTCACCAACTTGGTTTATTCGCCAAGAAGTTCAACAGTGGACGATATCATTAAACGAATTCTAAATCACACTGAACTATTTCCAGACGAATCAGCAGAATCATCGAGAGCTGTACTGTTTATAATACTTTTTATAACTCTGGACGCTGTTTGGATCGTCACAGCCGTGGCACTCTTAAGTACAGGATTCTGCATTCTGGCCCTTACTAACTCAAAAAAATATTTCCAGTGGGGTCGTGCTTTGGAATCAGAGGAAAACTGGCACTGTTCTTCTATGGACCTTGGCTGATTTTAACCGTTTGTATTTCACTCTTTGACGTAGCAGCATCGGTGCAGTTTAGTTTTGATGCAGTTCAAATGACGGTAAGAGAAAATATGTTCTTTAGTATGACTGACGGTTCGGGTGGGGTTAAAAGTGGTTCCTGCACAGTTATTGAAGTACCGTACATGGGGGCTACTTGCAACAAAATGTCACAATTTAAATAAACCGCCATTAATTTAGTTTTATAAGGTTCTATGCAGACAGAAACGTCATGAGAACTGTCACTTTAAGGCAGCCCCTCGGCTGGCTCCCGCCAAAATAGTGTTTTTTGGTTCTAATTTAAATTTGAGAAGGACTATCAACTATTTCATAAACAAGTTGCATTTTCTCCGTCGGTATTGGTCGGATCTTGATAAAACGTTCACCAAACGCTTAGTTGGGTGCGATTTAGTATAAAAAGAGGGGTAACACATGGGGTTTACGACAATTTTGAATCAGGGCACGGCTATCTCGTTTTTTTCTTTCGTTATTTTTATCAAAAAACCAGTTTCTTCTAATTCTGAATCTTTTAAATTGCAAAATTTTTATTATTTTTGAGGAAATTTTAGTTTTTCCTCAATTTTATAGTAAAATGTTCCATTTTCTCGCTCGATGTTGGTCAAATTTTAATAAAACGTTCACGAAACGCTTAAGTTGGGTGCGATTTTGTATTAAAATGGGGTCAACGACAATTTTTAATCCGAGCACCGCCACCTTGATTTTTTCGTTTTTCGCTATCTTTACCACAAAACCATTTTCTCCTAAATCTGAATCCTTTAAATTACAAAATTTAATTATTTTTGGGGAAATTTTCGTCAATTTTATAGAGAAAAGTTCCATTTTTTCGGTCTGTATTGGTCGAATTTTAATAAAACGTTTACCAAACGTTTAGTTGGGTGCGATTTAGTATAAAAAGAGGGGTAACACGTGGTGTCTACGACAATTTTTAATCCGGGCGCGGCCACCTTGAATTTTTATTTATTCGCTATTTTCACCACAAAACTAGTTTCTCCTCATTCTGAACCCTTAAAATTACAAAATGTTATTATATTTTTGGGGAAATTTTAGATTAATTTAGCATTTTGGTAAGATCTTCGACAATTTTATAGTAAAAAGTTCCATTTTCTCGATAGGTCTTGATCGAATTTTAATAAAACGTTTACCAAACGCTTAGCTGGGTGCGATTTAGTATAATAAGAGGGGTATTTTTTTATTTTGCGTTATTTTTACTACAAAACCAGTTTCTCCTCATTCTGTATCCTTTAAATTACAAATTTTGTTATTTTTAGGAAAATTTTAGTATAATTTAGCATTTTGGTAGGATTTTCGTCGATTTTATAAAGAAAAGTTGCATTTTTTCGGTCGGTATTGGTCGAATTATTGTTTTATCGTATTAAAAACATATTTTTCTTTAAGGAAAAAGCTCATGCAAAAAATGCTGTGAAAACTTGGCGTCCCGACCAAAATCCGGGAGTTCTTGTCGAATCTTGAGTATTACATTAACATACCCTAACTTTTCCTGTTAACATAAAAATTTAAAGCGAAGAAATCGGATCATAGGATTTCATTTTTTCACGGTTTTCTTTTCATTGATAAGTACCTACAAAAGGAAACTATGTATGTTTTTACTCAGTGCAATGTAGAATTTGTAAACGAATAATTTTTGTAATACAAACATGTTAGTTGCAAATATTACCAATTTATTTTGTTGCTTTCAGACAATTTATTAGTTATAAAATCATAAAATAAGCACCCAAACTAAGATGTAAATGTTCAAAATGTGCTCTATTTTGGCTTAAGAACAATTTAGTAGGTCCTTCAAAAGACATTTCTATGGTCTGTCCGGGATCCACACGACCAAGATTCACCCAATTTCCATGGCGATTCATTGTTGGCAACAATGATTCGCCATGGAAATAGGGTGAATCTTGGTTTTTTAACTACGCCGGTAAGAGAGTTATTACACACAATTGGGCGAAAAAGTAGTATACTCTGTCCGGGATCCAACATATGACAACATAACAATGATTCGCCATGGAAATCTTGGTCGTGTGGATCCCGGACAGAGTATACTACTTTTTCGCCCAATTGTGTGTAATAACTCTCTTACCGGCGTAGTTAAAATAAGGTGTAAGTTCGATTTACTAAACGCGGTTTGGTTTCCAAGGCAACGAAAAATAACAATGCTATTATGAACATAACAGCCCGCATTTAGCCAGAACATGCACGGTAAGTAAAACAATTGAACTGGCAAAGGTGTCGAGAGCATTTGGAAAATTCAGCGATCTGTCAAACAGGATTTGTTTAATGACCTTTCCTCGATTCTGTTATACTGTACTTACCAACCTAATATCGTAATATACTATTAACATTTAGAATAAGAAATATGTGCCTATTCATACTAACAAAAATATCAAAATTTCAAAGGAATTGTTAACAGGTGTTCCATTTGAAAAAATTGAGAAAAATTTGTTTAAAGTTCACAAAGTTTGTAAATTAATTTTGAACACCCTGTAAATAGGGAAATAACGAAAACAAGAGCAAAGCTTCCTAAAAGCCTGTACAACAAGGTCCTCTCTTATTTTCTTATAAAAACTGCGCCCGAGTAAATGGAGAATTCTTAAGTAGAGTGATGTAAACTCCAATTTTTTTGTCCCGAACCACATACTCAAAAGTCGTAATATTTTAGAGATGAACAAAGGCTCCTCAAGGGGTTGTAAGTAATCTAAAAAAATACCCCCTCTACGGTCGAATTTTGAAATACGTTAGGGCCCTTTGTGATACATCATTTGAAAGATTTTGAAATTCTCTGTAAACCGATGCAAGAATTTTTGAAACCCATCCACTCGTTGAAAAGTTACAGTGAAAAACATTAGCTGATTCTGGGCCTAGAATCCTTCAAGTTTAGGCTGTAACTTTTGGACGAATGGATGGATTTAAAAATATCTTGCATCAGTTTACAGAGAATTTCAAACTCTTTCCAATGATGTATCACAAAGGGCCCTAACGTAGTTCAAAATTCGACTGTGGAGATGGCTGGAGTACGATGAAAGTCAAAAAATTTTACAAAATTGAATTCGCAACGAAATTAGCTTTCAAGTGATGTATCACAAGAGGGGTATTGCCAATTAAAATTTTGAAGAGGGGGTTGGTGGGGGGTAGGGGGTGCTTTTGAAAATTTCACCAAGCACGGAATTAAGTGACCTCCTTCAAACAAAAATAAACCTGTTGCAGCGTTCTTCCCTCAAATCACTGTTCCATGAGTTATTCAAGGTGTTTCGTTTTAAACGGTACACCCTGTATAGGTACCTACAGTGCGAGTGTAAAGTCCGGAATAAAATTCATTAAATTTTTGCCCTTCATTTCTGGCAAAAAAATTATTTTTGTAATGCGGATTTGATGGAGGGGACAGTTATTTTTTCCTACTTCCGGTTTAACCGGAAATGGCCTTAACTTCGTTTTCTTAAATGAAATGACATCTTTTTCTCAATGGATTAGAAATCTACCATTTTTTTTGAGTTAGAAACATGTAGGTATCGTATCGGGTCTTTTTTTAAATTTCGCGTCAAAGTTGGCCATGATGTATCCATTGTGAACGAGCCACGCAATTGACGAATTTATGAATTTTCGTTTCGAAATAGTTAAGTCATAAGAAAAACCAGTTTAATATTAAAAAAACCATTTACAACAAGTAGTCAAAATGTTCGCCGCCGACTTGAAGGCATTTTTGCACCCTTCGTACCATTCCGTACCGTTACGAAAATATGCTTCCACTGCAAAAGTTTTTTGTTCTTGTGAAAACACCATCTTTATTAGGAAAAAGATTCAAAATGTTAACATCTTAATTCAAAATTCAAAATGATGGATGACGTTGACGTTTGAATAATTGTGGCTCGTTCACAATGGATATACATCATGGCCAACTTTGACGCGAAATTTTAAAAAAGACCCGATACTTGACCGGAAGTACAGTCACGGCCACCCTAGATTTTCAAAAACATCGAAGAAATCGGTACAAATTCAATTGCCCAATTACATTTCCTTTTATTTGTCTTCGTTTTCTCAAATTTTTTCACTTTTCACAATCTGCCAAAATAGCAAAAAGACTTTTTTAAAAATGTAAACGCGCAGTTGAATTTGTATCAAAAAAGTAAGGTTGACTTGTACTTGCGATTTACAAAAATCTTGATTTTTGTCCGATTTCGTCGATGTTTTTGAAAATCTACGGTGGCCGTGACTTCACTTCCGGTCAAGGGACATACATGTTTTTATCTCATAAAAATTCGTAGATTTCGAATCGGTTGAGAAAAAATTGTCATTCCATTTGAGAAAACAAAGTTGAGGCCATTTCCGGTTAAACAAATAAAATTGACCTAGCCGAGGATTTTTGCCACAAATCAAGGGTAAAAATTTAAGGAATTTTATTCCAGACTTTACACTCGCGCTGTATGTATTTTTAATCCTTTTTAAATTCTTTAAAAAGCGATACAAAAGGCGAAAAAACTTTCTTAAAAATATTTTTTCTTGTTGGAAATTAGCTTACAAGACATTTTATCTTGAAATAAACCCAAAACAGCATATAATGTTGCAAGTATCCCTCAAGTACGTGTAGCTTGCAACACCCATATATTTTTTTTTTCAAAAATTGTGACTAAATTTGGAATTGTGACTATGAGGATATAAAGTATGATCCGTGACTCAAACTTTAAGGCATTTATCACTTTGCTGAGATTGCCACTTTATGAGTAACACTACTTTGAAGATAAAAAATGTTGCAAGTAGCCCCCACCCACGGTACTAACATCTATCAGGTCCAGAATATTTACCTACAAGGCGGCTTGTAACGTGCTGTTCTGTTCAGGAATTCGCTATCTACAATTTAACCCAGTCTGAAACTTTTAGTCACATTAAAGGAGAATTCAACTCAAGAAATCGATGTTGAGGTTATGGCTGATTCTAGTGAAAAACTGGAGCGTCTCAGTCCAATGGTGTTATCAGAATTTAAAAATTCTTTACTGTTTTGAAGATATTCAGAAAAAACAACGTGAAAGATGACGTCATTTTTCCACGATTTCTTGGCCATCTTGAGGATATTTCCAGACATCGACTGGCCTAACTCAATAGGAAACACGTAGGAGTTAGGACAAACCAATACTCAGCCGGCGTCTGGAAATATGATGACGGGCAAGAAATCGTGGAAAGATGACGTCATCTTTCCCGCTGTTTTTTCTGAATATCTTCAAAACGGTAAAGAATTTTTAAATTCTGATAACAATATTGGACTCAGGCATGCTCAGGCGCTCCTTTCTCACTAGAATCATAACCTCAACATCGATTTCTTGAGTTGAATTTTCCTTTTTTTTACAATGATTTGTTCAAGTCTCTTATTTTAGAACTTTTCCAATTGGCTGAAGTTCGTGGGCTTCAAACAGTCGACAGCCCTTCAAGACCTGGACAACATGAACACCTCCGTACTTCTACCAATGGCTCCAGCCTTGGTCTTTTTGGCACTAAGTTCACGATTTGTAATAATCTGGATTATAAATTTGGTTGGACTTTGTTTCGTGATTCGAGCCACCGCGTCCGCCTTTCGCAAAACTTTCGACGAACAAGTAAAAAGCAAGAGGAGAATGTTAATGGATTCGCCACCCAACAGCAGCCATCTAGATTTGGACAGTTCGGCCGCTCGAATCCGGAACTGGCAGCTGTTTTATGGGGCAATCGACACCAGCAGCAGCAGTAGCGGCTCTTACCACTCTCAATCAGACAAAGACATGAACTCGAATAGTAGGGAAAGCTACAAATTAAATGAGAAATCTCACAATGAATTGGCCTCTTTTCCATCGACTTCTTCCAATGAATCCAGGGAGCATTATTACTACCCCTATCCAGATGTAGACAACGTGGAAGTAGAGGGTAGTGAGTATATGGGTGAATTAAGAAGCCAGAAGCCGTGGTCTTATACTCACCAAATCGCATCAGACAAAACTACACCAGGCAACAGACACTTGGTAAACTCGAGGTCGAGGCATGTGACGATAGCACCTTATGCCGTGACTTACGTTTAGAAAAACTCTTTAATTTTATAATGCGACATCAATTACATATCGTTTTAAGATTTCTTGTTCCTATTTTGAAATTCTATGAACGCAGAATTAGCACTAAGATTGTATTTATTGTTGAACGTGCCTAATTATAGTATTTAAATGATACCTAACGTCCTAAAACGTGAATAAAGACTGATATTTTCTAAGGATTAATTTTATTTAAAGAGGTTATTTCCATCATCTGTCAAATTTACATAAACAACCAATCAAATGCAAACTTTCAACCAATGAACGAGGTTTATCCCGGATAAATTTTGTTGTCCTCTGGGGTCGTCATAGCGACGGGAAGACACTATGATTAAATTTTGACGCTTCTCTTGACTGTCAAAGCAAAAAAAGGTTGTCACATTTCAGTTAAATTTTCAAAAAGCAATATTTTTACATCGGTTTGAAGATTTTGAGTTCAAGCGATGAACTTTCCATATTTACTTACATATGGATCATCCATCTGGCTAAGTGCATGGAAAACTAAACCCTTAGCAAAATGTAAATAAACTCAAGCCGTTAAAAATTACCAAAGTAGGTAACAATACGATTATATTATGCATATTGAGCAGTTACATGTAAATGTCAAAATGAAGAAAAAAACAAACGGGATTCTGGAAATAATCTTAGCAAATATAACGCGATCATTGATTTTTTATCGGCAAAATTTTCCAAAATCAGACTCTAAACTTTCGTTTTAGATAATTTTGCTCGTTGAATTTGGACATTTATATTTGGAGATTAAAGCTCTCGGGCTCTAAAATCAGAATATAAATGACCAATTCAACTCGCAAAATCATCAAACGGATAAGTTGATCGTCACTTTGGAAAATTTATCCGATAAAAAATCAAGGTCTTGTTATATTAATGTTGATTATTTCTATCAACTCTACCTATCGTAAGTTGTTTCAAATGGGTATAAGAGTATTATCGTTTCATGCGATTTTGTTCTCATAAGTCGCTGTGTTGCTATTGAGTTCAGCTTTATTTTTAAACTTTTACGCTAGCGGAGCAGCTACTAAAATCGATCGAAAAATCGAATCGCCAAAGGGTTGAATCTACCATTTTTTTAATAATCAACACCTCACAAATCTCCACAATTCCTTCCTCTGGGTCACTTGTAGAATAATCTCTCGCAAAATGTGCCCGTTCCACCCAAAAAAATTCAAATCTTGACGATCTTTCATGTCAATTCGCGATTCTTGAGGCGTTTTTTCTCGGTTTTATATATTGAAATACAAACTTGCATTTGAAAACATAGGAAATGATCTTGTATTGTATTGAAATACCTTCAAAATAATGTCAGATTTGAATCGTCCTTTGGAGAAAAATTTGAAACTGACCGCAAAAGTGACAGTATTTCAATAAAGATTTTAAAAAGTAGTAGTCTGACCAATCACGAGAGCCCATTTGTATTGAAAAACATAAAATCGAGAAAAAAACGCCTTAGCTAAGGACGACGCCCTCTGTGTGTGACGTCACATGCGGAGAATTGTGGGAAACGAGCCAATGAGGAACGTTTCCAACTGTCAACCGTTTTCAAACGATCATAACGTCGATTTATTTGTATTCATTTGTTTTTAATTTTTAAGTAATAGACAAAAGAACGTCTTCGGTAACATCACAATGTCCGATATGAATAAACGGTTACAAAGTTTTGCTTATAGTTCTATCCTTTTCCAGTGCATGAAAAACTTATATCTGTATCCTTTATTAATGCAAGGATGAGCATGTTGTAACACTTTATTCATTCAACCCACTGATTGACATTCACCAAACTTTTCTGCTTCTGAGTGCTTGTTTTGTTCTTCAGTCCGCGATATTTGAATTCCACAAAACGTTTTTTCTATTTTCGCCGTAAAAGCACGTCGAGACTTTCTGGCGGTAAAGTCTCGACGTGCTTTCACGACCTTCTTATTGATGATAATAAATTTTGTTGATCAACATGAGTTCTAAGAAAAAAGTTTCAAAATGAGTTATTTTTGATTTTTTTGACTTATTTACTGTTGATGAACCCCCGGACCCAAAAACATTACTTAATTTTCTTCTTCTTTACACTATGAACCTTCAAATTAAGTTTTTCTAATGAATAGATTAAAAGAAAACAACCACACTTTATAATTTGGTTCTTTTTGCCTGGTTCCTTTATAACAAATAAACAGGTACATACTTAAAGCTGACGTCAACTTTGACGTTATGTAACCTTCATTTCGAGTGTCACATCACGACTCCAAATTTCACGTAGCAGCTCTTAAAAATGATAAAAAAGTAGAACTCATATCGACGACCAAACATGGTTGGTCGGTCAAAATGGGCCAAACTAAATCTCTTCAGTTCTAAAAGTAAGAACAGCAAAAATAAGAGTTCACTTTCTGTTAACCAAGCAAGCGATCTCTTCTTTACTCCGACAATACAAGAAGAACCTGATGGCGAATCTTTTGAAGAAGAAACGTTCAACCTAACTGCAAACAAAGACTATTTAGTATACAAAGCAGAAGTGGAATATAATTGTAACTCTGCTGGCGGTGAAAAAATTATTTTGGACGAAGCATGTCTGCAACAACTTTTGGAATTAAATCGGCATATGACTAACATCATAGGGAATATATCAAAGGATGTTGAAAAAGTGGAAAGAAATAAGATGGAAATGGTAATGGCAAGGCCACCTCCAACAGCGACAAGTTCTGCGGATTTTAGAAACGACGTTGCTGTTGAAACAATAGAAAGAAACAATGTAGAAGCGGTAATGGCGAGCCCCCCACCTCCAGTGGGAGAGAAAACTTCAGCTGATTCTATAAAGGATATTTCTGTTGAAAAAATGGATAGACGCAAGGAAGAAACTGTAATGGCAAAGCCACCTCCAGTGAAAGAAGAAAAAAAGAGAACTTGTGCCGATTTTTGCGTGGACATTACTATTGAAACAATAGAGAGAAATAAGGTAGAAATGGTGAAAGCAACTCCAACTGTATCAGTGAAAGAAAAAAGTAGAACAAGCTCTGCTGCTTCTATAAAGGACATTTCTGTTGAAAAAATGGAAAGAAACAAGGTAGAAATGGTAATGGCAAGCCCACCTCCAGTGGGAGAGCAAAGAAGGACAAGTTGTGCTGATTTTGGAAGAGACATTTCTGTTGAGAAAATGGAAAGAAGCAAGGCAGAAATGGTAATGGCAAGCCTACCACCAATGGGAGAGCAAAAAAGGAGTTCAGTCGATTCGAGAAAGGATATTTCTGTTCAAATGGAAAAAAGCAAGGCAGAAATGGCAATGACAAGCCGACCTCCAGTGGGAGAGCAAAAAAGTAGGAGTTCAGCTGATTCGAGAAAGGATGTTTCTATTCAAATAGAAAAAAGCAATGCAGGAATGGTAATGGCAAGCCGACCTCCAGTGGGAGAGCAAAAAAGGAGTTCTGGTGATTCTAGAAGGGACATTTCTGTTGAAAAAATGGACAGAAGCAATGCAGAAATGGTAATGGCAAGCCGACCTCCAGTGGGAGAGCAAAAGAGGAGAAGTTCTGATTCTAGAAGGGACATTTCTGTTGAAAAAATGGAAAGAAGCAATGCAGAAATGGTAATGGCAAGCCGACCTCCAGTGGGAGAGCAAAAAAGTAGGAGTTCAGCTGATTCGAGAAAGGATGTTTCTATTCAAATGGAAAAAAGCAATGCAGGAATGGTAATGGCAAGCCGACCTCCAGTGGGAGAGCAAAAAAGTAGAAGTTCTGCTGATTCTAGAAGGGAAATTTCTGTTGAAAAAATGGACAGAAGCAATGCAGAAATGGTAATGGCAAGCCGACCTCCAGTGGGAGAGCAAAAAAGTAGGAGTTCAGCTGATTCGAGAAAGGATGTTTCTGTTCAAATGGAAAAAAGCAATGCAGGAATGGTAATGGCAAGCCGACCTCCAGTGGGAGAGCAAAAAAGGAGAAGTTCTGCTGATTCTAGAAGGGACATTTCTGTTGAAAAAATGGAAAGAAGCAATGCAGGAATGGTAATGGCAAGCCGACCACCAGTGGGAGAGCAAAAAAGGAGAAGTTCTGCTGATTCTAGAAGGGACATTTCTGTTGAAACAATGGAAAGAAGCAATGCAGAAATGGTAATGGCAAGCCGACCTCCAGTGGGAGAGCAAAAAAGGAGAAGTTCTGCTGATTCTAGAAGGGACATTTCTGTTGAAAAAATGGAAAGAAGCAATGCAGAAATGGTAATGGCAAGCCGACCTCCAGTGGGAGAGCAAAGGAGAAGTTCTGCTGATTCTAGAAGGGACATTTCTGTTGAAACAATGGAAAGAACTAATGCAGGAATGGTAATGGCAAGCCCACATCCAGTGAGAGAGGAAAATCAAAGAAATTCTGCCGATTTTAGCGAGGAGATAGCTGTTGAGGAAATGGACAGAAACAATGTAGAAATGGTAATGGCAAGCCCACCTCCAGTAACGAAGGAAAAAACGAGAAGCTCTTCCGATTATATTGAGGAGACATCTTTAGAGAGTATAAACAGTATTGATGCTTCTAAATTGAAAGAAAGTTTAAACAGTTTTGAGTCTAAAAGGTCTACTAGAGATTTTAGTTCAAACGCAGTACGTAGTTTTGCTCCAGGAGAACAGAAAGGGAGATTGGGTATAAAACAGTCGACAGTAGATCCTGTTGAAAGGTCTTCTAGAGATGGCACTTCAATTACAATTACAGACAAATCTGTTGAAATAATCGAAAACCACACATCAGACTCAGAAATAAATGAAGATAAACATTTAAGCAAAATTTCGAAAAAAGATAACTCCTTCAAGAAAATGAACGAGGAAGACAAAAACTGCAAAGGATTGCAAATGGAAGGCGAGATAATACTTGATCTGGACATTTCAAGTAAGTTCTACATATGTATTTTGAAACCATAGGTCAAAATTAGTTCATATTTTCAGCAAGTTGCAAAGCTGAAGATGACGTTTGCGCTGAAATATACATTCGCTTCAATTCATGCTGCTGTGGCTTATCCAACAGTAACTGCCATAAAATTTCAATAGACCCTTCACAAAAATCATTTAACAAGCTGACTCAAGATGAAACAACATCCGAAACTCCACAACCAAATGAAAGTGCAGGGGAAGGATCAGTCTTGACAAAGTGGGAAAGCGATATAAAAATTTCGAAGCCAGTTAGCAATATTTCGATCTTGGATGAAGGAAAGAATGTCGACAATTCCCAAGAATGGAACATGTTGCCTTCAGGCAAGCTTGACGATAAAATAATCGACAGCCAATTGAAACTTAAGTCAAGTTCACAACAGAGCAACATGAGCAATCGAAGCATTAAACATGGGGCAAAGTCGGGTACAAATGCAAGCAATAAATTTGCCGGAAGTAACACTGATGAAGCAATAAGTTTGAATAGTGTAGAAGTAGTATCACACTCACAAGAAAGCAATAAGTCCGTTTTGGGCAACGATAAAATAGTCGACAGCCAATTGAAACTTAAGTCAAGTTCACAACAGAGCAACATGAGCAATCGAAGCATTAAACATGGGGCAAAGTCGGGTTCAAATGCAAGCAATAAATTTGCCGGAAGTAACACTGATGAAGCAATAAGTTTGAATAGTGTAGAAGTAGTATCACACTCACAAGAAAGCAATAAGTCCGTTTTGGGCAACGATAAAATAGTCGACAGTCAATTGAAACTTAAGTCAAGTTCACAACAGAGCAACATGAGCAATCGAAGCATTAAACATGGGGCAAAGTCGGGTTCAAATGCAAGCAATACATTAGCCGGAAGTAACACTGATGAAGCAATAAGTTTGAATGGTGTAGAAATAGTATCACACTCACAAGAAAGCAATAAGTCCGTTTTGGGCAGTTTGAGAACAGAAAGAGCATCCGAAAAGTCCATTAATTCTAAGAACGAATCATCAAAACCAATTGCGGAAACGAATGCTTCGGGTAGTGTAAAAACGGGATCAGGGCAAAGTCTTAAAACATTCAACAAGGAAATAACTCCAAGAAAACTTGAAGAAAAAGAAGAAGAAATTATTCAGGATGAGAAATCAAGTTTAAGAAGCAAAAAATCGGCCTTAAGCGATGTAGAGAATGGAGGTGCAGAAGAAAGTCCAATGAAAATGAAGCCCACAATTTCTAAGCCTGGTGAAAAGACGGATGATGCTAAACCTAAGCCAAAGGTAACAATTCCTGAAACCAAACCAAGCATTCCCATAGACAGGAAACATAGACCTCCACGCAACTGTGACTCAATGGAAATAGATGTGACCAAGCAATTCACAACGTTACGTAAAACAGGAATCGATCATCCCAATCCAGAAGTCAAAAGAAAACTGAATAAATTAGGGGTGGATTACTTGTTAAAGGCCAGCAGACCGGCGAAATGCTGTCGGCGGGCAATTCTGAATGAAGCACAACGAGATTCTTTACCGTTCTCTGTCAGTTTGCAATCTTTGCCTTTAGAGCCCTCTGATATTGAAGTTATCAAAGAGTCGTTAAAATTTAAGTGTTAGTGAAAGAGTCTATGTCCGGTTGCTCCTGCTGCAAGAAGTGAATGCGTTATCTGCTGCAGAGCGTTTTGAAAGATTTTATTTTATGTTTTATCAATTACAAGTTAAGTCCTTTTTACACAATTGTCAATAAAGAAATCATTTCCTACCTAGTAGTTGATGACTTTAATAAAAGGACATCTATGAATACTTACTTGAAACAACGTGATTAAATGAAAATAACGGACGTCAGTCTATAAGGTTGCCAATTTTGGTGTTTTTGGACGCTCTCATCATGACATTTTGTGACAAATTATTTATTTTATAGACAATTAGTCCTATTATGTAACTTGGTCGACGTTAATGAACATTGAGATTAATTAAGAGACCTGATTGGAGAATGTCACCTTTGTTTACGTCGTTATATTGGAGATATCAATGTTTTCTTGAAATTTGTCAACAATTTGAGCAAGTGATGGTTGGGACTTGCTTACATGTCAATTGACTTGGGAAAAATATTGACATTAAAATTGATATCTCCAAGAGAACAACGTAAACAAAGTCACAAAGGTCACGTTCTCCAATACGGACTATTAGCGTGACGTAGGTCCGCCATCTTTGTTGGGCTAGGTTACCATGGCAATGAAGCTAAACAAAGCGAGAATTTCCTTATGTAGATTCAATTATTTCAGTACAAAGCTCATTGTGGACATGACAGGGTTGGCAGAAGTTAAAACCCACTTGGGTTTTTGGGTGGGTTTTTACGAAGGCGTATAGAGGCCACAACAAAGTTTTTAAAAATTTCAGAAAGAAAAACTTTGTTGCAATAGCAAATTGCCACTTGCAAGTGACAATTGTCAGTTGTTAAGTGACAATAATTGTCACTTGTAACCGACAATTGTCACTTGTAACCGACAATTGTCACTTGTAAACGACAATTATTGTCACTTGTAACTGACAATTGTCACTTGCATCTGGCGATAATTCGTTAATAGGAACAGACCAATGGCGTACGCCGGAGGGGGTTAGGGGGGTTACAACTCGTGTGATTCCAGAAAATTTTGTTTTTTTTTCAGTTTCTAGAAAATAACGAAAACGTAAGGATGTATGCTCTTTTAGTAGTTTTTGCACACCTTATTCTTTTGACACCCCCCCTTTTCATGACAAATTTCTGCGCACGTCACTGAAGCAGTTCGAAGCGCCTGCCAGTTACGAGTGACAATTGTCGATTACAAGTGACAAATTGTCGGTTACAAGTGACAAATGTCGGTTACAAGTGACAATTGTCAGTTACAAGTGTCAATTGTCAGTTACAAGTGACAATTGTCAGTTACAAGTGACAATTGTCAGTTACAAGTGACAATTGTCAGTTACAAGTGACAATTGTCACAAATCTGACAATATTTTGAAGGTATTTCAATACAAAACAAGATTATTTCCTATGCTTTCAAATGCAGCCGTACATCTCGTACTGCAAGGAGTACCTGATCGGAAAAATTTTTGATTGCACTTTTTATAATTACATCAAGTTGCTAAATTTATGCATTAATGAGATAGCTAACCGGTAGTCACCAATTAATACCGGTAAATTTTGAATGGAGTCTAAAGTTTATCTTTACGTTTAGCAGCATAGCAGTTTAGACTTGTTAATACGCATTAGCACTTTGTCCATCAATAGTTCTCTATTAATAACAAGAAAATCACGTAGATCTACGTCGTGTCTTCAGTGACGTAATTACATTTGGGGGCCCCTATCCAGGACTAAGGGATGAATTTTTTTGTGGGTGTAGATATCAAAATAACTTTGGTATCGTACGACTGTCAAAAATATCAAAAAAGCAGGGCAATGGGCATACCCCACCATGACGCCGTTGTTACGTTACTACGTGACGTCACCGCTTTGGCACGTCAGAACAGTGACTGGCGCAAAATTAATTTTCTTTTTGCAATAATTCGATCTGGAATATCATGTAACCAGTCAATTTGGCTCAAAATTTCGTTCAAGGCGTTAAAAATGTCCAATGAAAATTCCTCTATAGGTCTTTTCAAAACGATTATCTTTGGATGCACAATGCGAGTGATATGAATACCTACCTCCTTGAAACTTGTTAAATGGTCGCACTTTTTTCTTAAAACGGAGAAACACTTAAACAATCGAATTTATTCTTAAACTTTTCTGCCAAATATCCTTCTACAACATTGGAACCTGCGGTGTTAAGGCTGATACTTCTTCCCATAATCCTAGATGCTGTTTAAGCTTTAAATCATTTCGTCTGGTTGAAAGACGTTTATTATTAAAAAAATATTATTTCCACAAAATTGTTCAACTCCAAGACTGAACTGTTCTTATAGACGGCAGAGTAAATTTTAGATTTTCAATAAAAAACTTGTAAGCTCCTGGAAATTTACTGTATAAAGTCAAAGCTAGATCTTTCTCTGATTGTGTCCATGTGGTTCTTCCTTTATGACAAATCTGCATTCTAACAAATGTTTTAGCTGCTGGACTTAGACCCTCTAGCAGGTCTTTTAAAACTTCCCCCCTTGAAAGACTCTTCAACTTTTTCTTTAGTCTATAATTTTGGGCCTGATAAGCCTTCAATTTTTTTTTAAGATATGTTATTCTGTGCGTCAGTCTTTTACACTGCTCCCTCTGCATTACGTTTGTACGGGACGGCATTATCATAATACGATCACTGACTGTCGAATTATCGGATATTGTACTCCACATACTCGGGCTATTATTTCTTTCCAATAGCACTTCAGCGTTTAGTTCACTCAGTGTCGGCGTATTTGGTGAACTTAGAATTCTTTGTTGATCTGCAAAGCATAAAAATGTAAGTTTTATGTATTTTTCAAACATGTTTCATTAGGTTACTTACCTTGATCACAACAATCATCTGCTACATCGCTGTTCTCAACTTTGACAAATTGTGTTTCAAATTCTGAACTTAAATCACTAGCAATTTGGCGTTTTCTCCCGTAAGTTTTCAAGTTCATGTTCAGTTGTTTTCCGTACACAGGTGCCTTAGGGTCTGTCTCGGGGTATTCTGAAACAAAGCGGCCTTTAGTAATAAAAAACTGAAAAGTTCAATACTTAATAGTTAGAGGGTTGTCACAAAATAAATGATTGTATCATCGTAGGTGGCTTTGGTGGTCCGTTTTGACATTTATTTATACAGCCGCAAATGGTTAAATATCAATTCTTGTTATTTTCATTATTATTTATTTTTAATTTGGTTGTTTTAACCCACAAGTCCTTGGTCTATTAGAAAAAAATTAGTAATTTGGAAATTATTTAGAATCGCCTCTAGATCAATATTTCTTGAGATGTTAGCAAATTTAACAAAAACTGTACCTCTTCGCCTTGATGGTGGCTCGAGCTCACACCCCATCCTAGGGGACTTTTAGTATGTTCAATAGAATGGTTCAAGCTACAACTTCGACCAATTACAACAAAATTTAAAATCAAGGGTGCCGTTATAATGGCACGTCGGAACTTGAACTAATACTCACATCATAGTTACATCTCACTATTACTAGTTAAAGCCATGTAGAATATAAGCCGGGTGATCAATCAACCCTGTGCAAAAACATATTTAAGATCTGCTGACGTGTCAAAAAAAGATACCTCACCCCATGTAATTTTGCACAGGGTGACGTCATATTGACGTATACAGTAACTACCAAAATGTGTGGAGTGTCTATACTCAACCAATTTATTGATTACTGGACGAAGGAACATTGAGCTCCTGAAACCGCATAAATTGTTTAATAATTAGGTATTCATAAATTCGGAATTTTGAAAACGCAATTTTTGAGATTGCCTAAAAAACGATCTTGAAAGAACATCAGATTCATCGTGTATCCATTGCGAAATTTAAATGTAGGTATTGTTGTTTTACATTACTAGGACTGTAATAGGAGTCAGGTAAGGACTTTACATGACTAATCAGGAATTGATTAACTTTCAAAACTCAAGATACCTAGTCATGAAAGTTTGACTTTCTTAACAGTTTCTGATGTCCAGATATTGAGAATCCAATTGGCATACCTACCTACAGAATAAGATAAAACTGAATATGTGAGTAACATATTATCAAAAAAGGTAGGTACTGGGGTTGGGGTAGATACTTAAAGACGAAACTGCCTTTGATTGGATAGAGGAATCTGCCATCACGATTCACGCTGACTGTGTGGCCAGTGCGGGCATTTCCGCGAGTTCTCAGTTTGGGACACCCTGTAGGCACTTACCTTCTTTGACAAATTGTATGGGCACTGCTTTTTTTGTAAGCAACTTCCGTTTATTATTTGGAATAAAGTCGCTCGGTAGAAAGTGTTTCTCACAAATTAACTTTAGTCGTAAACTGTCCACATCCATTAGAGCAATGCTTATGTTCCCTGAATTTTTCTGCCATTCCTTTGTTCTTTCACAATTTTTCACCGGAAATTTAAAAAAACTCAGGTGTTTATATTTTCGGCGATCCTTGAAACAATTCACATATACACACTTATGACTCGCCGTAGTCATTTTACAATTACAATATTAGATAGACTAATGGCAAATCATGGGCATGTAAACAACATAAACAATGAACTAATAAACAAATGTAATATCACGAATGACAATTGACAAATGACATACATAATGACACTTGTGCACTTGACAGAACACAGAAACGGATAGGACCGATACCGATTCGACCATGATTTTCTAAAAACCACTCTTTCGTTATCCTGGGACCTTGAAACGTAAAGATCTGGTGTTATCTCAATTTCAAATTTTGGAGTGATTGCAGTAACCTCCCATTTTTAAATTGGTTGTAGGGAGGTTATCAAACTCTCAAACTACAAACTCAGGGCAGGGGTAGGCCACCAAATATACAACTCGGCGATATTTTATGGTGCATAGCGCAGAATTTATGCAAAGGACCCTATACAATAAGGCAACCGCTTGGGCCAATCTTTATAAAATTTTAGATTGTGGCAGCGAGGGACAGATGAATGTTTTATCGAGAAATGAAAGTTCAGTATCTTTTAGTTTCTGAGAAAAAAATTCGTGGAAATTGCATTTTCGAGGCCTAAACATGTTTAGAGCCACATAAAAATATGACCGCCTGGAAGAATTTCTATATTTTTGTATTCAATGATGTAAGTACACTCCATTATACCTCCACACCAGAAATCAAAGTTCAGTATCGTATGAGTATCGTCTAGATCAATATTTTTCCTGGGCCACTATCGTATAGGGTCCTTTTCTAAATTCATCAACAAACAGCACTACGTAATATTGTTGATAACTTTTACTATTCATATCACTCTGAAATCACATTAATTGTTTAAAAACAGTTAAGTAAAATGATGACATATTTTTAAAAACCGTTGACTTTTGACACTAGACTTTTAAATTTTGTCAGTTGTCAGCAAACGTCAAACAAAAGTGTCAAAAAGTTTGTCGGCGTCCTTAGCCCTTTTAACGTACATTTTTTCTGTTTTTGTACCAAAGCTTATTTATTGTGCTCGTAGGTATAATCTGAAAAGTAGTTTAAGCTTCAAAAAATTAGTTAGACGTTGGTACTCTTACTTCAACAGTGATAAGATAAGAAATTGGCGGGAATCGTTATTTACCCATCTTTCCTGTGTTGTGTAATTTAAAGGTAAGATACTCAAAAAAGACAGTCTTTCTAAGCCAAAGACTTGTGATTTTCAGTGTGAAAATGGCCCAGCCCTCAGTAATCCAATTCTTCAAGTCTCGCAAGCGTTCAGCCGTTGAAGAGCTGAAGTTAAATCGTGCCAAGAAGATTCTTGTTTTGGATGATTCTACAATACTGAAAAAAGTGAGTGAGAAATCTGAAGAACCCAGAATTGTCTTGAAAAAGTCAGTGCATGTAAAAGAAGATGAACCCCATATTGTTCAGCCCCTAAATAAGCCGATTGGAGGTGACGCAAAGAAATCAAATAAGGATCCCCATTCTGCTGAATCTGATGGTGATAAAGCAAAGAAGACTGATAATCTTCCAGACCAAGCAACTGAAGATGGATTAAGCAAGATTAAAAAGAAGCTTTTCCAAAGCAGGAAACTGGATAAATTGAAGTCATCTCTGAAGAACTTTAATAATCTTTCAAGTAAATTATCTGCAGCAGAGGCAACAACTTCACGTTTACAGTCAACAACAGTTTCATCAGTACAGTCCTCACCAACATTGAAGAATTTCAAGTCTATTGAATTGGAAATTACTAGGTAAGTTCTTGCAATATCTTGTTTTGCACTAATCACGTACTTTAGTCCACAGAAAATATTGTCACCTGAAAAGCCATATTTGAGTCCTAAAAAGGATGTTGCAATTGTTCGAAGAAATCTATTTTCTAGTCCAACCAAAGATGCAAAGCCTGAAGCTTCCTCCAAACCTGCACTCATATTACCATTTAAATACAGGAATGTGGCTGAAATTTTTCGTGCAGTTGATACAGTTTCCCAAATTCTATTTAATAGAAAGGAGACAATCACTTTTTCCAAGTTAAAACCAGCTGTTGAACAAATGCTGAAGAGGAAATTTACTGTTAAGCATTTAAGGCAGGTTAACAAAATCTACTCATCTGCTTATAGTTACAAGCAGGAAAAACTTAAGTCTTTCGGTGGTTATGGGGAGAAGTGGGAATTGGTGTTAACTCCAAAACTTGAGGAAGGTAAATCAATGACTTCCGAAGTTTTGCTAGAAAGGAGAAGACTTCTCTTTCAACTATTGATTGATAAAGTTAAAAGCTATCACAAAGAATTTCTACTCACCTTAACCCCTCCTATGGTAATCCCTAATGATAAAATAACCCGCTGGCATCCAGAGTTTGACCTTGAAAAAGTCCCAGAACTGGAAGAAGAGGGCATTCCCGAGCCCCCGGAGGAATGTAAATTAACTACGGGCAAAGAAGTTCTGGAAAAGGCCCGTGAAATGTTTAACTGTAATACACGAATGGGGCAAGCTCTTGCAAGACTCGAAGCTGTGAAAGAGAGTGCTGTGTCTGAGCCATGTCAGAGTACAAATCCTGAGTCAGTACTGAAGGGAATTCCTGCGGCCTTACTGGAAAAAGTTCGACAGAGACAAGCAGCCAAGGCCCTATTTTCTATGACTCAATCGGCAGACGATGAGAAAAAGTCACAGATGTATGCAAGACTGCCTGATCTTGCCCGATTGGTTCGCACCATTTTTGTAAGCGAAAAAAAGAGCGTTTTGTCTTTGGATTTTGTGAGTGACAAATTGAGCAATAGTCTTCGGTATTTTGTAAATAAGCAGGAGATGGAGGACTACTTGAAAGTTATTGCCAAAGAGGTCCCTGGCTGGCTAGTTTTTCATAATGTGAGACACTGCGCTTTCTTAAGATTGTCGAAAAATGACGATTTGTCCAAAGTGTTGACTAAATTAGAAACACTGACAAGTAGGCAAGCCAAAAATAAAAATTCGTGAATATAACAGTTTCTTTACATTATATTTATAATTTAAGTTTTGTCACTTTAAGAATCCTGTACTAGTTTTATATCAATACACAAGAAATTTTTTTTTGAATATCGCGCATCAACTTTGAAATTTAATGCAAATCCCCATTTTTGAAATCACCATCAGAAAGGTCTCCAAATTCTGTTTCTAAAAATGCACTGACTTACTGCATTTCAGGCAAAAAAGAAATACGGAATTTATAAATCAGCTAAAAATAGCTGGCTGAAATTTGGTACCCCAATTTCTGCATCAATGCGAGAAATTATAATATACAGGGTGTTCCTATATTCATAGTCCTAACTGCGGGACGTTATTCCTTACATCATTCTAGGAAGGAAAGTTCCTCTAGACATACAGGGTGGGTAGTTTTTCGATGCTCACCATTAGTATCTCGGAAACCATAATAGATGGAGAGTAGTTTAAATGGGAGAAAAGTTGCGCTATTTCTTGGCGATTAAGGATCTGAAGAGAATTTCCCGATATTTTGATTCGTTCCTGAGTTATCACAAAAAATCTGAAAATTGCCATTTTAAAGATAAATTAATATCTTCCTAACGGTTGATTGGCACTTTTGAATAACGACAGTCAACTTTGGATTCTTTTATGGCCGCCATATTGAATTTTGACACCATCAAATACACAAAAAAATTGTCTTTTCAAAAATGTAGTCAACATGAATTCTTTTGACAGATGTCAGAATTTGAAAACTTGGATGAAAAACAATTGCAAAAAAGTACGCCGACTTCTTCAATCTCTTATAGCATGTGAAAACAATTGAATTCGACAGTAATAAATTACGCCTTGCGGTCGTGTGACTCAGGCTTTCACATATTTTCTCAAAAACGTTAATGTTGGTTACATTTTTGAAAAGCTAATTTTTCAGTGTTAAAGGCCTACAAAATTTCTGTCAATGCCATCTAATTGACAGCTATCAAAAATATGAAAGGCCCAAGTTTCATTTAAATAACATCAACCGTTAGGAAGATATTAATTTTTCTTTAAAATGGCAATTTTCAGATTTTTTATGATAACTCAGGAACGAATCAGAATATCGAGAAATTCTCTTGAGATCCTTAATCGCCAAGAAATAGCGCACCTTTTCTCTAATTTAACCGACCCCGTATCTTTTACCGTTTAGAAGATCCCAATATGATGGTGAGCATCGAAAAATTACCCACCCTGTATATCCGGAAATGCTTTATACGGGAGTTATGCCTCTTCAAGGGGTACTCAAAAAATCAAATGTTTTTAAAATTTTTCGAAAAATATTAATAGAATTTTGAAATTTGGAGCAACAGTTAGTGTTATAAAGAGCTTTCTTCTCACTTTTTTTCAGCTTTTTAATAACATCACAGGCGTGCGTTCTTGGAAGGCTTTACACATTTGTTTACATTTTCTTTTGTTGTAGTCATTTTTCTCACCAAATAATAATAAAATCTTAATCGCGGTGGTCGATTCTATCCAGAAAAGAGGCTCTTGTTGAATGTCGTTAAAATGCACCTTTTTTGATTAAATTGAATCATCCTCCATCTTTATTTCACTAATTAGGTAGATAAACCAAGATGCTAATCACAAATGTTCGCCCCCTAAACCAACTGGAATCATTTTATTCGAAAATGGTGCGCCCTAGCTACATTCAACAAGAGCACCTTTTTTGATGGAGATGGAAGGTTAAATTAGAGAAAAGTTGCGCTCTTTGTAGGTGATTAAGAATCTAGAGAATTCTCCGATATCTCGATTCGTCCATGAGTTATCTCGAAAAATCTAGGATGCCCACTCAACCCAACGCTGTTCACATTTTATGTAAATTCTATTGATGAGCTACGTTTATAAGGGGGTAGGGGTGTTGTAGTGGGCAAAGAGAAAGTGTGGTGATGGTGGCGAAGGAGGAAAGAGGAATGAAAGATGTATATAGGTACGTAATGATAAGAAATATGAAATATATGAAAAGAAAAAGGTTGGAAATACATATACTCAGTGTAATTTCTGTCATTTAAGAAGGTGATTCTGTTTTTATTATAACATAGTGCTTAATATCGATGTTAAAAATTACGGAATCAAGGGGTTAACGTTATAAAGGGAGAGGAAGGGCTTGTTGATGAACGGAATGGAAATCTGGAGAAAGTGCAGTATAAGTAGGAAAGTAGGTAGATGCTGATGGGAGTAGATAGGGAGACACCGGGATACATAATAATAAGGTAAGAAACGAAAAGAATGTGTGTAAATTGAGAATGGAGACATCAGGGAAAAGGTGAAATATGAAGAAAGGGAGAAAGAGGCAAATAGGAGACTGTGTCGGAGTGACATCACATTTGCCATGTTTGGAAGCGAAAGAGATAAGAGAAATAAAGTTATGAACGAAAGGGATAGTGACATAAGTAGATGTACAAGAGAGAAGAGCATAAGGATCAGAGATATCAAGATTATACCTAACGCAAAATATGAGAACACAATAAGTGAAGGGTTATGGTTATACCAAGTTATTACCTGGCGAGGGAAAGTGTAAAAGAAAAAAGAATGATAGCTAGATTCAGTAGATGACGAAATAATGAGGAGGACTGGAGGAGAGGGAAAACAAGTTCTGGCTGAAAGATAAAGAGAGAGTGCAGCGAGTATGTAGGGAGAAGAGAGAGGCAAGTAGAACATATGTTGAAAGAGTGCGAGGGTATGAGAGAGGATGAGGATTTGAGGAAAGGGAGAGAATAACAGTATAGCTATAACGAATGGGGAGAGGAGAAAAGAAGACAGAAGACAACCGAGAGAGAAATAACAAAGTGACATGTCGTTATAGTAAACAAAAACATTTTGGGACCACTGATACGGTCGAAATGTAGTCCAGAGGCAGTAATATCACGTCACCAAAAATTGTTCCAATCCTTCGGAAACGAACGCCGTTATGGAGGGTGGTCCCTCCAGTTTGACTCACCCTGTATATGGATTTTTTTAAACATGTCGAGTCACACATCTACAAAAGACCTTTTATATTTTATTGTCGTTTTAATTCAATTGTTTCTCACGCGCCATAAACGATTTAAAAAGTTGGTGTAAGAGTATACTTTTCATAAGTTTTCACTAAATTGATAAATTGTACGCAAAAAAATTAAAAATTGACCGCTTTCAAAAAAGTCATCATATTTTTGAAAAAGCTATATAACTTTGTGTATCCGATGATGGTGTTAAAATTCAATATGCCGGCGGCCATAAGGAAAAAAAGGACAATAAATGCGAATGAATTTTGTCTTATTTACCAAATTTCATCCAAATCGCTCTAGTAGTTTGAGCTGTAGAGCGTTTACAAACGTACGTACGTACATACATACATACATACAGATTTTAGAAACCTCTTTTTTGGCTTCCTGGGACCTCAAAACGTATAGATCTGTCTGCCTGTCTGTAAACATGCTACAGCCTAAACTACTGGACCGATCTGGCTGAAATTCGGAACGAGGACATCTTATGGATTTCGGATGAGCTGAAAAGGTCTTGGGCCACATTGGCTCACGAAAAGTGCCTTTTTGGCACATCAACTTTAAAAATTTAAATGCAAACACCCATTTTTCGTGTCACCATATGAAAGCTCTTCGAATTCTGCTTCTAGAAATGTATTCACAGTTGGTTGGTACCCTTTTTTCCAAAAACGCTGCCGTGAAAAAAAAATTGGCAATCTCGGAGACGGTAGAAACTTCTACTTTTCCACAGAATTTCTAAGTATTAGTAGGTTGAACGTGTCGAAGAATTATGATAAACACGTGTTTTAAATATAGGACGTCTTTGTGGCTTCTAATATTGAGTTGTTTCATACTTTCTGATTTTTTTTAACATTATTTATAATACCTATCTAAATAATAATCCTAGTACCAAGACGAATAGTATGTACCTAATCAATTAAAAAAACAGTTTACCTTTGTTTATTCATTACCTTTAGTGCCCACTCCTTCAATTCTGCTATGTAGGTAAATGTAATATTCATAATTTATTGATATTACCTCATGTTACTTTCTTTAGTATTTAAAGAATTTAATAGGTGTCATAAGGGAAATATCTACATATCTATCCAAGTTTATATACTAATCAAGGCCAGCGGGCGATCTATGTTTTAATGTTACATACTGGTACATTTTTTGATGGCAGCAACTTATAAGCCGAAAAAAACAGAAAGAAATTGCATTTAAAAAATCATTTATTTATTTATACCAGTTCACTAACAAACATTAGTTAAACGTCTGCAAGACTACTTTTGCACGAATGTACGTCAAAAAATACAAAAAGCACTAATTGTATAAGCTTACAAATAACAAAAAAAATAAATATAAACCTCCACGGATTATTTTTATCATCTGACCTGAGGGCAAAAGGTAGAGATTCAGTTTAAAAATTTACGTATTTGAATAATGAAAATAAGACTCTACAGTGAGTAGCGAGTGATTTGTAGTTTTAGAGACTGGACATCATTGTGGCGATATACCCTGCATTGTTTTTTAATCCCAAAAATATATTTTAAATATCTATTTAGATGGAAGGGTGTGCCACGTGCATTTCAATAAAACAGAAAAGTAATAATTTAATGTATACTTAGCACACATAAGTTAATGTACATTGTATACCTTGTCATTTTAAATATTACAAATTTTGGTGCTGCACTATTACAGTTTTTGGAACTATTTATTAGCTTCCATCGCATCTAAAGTTATAGTTAATTTTGGGTATAACATTCATCTATAGTATCCTTGACCACGTTTCTTATAATAAACATAGAAACACTTAACTCATATCGAACATAAAGCTGCACTGGTTGCAAAAATAAAAAAAAACTTCACATAGGGTGGCCAAGGTGGACAGTGATATTGTCTCTATCAAAACTGACATCACAATTTTCCTAGCATAAGTCAATTATTTACATGTAATTTACATTAATTAAACAATAAATAATAACTGAACGCAATTAGAATAAGAAGCTGTATTTTCATTACTGAATTAAGCCGAAATGAGGAACTCAAAATCTGAGGAAACAAGTTCCCACAGAAAATGAAATAATTTTTTCAAGTAACTGTTTATTGTAAACTAATAATGGGTCAAATTTAGTTAAAGCTCACTTCTTGTTCAGCCAAAGGTGTAGGAGGCAGTCTGCAGCGGTGGCTCTTTTGTCCGGGTCATAGTCTAACATTGGTTTAAGAAAAGCGGCAAACTCTTCAGCATCTTTCCTATTCCATTCGTACTTCTCGGTAAGGACATCCTCCAACCCCCAGGGCTTCAACCCCGTAATGTGTCTCAATTCATTTTTCTTATTGAAAACCAGTTTAGAATTTCGACCACTCTGCGCGATCCTCCTTGGGATGTTACCCAACAATTCAATGATATGGGCTAAGTGGTCTTCATCCCTGCAGTAGTCTTCACCGGAATGAGGTTCGAAAAGATAGTCTCCGGTTGCTAATTCAAAGGCCATACAAGCGGTACTCCAAATATCTGCCGAAGTACCATAGTCAGCTCCTAGGAGGACCTCCAAAGACCGGTATTGTCTCGTTTGAATGTCTTCGGTGAAGTGTTTGTCGACCCAGCAAGCATTTCCCAAGTCGGCAATTTTAACCTCAAAGTCACACACGGAGAAAGCAGGGTCGGGATCTGCTTTTAACTCACTTTTTGAGGTGAGGGACGGGGAATCATCCTCGGACATTTGAATTACTGGCTCTAGATCTTCGGGCAGAGTTTCACCCCCCGCCAATTCATCCAGACACCCATTAGGCAGTTTTTCTTCTTCAATAGGGGTCGAGGGTAGATTTTGACATTCCTTATCATCTGACAGATCACCATTTTCCTTAACTTTCTTCTGTTCTTCGATTTCTATGATTTGCTCCATTTGTTTCTTGAGGAGTTCGTTAATTCTCTTAGCTTTCTTCTTGAGTTTCTTCTTTTTGTTCTTGCTCATCTTCGTGGGTTGGACCTCTTGCACTGGGGCAGTACTCACGAGCGAAGTTGGCAGTTTCAACCCCAAATTATGCATTTCGGCAGCCTCGCAAGCCAATCTTCGAATATGCTCTTCACTCACACAAACGAGAATATTCTCAGGTTTAATGTCAGTATGAATAATCCTACACTTGGTATGTAAATAATCGAGACCTTCTAAAACTTGCCGCATGATGGTGCGAACATTATCTAAAGGAATCCCACGATAATTTGATTTAATTATTAGTTTTAGGAGATGGTGTCCGAGAACCTCGAAGACCATGCAAACGTGCACACCATTAACACCACTTATCTTGAAGTCATTTAACAATTGTACAGTCTTATTGCGTTTAGGGTCAGTGGGATCAGACTCCCGGACAGCTTTCAAGATTTTGATTTCATCGAGGGCTGTTTCAGTAAAGTGTTCGGCTGACTTGACGATTTTTAGGGCTACAAACCGTCTATCCTGGAGGTCCCAGCACAACCAGACGGTCGAAAAATGGCCCCATCCCAGTTTTCTGGTAACATGGTAGCGACCAAGAAACAGGTCACCGATTTTGACAGGATGATAACCCCCTTTTCTGTAGTCTGTGCTGTCTTCCTGCTCCTCCTCCTCGCTCGTGTAGGGCTCATCCGGGTCTTCTATGGTCTCATTGCTGGAACTGTGGGATGGTTCGCTCTTGGAGCTGCGGTTTTCACCGTGGCCGTTCATTTCGGTTTTGCCTTTTTTCTTGGGTAACTTATGTCGCTTCTTCTTAGCTTGTATGGCTAAAACGCGCCTGTTTACGTCCAATTTTGCGCTCATTTGTAAAACTATTCGGTAAATACGAAGACGGAAACTTTGAATAAACTAAAAACATTTACATCTCGTCGACACTTCTTGATTATGGCCGCGGAGCAGCCGCCGTTTTCAACAGAAACCTGACAAAAACCAATAGCGCAGCGCAGCGCACACTACGCACCATGTCGCGCAACTGCGTTCACTTCAAATTATCTTTTTGCTCTGTTTCTTCCCAGGATTTTTTGAGGATTCCGCTCAAACGGTTCCTCTTTTACGGAGAATTTCCAAAAATAATTTCAGTGGGTTCACTTTGAACAAACACGTTCAATTTCGGAAGAATTAAAAAAGAATTTATTGTTTTTTTGACATGAGTTTTTGTCAGAGTGACGCATGAGCAGTGTCCACCATGTGTCGACTGTCGAAATTGTGTCGAACAGACTTATCGTCATCCCGTCCTGCGGATTTGCCTGTGCTGTGATCTCTGAATCGTATTTTACTAAAACAGAGTGATCCCGAACTTTTCCGATCACATAGACATAAGAGACGTAGGGCGTTGAATGCCGAAATTATATGATAACGTCACTGTCAACTTTCGCAATCCATCACGGCAAGGGCTACTAGATCGGAAAAGTTTTTGTTCACACTATAACCACAGTCTATAGTAGTCCAAATGCTGTAAGGTTATAATATGGCAGCAATAAAATTTGTAAATAATCCTAATAGGTCATTACCTGGGGTTTTTCCCGCACTGCAGGTTTGGTAGCTTCGCAGGCCCGGCTTCAAAATTTCTTTCCCCAATGAAATAAAATCAACACCAGAAAAATTAATTAATTTAATTAATGATTTATTAAGTCTATACCTACAATTAATACATCAAATAATTGCGGAAATAGAACAAGATATGAGCTGGAATCGTATATAATCGCTGCGGTCTCGACCTTACAGGATTTGGACTACTATACATCTAAATTCTACATAATACAATATCCTGCGCTACTATAGCTGGTGGAAACAAGATTTGGGAGACCCTAAAAGCCGCCTCATTATGAGGGTTGTAACTGTGACAAGGGCGCCCCGCTGGCTTGGCCTGAGGCTCGTGGATATTTTAAAATTTCCAAGGTGGGCCGGATTTGAGAATTTTCACTATCTAACAAGCACAAATCGATTGATTATAGATAATGAAATACTACTAAAATCATTGCACAGGCACCCAAGCAACTCATACAAGAATAAGGTTTTGACAAGTTAAGTAATTTGGAATTAGAATGAGTTTATAATTGCCGAGAGACATAAACGTAGCGTGCATTTAAAAAAGTACGCTGTTGGTAGATATCTAGGAGTATTTACCTACTTACCTACCTGCCTTCTAGAAAATAAGTTTATTCCAGAATTCTTGCTATTTTATTTCTTTTAGATTATTGTTGGCAAAATTGTTATGTCTCTATGTTAATGACAATGATAATGAGATTTTTTCAGCAGTGGGTAGTCTGCAATTATCGAAATAGAAAATAGCATGTTCTCGAATTTTTTTATAATGTGTTGGTGGGCTTTAAAACTAAAATTGTCGAGTACGGCCCCTGGGAATAAATTTAAAATACCCCCTAGTTAGTAGGTACACCAGGCACCTGTGTTTGCCCACGCAGCGGGGCATCATTGTTATAGTTATAACCCTCGTAATGTAATGAGGCGACTTTTAGGTTCTCCCAAATATTGTTTCCACCATAGCTATACATAGGGGAACAAGTAGTAGGTACATACGTATTGCACTTTCTGGTAAGCTTCTTATCCATAATAAACCAACTATAACAACAACATTAAACCATAAACCCAAAAATACACAGAACTTCGCTAATGATGGCGTTTTTATCATTCAGGGAGCATTTCATTTGTTGGCCGATAGGGGCGCGCCACCATCGATTAAAAGTCACATATAACTTCTTTTTGGCTCAGTATAGTTTTTGACATGATGATGTCAACGTCAACATCTGTCTTTTTAAATGGAAACCAACATTTTTCGATCTCAGGTAATTCGGAATCATACAACGAATTTTTTCTATTTCGGTTTCCCAATGAATACTTTATAACACCCAAACACATGGTAACCTAGACAACGATTGTGTCCAATGAAAATGGAAAACCAATTTTTTTCTAACAGGTTATGAATATCCGAAATAGAATAAATTGTATAAAAAACGTGTTGCATAAGGCTCTTATCGCACTCGGATTTTGTAAAACTCGGGCTTTTTGCCCTCGTTGTCCAAACATCCTCGTGTTTTCAGTATAGATTGTCCTTTTCTAATTGTGACGTCATGCGCAGCCTATTTCTGCGCAGAGAGCGCCTTTCGTGATTGGTGCTTGAGCTCAGGCGGTACATTTCCCGTTGCGTGCTAGCTGTCACTCTCTTTTGCTCCGAGCGGTTGCGCGTCTGTAACCATCCATCTCTTTTTATACGATCCTCTATGCACGAACGGAGTATCGCACGAACGCACTGATCTGTCAACCTGACAGTCCTGTTGTATGTTGAAGTTGAGGTTATTCCTTTAGCCTTGAAAAAGGCTTTTGCATCATCCATCGTAAAGTTCGGCAAATCCTGCAACGATTTCCCAACCTTTGTCCACTCATTTTCAAATTGTCACACAAACTAACAAACTGAACACGACTGAACTGTTTAGATGGAGATACGTTTACGCGCCACCGCTATAGACGCACTATGCGCAGAAGCCACGCGCACATCTTCCGTCTTTTTATATGTACTAGAAACCCTTATTGGCCTTTGAAACGTTTTTAATATACTATTTGTGAGATAGAGACATTTATATGTCATATTCACCCGAAAGTGCAGTCATAGCCACCATACATTTTCATAAATCTTGAATTTTCATACATTTCTAAGATGTTTTTTAAAATCTATTGTGTCTGCGACTGCACTTCCTGACTCACACAACCCTTGCGTTCTTTTATGACAGATGACATTACACTTCAGAATTTCATGTAACAATAAGGGGTTTTTAGAATAAGAAGGTCCTTTTCTAATCGTGACGTCGTCTAGCGCACTACGATGTAATTGGTGCTTGAGCTCAGGTGGTACATTTCCTATTGCGTCTAACTTGCGTGTTTGTAACAATTTATCTCTCTTTACGCGCCACCCCTGCAAGCGCACTATGCGCAGAAGCCACGCGCACATCTTCCGTCTTTTTATACTAAAAATCCTTATTCGCGATTCAAATTAATTTTGTGATGTCACACGTAGACATATTTTGTTTGAAGCGTCCAATCAGATGCCACCAATAACGTCTGTCATTATATTTCAGAGCTCCTCATTGGCTCGTTTCCCATAGTTCCCCCAGTGTGACCTCGCACGCTAGAATCGCGATTAACAATTTAAGTCTCTTTTCTTTTTCACATTTATCTGAGCAGTCTCAGTAATTCTCAGCAATTTGAGGCGCTTTCCTTTTACACATTTATCTGAGGCGCCCCAGTCAATTTCAGAAATTTGATTGGTCCATTTGAATATTGACTAATCAGATTACTATGAGAACGGAGGCTCCTAAGATAAATGTGTAAAGAGGAAAGCGTCTTTGATTGGTCAATATTCAATAAATGGAAAGCGCCATTAATTTTTAATTTTTGTGATAATAATAAAATAGTGGTCCAAAATCGAAGAAACCTGGCCAAAATTCTGATTTTTGTTTTATGAACGCGGTTCATAGGTAAACATTAATAGAAAAAATATTTAAAAAAATTGCACATTAGGGGTTGAATCATAAGGCTAGAAAAATTATTTATTCGCAAAAAATTCTAAAATTTTTAGATTATGTTTATCTTTAATAGCAGGTTACTGAAAAATATATAATTTTTTTTATGTTTGTCACGAATTCTGACGATGTCAAAACTGAAAATGTACGTTAGCACTTTGTACTAGAGACAGAAGTAAGAATGTATATTGGACGTATTAATCGGCCCGAGTGGAACACGAGGGCCCGATTACGTTGTTGGGATGCACTCCAAAAATTTCCGGAAAGAATTAATGCTCTTATGAGATTATAAGTGAAATGTTATTCTATTAATTCTTTTTTGTAAGTTGCGATGTTGCTAGGCAGCTGCCAATCAAATCGCGCCTACCTTTTAGTATGTAGGCAACCAAGTATACTGATTGCAATGGCACGCAATGTGCGTTGACCGACGGACACTCACTGAAACAAAAATGCCACTATTCAAGTAATCACTGCGACCAACCCCGCGGCAATAAAAGTAACCAAATTATTTAGTGTTTTGGTTCTTGGTTGACGATTGTTCAAGAAAATCGTGTAATTTTCTGCAAATACTGAAAAAAGTAATGCGTACGTTGTGTTAACATATCAAAAGAACAGTATAGAAGTTGAGGTGGCTCCAGGAAGAGAAAAAGGTTTCAGCCTGTTATGATAATGGACTCGAAAAACAGCAGTAAGAATGGAAATTTTGATGGTGAAAATCTGAACTTGGGATTGGACATGGGAGATGAAATGAAATTGGACGAAGTCAATTATGAAAGTGACGTCTCCTCCAGCAGTTCAGAAAGCTCCAGTGCTCCTAGTATAAGTTCTGTTAGTTCGAGTTCTTCGCCCAAAGGTCACAGATCCAGACACAAAAGGAGTCGATCGAAAGAGAAAAGTTCTTCACCGGCAGCCAAAAGAGCACGGTCCAAGGACAGCAAAAATAAATCCTATGATTACATGACTAAGTTAAACTACTTATTCCGCGACGCTCGTTTTTTTGTTATCAAATCGAACAATGCCGAAAATATCACTCTGTCAAAAGCCAAAGGTGTATGGTCGACTCTTCCACAAAACGAGGCCAATCTCAATAAGGCATATAGGGAATCAAGAAATGTTCTGTTAATATTCTCAGTGAAAGAAAGCGGTAAATTTGCCGGATTTGCAAGACTGCATGGAGAATCAAGACACGATGTCCCTGCTATCCAATGGGTTTTACCCCCGGGACTCTCAGCTAAAGCTTTGGGGGGAGTGTTCAAAGTTGACTGGATCTGCCGGAAAGAACTGCCATTTTCCAACACTATGCATTTGTATAACCCGTGGAACGATGGTAAGCCTGTTAAAATTGGGAGGGATGGACAAGAAATTGAACCGAGGGTGGCGGAGGAGCTTTGCCGTCTTTTTCCAGAAGATGACGGTATTGAAGTAACTCCAATATTACGTCTTGCAAAAGAAGCAGCTAAGAAGAACAACGTAAGGGGGCACAGACATATTAAGGCACGAATGCCCATTGCTGCTAGGACTTCTTTTAATTATAGAAATCGAGGCTCGTCATATTCAAGGAGGAAGTACTTCCTCTCTACACGTGGTTTAATTTCCAGGTAACAGTTGTTATACTATACAGGATGTTCCTTAAGGTCACTGACAGACTTCTTTACCTTGTTCCAAGTCTTAAGTTTTCCTATGAACACGCATCTTAAAGTGGTACTGAGGGTGTAATTCCAAGTCAGTTTATGTCAGTCACGTGATGACATAAGTCAAGTTAGGTGAATTAATCAGCAGGGGTCACAGCTTGCAAAAATGTAATGTTATATTACATCTCACTGGCAACTATTTTCATCCTATAACCATACATAAGCTCACACAATCTGTCAAGGAACCTGCATGCATATATGATTATAGTATGAAAATGGTTGCTAGTGAGATGTAATATTGCAGAAATCTGCAAAAATTTGCAAGCCTGCGACACCTGCTGATTTGTTCACTAAACTAGACTTATGTCATCACGTGACTGACATAAACTGACTTGGAATTACACCCTTAGTTCCCAAGTTAAGAGTGGGTAACTTACAAAAACATATTTTTTTTGCAAATGCGTATTTCACAAACATTTTAAAATACTTTAATAAAACTTTGTATACGTTTATACCACATAAGGACCAATGTGCGACGTAAAAATGCAAATTTTGTCAGAATGACCAATCTGCTGAAAACCTTAATTAGTTTGAGAACTTGCAAAGAAAGAAAAAGAAACTGAAAGTTTGTTGATATTTCTAAACTAGAAAACTAAGCATATGTTGGTGTACTTAGGGAACAGCTTGTATAGCCACTTCTTGTATATTTGCACTTTTTTAGAAAATTTTCTGTTAGTTTAATTAAAAACCAGGTTCTCCCCATTTTTTACTGTGTTTATCAAAATATTTGGAGCACATCCTTTATACCACAGAATCTACTGTTCAAATGATGAAGCTTGGTGCAAAAATGATTGGTCAGTTGTGATTATTCTTGATGTTATAAGCCGCCAAAAATCTTCATTTGTAAACGTTCTTTTTAAATATCTTTCGAAAGGTGTATCGTAGGATTTTGAATTTTTGCACAGCATTGTTACAGACCAAGATGCAACTACTGATGGTACTTAAAACATTATCCAAAAAGCGCATCCCTATTATACAGGGTGGCCCCGATGTTATTTGCCCTTAAACTTTTTTATGTTTGAAAATATTGCTAATTTGCCTATGCGCCCGTATTCCCCGTTCAATTATAAAACTTTTTTGGCTCTTAAAATTTTTCGAAAAAACTAACCACTCACGAGAAAAATTGAAAAAACCGAAAACATGATCATCGTGAGAAACCTACAATTTCAATAAAAATCAAAGTGTACGTTGACACGCATCACATTTCAACTGTTTTTTTGCATTGAAGGTGTCCTACATCTGTGCCCAGAACCATTGCTCACAACTGAAGAAAAAACATTGATGGTAATTTCAGTTTTTTATGAGGTAGACTCATCATTGGTTTTAAGGGGATTACCCGAGGGGTTAATCCTTCGTAAAAATGGCGTACGAAAGAATTCCCATGCTATGGAATACCTGGGAATTCCTAAAGAATTCCTGAGAATTCCCAAAGAATTCCTGAGAATTCCCAAAGAATTCCTGGAGAATTCCCCCAAGGGTGTACGAAAGAATTCCCAATAGATTAACCCCTCGGGATTACCTGCATCATGTTTTCGGTTTTTTCAATTTTTCTCGTGAGCGGTTAGTTTTTTCGAAAAATTTTAAGAGCCAAAAAAGTTTTATAATTGAACGGGGAATACGGGCGCATAGGCAAATTAGCAATATTTTCAAACATAGAAAAGTTCAAGGGCAAATGACATCGGGGCCACCCTGTATAACAGAGATCCGTTTTTTGGATAACGTCTTAAGTACCATCAGCAGTTGCTTCTTGGTCTGTAACAATGCTGCGCAAAAATTCAAAATCCTACGATACACTTTTCAAAAGATATTAAAAAAAAACATTTAAAAATGAAGATTTTTGGCGGCTTATAACATCAAGAGGAGTCACAATTGCCCAATAATTTTTGCACCAAGCTTCATCATTTGAACAGTAGATTCTGTGGTATAAAGTATGTGGCGTCTTTCAGACTCACCCTGTATACAGGGGTTAAGTGGTCGTAAGGCGATTTAGTAACTACAGCAGTACAATTTATAGAAAACACTGGACAACTTCGGTGGAAAAATCCACTATAACTAGAAACGCCACTACACCGAAACACTTCATTTTCACAGCTAACTCGTGTTGGATCAATCACAGGTCGAGAAATGGTTCCGCGTGAGTGAACACGTATAAATATAACGAGTACCTACCTATAAAAGTGTAAACAGAGGGGAATATGCGATTTGACCTGCATATCATCGTTCATAAGCTTATCTCTAGACTCATAAATGACGATACTCTCCATTGCGTCCAGCATCCGCACCTTGTTCACACCACAAACTAACATAATCTAAACACTGAATTTCTCAGTCCTGCCATATCTAGGTGGGCTAAGTGATGCTTAAATCTGGTGGTGAGAGACCCCCGTGTTTAACCAACATTTATTTTATTGATTCGTATATGCCAGACTTTTCGCTATTCTTTACTGTCTTTCGGATTGCTTAAAAGCAAAAAAGACCTTGTCAAATGAACTAAAGTGAAGCACTTTTTAAAAAGTGCTTCAACTGGTGCAATCACTGCAATACCTAAATGAGGAAAATGCGGTAACGCTAATCCAATCGAGGTTACAAAAGTTGGAAGTTTCAATTTTTTGCGTTTTGACTGTTTTTGCATTTCGCTAAACAACTCATTCCCACCATCATACTCCATTCGTAGACGTTGACATTTTTAATTGTAAATGATGCTACAGTACAGAATGATTAAAAAAAAATGAAACTAAAGTCCGTTCATTTACTATAGACATGCCAGAACGTCAAAATTTTGAAATTGCTCTGAATTGGCCCAAAATAGCCTTTGTGTGCTGGAGCACGGTACAGAGAAAAATATTCGCGGAAAAGCCTCAGGTACGTTTATCTATGACACTGTGCTGCTACCTATAAAATAAACCATAGAAAATTAGGTTTATTTGTGTTTGCTTTCCCGAAAAAATCCGATCAAATTGTCAAAAGTACACTCCATTATCAATTAGGGTTGTACAGTTCTGGAAAAATTTTTGTTCTGCTATAGTAAATGAACGGGCTTTAGAAACGTACCGAGATTTTCAACAATATTCAATTAGGTACTCCACCAGTGCTGGATTAAGGAATTTTGCCGCCATATGACAAGGTCGAAATGATGAAAAATGTCAAACGTCGAACTAAAAAGAAACTTAAACTCTTCAGAATGTGATTTATGAGCACATAACTTGAACGAGGTGGCTCATGTATATAATCGTTAGTGTTTACACCTGTATTTGCAGATTTAAAATAAGAAGGAAGACCACCCGTGGTTACGTTGACCGGATGGATTATCTGGCGATTTTAAACAAAAATATTTTCAAACATTCCACTTTCCTATAGAGAGGATGTCGCGATATTGTACCAAAAAAATAATACTGAAGTGTTTGTTTTAACCTCCCCAACCCCATCACAATTTTAAAAAAATGGGAGGTTACTGCAATCACTAAAATTTTCGAATTTGAGATAGCACCAGATCTCCACGTTTTGAGGTCTCAGGAACCCAGAAAAGTGGTTTATAAAATGTGTCTGTGTGTATGTTCGTACGTACGTTCGTACGTACGTACGTTCGTACGTACGTACGTTCGTAAACACGCCACAGCCAAAACTACTGGGCCGATTTGGCTGCAATTTGGTACGTAGGCATCTCATAACCCAACTTAGATCTGAAAAGCTTTTGGAGCCAATCGTGCAACCGGAAATGCCATTTTGGCACATCAACTTTTAAATTTTAAATGCAAACCCCCATTTTTCACGTCACCATAAGAAAGACCTTCAAATTCTGCTTCTAAAAATGTATTCATTCTTAGTGCCCTTTTGACCAAAAATTTAAAAAAAAATTGATTTTTATCAAACTTTAAAATCGCGGTACAGCCCAAGCCCCTGAATCGATTTGGCTGAAATTTTGCACATAGGGATTGTATTACACCTCGAAAAGCTGAACAAATTTTGAATTCCATCGACTCACGGAAAGTGTCCTTTTGGCACACCAATTTCCAAATTTAAAATTATTCAATCATTAAACCATTAAAAACAAGTTTTTGAAAGATTTATTGTCACCATCAGAAGGGTCTTCAAATCTTGGTTTTAAATAGGACAAAATTAATTCGCATTTAGCGCTGTTTGGTTCAAAAAATCGAAATTTTATAATAACAGTAAAAACACATTATAGCCCAAATTACTGAATCGATTTGGCTGAAATTTGGTACATGGAGATTAGGTGACCCGTTGAAGACCTGAAAGGCTTTTGGGAGCAGTTGGCCCACGCGAACTGCCATTTAAGCATATCCTCTTAAAATTTTAAATACAAGGCCTCTTTTTTATGTCGCCATTAGAAAGACGATCAAATTCTGGTTCTAAAAATGTATTCACAGTTTCTGCCATTTCAGTGGAAAATATTGAAAAAATTCTTTCTCATTAAAAGGGAGCAGGCTGACAGTGGATGACATAAAGTGGCAGTTATTGTCAAAAATTTGGCAAAAGATTAACCTTAAAAGGAACATATTGTCAAATGTGATGGGTGATGATGTACGAGGTGATGTCGGTATTTGTCAGAAAATTGCGAAATTAGTCACAGACGTCAGACGATAAGGATAAAAAAAAATCTGTTGAATTGACTACTATCTACACAGAATACAAAGATCCACGCGATGGGGAGGTTCCAGCCGCTTCTCTGCTGCATTTTTTTTTTTCAAAATCTTGATTTTTCGCTAATCTCTTTGATTTTTTTGAAAAAGGGTAGCCCTGACTGCATTTTCGGCCGAGTGTGATACATGTTTCTATGTCAGAAAAATTTGTAGATTCGGAATCCGCTGAAAAAAATGTGGGTTTCCATTTAAGAAAAATTACGATGACGTCATTATATCAAAAACGACTGAGGGGCTGATTCTAAGTTGATTTGTGTCATGACGTCTTACTGGTAGCCCCATCTCGTGAGTTATGCACCTAATCAGATTAATGTCATCAACAGAATCGACCCCTGAACCAAAAAAATCCACCATGGCTCTAACCAGGTATTCCATGACATTCCTTATTTATATTTTTTATTTATTTTATTAATGTTTATTATAAAACATACACCTCTAATGACTTGGAGGTATTCCCAACCGTTCACGTTGGTAGTGAGGGTAATACATGATGCCTACCTGGAATTTGTTTCTGAGAAAGAAGACATCCATTTTTACACTTAATATTAGCTTTATTCTGGTTTGCCTTATTTTGCTTGATGTATGTACTTTCGCAGCATCAATAACTGAAAATGTTTGTGTACGGTAGTGCAAACATTTTCCACTAGTGATATTAGTAGGAAGACGTACACGTTATGCATATTTTCTTACAAATTTTATGAAATTTCGGGTGATAATATAGGTGATTCCAGGTAATTATTGAAATTGAGTTTTAAAAAAATGATTTATAGAGCTTTCAACGGGTTCCAAGAAAAAAATATTTAGGGACGAAATTCAATGTTCCAAAAGTAAGCTGTCACGATGTGAGAGACGGACGCCACAATTTTGTAACGGGGACGACTTGTCCGTTGGACCACCCTGTAGATTGAAGTTAATAATGCATCTTCCCAAAAAATATTAAATAGTGTTGTAAAGCTGAAATATTTCAAATAAATTTCATTTCATTGAAATATTTCACACCCCTTGAAATAGTTCATAAAACTTATTTAAAAAAACGCGCGCAAAATGAGTCGACATTCCAGTTACCACCGAGGTTCATATAACTTCAAAAATGCTTAATAATGCTTAATAATCATTTGCGTGAACCTAGCCCCAAATCTCAGCCCCCAATTTGCTGACATATGGTCAAAGCTATGTGGGATGGTGAGAGCGCAGCGTAGTGGGCGTGGCCTCTAGTAGTAGGTACCAGTGATTAGGGTTAGCGGAACTAAGCTTTCTGTTATGGATTTTACATACCGGGGGGAGGGGGGGGGGCTAGGAGGAATAAATGCCATGCCGTATTATTTTATTTATCACCCCCGAAGGGCACTAACTTAGGGGCTAACTTACGGTATTCTTAAGATTTAAGAGGGGGCACATACCCCCCCCCCCTCATATCATATTCAGGGGGTTAAACGTAATTTTTGTAAAATTCGCGTGAAAGGTAGCAAATACCCCCCGCAACGTCATATCAAAAATTTGTTTCTTGCAAATCATATTTAGGGGGTTAAACACGAATTTGTTTTTTCCACCCTCTCTAACTATGAAGTCGGGGGCTGGGGCGAGCCGAGCTACGATTTTCGTAAAATTCGCGTGAGGGGTAGCAAATACCCCCCGCAACATTATATCAAAAATTTGCTTCTTGCAAATTATATTTAGGGGGTTAAACGTGGATTTGTTTTTTCCACCCTCTCTAAATATAAAGTCGGGGGCTGGGACGAGCCAAGCTACGATTTTCGTAAAATTCGCGTGAGGGGTAGCAAATACCCCCCGCAAAATCATATCAAAAATTCGTTTCTTGCAAATCATATTTAGGGGGTTAAATGCGAATTTGTTTTTTCTACCCTCTCTAAATATGAAGTCGGGGGCTGAGGCGAGCCGAGCTACGATTTTCGTTAAATTCGCGGGGGGGTTAGCAAATGCCCCCCGCAACATCGTATCAAAAATTTGTTTCTTGCAAATCATATTTAGGGGGTTAAACACGAATTTGTTTCTACCACCCTTCCTAACTATGTAGTCGGGGGCTGGGGCGAACCGAGCTACGATTTTCGAAAAATTCGCGGGAGGGTTAGCAAATACCCCCCGCAACATCGTATCAAAAATTTGTTTCTTGCAAATCATATTTAGGGGGTTAAACACGAATTTGTTTTTTCTACCCTCTCTAAATATGAATTCGGGGGCTGGGGCGAGCCGAGCTACGATTTTCATAAAATTCACGTGAGGGGTAGCAAATACCCCCCGCAACGTCATATCAAAAATTTGTTTCTTGCAAATCATATTTAGGGGGTTAAACACGAATTTGTTTTTTCTACCCTCTCTAACTATAAGTCGGGGGCTGATATGACGTTGCGGGGGGTATTTGCTACTCCTCACGCGAATTTTTCGAAAATCGTAGCTCGGCTCGCCCCAGCCCCCGACTTCATATTTAGAGAGGGTAGAAAAAACAAATTCGCATTTAACCCCCTAAATATGATTTGCAAGAAACGAATTTTAACCTCCCCACTCCACTTCACCATTTAAAAAAAAGGGAGGTTACTGCAATCACTAAAATTTTCGAATTCGAGATAAGACCGGATCTATACGTTTTGAGGTCTCAGGAACCCAAAAAAGTGGTTTTTAAAATGTGTCTGTATGTATGAACGTACGTTCGTGCGTACGTACGTACGTACGTTCGTAAACACGCCACAGCCCAAACTACTCGACCGATTTGGCTGAAATTTGGTACGTGTGCATGTGAAAACCCAACTTAGATCTGAAAAGCTTTTGGAGCCAATCGTGCAACCAGAAGTGCCATTTTGGCACATCAACTTTTAAATTTTAAATGCAAACCCCCATTTTTCACGTCACCATAAGAAAGACGTTCAAATTCTGCATCTAAAAATGTATTCATTCTTAGTGCCCTTTTGACCAACAATTAAAAAAAAATTGATTTTTATCGGACTTTAAAATCGCGGTACAGCCCAAGCCCCTCAACCGATTTGGCTGAAATTTTGCACATGGGGATTGTATTACACGTCGAAGAGCTGAACAAATTTTGGATTCAATCGACCCACGGAAAGTGCCGTTTTGGCACACCAATTTCGAAACTTAAAATTATTCTCTCATTCACCCATCAAAAACAACTTTTTGAAAGATTTATTGTTGTCATCAGAAAGGTCTTCAAATTCTGGTTTTAAATGAGATAAAATTTATTCGCATTTAGTACCCTTCGGGTAGAAAAATCGAAATTTTGTAATAACACTGAAACCACGTTATAGCCCAAACTACTGGATCAATTGGTCCGAAATTTGGTACATGGAGGTTAGGTAACCCATTGAAGAGCTGAAAGGCTTTTGGGAGCAATTGGTCCACGGGAAGTGCCATTTAGGCATATCAACTTTAAAATCTTAAACACAATAAGTCACGGAAATCAAAGACCCATGCGTTGGGGAGGTTCCAGCCGCTTCTCTGCTGCCTTTTTTTTGATATGATTTTGCGGGGGGTATTTGCTACTCCTCACGCGAATTTTTCGAAAATCGTAGCTCGGCTCGCCCCAGCCCCCGACTTCATAGTTAGAGAGGGTAGAAAAAACAAATTCGTGTTTAACCCCCTAAATATGATTTGCAAGAAACAAATTTTTGATATGACGTTGCGGGGGGTATTTGCTACCCCTCACGCGAATTTTTCGAAAATCGTAGCTCGGCTCGCCCCAGCCCCCGACTTCATAGTTAGAGAGGGTAGAAAAAACAAATTCGTGTTTAACCCCCTAAATATGATTTGCAAGAAACAAATTTTTGATATGACGTTGCGGGGGGTATTTGCTACCCCTCACGCGAATTTTTCGAAAATCGTAGCTCGGCTCGCCCCAGCCCCCGACTACATAGTTAGGGAGGGTGGAAAAAACAAATTCGTGTTTAACCCCCTAAATATGATTTGCAAGAAACAAATTTTTGATATGACGTTGCGGGGGGTATTTGCTACCCCTCACGCGAATTTTTCGAAAATCGTAGCTCGGCTCGCCCCAGCCCCCGACTACATAGTTAGGGAGGGTGGAAAAAACAAATTCGTGTTTAACCCCCTAAATATGATTTGCAAGAAACAAATTTTTGATATGACGTTGCGGGGGGTATTTGCTACTCCTCACGCGAATTTTTCGAAAATCGTAGCTCGGCTCGCCCCAGCCCCCGACTTCACAGTTAGAGAGGGTGGAAAAAACAAATTCGCATTTAACCCCCTAAATATGATTTGCAAGAAACAAATTTTTGATATGACGTTGCGGGGGGCATTTGCTATCCCTCACGCGAATTTTACGAAAATCGTAGCTCGGCTCGCCCCAGCCCCTGACTTCATAGTTAGAGAGGGTGGAAAAAACAAATTCGTGTTTAACCCCCTAAATATGATTTGCAAGAAACAAATCTTTGATATGACGTTGCGGGGGGTATTTGCTACCCCTCACGCGAATTTTTCGAAAATCGTAGCTCGGCTCGCCCCAGCCCCTGACTTCATAGTTAGAGAGGGTAGAAAAAACAAATTCGTGTTTAACCCCCTAAATATGATTTGCAAGAAACAAATTTTTGATATGACGTTGCGGGGGGTATTTGCTACTCACGCGAATTTTTTGAAAATCGTAGCTCGGCTCGCCTCAGCCCGACTTCATATTTAGAAAGGGTAGAAAAAACAAATTCGCATTTAACCCCCTAAATATGATTTGCAAGAAACGAATTTTTGATATGATTTTGCGGGGGGTATTTGCTACCCCTCACGCGAATTTTACGAAAATCGTAGCTCGGCTCGTCCCAGCCTCCGACTTTATATTTAGAGAGGGTGGAAAAAACAAATCCACGTTTAACACCCTTAATACCTATAATTTGCAAGAAGCAAATTTTTGATATAATGTTGCGGGGGGTATTTGCTACCCCTCACGCGAATTTTACGAAAATCGTAGCTCGTCTCGCCCCAACCCCCCGATTTCATAATTAGAGAGGGTGGAAAAAATAAATTCGTGTTTAACCCCCTAAATATGATTTGCAAGAAACAAATTTTTGATATGACGTTGCGGGGGGTATTTGCTACCCTTCACGCGAATTTTACAGAAATTACGTTTAACCCCCTGAATATGATAGGAGGGGGGGGGGTATGTGCCCCCTCTTAAATCTTAAGAATACCGTAAGTTAGCCCCTAAGTTAGTGCCCTACGGGGGTGATAAATAGAATAATACGGCATGGCATTTATTCCTCCTAGCCCCCCCCCTCCCCCCCGGTATGTAAAATCCATAACAGAAAGCTTAGTTCCGCTAACCCTAAACACTGGTACCTACTACTAGAGGCCACGCCCACTACGCTGCGCTCTCACCATCCCACATAGCTTTGACCATATGTCAGCAAATTGGGGGCTGGGATTTGGGGCTAGGTTCACGCGAGTTTAATAATCTGCATGCAGGCTATTTTAACCAAAGTTTTTTTATTTGTTTTGTTCATCAATATTAAATACATGGTGTCCCAGTACTCGCGGAAAATCTGTTAATGGCAGACTCCTTCATCTGAGACGAATTTTCCTTTGCGGAAATTGCGAGGGCTCAATAGTTTTTAAATGGGAAGCAATAATTGTAGTCCGCCAATCAGGATGAATCTCTTAATTAGACGGTAAACGTAAAGTAAAGAATGTAAGATGTTGCTGGGATACACAAAAAAATAATAAAGCGCAAACAATAAGGGAGCACAACAATTATTTTTGTATCCCCAGCAACAGCTTTCACATCCTTATTGTACCTTACCCTTTAATTAAGGGATTGGAGGATTTGAATTGCTTCCCATTTGAAAACTATTGAACTCCCGCAATTTTCGCAAAGGAAAATTCTGGGACACCCTGTATATCTAACATTGTTCTAAATTTTGTTGAATTTCTTATAATGAAGGTTTTCGATCTGGTAGGTCTCTCTCCATTTCGTGACGTCATTTTTGACAATGATTTTTGCATTTTTTGTGGAATAAGTATGAATGAACTTAAGCTGACTAAAAAATATTAATTCTTATAAATTTTTAAACTGGACCAAAATTAGAATATCTTTCATATTTAATGAACTATTTAACGAAATATTTCATGAAACATTTCAAAAAATAATTTTCATTAAATTTTTACAACACTATTTGTAAACAATTTTCAAAAAGCGAGGGAATAAGAAAAGACAAGAATAGGGACACTCGACGTTGTGGCGTCATTTATAATTTACAAGCTGGACATAGCCGGCCGTTACCGGTCGTCTAGTCATGGCGTTATTTAAAAACAAAAAAAGCTGGCGTCCGTCAGCTTCTTTGTTTGCATTTTACCGTACTAAACGAGATTCTATCATTAGGTATATTTCAGAAAAAGTGCAAATTTACAAGAAATGACTATACTTATCTAACAATTACCAATTTCCAGTTCATATAGGCATGCGGAATCCCCCCCTAGAGCTCCTAGAGATCGTTTTTCACTATTCTACGACAGAGAATCACCGAGACCTTACACAGCAGCCGCTGCTGAAGCATACGTCGCTGATTACATGAGAACCATGCAGCATCAGCTCCCTCCCTTACCCTATGCACCACCCCCAGGGCTTTACTCCAGTTCACCCTATGACAACTTACCACCCCCACGGTATTACGATGGTCTACCAATGTCCGACTACCCGTCACCCAGGATAAATTCATACGCCGACAAGAGGTCGTATGATCGTTCAGTGGACGAATTTTTATGGAGGACAAGTGAACGCTCCAGAGACAGGGACAGAGAAAATCGTCATCGCTACAGAGATAGGCGGTGAATTATTGCTTTAATACTAGGAATATATATTATATTTTTGTGTTTTTCTTTTTCTAATTTTAAGGCGTTAGGCGACATTTTTTATACACCTTGTTATTTAAGGTGTGTTTTTGAGAAGAACGCCACTGTAAATGGTTTATTTTCCTCTGTAAAATTTGAAAATGTAAGCTCAGTGCTCAAATGTTGCATATGAACTTAATATCTAGGTCGGATTAGTTAAACAAGAGATGAATATTTTTTCCTGGAAATCAACGAGTTTTTCCCGTAAAATTCATGTTGAGGATTTTGTTATTTTGTATCAACTATTTTCACTTCTATGTTGTATTTATTCAGCCAATTAAATATTTTAATCCACGGCAATGGTCTTTACTATGTATGGTGGTCGTCTCGGAGATGTCGGAAACATTCACACTTTTTCACAGAATTTGCAAATATTGCAATGAAGTGAAAAGTAACGGTTGACAAGTAAGGTAGAATATAGTCACTAATCTTCAAGGCTCAAATATAAGGAGGTCAAGTATTAGTAGAGATAAAAAGGGCCGATTTTTGGGTGCCTAAAACAGATTTTTTGGATTCCTACACTCTTGTTCCATTGTTTGGTCGGTGGCAGACCTAAAAAAGTCAAAAAAAAAACTACCCACTGCAGATTGTAATATTGAGGTTTGAAAGAAATAAAAAGAATTCTTTAAAAATGTAATTGCGCAGGCAGTTGAGTTTGTATCGAAAAAATAAGCACTATCACTAGAAACACTCCACTGCACCAAAACACTTGATTTTCACTTGATTCTCACTGCTGACTCGTTTCGAACACAATGTGCTCATTATTAAAGCCGAAGTTATACAACCCTACCTTCTAGAAAACGGAAATATTTATAGGCCCACCCGCGTAGCTCCACCCCTTGGCTGTGAAAATTAGGCCAATCACAGGTCGAGAAATGGTCACGCGTGGATGAACACGTATAAATAGAACGAGTCCTCCGTAAAGTAGCGTAAACAGAGATGAATATGCGATCGGGTCTGTATCGGCGTTCATAAGCCTATCTCTAGACTTATAAATGACGATACTTTCCATCGCATCTAGCATCTGCACCTTCTTAACGCTACAAACTAACTTAATATTACCATTTATATTCTAAAAAATAAATGAAACCCAAAATGGTCTAATATGTCATTAACTTATTTGTGAACTGGACAAGACGTTCTTTACATTATGAAGGCACACGCGTATTTCGTATTTTAAAATCTAGAACTACATTGTTTATTCCAATCCAGCCATAGCCGCTTTTAGTGCTAAATATTCCGTCCTAAATTACATAATTATTCATATTTCTCGTCATCTATTTTTTTAATCCACAAAAATTGCGAGGGGGTTATACCATTTATGCAAAGGGACATCAAGATTGGTAGAAAAATAAATCTTAAAAAACCCGTGTTTAACACATCACAAAAAAATAAAAAAAAACACGTTCAGATTAAGATTTTGTAAAGTTATCTTGGAAAATAAAAGCATTCATTTTAATTTTTAACCTACACTAATTTCATTTTGATCGGTACACAAATGATTGAACTCCAGCCATAATAAAAAAATGGCCATGTAAAAAAACTCGAAAAAACTGCAACAAAAAATTTATTATTGTTGGCTCCATCTGAAAAATGGTTGTTGATTCTAAAAGCCTCATCTTTTACTTTTGGCTAGGTCCTGTACAAAATTTGTAAAAATCGATCAAATAATAATGAAAGTTATAAAAAAGTTATAAATCGTTCATCTTTTGAGAAACCCTTTATAATAATAATAATATATTTATTTCCAAGTGGCAATAGATACACTGCGTGGATAATGATGTGCATTCCCCCATATGACATCACAGGAAGTATTTTAAAACGCGAAGATTTGTTCCTCTTCGTAGTTTTGTTCAAGACTCAAAAATAACATACTTTTGCCCAACTGTAAACTATATTAGATATTCATAATTTATACAGTAAATATATTTCAATTTTCAATAAATAACTATTTACACAACCGAATTAAATTGGCTCTGCGATCATCGTACAATACTCGAGATGCTAGACCGCGGTGTATTTCCAGTTTCCTCATCAGACTGATCCGGCGAAATTCTAATCGCCTGATACCACTGATTCGTTAAATCGGTCATTTGGCTTTTGCAATCTTTGAGCTCCTACAAAAACAATTTAAACACCCCCAATCAAAACAAAGAAACTCACTTGTTGTGTAAAGCGTCTAGTAAAGAAAGGAATAAAATATTTTAGATCGTATTTGGCGAATCCTTTAATCCTATCGGAAATGAACGACACCTCAAGCTCGCCCTCGGTGGTCTCTGACAAATGTTCGGAGTCTAGCGCCTGGCCCCATTCTCTGGTTTTACTGAGAGTTACCACCCTGTCCTTCCGGCGTTTCCTCAATCGTCGAGAGGGATTTTTGGTAGCTTGCATGAATTTCAGTAGAGGCATTGTTGACCCCCCAAAGACCAGGGTGGTCACCAATACGATAATTAAAGTGGTTGTTATGATCACGTGTCTTGTTTCGTCACTAAAATTCAAGTGAAGAGACAAAGCGTAAGAGATTGCCCCCCGCAAGCCACTGAACCACATTATGAACATCATTTTCTTGGTGATTTGATGCTCTCTGAATCTATTGACTAGTATAGCCAAAGGGAAGATATTACAAGCTCTACCCATAAGGCATAGAATTAAACTCCAGACGATGAAAGCCGGTTCTACACGATGTTTGAAGCTGAACAAAGCCAGACCTAAGTAGGCAAAAACACAAGTTTCTGCTATAAAAGCTAAAGTACGAAGGGTTTGTTGCATGGTGATTTGAGTAACTGTTGAAAGGTTGTAATGCGTATAATGGGACATCACTATACCACAAAATAGAATTGCCATAATTCCACTAAGCTGAATCCCCTCTGCTAAAACATAAGGGCCGTAAGTAAAGACTAGCATCATTCCAAACTCCAGGGACGGATTTTTTCGTAAATCAACGTGCTTTAACAACAAAGCACTTATTAGAGCAAATATCACACCGATGCCTGCCGACGCGAAGAACATCAAACAAAATCTTTGGATTCCAATAACAATAGCTTCCCCTGTAGACATTGCGGGGTTGTTTGATTCTAGGCAAGCTGTAGTCAAAACGATAGCTATAGCATCATTCAAAATACTTTCCCCAAATACTAACATGTTAAGTACAGGATCTACATTTAAAGCGTGAAATATAGCAACTGTAGCTACAGGATCTACAGCTGATATTAACGAACCAAACGCAAAAGACTCCACAAAACCTAGTTTATACACAACCTCAGCTAGACCTAAGAAATAGATACCAAAACCAATCACAAATGCTGAGATTGCAGTACCCAAAATCGCAAACACTAATATTGAGCCTATGTTTTGAAAGAAATTCCCTTTGTGCAAGTTATAACCAGATTCAAATATTATTGGTGGAAGTAAGATTAGGAAGAACGCTGTTGGGGAAAAGGCTTCCTCCTTTCTCCAATTACTAATGTTCCTATTCGACAGGGCATTCATAACAAGGCCTATTAAAGCACCTAAAAATACTATTACAATACTCTCGGGAACGTATTGGAAATGCGTTTGAAGCATTAAATGAATCAGAAGAATACCAAGGGCAAGGACACATAAGACGAAGAAAATGGCCATCGAGCTGTTGTGCTCGTCTTCAGCAGACCCCTTATCAGGTAGTACTGGTTCTAACGGGGCCGCCGTCGAACTGACGTTAGTTATATTCAATCTTGCAGATAAGGGTGAAATTGTATTCTGGGGGCTTGAAGGAGCAATTGCTTGCGAATCATTCTTTAGGGTTGCATTGCCCAGGGGCTTGATTGTGGATGATGAAACAATATTTACAGCTGTAGTTTGTTCGGAATTGTTAACTTTATCACCAAGCGTTAGAGTCTGATTAATTGTAGGATTAGGGGGGGCATTATCTTGAGATAAGGAAAGACTCCAGAAAATGGAAGAAACGAAAATTATTTTGAATAATTCCATGATGGTCGAGGAGATGACTCACATTACTAAAAGTAGCCACGTTATTAGGAGATTTTTACCATCGGCTTACCTTCACAAATCCGGGTAGCTGATAAAACATCGTTAGCACTGGATTGCCAATAGAAGTACAGGCAATTATTTGATTAATTGGTGTTGACAGCTCCTCAAAACGACTTCATAATATTGTAGACTAATTGCGTTTTAATTAAAACGCTTCCTTTAATGAATATAAAGTATAGAGAATAATAATTAGCCAAATATTAACGTTTACCTTCACAACGGCGGTCATGAATCTCATGAATGACAAACCATGACAAAAGTTTGACAGTGACGTATGACGTCCATAAAGCAATGTGCACGTGACCATCATCACGTGACGCAGAGTTTTGACAGCGGGAGAGGCGGGAGACGTAAATTTTTTCCCAAATAATACAATGGAATAAGAATAAACCACAATAAACGTATTGTAGAATTACTTAAAACCCCAACCGTTCCTTTGTGAACAGTTATTCCTGGTTCCTGGCTTAGTGGCTTATAATAAATAAAGAGAAACTGAAAAAAATTCAGGTTCCTTTAACCACTTGACCCAAGCCATTTTTTCGCGTAAATCGAGGAACCGATCGCAACCGTATGGTGGTTAAGTAGTGTTCTAAAACTAATTTTTTTGAAATATTTCATGAAATGTTTCACGAAATATTTCATTAAATATGAAAGATATTCTAACTTTGGTCTAGTTTAAAAATTTATAAAAATTAATATTTTTTAGCTACAAATTTAAGTAGGTACTACCCACAAATTTTCAACACTACTTTTTAATTATTTAACAAATTCGTCAAAATTTAGAACAATGTTAGGCATGTTAACCAAAGAAATAAAAAAAAAATGGCAGCAGAGAAGCGGCTGGAACCTCCCCAACGCGTGGGTCTTTGATTTCAGGGACTTCTGTTTAAGATTCTAAAGTTGATATGCCTAAATGGCACGTCCCGTTGACCAATTGCTCCCAAAAGCCTTTCAGCTCTTCAACGGGTCACCTCACCTCCATTTACCAAATTTCGGGCAAATCGATCCACTAGTTTGGGCTATAAAGTGGTTTCAGTGTTATTACAAAATTTCGATTTTTCTACCCAAAGGGTTCTAAATGCGAATCAATTTTGTCTCATTTAAAACCAGAAATTGAAGACCTTTATGATGGTGACCTCGATAGTGACAATAAATCTTTCAAAAACTTGTTTTGGATGGGTAAATTAGAGAATAATTTTGAATTTCGAAATTGGTGTGCCAAAACGGCACTTTCCGTGGGCCGATTGAATCCAAAATTTGTTCACCTCTTCGACGTGTAATACAATCCCCTTGTGCAAAATTTCAGCCAAATCGGTTCAGGGGCTTGGGCTGTACCGCGATTTTAAAGTCCGATAAAAATCAATTTTTTTTTATTTTTGGTCAAAAAGGCACTAAGAATGAATGCATTTTTAGAAGCAGAATTTGAAGGCCTTTCCTATCGTGACGTGAAAAATGGGGGTTTGCATTTAAAATTTAAAAGTTGATGTGCCAAAATGGCATTTCTGGTTGCACGATTGGCTCCAAAAGCTTTTCAGATCTAAGTTGGGTTATCACATGCACACGTACCAAATTTCAGCTAAATCTGTCGAGTAGTTTGGGCTGTGGCGTGTTTACGAACGTACGTACGAACGTACGTACGAACGTACGTACATACATACAGACACATTTTAAAAACCACTTTTTTGGGCTCCTGAGACCTCAAAACGTATAGATCCGGTCTTATCTCGAATTCGAAAATTTTAGTGATTGCAGTAACCTCCCTTTTTTTTTAAATGGTGGAGTGGAGTGGGGAGGTTAAAAATTTGTATAATTATGTGCACATCAGTATTATTAAATTTTCTGAAAAATTTCCTCATTTTTGAAGTTATACGAACCACGATGGTGGGGGGAATGTCATTCTCATGCCATGTCGACTCATTTTGCGCGCGTTTTTTAAAATAAGTTTCATGAAATATTTCAAGGGGTGTGAAATATTTCAATGAAATGAAATTTACTTGAAATATTTCAGCTTTACAACACTATGGTTAAGCATTAACCGTGCAGCCTTGTTTATTACCAAACATAAATAAATCAAGACCAAACGTCAATCTATCAGACAATCCCACAAGGGAAAATCTAATTTGCAGACTGGTCCGTATTTTGCAGACTGGCATGTTCCTCTCGTCCGACCCGACCGGTCTGAAAGTATCCCAAATCGCTTATCCGGCCCCATTTTACCGAAAAACACATTTCCACCCCCAGCCGCCCCCTTGAAATCCACCCCCAGAACAAAACCTTGAAGATTGGGGTGTTTTTCTGGTCCGATCGGTCTAAAACTATTTAAAATCGCTTCTCCGGCGGTCCCATTTTACCGAAAAAACACATTTCCACCCCCCTACCTCCGCCTCGAAATCCACCCCCAGAACAAAACCTTGCAGACTGTGGTGTTTTTGTGGTCCGACCGGGCCGAAATTAGCACAAATCGCTTCTCCAGCCTCACTTTACCAGAAAAACACATCTCCACCCCCCTGCCACCCCTTTGAAATCCACCCCCTAAAACCAACCCCTAGGCTATTAACCACCCTTAACTCTTTGCAAGCGGATAAATATATTTTATTAATTTTTTCTGCTATACCCTATTGATTTATTTATGAACAACTGAAGTCAGTAAATATACGCAAGGAGTTATGTAACACCGGAAAAATAAACTCACCCCTGTAAATCATAAAGGCGTGAAATAATGAGGGGTTGAAAACATGAATCTACAAATAACCGGAATTTTTCAACGAATTGGATTAGGGTGGTGAAATTGAAAACACAACTTCGTTTAGGACATGTGGGGGTGGTGAAATAGGGGGTTGGAGTTTAGGGATTGAAACGTCCATAAAGCCCTGTAATTTGACACAGAGAAGCAATATCTTCTGCGAAACTGTGATATCTTACACACTACATCTTCGAGAAAGGAAGAGCGAATTTTAGGAGAAATTTATCGAAGGGGATGAAAGTTAGGGGTGGAAACTCGAATTTTTACTGTATAATGTAGGGTTTAAATTAATGCCATTCGATAGCCTTCTATTAATGGTACAATAATTTCAGCCCGGTCGGACCACAAAAACACCTCAGGCTGCAAGAATTTGTTAAGGGGGTGGATTTCAAAGGGATGGCAGGGTGGTGGAAATGTGTTTTTCTGGTAAAGTGAGGCTGGAGAAGCAATATTTGCTAATTTCAGCCCGGTCGGACCACAAAAACACCCCAGTCTGCAAGAATTTGTTAAGGGGGTGGATTTCAAAGGGGTGGCAGGGGGGTGGAAATGTGTTTTTCTGGTAAAGTGAGGCTGGAGAAACGATTTTTGCTAATTTCAGCCCGGTCGGACTAGAAGAACATGCCAGTCTGCAAAATACAGACCCGAGGGGCGGTTCACTCACTAAAATGTGTACACCTACTTCGACTTTATTCGAAGTACTTTGATATTTTGATGGGACTTCGAGTACTTCGAGTACTTCGACCGAGTACTTCGAGTACTTCGACAAGTACTTCGAGTACTTCGAATACTTCGATCAAGTACTTCGAGTACTTCGACCAAGTACTTCGAGAACTTCGACAAGTACTTCGAGTACTTCGACAAGTACTTCGAATACTTCGAGTTATCTAAATGAATTTCCCGATATTTTGATTCATTCCTGAGTTATCGCGAAAAATCTGAAAATTGCCAATGTAAAGAAAAATTAATTAATATCTTCCTAACGTTTTGATGTTATTTAAATGAAATTTAGAACTTCTATATTTTTGACACATACAGTGGCGGATCCAGAAGACAATCTCGGGGGGGGGCGAATTGAAGGGAAACCATAATTTTAAACCAGTGGATGCAGGGGCCGCTTAGGAAGTTTTGTCGTCCTAGGCAAAGTAGAATTATGCCGCCCCAATAGTGGGGCTCGTTGAATGGGGGAATAATTTGTTAGACAGTAATGGTAGGAGGGGGTTGAAAAGGCGCCGCAGGCGAAAATTTTACAAAATTTCAAGGTCACGCATTTTCTAAGCACTTCAGAATGTTAGTGAGATTATTTGAAAAACTTAAGTCCCATAAGGAGAATTTTTTATCGAGATCGCATTTCTTACAAAAAGAGTAAAATAGGACATTTCTGCATGAAATTTTTTAATCATAGCGACTAACTCTTCTCCCCCTAGGACGTTCTAGGTCCCGCCCTTGCTTAAGTATACCTACATTTTATTTTAAAACCTCATGTCTGAATAATTATTATAAGAAATGCTCAATCAAATTGGTAGGTACAGACGCTGTGTAACTGATGTGACGCCCGAAAAACTTTTTGGAGAACCCAAACTGCCGCCCTAAAATTTTGCCGCCCCTGGCGGCCGCCTAGACAGCCCACTGTGTAGAGCGGGCCCTGAGTAAGGCTCGGAATTTATTTCGACTAATCGACTAATCGACTAGTCGATAACCGCGGTTATTGAAAAATTATTAACCGAGTAACCGATTAGTCGAATATTCGACTAGTCGACTAGTCGAAATGGTCGGCTATTCGACTAGTCGACTAGTCGAAATGTTCGAATAGTCGACTAGTCGAAATGTCCGAATATTCGACTAATCGACTAATCGCATTTATTCGACTAGCCGAATATTTGATTAGTCTGCACGGTAATTGCACGGTAATTTTAAGGGGTTCCTTAAAGATAAGTGACGTTTAATTAATTCCGTAGATAGGTACGTTTGTTGACACAATGGTTTTAAAGGACTTTAAGGATCACTTAAGGAACCCCTTAAAATTACGGTGCAATCGGCCATAAATCATTGGATTATTATTTGTCACTATGGGCACATGGGACTTGTCAACTTAAACACTCTCTCCCCATGGACGAAGACAACCGACCGGTCACGATTAGGCGACAATTTGTTTTTCGATTAATCGAGAAATTGATCGGTTGGCCATTCAATTAATCGACTAATTGATCGGTCGACGAATCGATTAACCGATTAGTCGACTAACAGGCTAATCGACTAGTCGACTATTCGACTATTCGACTAGTCGATTAATCGAATAGTCGATTAATTCTTGATAGTCGATTAATCGGTTTATTCGACTATCGGATATTTTACTAGTCGACTAGTCGACTAACGGTTTTGGCAAAAATTCCGAGCCTTAGCCCTGAGTGGACGACAGACGAATTTTGTGAAATATACGATCTCGGGGGGGGCGATCGCCCCCTCGCCCCCCCCCCCTAAATCCGCCACTGGACACATATGTCAATTGAATGGCATCGACAGAAATTTTCTAGTCTTTCTAGATTTTGAATGCTTTTATTTTTTTATGACCGCCATATTGAATTTTGACACCATGAAATACACAGAAAAATTTTCTTTTCAAAAATGTAGTCAACATGAACTTTTTTGACAGATGTCAGAATTTCAAAATTGGTATAAATAATTTGTAAAATCAGCCTAAATTTAGATGAAAAACAATTGCAAAAAAGTACGCCGACTTCGTTAATCGCTTAAAACATGTGAAAACAATTGAATTCAACATTAATAAATTACGTCTTGCAGTCGTGTGACTCAGGCTTTCACATATTTTTTCAATAACGTCAACAATGTTGGTTACATTTTTGAGAAGCTAATTTTTCTGTGTATCCGGCGGTGTTAAAATTCAATATGGCGCTCATAAGAAAAAGAAAAGTTGACCGTCTTTATTCAAAATCTAGAAGGCCTAGAAAATTTCTGTTAATGCGATTCAATTGACAGCTGTCAAAAATATAAAAGTTCCAAGTTTCATTTAAATAACATCAAGCGTTAGGAAGATATTAGTTTTTCTTTAAATTGTCAATTTTCCGATTTTCTGTGATAACTCAGGAACGAATCAAAATATTTGGAATTTCTCTTCAGATTCTTAGTCACCAAGAAATGGCGCAACTTTTCTCTAATTTAACCAACCCCGTATCTTTTACCGTTTAGGATATCCCAATGGTGAGCATCGAAAAATTACCTACCTGTATATTTATCAATATTAATAAATGTACAAAACTTACGGCTAAGGAGTTTTAAATTACCGTCATCCGAGGATTCCATCCAGTTTGCCAAGCATGATAGCCCTGTCAAAATTTCCAGACAGAACCATATCAAATTAACCTATCTGTCTCTACTAGGATCACTTGAGCAGTTTATATGCGGTTGTACTCTGAAAGTGAGAAGGTTTCCGCAGATATGGTATGCGGTGCAGAAAGCAGATGACCACTTGAACAGTCTTTATGTGATTCTACCCGGAATTTGAGAATGTAACCGCAGATATGAAATACGGTGCTTCCATGTGTTCTTGTTATATGTTTTCATATGCAGGAAGCGGTTGACGTTGAATCTGTCTTTTTATACGCGCGAAGCACTAAGTCTGTACATCCGGTTTCTCTTGCAGCAACAGATAGATGTATAGATGGGGAACACTGTCTGCGGAAGGATTTTCCCATCCAATACAACGCACTGAACCCCCACAAATGGACCTAATCCTATGAGGTTGTACCTGTAATCATACTCCTGTCCTTTGGTGAACTCATTTTAGTTCAGATTTCAGCAGACGGCTGAACGAATGATTTTGGCGAAATTGCTACCCAATTTTATCTCCATCTGGTAACATAGTTGCATCAAATTACACAAGCAGCGCCCTCTACTCGTTGAAACTCGGAGATAAAATAAAAAACTTATTAACCCTTGAATAGGAGCAACAGCTTTAACCTTTAACTTTAAATCAAACTATTGTACTCTCGGTCTGGAAAGACCTTTCCGTATAAAAAAAGGGCCAAAATTTTTTTTTTATTTGATAAGTGTTGCCAAAACAAAAGTTATTATCAAAAAATCGCCAAAATCGTTCGAACTGGCCCCACTTTACGGTACCTAACCATTATTGATCTTGATATATGTCTTCAAATGTACAGGGTTTTTTATTATTGTCCACATTTTATATTATGGGTATTGTCATATCTCCTTTATTACTTGAGATAATCGCCTGTACTAAAAACAGTATGGTAGACCGTATACTCCCAAGTTTTATTCTGGACCTTACTCTCAACAAACACCTTCGGATCTTAAACGCTGTGGATACAACTTCCTTTTTTTTTAAATGGGACACCCTGTATATTTTTGCACGGATCGATACAGCTTTTTAGTACAGTAGTAACTTATTAATTCACCTTTAAACATTGCAAATTAAAAATTTCAACATGATTGCCATTTTTATTCCGGCATTTCTTAGCTTCGGAATTATTTCTTTCTTTTTGTCTCGAAAACTATCAACCCCAGATAACAACTACCTACCCTATATCAATGAAATCAGAAAAAATTCTCTATCGATCCGTGCAAAAATACACCGGGTGTCCCATTTAAAAAATAGTAAGTTGTATCCACATTGCTTAAGATCCAACGGCCATCGTTGAGAGTAAGGTCGAGAACAAATACAGAAATACGGTCTACCATCCTGTTTTGAGTTCAAGGGATTATCTCAAGTAATAATAAAGGAGATATGACAATTTAAAATATATGGGCAATAATAAAAAAGACCCTGTACATATACCTACCTACCTACTTTAGCGCAAATTAGGTATGTCTGTCCTATGTACTTAAGTACCTAGGTATATCTATATTGCTAGCTATACTTAATGTAGCATAATATACTTAACTGAAATTTTAAAACTTGCGTATAGATGCATCTCGAGATGCACTTATCCAATTTGTAATAAATTTTTGCTATTATATTTTGAATTTTCAATTAAATTTGCATAAAGGTACACAACTCACTTAAGCCTTGTTTAGCATTCTAGCGTAAATTGTGACATGAACAGATAGACATTCTATTTGCCCTTGCCATATTAACACAGTGAAAAATGCAATATGAAAGTCACATATAGGAACGGATAGAAATTTTATGGACGAAAAACCATCAAACTTTGCGGTACGACGAGCTGACATTATTCGGATACCTCCTAATAAATACAGATACATTTGCTGTCTGCATCGCCGCGACATTACTTGATTGAGTCATACCTGGCAGAGCATATATGAACATAAAATTTTTGTATCCGTCTAACCTGTCTAAGTCTACAACGTACTGGGTGTACGATATATCATAATACACGCATATACAAATTCTATCCGCGGATCACCTTCTTTTAATGGGTTTCATCTGCCAAATTGAAACTTGTACATTTTTTATGCGGGCCGTTTATATTGCCAGATAGCACATAATAGACCCCCAATCAGACTCATATAATTTTGCAACACTTTCTGCATGTTTTAATGAAGTTGTGTCTGGACATTTCGACAGGGAGGTAATGGAGCATGATCAGCTGTTTCAGTAACACAAACGGTTCTACGCAGGCGCACATATTCTAACGCATGCGCAGTTGCAAACTTCTTAGCTCCACCCTAAAGTACTTCGACATGTACTTCGAGTACTTCGACATGTACTTCGAGTACTTCGAGTACTTCCAGTACTTCGAGATGTACTTCGAGTACTTCGACAGGTACTTCGAACTGAAGTGTACACCTACTTCGAGTAGTGAACCGCCCCTCGTACAGACCAGTATGCAAATTAGGCAGTCCCGTCTACGGTCACTATTTTGTGACGTAATTTGGAGGCAAAATTTGACAATGACGACAGATTTGTGCATTGCTTTTGCGTAAGCGGACTCTGTCTAATTTTGCCTCCATATCGTCTATCTCTTTTAATTGAAAACCTGAATTACGAAGAACAAAGGTCGAAATATAAATATACAGAGTGATGTCAAACGGGAAGCGGCTCTCTATAGCCTTTTTTTGCGATTTCGTCCGGTTGACCGCAAATTCATAACTGCGATTGGTGCATTTACCACATTTCCTAGAAATTTGTTTCATAAAATTGTCAAACTAATGTCAGTTTCTAACACACCTCCGTGAGAAGGTTTTAAACGGTCAGCGCTATGACATTCGCTAGACAACAATCTGCAAAATGGCTATAAATGCACCAATCACAGTTATGAATTTGCGGTCAACCGAGCGAAATCACGATAAAAAAAGCTTATATCACTTATTTTATAACTTGTTTCGTTTCCAATCAGTCAAAATCACAATTGTCAAAAATGGCAAGGGTCGTGTATATTCTAATTAAAAAAAACAGATTATAAGTTTTTCGGTAATGGGAAAACAAATTGCCACTTTTTATCCTATCACGACAAGCCAGAAATGTAGTGGATACGTTCCGTCCGACAATCTGGAGACACCATTATTTATATTTTAGCTAGTATACTAATACTCATTTTTATTTTGCAATAATTGTTTATAGGAGTTAGGAGCAGAAAAAGCATAGTATTATACTCACGATTATGGCCATTATTCACTCGGATGACTTACACCACTCGGCAAGCCTCTATACATATAATAATAATACTATTTATTGTATCTAATTATTAATCGTATGTCAATTGAACGTGTTTCCCAAAAGTATGGATCTGATCTGGCCCTTTATTTTACAAACTATTCACTTTATCAAAAAATTGTTCCCAAAAAAGTTGAAAGGTTTTAAGCGCATCTGTTGATGAGATTAAGTCGACATAGTCTTGTAATAAAAAAGAATAAGTACCTATCACGAGGCGCTTCATATAATTAAGATTGAACTTCACTTAAGGTAAGTTCGTTTAATTTTATAATTATATTAGCGCCTCTTACTCGAAGATCACAATGGTAGAGATGTTTAAAGAAAGTTGCAACAAAAACAAATGATTGAATAAAATAACTTCGTATTCAGTCAAGTACCTAGCACAAAAGAACTTATGAACTAAGAGCAGTTCTGGTCATAAGATAATGACAAAATAGTAGTAATAGTTACCAGAAACCATTGAGCCTAAAAAAAATTAGGAACCTCTTAATTAAGCTACAGCGTCTAGTTTGTGCACATCATCTAACATCAGTAAGGGCCATCAGATTATGATGGTATCTTCCAAAAGCAGATTCAACCATCAGGGGCATGGAAAATAGGGGGCGCTTAAGCTCTCCCCACCAAAATATTTTTATGTGCCATTTTTTTGTCAATTTCTCACCGGAATATGGTTTCCTGACTAAAATTACATAAAAAAGCCCCTTTTGTTATAACACCGTATAGGCTCAACCGTTTTCGATAAAATTAGATTTAAAGATCCATTTGCATTTCCTAGGTTTATCAATTAATTTTTATTAAATTACAAAACTAAGCGGATTTAAAAAAATAATGACTGAAGTAATCTAATGCTGCTTATTGATGTCAGATAGTATGCAAAAACTTAAAAATTGACTAAACCTTGAGCGCCCTTCAGGGGACCTTAGTCCCCTTAGGAGCGATTTCCGGACACGTGTTTATAGGGACTTTTTTTCATATTTTGAGCTGCAGAATCACCCCCCAAAATTTTTCATCGCTATTTTCGGGCACCCTGTATATGTATACAGTTTTACACCTATTTGGTATATTTATTATTATAATTAGGTAGGTATTTATTATTTTTTTATTATTTCAATTATGTATTTATTTAATAATATATATATATTGTCAGTTTACCCCTTTACCTTTCGGTGTGGGGTATTTTACATTACATTATTGTGATTGTAGTACAAATTCCTTCCATTTTTTCCTGTCTGTGGCTAGTTGTCTCGCTTCTGCATAGGTTTTGTTCCTTTTCGTTAGATTATTAGCTATTTCTTTGTCCCAGGTGACCTTCGGTCTTCCCCTATCGCGTTTGGTTATTGTCTTTGATTCCCATATTCTTCGAACCAATCTTGAATCTTCCATTCTTTGTAGGTGTCCCCACCACTGCAGTTGTTTTCCTTCTATAAATTCTAGTAATGATCCTGTGTCTAGTTCTTTTCTTACATCCGTATTTCTTATTCTGTCCCTCCTTGTAATTCCTTTAACCGCTCTTAAATACTTCATTTCCAATGCTTGCAGTTTGCTTTTCATTTGCCTCGTGAGAACCCACGTCTCGCTGCCATATGTCAGTATAGGTCTGTAAACTGTTCTAAAAATCGTCATCTTTGTTTTCTTTGAAACTTCTTTCTTATCTATGAAATTTTGCTTCATCGCGTAATATGTCTTCAGCGTTTTCTCAACCCTCTCATTAATGTCTACATCTTGGTTTCCGTTGCATTCTATAGTGGTCCCCAGGTACTTAAAAGTCGTTACTTGTTCAATGTTGGTTTCTTTTATATTGATGTTCAATGTTTCCTGTTCTTTTGCTGCCATCATCACCTTCGTCTTTTTTGTGTTAATCTTCATTCCGTGTTTGCTAAGTACCTCGTTCCAGATGTTTAAGTTGTGCTGCAGTCCCCTTTCGCTGTTTGACATAATTACAACATCGTCTGCAAACGCACATTCACTGATTGTAACCTGTTGTAGTTTTCTGTAGCCCACTTGAACTTTCTTCATTTCTGGTTTGCTCTCTTTGATTATGTCATCCATCAGAATATTAAATAGGATGGGGCTCAGTACTCCTCCCTGCCGTAATCCGTCCTTTGTTTGGAATCGTTCAGATGTTCTATTGTTGCTGTTTACGTAGTTCGTGTTGGTTTTATATATACTTCTTATGGCTCTTATGAGTTTAGCGTTTACCCTTCTTTTTATTAGACTATTCCATATTACTCTTCTATTTACCCGATCGAACGCTTTTTCTAGGTCTATGAATGCGAAGTACACCTTGGTCTTACTCTCTTTTTTTTTTAATAATCATATTATTTAATACCTTCAAAATCAATTGAAGATTTGTTTTAATAAATGTTCTTTATATTTGGGAGGTGTTTAACTGTTTAATGTCAGAAATGCTTTGATTGTAGGTGTTCACATGGATTTTTTTGTAACCGGAACCGGATCCGCGATTAAGGCCGGCTGTTCAGTCCGAGATTATTCTCTAAACTTGGATTAACTGACAGACTTAAGCGTTCTGATTGGCTCGACAGTGAAACTGCAATGGACACTGTGACTGACAAAGTGACAAAACCGCAAATCTCCTTCATTTGCCAACCCTGTGTGGGTTCCCTGTAACTTAATCGCAGTCACCTAGTTCAACACGGTCAATCGCGAAAAAACGACCAGACTCTGGAACGTCTGGCGTCTGTCAAAACTCTGCCATAAACGTCATTCACGTCTTTCTGTCAACCACATGTCAACAATTTTTCATTTTGAGGCTTTGCGGCGTCGTGTTTGTGTTTTAATTTTTCAACGGAGATTTTTCAATACAAAATTGTTGTGTTGAGAAAATAGCAAAAATGGCAAAATCCACAGCTATTCCACAAGTGTCCAACAAAAGTATCAGTGAGATTGCCTCAAAAGCAAAAGTACTAGTCGTGGGTGCCGGCGGCATCGGGTGTGAAGTCCTAAAGAACTTGGCCCTCTCCGGATTTCAAGACATCGAAATTGTAAGGTCATTTTGGCTCGGGGTGGGTTAACATTTCTATTGCAGATCGATTTGGATACAATTGATGTAAGCAACTTGAATCGGCAGTTTTTATTCCGCAAAGAGCACGTAGGGCGCTCAAAGGCTGAAGTGGCGAAGGAGAGCATCTTAAATTACAATAAGAAGATTAACATTAAAGCATATCATGATAGTATCTTCAAGTATTACAAAGTTATGTTATTACCAATACTGATTCTTATTTTCTAGCCAAGATTATGGGGTGAATTTTTTTAAGCGTTTCGGTATAGTTTTGAATGCCCTTGATAATCGTGCCGCCCGAAACCACGTGAATCGTATGTGTTTAGCGGCTGATGTTCCACTTATTGAATCTGGTACCGCTGGTTATTCTGGTCAAGTGGAGCTAATTAAGAAGGGAATTACGCAGTGCTATGAATGCCAGCCAAAGCCTCAACAAAGGACCTTTCCTGGATGCACTATTCGGAACACTCCATCTGAACCAGCGCACTGTATTGTGTGGGCCAAACATTTATTTAAGTAAGTTAACTGTTTTTTTTTGGGTGATTATTAATTATTAATCTGTTTGTTATTCTTAGTCAGCTATTTGGAGAAGATGATCCTGATCAAGATGTATCACCTGATGCTGAAGACCCAGAATTAAAAAAAGATGGAAAGTTTAGTGAGACTGCTACTGGGAATATTCAGAGGGTTTCTACTCGCCAATGGGCACAAGATAATGATTACAGTCCTGAAAAGCTGTTCAACAAGTTTTTCAAGGAGGATATTGAGTACTTGTTAACAATGGGTAAGTGACTGCTTCTTCCTTGAAGTATCAGAAGTTGATAAATTATAAGAGATAAGGAAAACTCACAAATCCTTTAGTTTAATTTTGAGTGTATTCTGTTCAATAATGAGCTAAATTGGTTGCCTCTTAATCCAAAGATAATAATTTTAACCCTCAGTTCCCATTTAAATTTAGCAAAGTTGTTGTTAATATTTTTGTTGCTCTGCCTCTGATTGGTTGTCTTCATGGCAATGACAACTTTATTTTGAAGGTTTTAAGGCACATTCTTTTTGCATCACTCGCTACCTGAGGAGGAGCTTCACTTCTTTTCAGCTCTCAGAAATTTTATCTGACCATCCATCCGCATTGTGAGGGACCTCTGTTCAAAACTTTATCTCCATGTACCATCGTGATCAGAAAAAACGAGTACAGCGACGTGACTTTCGACACAAGCATTTTCAACTAAGGCTGCTCTCCATTTGCACATTTATCTGAGAAGGCTCGCTTAACTCAGAAATTTGACTGGTCAATATTCAAATGAACCAATCAAATTGCTGAGATTAACTGAGATTCCTCAGATAAATGTACAAATGGAAAGCGCCTTACAATTTTGGAAAATGCTTGTGTTTATACTTTATAGTCACGTCGCTGTACTCGTGTACCTCGCTGTACATACAGGGTGTTAGGTAATGGTAGCTCATTAAAAAATGGCAGGTTACTGTAATCACTCCAAAATTTTAAATAGAGATAAGACCAGATCTTTACGTTTCAAGGTCCTGGGATCACGAAAAAGTGGTTTTTAAAAACGCAAAGTGCCTTTTTGGCGCTTCAGCTATGAAATGTCACTGATGAACACCAACTTCTATTATTACACTTGGCAACAAGTGCATACTTTTTTTGTTATTGTAATTTTTTTGTGGTTTTGTGCTAAGTTGCATTAGATAAGTGTACTTTCCAAGTCTGGCGTCAATAGGTATTCGATTTCTCATTTAAGTAAAACTCACTCTTGTCAAAAAATCATTTTTTCAAGCAAGACAAATTATACAAAACCTGGAAATCTAAGGTATTCACACAAAAGAGATGGTCTCAGGAAATTGTAGAAAGCAAAATTAGCTAAATTAGGTACAGCTTTACCAGGATTATAAGGCGCTTTCCCTTTACACACTTATCTGAGGAGCCTCACTATTGTCAGCAATTTGAATTTGATTTGTTCATTTGAATATTGACCAATCAAATTGCTGAGATTAACTAATGCTCCTCAAATAAATGTGTAAGCGCCTATAAGATTCAAAAATCAACATTTAATCAATTTTTTTAACTTCTACGCTCGCGAAGCAGTTACTGGAATCGATCGGAAAATTCAAAAAAATCGAATCGCTAAAACATGAAATCTTTACGTTTCAGGGTCCTGGGAACCCAAAAACATGTTTTTGAAAAAATGTCGGTCTGTGTGTCTGTCTGTCTGATCACGCTGCAGCTCAAACTACTGAACGTATCGAGATTAAATTTATCACACATATTTAGTGCAGGATTTGTAGGTGCTGATTAGAATTTGGGCCACATTGGTTCACGGAAAGTGCCTTTTTGGCACATCAACTTTAAAAATTTAAATGCAAACCACCATTTTTCGCGTTACCATATGAATGGTCTTCAAATTCTGCTTCTAAAAATGTATTCACACTTGTGCCCTTTTGGCCAAAAGATGGTGCCGTGAAAAAAAACCTATGCATAACTGTATATTTTTATTACCGGATTTGATCTGATTTTTTTTCAAGCCGAAAACGTTAGTGCCATTTTTTCGAAAAATGTCATTTTAGTGGCAAAAATAGCCCTTGTTTCAATTTACTTTACAAAAAAAAAAATTCTTACTATCGGATTCGACAGCTGTTATATTGCCGGATCAAAAACCTTTGTGCAATTTTTTCGAAAATTTCCATTTTAGGGACAAAAAGGCACATGTGCAATTTTTTCGAAAATTTCTATTTTAGGGACAAAAAGGCCCATTTTTGAGTTTTCCTTAGCAAAAGGGCATATTATCATTATCGAATTCGATAGCTGTTGCATTGCCGGATCGAAAACATTAGTGACATTTTTTCGAAAAATGTCAATTTTAGGAGTGAAAAACATTTGTATTTAAGATTTTAGTATAAGTGAGCGCCGGGTGCATCAGCTATCCAAACGCTCTTGGTTAAATAAAGTTAAATGCTACACTTACAAATTCTGTGAAAAAGTAGAAGTTTCTTCCGTCTCCGAGACTGCCAATTTTTTCGCTTATTTACTTCTCGAAACAAAAATTACCGGAAACTTTGAGAGATCATCAAAGCAAATGAGTGCACGGTAGTTTAAATCATGCCTTTTTAAATTTTATAGATGAAAATCATAATAAACAAAAATCGTGTTGCCCAGTGTTATCAGCCTATGAAAGGTCTTAAAATTCTGTATCTAGAAATGTATTCACACTTAGCGCCTTTTTGACACAAAATCAAGAAATTCGAAATTTCGAAGAAACATTAAATTACACGCTACAGCCCCAACTATTGGATCGTTTTGGCTGAAATTTGGTACGTAGAAATACCATTAGCTGCCGAAGAGGTGATTTAATTTTGGTGGCAATCGGCTACCGGCAAGTGCCATTTTGGCATATGAACTTTGCAATTTGAATAATATTCCCCCATTTTTTTATCAGCCCAAGAAATGTCTTCAAATGTCGTTTCCGAAAATGTCCTCAGACTTAGTGCCATTTTGGCAAAAAATCGTTAAATTTTGAAAAATCTCAGAAAACGCTTTAAGGTTGGTGGAGTAAAATTTACTTAATTTTGGTGAAAATGGGCCAATAACAGGTGACTTTTGGCAAGTCATCAATGAAATTTGAAAGATGGCCACCATTTTCTTCTAATTCTGTTTTTAAAAATGCAATTAAACTTAGTGCTCTTTTGGCAATAAATAATAAAAATACCTAGAGACTGTGGAATGAAATTTGTAGGTGATAGGATTGGATCATCACTAAGTGGGGAGGTTCTAGCTGCTTCCGTAGCTGCCCATTTTTTAAGGGGTGATTCGTTCTCTTATTTTAAGACAAAAACTTCGTATGGCGGCCGAAAATGCTACACAAAGGTGTTCTTCAAAAAATATAAATTGTGCAATTTTGAAATTTGAAGGAAAGCCTGGTGTTATAATTGGTTATAATGGGCCTTCTTTTGCATTTTTTTTTGCAAATTTTTTTTGTTTAATGCGTTTTTCTCACCAAATGATAGTACAATCTTAATCAGTGAACAATTCTACATAAATGGATGCTCTTATGTCGCTAGGACCCTAGAAGACACCGTTTGCGAATAAGACGACCTCATTGGATGCAAGCGAGAAAATTTGTGAGGGAAGATTTTGGTTTATTTGCCTAATTAGTGAAAATAAATGCAAAAAATCCTTCCTGGGGGAGGTATTGCCCTACGTTGGCCCTTAAAAAAAGAAAGGATTTTTGCTGTGTCCGTTTGAACTTGTCTTCCTAAAATAATGTAAAGAAAAGAACCATCTCTGCACTTATTTTCACTGATTGTCGTCCAGCCATTATTAGTACGGACGCTCTTGGGAAAATCGGGGGGTTACCCTGCACTTTATGATTAAGGGCTGGTACTTTGCACACTTCTTACCTAGATGCCAAAGATCACTTTTTGAGGTGTTGCCAAGTTTGAATTCTATGCGGTCACTTGCCTTGGCGGGTTGCCTATCTCTAGGGCGTACTTCCCGGAATCGCCTATTTTTCCAGCTTTTTCGCTGTCAAGGCTCTTCAACGGGTCACCCAATCTCCATGTACCAAATTTGAGCCAAATCGATTCAGTAGTTTGGGCTATAATGTATTTTAATGTTGTTACAAAATTTCGATTTTTTAATCCAAAGGGCACTTAATGCGAATGAATTTTGTCTTATTAGAAACCAGAATTTGAAGACCTTTCTGATGGTGACAATAAAATTTTCAAAAACTTGTTAAGATAGTAAAATGAGAGTATGTTTAGATTTGAAAATTGATGTGCGAAAACGGCACTTCCCGTGTATCGATTGCATTCAAAAAATTTTCAGCTGTAATACGGGTAATACAACCTCCATATGCAAAATTTCAGCTAAATCGGTCCTGAGGTTTCGGCTGTATCGCGTTTTTAAAAATACGTTAAAAGATCTCGAATATTTGATTTTTTGTCAAAAAGGCACTAAAGAGTGAATACATTTTTAGAAGCAGAATTTGAAGGCCTTTCTTATGGTGACGTGCAAAATGGGGGTTTGCATTTTAAATTAAAATTCCGAAAAGTATCGGCCCCGGAGATAGGCAACCTGCCAGAGCAAGTGGCCGCATAGGCTTCAAACTTGGCAACACCTCAAAAAGTGATCTTTGGCATCTAGGTAAAAAGTGTGCAAAGTACCATCGCTTAATCATAAAGTGCAGAGTAAAACCCAAGAGCGTCCCTACTATATAGCAAGAAGTCCATATTATGAACGTTCTAAGCGACATTCACGGGAGCACCTTTTCTGTGTGGAATCCATCACAGATTAACATTTTAGAATCTACATATTATTTTTTTGGTGGGAAAAATTCATTAAACAAAAAAATATGCAAAAAATTTGCAACGCAATGGCCTGTCAGATCGATGTTTAGTGTAGTCATATCAACAAAATTTCCGTTGCACGTCGTCAATAAACGTCTACGATTTGCACATTTATCTGAAGAGCCCTCGGAGCAACCTCACTTATTCTCAGCAATTTGATGCATAAAAATTTAAATGAATCAATAGAACTGCCGAGATTAAGTGAGGCACCTCAGATTGTGCAAATCGAAAATTCTATTGATGACGTGCAACGGAAGTTTTGTTGAGAATACCATAGTAACATTTGTTTGCCGATAAAATAGAGCGCTATTGAAACAAAATTTCTAAGGTCACTCGATGTATGTATTTGAATTTGAAAAAGGATGGAGATAAATTTCAATGAGTTCAAGTGAGATACCCCGTCAATTTCTCCGAATTTAAAAAAGGAATACCTCTATTTATCTTTGTCGATTGCCGTACCTATGCAATAGCAGAAATCTAGTGACTCTAAAAATGGCCATTTCCTTCAAAAATGCGTTCAAAGCCCTGCAATTATATTTTATTGAAAAGGTTAAAACCGCATAATCATCAACGAAACCACTTTTTTTTTCGTATAGGCTATGTAACAGAAAAGCTTATCTTTAATTAGTTCCCGTTAGCTCTCTCTCACTGTGAAAAGTATGTAGTCTCATGTGTTCTTCAACTTTTTTGGTCCACTTGATGTGAAATTTAAATGATCAGGTTGTACCGAGTGTCTACAAATTGCGGTGCATCAAGTCAGCCTCGGAAAATTGCTTCTCCAAACACTCAAAAACATGAGCTTCAATTCCAAACTCCACTGAGGCGTTATAGGAAGTTTTACACATTATGTGCATGTACCTAATGGTATTAATATAAGGCCAATTCATTTCTTTTTAGAAAATCTATGGAAGACTAGAAAACCCCCCATTCCTCTATCCTGGGAAGAGTCCCAGCAACTAGTCGGCACTGCCTCAGGGGAACAGGATACATCTACCTCCGGAGATATGCAGATTTGGTCTTTGAAGAAATGTTCCGATGTCTTTCAAGATACCATTTCCATCTTAAAAAATGAACTTGCTGACAAACAGTTCTTAGTGTGGGACAAAGATGATAAACCCGCCATGGATTTTGTTTCCGCTTGCGCCAATGTTCGAGCATATTTATTCTCAATTGCTCAGAAATCTCCATTTGCTGTAAAATGTAAGAAGAAAAGACAAGTGTGACGTCACTCTGGTATTTCCGACAACAAGGTTGAGGTACGTGCGGTTGGTGATTAGGTTGACATTACCGAAAGTTTGTCATTACAGTTTTATTTGTAATGTCAATCCAATCACCTAAAGTACTGACCTCGATTTGCTCGGGAATACCTGAGCCAAAATTGACGTAACGACTTGCGAAGTCTCTTCTACCCTTTAAACATAATTTCGATTTACAGCAATTGCCGGTAATATAATTCCTGCAATCGCCACAGCGAACGCTCTAATAGCTGGGTTGGTGGTGCTTTATGCCTTCAGAGTATTAAAAGAAGAGTATGAAAAATGCCCCACGATTTATTTGCGACAGAAATCATTGTACTCAAAAGTTATTTTAGCGGCAGACAACGATTTGCAAAAAGCGAACCCACGTTGCTACGTCTGTTCCTCTAAGCCTTTTGTCACAATTTTCGTAAACACTAATCTCATGACTGTAAAAGAATTTGAGACGGAAATTTTGAAAAATACTTTAAATATGGTAGCTCCAGATGCCGTGCTTGACGGAAAAGGAGTTGTGGTAATTTCCTCGGAAGAAGGCGAGACTGAGGTAAACAATGGCAAAAAATTATCTGATTTGGGCATTGTCGATGGAAGTATTTTGAAAGTAGATGATTTTCTGCAAAGTTATGAATTGGTGGTTAACATCAACCACTATGAGGCAAAGGAAAAGGATGATCCACCATTTAAGTTTGTTGGGAATCCTGATGATCTCAAAGCAAAGGAAGAAACAAATGGTAGTATTGTGAATTTGAATAAAATAATTTACAAAGTTTTTAGGTATAGAAAATGGAACAAAAGAGAATAATGTTGCAAGCACCAGTAATGATGATGATGATGTTGTTTTGACGGAGGTGGATGACCCACAAGAAGGTCCTTCAAGGAAGAGGCGCAAGATTACTAAAGAGGAAGATGATGATCTCATGATCTTGGATGAAATAATAGATTAAGTCATCTGTAAAATGTTTTTTTTTATACTTATCCTTGTTCTTTTGTAAACAAAAACCGTTGTGCTAGTTTATTTTTATATTTAAAAAACAACTAAATACAGTTCATTGAGTTTCAGATTCAAATAATAGCTTTCTGTCAACAGCTGGTAAATGTTTGTATCTAAAAAGCGTTTTTTCGTTTCCTAAAGCGGTGTAATAGCTTTCACCCTCTTCTCCAAGCAGTTTCCTCAATCCCTTGTTCCTTTCAACCAGTTTATGGTAAAATTCTTTTCCACCCTCAGCAAAAATTGGGTTTTTGGCCTTCAACTCGGTGTCTATCTTGTGTTCTAAATAAACTTGAGAGTAATCTTTACATAGAAAATAAGTTCCTAAGGTAAATGCTCCAACTAATATGTACAGTCCTGCTCTTAGCATCAGTGGTTTAACATAGAGGTTTCCCCTCTCATTAATCCCGTTAGTTATTCCATAAGTGGCCAAAACACATACAACTGCAGCTGCAGCATCAATCATAGGTTTAGCAGTTGCTCGAAATTTAATTTCTCTGGCCATTGCAAATAACTGTGCCTTCTCTGACAAGACTAGAGAATTCATGAAGGCCTGAGCTTCTGGCATGTCCCAAAATATTGAAGAATCCCTTATCTAAAAACTAACAGCAAATTCAAATTTTTGACTATTATGTATAACCTTGATTAAATGCCTGTCGACATCTTCAGGCTTCTCATATGTGAAATTCTTTGGTATTCCAACAATGACTCCAAATGAGCTATATGCACTTCCAGCACTAAATATTTCGAGGCCATATCCAGAAAACGGCTTGTAAAGATGCCTATCAGCTTCATCTATCTACAATCAAATCAACATCAGCTGGAATATGCAGAAAACTTACATCTGTTAGTTCTAAAGCCTTTGCGAATCTTTTTTGAAGCTTTTCAGGCAGGGGTACCACAAAACCATTTCTGAAATATGTAATATAGAAATAAAAGAAATTTGTATAGGGCACTTACTTGTAAAGATGTGCAAAACTCTTGTATTGGTCAATTAAGAGCGAGTGTGGAAGAAGGTGGCCCAGGGAAGCCGCCACAGAAATTGTCCCTACGGCTACGTATGAAAATTTCTTGCCGGCATCAGACAAGAACCACGCGGCTAATTTATTGAAAGCCATTTCCGGGGTTAACTGCCGTTTTAAACAGGGAAAAAACAATTTAAATCTTGGGGTCTTGCTTTTATAGGTTAGGTTGATTCTGGCAAATTGACACTTTATGTAGGCAACCAGGAATACCAATTATCAAATTCCTTCCTAGTCCAGCATTTGAGTGACGGAAACTTCGTCCAAGTTATTTTCCGTCCGTTATGTTCAGGCCATTATTAAAAATTATTCTTAATACTAAAGTAATACGCGATATTAGCGATGAGGTGAAACCGCCATCTTTGTTGTGTGTGGTCATAGTCAACGCTTCCCACTGAAGCCAAACAAACCGAGATTTCAATGTACAAATTCAAGGAAACGGCATTTTTCTCCAAATTCTTTATTTACAGTTAGTGTGCTGCATTTTAAGACATTAATATTGATAATTTGAAGAATTGTGATCGATTAAATCGTTACATCATGTCTAGAATGGGCCTTGTGCTACAATAATTGAATCTAAACAATGAAATTCTCACTTTGTTTAGCTTCATTGCCATGGTAACAACCAGGGACCCCAACTAAAACGTTATTTTAGTTTTAGTTATGTTTTGATTATATGAGATTCTGAAAATTTTAGTTATAGTTACGTTTTAGTTATTACCTTTGCTGGAATTTTAGTTATAGTTAAATAATCGAATTGGAATTTTAGTAACTAAAATGGGGGGTTCGGGGGGCGAAGCCCCCCGAAAAAAATTTTGGTTTTAGTTAACTAAAATTAATTTTGGTTAACTAAAATTAATTTTGGTTAACTAAAACTAATAATACAATAGCAAAGCATTATTAAACATTTTAATATAAAAAATAACGAAACTAGGAAGGTAGGTAGGGGAAGGAGGGTATCAGTGAGACACGGGGAACAGTGAGACTTTTCCAATTTCGCGGTTTGTGTACAAGTTACAGAGTGCTACCAACCTACCCTTTAAACAGTACCTAGATCCCATGCGCTTGACGTGATTTAGCGGGCATAGCTGTGAACGTCTTTGTTCAAGATAATGGTGACTGGTTTTTGATAAGTGAACTAAATTTCAAGACTTTGAAACTGAAGTCCGCTATTCTTTATTGATACATTTTATAAATATTACACTGGCATCAACTATCAGTCCTATTTTAGGGATAAATGTGGTGATGAAGTTTTCCGTATTATTTTTGTAGGATAGACTTTAATCATTTATTTTTTGTTTTATGGACCCCTGGGTAACAATGAGACAAAGTTGTGTGGGGAACACTGAGACAATGTGGGGAACAATGAGACATGCTCAGATTCTGATATATTTGTGGGTTGGCTGGCAAACAACTTGCAATATAAAGTAGACAAGTTGTCTTATAATTATTTTGAGCCTGCATGATGTATTAGTAAAAATTTTTTACACTTGAATCTATAGTCACCACCAGGCCCCAAAAATCATTCTACGCGTTTGAATTAAATCTCATATGTTAACATTTTTTAATTTTGCAGGTTTTCTAATGAATAAAAAATAAAAATCACTTATTTTTGAAGACAAATACGACACGTCTCACTGTTCCCAACACCCTGTCTCAGTCTACCCCAGGGCATTGGGGTACAGTGAGACAGAGCCCCAATCGGGTTATAATTTTTTAAGTAAGGTTAACAGTAGCATTTTTGCTTTTTTGTACCATTATTATTAAATAGTGTCTTCAAGGAAGGTACATGCAAAGTTTCAAACGTCTAGCGCGTTTTCTAACAAAAAAAAGTGGGGTTCAAAAAAAAGCGTCTCACTGTTACCCTCCTTCCCCTACATAAATTATAAAAACACAAAAATAGTATTAAACTCTAGTCAGAGCCAAAAAAAGTCACCCTTAGAGGGTTATCTAAGTTCTGCTTTGAAATATCTATCAATCAAACACAAGACCGCTGTAATAATTTTCTTGTGGAAGCATTAAATAAAAGCAGCCGTTCCAAAACTTTGTTTACACATGGCAGGTTTTCTAGCGGCAAGTACCTACTTTTCGCCAGTAAATTTACACGTGTAGACGAGCCATTTGGGAACGCTACATAAAAAATGTAACTGTTCTTAACAATAACAAACCCTAACTATTTTTTTGAGGAAGGACCAGCTTCTGCGTCTTCAGTCTGTCGCTTTTGCGCCTTCTGTCGTCTACAAAGAGAATTAATACATAGAGGTAACCCCAACCAATTTTCAGTTCATAATCTTCAGTGACACGATTTCGTCAATTTTATTCTGCAAGCCTATATTTGCTTTCATGGATAATATAACAAAGATGTGCGTTCAGAAAGTAACACTCTCGGAGTAAGGATAGAGATAGAAGATAGACAGCTCTACATGTCAAAGAGAGATAAAAAATCGTTTGTCCGTGTTTCTGAACGCGCCCCAGGACACGCAGGACAGGGGCACAGGGCTGCCATCTGCAACCTTGACTTGACAACGCGACAACACCAACGGTGATCGCACTATGATCATAGAGTACTATATGATATGATGGCGGCCGGCCCAACTTTTCGGACATTAACCAAAATTAACTATTACTAATCAAAATAATTATATTAGTTTTAGTTTTAGTTATAGTTATACCGCAATTAAAAATAATAGTTTTAGTTATAGCACTTTTCGCAAAAACCTGGAATTTTAGTTATAGTTAACTAGTTATTTTAGTTATGGTTGCGGTCCCTGGTAACAACCTCAACCTAGCCCAACAAAGATGGCGGACCTACGTCACGCTAATAGTCCGTACCCTTACTTCAAAAAATTAAATCAAAGTACTGCGAAATTAATTTTGCATTCAACCGAAACCAACTTGCCTGGCTATTGGCCTCATTTGCTATTGGTTCGGCACCGAGAGTGAAGCGAGTGACGTATGTTATTTAACAATCAGGATTGGCAAGGCAATCGCACTTACAAGATGACTGGATCTCAACATTCTACGTCACTATCCCCGCCTACTCGCCAGGCTCCGATTTTTTCAAACTTTCAACATTTTTTTTAGAGGTCTACCAATGGGAATATTCCAAAATAAAAAAATACGGGTATTTTTATTTTTAATGTAAATTGATATTCACTAATAAAAAAAGTCGCTCTATAGGCCCATTACAACGAAAAGGAGATTTGGTGGAATTACACACAAAAATTCGGATGCACTTTTTTATTTTGCTAGTCGCTACTATTAGAAGAGGGTCTTCCCATCCTCTGGAATTTTCACGTGGGCGTCATACGGCTTAACTGAATATAAAAAAGATTCCAACGTGATGTACGAAAAAATTCCGAGTGGACCTTCAATCTTTTACCCATAACCTGATCATCTGATTTAGATTTATTTTAGTAGTAAAGAACGGTAAAGGATGCTCAGGTTAGTTGCTGTACATTTGCAAATTCTGTGAAAAAGTAGAAGTGTAGTGTCTACTGTCCCCGACGAAAGTCGCTCCGACGGATTGTCCGTCATCCCGCCTCTGGAATATGACAGGTCGTGAAACGTCAAACTTCTGTCATTATTTTGAGGTTATCCGGAAGACATGTGCTTGTGCTCGTAGTTCATTTTGTACTGCAAAATGGATTTGGAAGAATTAGCAGAGAAATTTCGTCTTCGTTTGGAGACCCACAAGCCTATACAAGCAGGGACAGAATACTTGAATCTCGTTACAAATGAGTCATTTTGGGAGCGCATTTTTAACATGTCTGTGGACAGTGTTCAAATGAAGGAATTCTTCAGCACATTAACTCCAGAAGAGCGAGAGGAGTATTTCCAGTTCGCGATTTCTTGTTTTACTTGTTTCGTACAGAAGAATTTTACTGGACCACAGATACCAAAAGTTATTGATGAATTCCTGGATCGGGATATGTTTAAAACCATTGATTTTGCTAGTCGTTTGTCAATGAACAATGAGGAGATTAATGTTAATACGGAACACCCTGTGCTCTTGGTTGTTGCTTGTATTATCTTTGATTGCTGCATAATAACTAGCTTTGTTAATTTGTGGTGGTGCTGCCGGGCTGTGATGATACATCAAGACATTTTGGATGAACTCAGCCCCACGCTGTTATCAAATGCCGATAGATTATATAAATTGATTCAAACCATCCCTATTGAAGGTAAGTCTTTAAATCTTTATCAAAATCAGGTGGAAATGTAGTGCTGATGCTTTTAGTTTTAACATACAGGGTTGTTGCAAATGTTTGTAACATCATAGCTTTACGATAGGTAGCTTTGATGGTTCATTTTGACATTTAACTGCTCTAGCTGTAACGGGCTATAAGCGTGACGATGACGTAGGTCCGCCATCTTTGTTGGGCTAGGTTAAGGTTGTTACCATGGCAATGAAGCTAAACAAAGCGAGAATTTTCTTGTGTAGATTCAATTATTTCAGAACAAAGCTCATTGTGGACCTGATTTAACGATTTAATCGATAGCGATTATTCAATTTGTCAATATTAAGGTCTTAAAACGCAACTCAGTAACTGTAAATAAAGAATTAACCGAAAAATGCAGTTTTCTGGAATTTGCACATTGAAATCTCGCTTTGTTTGGCTTCAGTGGGAGGCCTTGACTAGACCCATACAAAACAAAGATGGCGGTTATACGTCATCGCTAATATCGCGTATTCCATTTTTTTAGCACCTATGATGTAGGTTAGGGTGTATCGAAAAAAAAGAATTTTCGAATTTCGTTTTGTAATAGTCGCCAAAACTTGCCTTTTACTATCCTGAAAAGAAAGTTTATTTAAGGTTTTGCTATAGTTCAACGTTTTCAGCCCTCTACCGCCCCTCAAATATTATGTTATTTTGAAATCTCAAGTTTACAATGAAACTTTTTTTGAAATGCAACATTTTTTGTTTTTCTGTCACTAGTAGGCTCGGAGTAGATTTTAAAGATCACTAACTGCCGTTTTTTCATCTCTAGTTAAATTTAGCTACCTACTAGATGGCCATTGCATTATAGTTTCAAAGACAATTAACTCATCAATCAAGTTGCTGGTGCATGCATGACAGAACTTATGTATGACTTATGGTTGACGTTTAAAGTTCAAACGTTAAATTTTTGTGCGTTTTTTAGTCTTCGAAGGCCCACCAAATATAGGCCACTCGAGACTATTTCTAGTGTAAATTGCCTTTGAAATATTCTTATTAACTCGAAAGGAAATCACAGAAATTCGAATAAAAAACGCACGAAAATATAACGTCCGAACTTTAGACGTCAACCAGTATATGGAGTTGGTAGCTAAATTTAACTAGAGATGAAAAAAACGGCCTTTAGTGGTCTTTAAAATCTACTCCGAACCTACTAGTGATAGAAAAACAATAAATAATGAATTTAAAAAAATTATTCGTTGTAGACTTGGAATTTCAAAATAACCAATATTTGAGGGGGCGATAGAGGGCTAAAGATGTTGAACTATAGCAAAACCTTAAATAAACTTTCTTCTTAGGATAGTAAAAGGTAAGTTTTGCCGACTATTACAAAACGAAATTCCAAAATTCTTTTTTTTCGATACACCCTAATGTAGGTACATTAATAATACTTGCAGGAAATAATTAAAATTCATCATCAAGTCAATATTTTGATTTCAGGCGAACTTAGAGCCCAACTGGACTTGGAGTTGGCGCAACTGTACTTAAGATTCCGGCACATTCCTAAAGCTAAAGATCACATAGCCTCGGCAAGTGAAATTCTAGGCCTCGAATACAACTTAGTTGGTAAATTAGGCAAGAGAACCAAACATCAGGAAACGGATTTGCCACAATTAACACTAAATATTACCTTAAAAGACAAAGAGGGTATAGAAAGACCCGAAATTGATGAATTGAGCGTTCCACAAAACCTCAACCTCGATGATGAGGTGCGTTTGGTGAAAGTGGAATTCGCCGAAGCAGAAGAGTTGGTGAAATTAGCCAACACCGAGCAAAAGTTGGTCCTGGCAATTATTCAAGAAACGCTAATTTGTAGTCCTATTGACGAGCTTCAAGTTGAAGAATTGATGCCCTTTTTGGAAGTTCTCTTAAATCAGAGAAATACATATTCTGTGAGGGTTGTAGCCCTGTTGCTTCGTTGCAAGTTAGAAAGTAAACATAAAAGAACTATCGAAAGGTGCATTAAGCAATGTGATGACATCACAAATAGTTTTGTTAAAGAAAAGCCACATGCCCTTAATAGGATTGGTGATGTATTTGGTACCAGTTTTCCGCCAATGTGGAAGATTGAAAGCCAATATGCGGATGTTTTGTTGAATTTTGGATTGGTGAAGAACGCCTTGGATATATATCTGAAGATTAAGTGGTGGGAAGAAGTTATTGTTTGTTATACAATTTTAAAGTTGAGGCATAAAGCTGCTGATGTGATAATGGAGCAATTGACCAAGAAGCCAACTGTTAAGTTGATGTGTCTTTTAGGTAAGCCATAATAAGGTAGAGTACAGCCCGTCCGCTCTAAGCTGGAGCACTAAATTTCAGTGGCGGCGTGTGTCAGTAAGACGTTTCAGATGTATATCAATGTAATTTGTGGTTTTGTTTTGTACAGCACGCCACTGGCACTGTCATAATCTAGGGAAAACCGCAAAATACCTAAGCTTAGAGCGGCCGGGCAGTATACCTCTTATCACAATACAATTTTTTGTTTAGAGTATTCATCGAAACATTTTTACTTAGGTTTAGGTATATATACAGTGTGACCCATTTAAGATGAAGCAGGGATAGGGTAGGGGTATACATTTTTGCACCGTCGTGGATCTTTATGTGATGCATCTTTTAGTTTACTCAATTCGAATGTAAGTTGTGTACCCAACCCACTGCGACCCTCGCGAATACGGCCATTTTTCAATATTTTGCTTCGCGAGTTGTTGAAAAAATTGATTGCTGTAGTTTTCAGTTCAATTTATTTAACAGCACTTGTTTTCAAACTGTTATATCCGATTTGCTTCTTACAAAATGCGATGTGGAAAAATTCTTCAGCCGAATTGAAAAAGATCCTGTAAAATATGAATTCCTAACTTATACAGGCTGTCCCGTAATTAGGCTGCAATATTTTACCAGTGCGTTCTACGATCAAAATTAAGACTGAAAGTTTAGTAAACATTTTTCGAAAAATCCATCCTAAGGTAGCTAGGGCCTCTAAAAAGAGAGTTAAAAAAAATTCTTATTTCTTCAATTTCTGAGGTACAGCTTACGATAGGGTCACGAAATTTTGAACTTTGTCGTAGATTTTTGTGCTGAACAAGGCTGATGTAATGGTTTTTGGCAAAAGTTTCAGGGACGTGCGTGAGTGGAGGGACCGCGGACATTTTTTTATCGAACTTTTTGTACGACATCTTGGGTCAATTATGAACACAAATTTGAATTCCTTGTACATTTTTACGTAAAAAAGGTCCTCTCGTTGAAACTCGATAGCTGGGACCGTTTTAGAGGAAAATCGATTTGAAGTTCTTTTTCCACGCTGAAAATGTGCAAAATTGATGGGATAGAGTATGGAAAATCCATTTTCTTGTGAATTTCTTTGGAATTTCAAGCATATAAGATGCAAGTAGGCTAAACTTGTTTGTTTTTTGCTGATCACGCAGCATCTGATATAGCGGCCATAAGAGATTCAAAAGTTGATCGTCATTGCACAGAAGGCCTAGAAAATTTTTTTCGACCCCATTTCATTGATCGCTGTCAAAAATATAAAAGCTCCAAGTTTCATTTAAATAGCATCAATTGTTAGGGATACATTAATTTTTATTTAAAATTGGCAGCATTGAAACGGCTGGAACCTCCCCATTGCGTGGGTCTTTGATTTCCGTATTTGTGGTTAAAATTTTAAAGTTGATATGCCAAAATGGCACTTCCCGTGGACCGATTGCTTTCAAAAGCATTCCAGCTATGTATCAAATTTCAGCCAAATCGATTTAGTAATTTGGACTGTTGTGTGTTTTTAATGTTTTTACAAAATTTCGATTTTTTTTGCCTAATGGGCACTAAGTGCAAATGCATTTTGTTTACTTAAACCAGAATTTCAGGGCCTACTTGATGGCGACAATGAATTTTTCAAAAGCTTGATTTAAATGCTTAAATGAATACAATTTTAAAAATTCAAAATTGATTTGCCAAAATGGCACTCGCCATGGATTGACTGCCTAAAAACACTTTTAGGCTCTTCGACGGGTAAGATTACAATCTTCATGTACAAAATTCAAGCCAAACCGGTTCAGTGATTTGGACTACTACCCGAGGGGGCAACCGCTGGGTTATTCCGGGGTACACCTCTTGGATTTAGTCCGATTTAGTCCCATTTTAGTCCGCCCTAGTCCATGGTACAGTTTTTTCGTGAGTGGTTTCCCCCTCGGTACTACCGTTATTTTAAAGTACGTTAAAAACCTCGAATTTTTTAGCTTTTTGCCGCAAGGGCACTAAGAGTGAATACATCTTTGGAAGCAGAATTTGAAGGCCTTTCTTATGGTGACGTCAAAAATGTGGGTCTTCTTCAGGCGAATTGAAAAAGATCTGTGTTTAAAATTTCAAAGTTGACTTGCCAAAATGGCATTTTGGGTTGCACGATTGGCTCTAAAAGCTTTTCAAATCTAAGTTTGGTTATCATCAGATGCCCACGTACAAAATTTCAGCCAAATCTATTAAATTAATGCACTACATCTGGTGCTTCGGGCGCTTTCATATCGTGACAAATTATTTATTTGATAGCAAAGCTGATTTTTAGCGTTGCAGCATATTCGTTCTTGGTTTTGAAATAAACTGGCGCAAAAATAACATGTTTTGAAACCGAATTGACAGGTGATCAGCTGTGGCTAGAAGTTAGATTACCTATGTTGATAACAAATAGTTCTGCAATTTTTAATCTATTTAAATTTTGTGATAATTTTAAACTAATTTTTACAATTTGGACTTTCTAACTGCTTTTTTACAATATTCATAGATGCTCTGCACATATCCTTGCTCTGCAACATAGCAGAATTTCGTTATTTTTAGGTATGATCTATGAAAAATTTCAGCTGTCTTTACATCAAATTGTACCTGAATCGTGATGTAGGTACGTAACCCCAAAAAGCAACGTCAAAAACTGCTCCTTTGCCCCCACTCGCTTCCCACCCTTCAAATACGTTTTAAACCGTCCTCTGGAGGACGCTTCAAAACTTATCGAATCGGTTTAAAACTATTTCGCGATGACGTCATTAATGCAACGCTAAAATGGCCGGTTTTGAAACTATTTTATCGCTAAAAAACGGCTTTATTATAGTCACAGCAATCTCAAAACTGACAGAGCCGATAATGCAAGTGGACTGTTTTACCTACTGCGTAGACTGGCTCCCTTCATGCACTGGAATGATTGAAATCATCAATAGTGGGGAAGTTAAAACGCAACTTTCAGATTTTTCGGAATAACTCAGGAACGAATCAAAATATCGGGAGTTCTCAGATTCTTAATCACCAAAAAATAGCGCAATTTTCTCTGATTTAACCGACACCGTAACATTTACATGCTAATAGGTGAGCAGTGAAAAAGGAACTAGCCTGTATCGCGATTTCTGAATCTTTTAGTGGAATCCGACAATATTTAGTGGAAAAACCACATAAATAGCGCGCAATTTTCTTGCGAATAATCGCACCTATATCCCGAGTTAATCTCAGCAATCTAATTGGTCAAAATTTAAATGAACCAATCAAATTGCTGAGATTAAGTTAGGCTTCCGAGATAAATGCGCAAAATGTAAGCGCCTATCATTCCCACATGTCGATACACGCATGCAAAAACATTGTAAAGTGACATTTCCATGAAAATGTTTTTTTGCTTTATTCTGTCCAAAATTATTAGCTCTATTAATATGTGTAAAATAAAAAAACGTTTTTTGATCAATTAATCGCAAAATTTTGATTTCCATCATGGTAAATACAATAAGATAGGTGATCAACATTAAAAACATTGTAAGGCTTTTTACAGAAATTGATATCAAGTCATTTTGATTGTAGAATCCCATACCATTTACCACATTGTCAAAATGACTATCAACAAGATTGTAGCTTCCTTTACAATGATGTTGAATTGACGACGGTCTCGTTTCTTACATCGTAAACTTTCTTACAATTTTCTGGGTCGGAACAAATTGAATCTTCTATGTTAAGTCTACCAATGTTTATTTAATTAAAAATTTAGTCTGTCAAATTTCGGTATAAATACCTACTTAACTAATAAAGTAAAAGTCTACATCCATTAAGTTCTTTTACAATGTTATTACTGTAATAAGATGAGTTCAAGATTATTGTAAACTACGTTACATAAATGGGATTTACGGGCGATACGAGGAAGAACATTGTACAAACACTTACGATGTTAGTACCGCAGAAATACTTATTTTTCTTCATTGTAAATACACGCCTCTAACTAAATACATTAAAACATGTATTTTTGAGCAAGGAGGAAGTGTATTGTAGTATTTCTAGTTAATAAGAAACAAAAAAACAATCCCTAATCTATATCGAGATAGAATACAGAACCAAACAGTTGCTGAAAATCTTTCTCGCGCTCTCCTGTAAAGTTGCGATTAATCACTTACAATGTTTTTGCATGCTTGTATCGATGTGACGTCACAAAATTAGTTTTAATCGCGAATGACAATGGAGGTTGGTAGGGATTATTGTTGTCCATTGTTTCTGGTTATGACGTGACTGAAACCCACCTAACACAATGAAAAAAAGCCTTACTCACACTGGTTCTGCGTCAAATAGAAACACTCCCCTTAAATTGCTTGACAGTTTTGTACTCTTAGCTTCTTACAGAAGCATATTAACGTGATATCATTTTCGGAAAATAATAAGTGAAGTAGGTACCTACAGTAGGACAACCTAAGGTTGATTACATTACTTCTTTTAATAAATTTATAAGCCTGAGGATTTGAGGATCTGCCAAGTTAAGGGCAAATTACGTTTCTTTCACAAATTATTGCATTAAACAGAAACGTAATCTGCTCCTAATTCGGGTCAGATCCTCAAACCCATCAAAAGCATTCGTGAAATGGATATCCATGTACTTTATTGTTTCAGGCGATGCTACAGACGACGTGTCATGCTACGAGAAGGCATGGGAAATGTCAAAAAAACGTAGCCATCGAGCCCAACGCCACTGGGGCCAATACTTATTCGCGCGCAAAAAATACGAAGAATGCATTCCTCACTACGAACGATCATTAAGCATAAATCCCCTTCAGGCCAATATATGGCTACGACTCGGTTTTGCCGCCCTCCAAGTAGAAAACTGGCACACGGCTGCCACAGCCTACAGAAGGTACACGAATCTAGAGCCAGATAGCTTCGAAGCATGGAACAACTTAGCCCAAGCGTACATAAAAATCGGGAATAAAAGAAGCGCACATCAGGCCATCCTCGAGGCACTGAAATGCAACTTCGACAACTGGAAAGTCTGGGAGAACCTGCTCGTAATCAGTTGCGACATTTCGCACTTTTCCGACGTGATTCGGGGCTATCACCGCTTGCTAGATTTGAAAGAGCGGTACTTGAACACGGACGTGTTAAACGTGCTGGTGTATAGTGTATGCAACGACTCGGTCGATTCGGAAGGAAATTTTACAATCAACCTTCTGCAGAAGACTCGGGAATTGGTTGGAAGAATTACGGCATTATACCCCAGCAATGGGGCGGTTTGGGAGTTGTATGCCTGTTTAGCTCCGGTTATGCTACTTCGAGCGCAGAGACTGCAAAGAGCATACCGTGGGTATACACAAGGTGCCTGGGACAAGAACCCAAAGACGTGTTTTCAAGTCCTGAACGTGTGCAACAAACTGGCGGATATTGTGCTCGACGATGAGATTGATCCTGCAAACACGATTTTAAGTTCCATCAAACTTAATTTAGCCTCTGCCCTTGCAACAGTTAGGAAGTATAATTGGGATGAAACGAAAAGTTTGACAGAGGAAGTTTCGGCGCAGCTTCAGCAAATTGTTGAAAAAATGAAAAAATCAAATGCTGCTTTTAAGCTAGATGTTAGTTAAGGTGCCGTTCTTTGTTCCATTTGTTTATTATAGGCGAAATAAAAGTCAAAATTACTATAAGATTTTATTTTCCAAGATAAGAATCCAGGAATCCATATGAGACACCTACAAAAATAAACAAACTACTAAAACGAACATTACAAAATAATCAAAAAATGTTTTTTTATAATTCAGTGGAATGTCGTAATCATTGACGATCATAGCGTATATTAAGTAACATCATTTTAGGAAGTGTTACAAATTGTTGCTAAATATGTTCCATTCCTTCTTCATTTACAATTTTTGACCAAGATTTCTTCATAACGAATGTTTTTCTTATCAACACTATTCCAACAAATTTCAAACTTTCCTTGTGTATAGTGTTATTAAGTACCAACCTGAACTAATCAACGGCCCATTTTCTTGTTTTCATGAAGTGCAATTTAAAAAATCGGACAGTATTTGAATTGTTCTAATAAAGAAATAATGGAACTTTCAGGGTGTTCATTTGAAAACTTTCCACCCTGAATATCTCGTAAAGGAAAAGAGGCATGAAAATTCGCTCGGACAGGTCCATTTTTATTTCGAAGGGGGCGCTTAAATCCGTGCATAGTGATATTACATAACGCATCCCCCTAACCCCCAGCAACTCCCAACTTTAAAATTTCAAACTTGTGATACATCATTTGAAAGCTAATTTCATTACAAATTCATCCATGTAAAGCTTTTTTCCATTCGGCCACCTCCAGCGCCCTCTATGGTCAAATTTTAAATTGGGGAGAAGCCCTTTGTGATGCATAATTTTAAAGTGCAAGAAATCCTCTGTAAAGTGATGCAAGAATTTCTGAAATCCATGGAAACACTGGACAACTTCGGTGGAAAAATGCGAAACACTGGACAACTTCGGTGGAAAAATGCACTATCAGTAGAAACACTTGATTTTCACTACTGACACGTTTCGAACACATGATAATGAGCACATTGTGTTCGAAACGTGTCAGCAGTGAAAATCAAGTGTTTCGGTGTATTAGGGTGTTTCTAGTGATAGTGCATCCACTGCTTGAAAAGTTATAGTAAAAACAATGATTTGCAGGTGGATTTCAAAAATGTTTGCATCAGTTTACAGAGGGCTTCTTGTGCTTTGAAATGATGCATCACAAAGGGGGTTCAAATAATTTAAAATTTGGCGATAGAAGGTGTCGAAAGTGGGCAAATAGAAAAAAGCTTTATAACATTGAATTTGTAATGAATGAAATTAGCTTTCAAATCATGTGTCACAAGTGAGGGGTTGCCATTTGAAATTTGGGGTTGCTGAGGGTTAGTGGATGCGTTATGTAATTTCACTACGCACGCATTTAAGTGCCTCATGCCTCATTTTGGTTACGAGATGTTCAGACTGAAAAGTTTTCAAAACAACACCCGGTTTATGAAATCTAAGCAAATGTATTTTGAACTATTTGTTTCAGATCAACCTTTCTTCCTTTTCAAACAGATTTAACTGCTTTAAACTGAATAACTTACCCTTGAACCAATGGAAACACTGGACAACATCGGTGGAAAAATGCACTATCACTAGAAACACTCCACTACACCGAAACACTTGATTTTCACTGCTGAGGCGTTTCGAACACAATGTGCTCATTATCAAAGCCGAAGCTAAAAAAAACGTTTTTTTCTTCGGCACATTGTGTTCGAAACGCGTCAGCAGTGAAAATCAAGTGTTTCGGTGTTTCTAGTGATAGCCCTTAAACCAATGACATTTTGTAGAGATCTGCAATAAAAATACAAGTTTCAGTCAAGCAATAAAAGGCAGAAACATTAAACAAAATAAAATTATTATCAGTGAGGGCAAGTGATAATCAAAATTAGATTCATAATAGCGTATATGTTGGTGTCATCATGTTTGTCATAATACTAATACTGTGAAATGAAAGAGATCAAGATGGCTCTGAACACAACACAATTGACTGAAAAGCATTCTACTGAGCGTATTTTCAACAGCCAAATTTTCAATTGTCTTAAGAGCTGACTTGAGTCTTTTTGAAATCGTCTTATACCAACACCTAATAGGAATTTACCCACCTTTGCCCAGGAAACTGGACGACAGGTGCACCAAACTGACGTTCCTGTCCTGTAAGACAAAAAGAAAACTTTAACTCGTGATTTCACTAAAAAACTATATACTTAGTGTGACCATTTAAAAGCCAACCTTATAATTACTGTGGTATGAAGGTAAAACAAAAATAAAACTTTTTTTTACAATTTGATACCTTCTATTTTTCAACCCTCCGAACTCTTTCAATATATTATAAATGAACAAACGTTATAATTACTGTGGTATGAAGGTAAAACAAAAATTTCGACAAATATAAAACTTACCCACAACTCTATCTGTGAATTGGAATGTGTACCAACTGGATGCAACCTGCAATTAACACAAAGCCATGAGAAAAACAGTCGAAGTCAAAACAGGCTAATAAAGTTCTTGATGTAATCAGTTTATAAAAAGCAGCCATTTGTTATAATCACAATGTTCAGACGGTAATTATTATCATCAAGTTTACAGTGAATTTAATTGAAGCATTTAGTGTCCCTTTAAGTAACTTACCCCTTCTTTATAAAAGTTCCAGTACATTACCTACCCCTAATAGGAATTTACCCACCTTTGCCCAGGAAACTTGAAGACAGGTGGGCCAAACTGACAAGTTCCAGTCCTGTAAGACAAGAACACTTTAGCTCGTGATTTCACTAAAAAACTATATAGTGTGACCATTTAAAAGTCAGACACCACATTGTTTCAGCAACATTTTTATGACAGGGATAACTAAGTCATCATTATCTTAGTAAAAAGTTTTGTTCATTTGTATTCCTAAGATTGGCATATCTTACAATAACTTAGCATTTTAGATAGCTTTTGACAATTTGCTACCTTCTATTTTTCACCCTTCCAACTCTTTCAATACATTATAAATGAACAAACCTTATAATTACTATGGTATGAAGGTAAAACAAAAATAAAACTTACGACTCTATCTGTGAACTGGAATGTGTACCAAATGGATGCAACCTGCAATTAACATTCAGTCAAGCAATAAAAAGGCAAAAACAGTAAACAAAATAAAATTATTCATCAGTGAGGGCAAGTGATAATCAAAATTAGATTCATAATAGCGTATATGTTGGTGTCATCATGTTTGTCATAATACTAATACCGTGAAATGAAAGGCATCAAGATGGCTCTGAACATAATACAATTGAATGAAAAGCATTATTGATGATTTCAATAATTCCAGTGCATGAAGGGATTCAGTCTACGCAGTAGGTAAAACAGTCCGGCTGTATTATCGGCATCGCTGTGACACAAGAATGACAAATAACGACTAACAAGTAAATAATTTGTCACAGAATGTCATAATATGAAAGCGTACCAAAAGCATTAAGTATCAAAATTGGCAACCCTTAGACTGATGTCCGTTATTTTCATTTAAACACGTGGAGTATCACGTAAGTATTCATAGATCTCTTTTATTAAAATCATCAATACTGAGTAATTTCAACATCCAAATTTTCAATTGTCTTAGGAGCTGACTTGAGACTTTTTGAAATCGTTCTATACCTACACCTAATAGGAATTTACCCACCTTTGTCCAGGAAACTTGAGGCCAGGTGGGCCAAACAGCACGTTCCAGTCCTGTAAGACAAGAAAACTTTAGCTCGTGATTTCACTAAAAAACTATATACTTAGTGTGACCATTTAAAAGTCAGACACCTCATTGTTTCAGCAACATTTTTATGACAGGGATAACTAAGTCATCATTATGTTAGTAAAAAGTTTTGTTAATTTTTATTCCTACTGAGGTTGCATATCTTACAATAACTTAGCATTTTAGATAGCTTTTGGCAATTTGCAACCTTTATTTTTCAACCTTCCGAACTCTTATAAATGAACAAACCTTATAATTACTGTGGTATGAAGGTATAAAACAAAAATCTCGACAAAAATAAAACTTACCACTCTATCTTGGAACTGGAATGTGTACCAAATGGGTGCAACCTGCAATTAACACAAAGCAATGAGAAAAACAGTCAAGTCAAAACAGGCTAATAAAGTTCTTGTTGTAATCAATCAGTTTATAAAAAGCAGCCATTTGTTATAATCACAAAGTTCAGACGGTAATTATTATCATCAAGTTTACAGTGAATTTAATTGAAGTACTTAGTGTCCCTTTAAGTAACTCACCCCTTCTTTACAAAAGTTCCAGTATATAGATTTGATGAATAAATCTGTTTAGGATGTGCCCTACAGCACCTGCAAATATAGAAAGACAATAAAAGTGTAGTAAACAGGAAATTAAAAATTTGAAATCTAAATAATCAGAACGCACATAATCAGGGTGAGTCATGTTGACTAGGGCAATGCGAGTATTCATCATGCTAAAGCAAAATAAAATTGAATACTGGACAAAGCTTATAGTACTTACGTCTGCTTTATCTTAAAATTAAATAAACTGAACCTTTACATACCTGTAGTATCAATTTGGTGATTTGACAGTTGCTATAATTTCATATTGTAGGTGTGGCATCTAGCAATTCGGCATCTGAAATTCAAGAAATTATGTGTCATTACTGAACAGAAATACCACGTGAGCGACTTGCTTTAAAAGTTAATAGTCAGGACAGTTTATCAACAAGGACATTCTGTCATATGCTTGTCAACTAAAAGATCATCATCCAGGGCAACGTATGTATGTAATATATTTTTAGTGCAATTTGATCAGCAATTAAAGTTGAACAGAACGTCTAGACTACCGATACTCACATAGTTACATCTCACTAACAATAATTTATACAACCTAGCTTTATACTTTGTGTTGCCTGCCTAAACCATTTAGTATTTAGTAAGTATATTTACTTACTTCTGCTTTATCTTAAAATTAAATAAACTAAACCTTTACTTACCTATAGTATCAATTTGGTGATTTGACAGTAGCTAAAATTTCATGTTGTAGGTGTGGCATCTAGCAATTCGGCAACTGAAATTCAAGAAATTATGTGTCATTACTGAACAGAAATATCACGTGAGCAACTTGCTTTAAAAGTTAATAGTCAGGCTAAGTTTATCAACAAGGACATTCTGTCATATGCTTGTCAACTAAAAGATCATCATCCAGGGCAACTTATGTATGTAATATATTTTATGATATAAGTGTGTATATATAAGTGGTATTTTATTTTGTGAGGGAAATTTGGGATACGACGCGCAGCGGAGTGGCCCATCCCTTCGAACAAAATAAAATCACTTTTAACACGCATATCATACACTCTTTTTTCTACAAACACGATTAAAAGCAAAAGTTTTCATATTATTAGTTGAAAACGTCCATGAAATTCGCTGTAACTAAGGTATAGTGACAATTTGTTGCCGGGGCTTGTTTAATTGTTGTAGCATTGTCACTTTTAACACTGAGTGTTAAAAGTAAATGACTTTTAATACTGGTATCATAAAATGTCATTTCTAACAATTGTCAACAAACGTTAAAACAACTGTTTTTAATAGTGTCTGTAGAAAAATAACTATTTAGTGCAATTTGATCAGCAATTAAAGTTGAACGGAACGTCTAGACTACCGATACTCACATAGTTACATCTCACTAACAATAATTTACATGACCTAGCTTTATACATTGTGTTGCCTGCTTAAACCATTTAGTATTTAGTAAGTATAGTAGGGACGCTCTTGGGTTTTACCCTGCACTTTATGATTAAGCGATGGTACTTTGCACACTTCTTACCTAGATGCCAAAGATCACTTTTTGAGGTGTTGCCAAGTTTGAAGCCTATGCGGCCACTTGCTGTGGCAGGTTGCCTATCTCCGGGGCCGATACTTTTCGGAATTTTAATTTAATAATAATAATAATAATAATAAATTTATTTTGTTACAATTCACATGAATTATACAAAAGAGAGCGATGTGTCAATTTACTTATCTAATTACATAATCACAATCGAAACAAATTCCTAAATATTACTGGCTACGAAAATCGTTTGGACTCGGCGTCAGTGTTGTTTATCACGAGATTTAACAATAAAGCTACCATGTCACTTAAAAGTCTTCGGTTAGAACCAGCTGGCGTAATTTCAGGGCATTGTCTAAAAAGTTGAAGAGACCACACACCACGGAAGGGCTCTGCGACTCGAAAAGAACCAAAATATCTGAAGGCACCAAATCCTGTAGGTATTTGTTCCTGAACCCGGCATAGATCGGGCAGCCAGTGAGTAAATGGAGCAGAGTTTCATCCTCCCCTATATTACAAATACTACAAGTTTGCGCCTGGTCAATTCTATATCTGACATTTCTTATATTTACGCACAAGACCCTGGAATGACTTAGGCGAAGCTGACAGAATAATCGAATTTTGTTTAAGTCTAGTTTCAAGTTCAAATATTTTTGAGAAAATGTTGTCTTATCCACCAAACTTTTATATACGTTTGAGTACCTAGAGTCCAGTATAATGTCACGGTCTGACTTAATAAGCAGGTGTTTTCTATGATCCAAGATGGATTCGAGGTGAGACCGCGAGTACTGGTGTATTTGTTGCTCCCAAATGAAGTGCAAGCGGTTCCTTGCAAGTAGTCTGCGAAACTGAGTTACCCAATTGTACTTCATTTGTTGCTCGCTATCCTCGCCATCAGCGTCGAGTCGTAATAAGCGATTGTAACATATCTTGACCAAACGGTCTTTGGGCATTTTAAGAACATTCATCCACCAGTTTATGGCTGCTTTTAGGACAAAAAATTCAAGTCTTGGTATTTGGACCTCGTACCTTACATACTCGTCTGGCGTGGATCTGAACAGATTCAAGATTCGCTTTATGAATTGTGTTTGAATTTTTTCAATATCAGGCAAGTACCTCAGAGACCATATTTGACACATATACAGTAGTGTTGTTGTAACACACGAATGGAATAACTTAATTTTTGTTTCCCAGGAGTCTGATCTGGTTTTTCGGAGAATCGCACCCACGTTTGCCGCAGCTATATTAGCTTTACTAGTAAAATGTTTGGAGGCTTCACGGAACACACCAGTTGAAGTGAAAGGAACCCCTAAATAAATATACTTTTTGACAATCTCGACATCACTGTTATCATAGGTAAATGTTAGCTTCTCGTTATGTCCACCCTTTTTAAAAATTAAAACTTTAGTTTTCGACGTGTTTACCCGCAATTCATTTTCTTTACAATACTTTTGTAATATGTTTAATTTAGCCTGCAGGTCCCTAGGAGAGTCCGCGAGTACAATTAGGTCATCTGCGTAACACAGAACGATGGCATCGTGCGTCCCATCAATGTTAATACCCCTACAGCCGTTACTTCTAAAATAATTTTCTATGTCACTAATGAAAATGGAAAACAAGAGTGGGCTTAGCGGGTCGCCTTGTAAGACCCCCGTTGAGACGTTAATTCCCTCTGAGTTTTGCCCCTCGAGTTTAACACTTACAGTAGCTTTCCTATAAATATTTTGCAGAAGATTGATAAAAATGCCACTTATACCTAATTCGTACATCTTTGACCATAGTTTGTTATGACTAATGCTGTCGAACGCCGCCTTGAAATCAACAAAGCATGAGTAAAGCTTCCTCTTAGCCAGTCTGAGATGAATTTGTACGACTGAATTTAAGATGAATATGTTATCACATTTAATAGTTTAATAGTTTAATAGTGTCTGTAGAAAAATAACTATTTAGTGCAATTTGATCAGCAATTAAAGTTGAACGGAACGTCTAGACTACCGATACTCACATAGTTACATCTCACTAACAATAATTTACATGACCTAGCTTTATACATTGTGTTGCCTGCTTAAACCATTTAGTATTTAGTAAGTATAGTAGGGACGCTCTTGGGTTTTACCCTGCACTTTATGATTAAGCGATGGTACTTTGCACACTTCTTACCTAGACGCCAAAGATCACTTTTTGAGGTGTTGCCAAGTTTGAAGCCTATGCGGCCACTTGCTGTGGCAGGTTGCCTATCTCCGGGGCCGATACTTTTCGGAATTTTAATTTAAAATGCAAACCCCCATTTTGCACGTCACCATAAGAAAGGCCTTCAAATTCTGCTTCTAAAAATGTATTCACTCTTTAGTGCCTTTTTGACAAAAAATAAAATATTCGAGATTTTTTAACGTATTTTTAAAGACGCGATACAGCCGAAACCTCAGGATCGATTTAGCTGAAATTTTGCATATGGAGGTTGTATTACCCGTATTACAGCTGAAAATTTTTTGAAGGCAATCGACACACGGAAAGTGCCGTTTTGGCACATCAATTTTCAAATCTAAACATACTCTCATTTTACTATCTTAACAAGTTTTTGAAAATTTTATTGTCACCATCAGAAAGGTCTTCAAATTCTGGTTTTGAATAAGACAAAATTCATTCGCATTAAGTGCCCTTTGGATTAAAAAATCGAAACAACATTAAAAATACATTATAGCCCAAACTACTGAATCGATTTGGCTGAAATTTTGTACATTGGAGATTGGGTGACCCGTTGAAGAGCCTTGACAGCGAAAAAGCTGGAAAAATAGGCGATTCCGCGAAGTACGTCCTAGAGATAGGCAACCCGCCAAGGCAAGTGGCCGCATAGAATTCAAACTTGACAACACCTCAAAAAGTGATCTTTGGCATCTAGGTAAGAAGTGTGCAAAGTACCAGCCCTTAATCATAAAGTGCAGGGTAACCCCCCGATTTTCCCAAGAGCGTCCGTACTAGTATATTATTATATTAACGATATTAAAATGTGAAAATTAGCAGAATGACTCCATAATTAGCAGTATCAGTAAAGTCTCGAAGTGCCATTAATTTCCACAGGTCTCTTGTACTTGGGTTCAGGGTTATTACAAATGATTGTACCATCGTAGGAGGCTTTGATGGTTTGTTTTGACATTTAATTTCTACAGCTATGTAAATTATAAAAAAGTCTTAATGTCAATTATCTTGTATTTAAAGCCACCACGATGGTACAATCATTTATAACAACCCTGTATAATATGGTATTTACCTACCCAAATCTTTGAAACAGAAAACAACAATTTCCCAGTAAACTTGGACATTTTTGGTGGTCACTTGATAACTACTCATGAGGAAGGTAGATCCATGTCCAACTGCCTGCCCCAGCCTCGGTCCAACCTGCCACATGGCTTGGGATCTGAGATTTAAATGAAATAGATAATTATACGAATTAAACATGTAAAATCTAAAATTATCTCAGTTCAATTCAGAAATGAATGATATGTAATCATAAGTTCATACGAACGAGACAGTACTCATCAATAAACACGTGCTTGATCCAATTTTTATTGAAATTTTTGGAATTTGTAGGAAAAAAAATACCGAAACAATTCCACTTCCACTATTGAAATGAAGATGCGCATAAGGTAAAATTAAATAAAAACTTACAGAAAAAGTCGTCAGCAATTCCATTTAACACGTCTACCCACCGCATCAGCAAGCAAGAAAAGAAAAATGTGGAGAAAGTTGTTAGGCTAGAAACGGAAACCGGAAAAGAAGCCATTGCTCCATTCTTAGAACAAAAGTCATTGTTACGCATGCGCATTGGAAGCAGAACAAAGCAAGCAAGGGCAAGGAAGAAGTCAAGATCACATTATACAAGAACTTTAGTAGGGTTTTATAATTTACGTTTTTCAGATTTTTATATATTTTGTTGTCTGATGGTTCGAAAACTTGTTTTCCTTGTTTTTATTAAAATTCCGCAGCCAACTGGTAAATTAAGAAAAGAGCTATGCGACCTAAGTAGCACTAATCGTGTATATCATGCTGCCTATCTGCCTATTCAAAGAATTTTATTCATGATTCAATAATTATATAAAAAAAAGATTCATTATTGACGGAATTCTTGCCTTGCCGGTAGGCAACACGGATAGTCCAGTTCTCTGGTCCAGTCATATTAGATCTAAAAAGGGCGAATAGAAGAAATAATAATTTATATATTTTTGAAATTTCGGCTACGGCGGGGGCTACGGACTGCCTGAAATGAAGTGCCGAAAAGTTAACACACCTAAAGTGTAAGCTGTGGGGTGTAAGCTTTCATCCCTTATTTGCCAAAGACCACCCCAAAATGTGAAATGCCAGTGGTTTTTAGCATTTTTCGGCGAAAGTCGATACCTATACACGATATTTCGAAAGGTATCGTGTCCGAAAAAAAATGAACGGACGTGCGAGCGATCGAGCGATCCAGTTGACCTTGGGAATAGTCCTGAGACAAAGCTTCACAAAGCTCGGACCTATAATAGGATTCTCCAAGCGGGGAGGTTTCAGCCGCTTCCGTAGCTGTCATTTTTTTAAAATTGAAGCTCGGCATAAGGCGAAACGACCGATAGTTCGTTTAATCTCGAATTGACAAAGGCAATCGTATTGGCAGGGAATTTGAAAAAGTTTATACCTACTTAAACTTTCAGTTTTCATTTACGAAGTAACTCCATTATTTTGTCGCAGGTTGGTAAAGAATTTCCATTAAATTAATTAGAGAAGCCTTGACCCTGTAAATGCACCCCGTTTATCATTACCTATCTGCCTACTTAGATGATATTATAATGCTTTTTAAGTTTTAACTAAAAGTGGATTAACAAAAACAAAAAATTGACAGTCTCGGAGTCGATAAAAATTCTATAATCTGTCCGGGATCCACACGACCGAGATTCACCCTATTTCCATGGCGAATCATTGTTGTCAACAATGAATCGCCATGGAAATAAGGTGAATCTCGGTCGTGTGGATCCCGGACAGACCATACTTTATCACAGAATTTGTAAATGTCGCAATAGGTGATTTCCATTTTTGACAGACTGACAGTTGACAGTCTGCTCGTAGGATAAACAAACGGATTTCTGCATAGTTGCTGTGTAGTTTCGGAGGTAATTTTATCGACTTTTTGGTGAAAGAAAATCATTTCTTAGGGGTTTGACCTAATGCTAAGACTCTTCTTTTGTGATTGAACATACGTTTTATAGGTTTTGTGCGGTAGGTACTAATTATTAATAATTACAGGAATTTCGTACCTTACACATAAAACGATGTCCGCTGATATCAGAAGAACCTGGCAATAGCTCAAACCCCACTAAAACGATCCTCTTCCACCAAAAAGTTGATAAAATTACCTCCGAAACTACACAGCAACTATGCAGAAATCCGTTTGTTTATCCTACGAGCAGACTGTCAACTGTCAGTCTGTCAAAAATGGAAATCACCTATTCACTTTAACCAAGTCAGAATCGGTGAGTCGAGCGCGTCGGCTGGGTGAATCGTGCGACGGTGGGCCGGGTGTCGATCGCTGATGCTGAGTTGCGCATCATTGTGCCCGGCGTTCATTTACTAAAATTTAAAATACAAATGTTTTTCAGCCCTAAATGACATTTTTCGAAAAAAGTGGCACTAAGGACTAAGGTTTTCGATCTGGCAATGCAACAGCTATCGCATTCGATAATAATAATATTCCGTTTTCCTAAGAAAAATTTCAAAAATGGGCCTCTTTGCCACTAACTTAACTTTGCCAGTAACCGATCCGCGGAGCGTAGAAGTTAAAAATTGTCAATCTCGGAGACGGTAGAAATGTATACCTACTTTTTCACAGAATTTGTAAATATAATATAGTAGGTAGAACATGTCGAATAATTATTATGAGAATTATGACAAACACGTGGACTGCGTAAAACATCCCCAGTCGCAGAAATAAGATGCGCATCGACAACACGTATCGCTATCCGAACCATGCGGTCGAGGATCTAGGACGCGTCTTGGACAAAATACAGCACAAAGAAATTTAAATAAAAATGCAACAGATATATCAAGCTCGATTAATAATACGCTATTTTGCTAAGAACAATTCAAAAAGGCGCCCTTTTGCCCTGCAAATGTAAATTTTCGAAAAAATGGTACTAAGGTTTTTAATCCGTAAATGCAGCAGTTATCGAGTCCGATATTAGGAAAATGCTCTTTGGCTTAGAAACACTCAAAAAGGGCCCTTTTGCCACTAAAATGACATTTTTCAAAAAAATGGCATTAACGTTTTCGACCCTGTAACATATCAACAATAAAAAAATACAGTTATAATTTATAAAGTCCCGTCGCATATTAACGAACACGGGGGTTGTGTGTCTCAGGCTTTTTTCTGTTGTTTTGTAAACGGGATTTCACATCCGTCAAAACTCCCGTCACTCACTAAGTGGCAATAAACAGTGACAATGGGGGTTGAAAGGGATCTTTGTTGTTAATTATCGTCCATGACAGGAATTTTGACAGAACTGAAATCCCGTTTACAAAGCAACAGAAAAAAGGCGGTCTCGGAGACGGCAGGAACTTCTACGCCGCACTGCATTGGATTAATAACAGCAGCATTTATTAAATTTTTAAATATTTAAAATAAGAAAGTTGCTATGCCAAAAGGGCACTTCGGGTTGACTGATCGGCTTCAAAATCTAATCAGCTCCTCTCCCGCACAGACAATAAAATAAATTGCCACTAAAATGACATTTTTCGAACAAATGGCACTAAGGTTTTCGGCTTGAAAGAAAATCAGTTATCAAATCCGGTAATAAAAAAAAATATACATTTATGCATAGTTTTTGTTTCACGGCACCATTTCTTGGTCAAAAGGGCCCAAGTGTGAATACATTTTTAGAAGCAGAATTTGAAGAGCATTCATATGGTAATGCGAAAAATGGGGGTTTGCATTTAAATTTTTAAAGTTGATGTGCCAAAAAGGCACTTTCCGTGAGCCGGTGTAGCCCAGATTCTAATCAGCACCTACAAATCTCCCACTGAATATGTGTGCCAAATTTCATCAAAATCAGTTCAGTAGTTTCGGCTGTAGCGTGTCCACAGACATACGGACAGACACACGGACAGACACACACACAGACACACGGACAGACACACATTTTTCAAAAATAGGTTTTTTGGGTTCCTGGGACCCCGAAACGTAAAGATTTGATGTCAGTTCAATTTCGAATTTTTGATCGATTTTATATACTGCTCCGCCTTGAGCGTAGAAGTTAAAAAAGCCTGGGACACACAACCCCGCGTTCGTTAATATGCGACGGGACTTTACATAAGTTTTTTTCACGGCACCGATTTTTGGCCGAAAGCGCACCAAAAAGTGTGAATACATTTTTAGAGGCAGAATTGGAAGAGGTTTTATGTGGTGGTGCAAAAAATGGGGGTTTGCGTTTCCATTTTTAAAGTCGATGTGCCAAAATGGAACTTCCTGTAAACCTTTTCAGCTCTTCCGAAATCCATAAGATGTGATAACGCTCCAATTTTCAGTCAGATCGGTCCAATAGTTTTAGGCTGTAGCGTATGTCACACATACAGTCAGATAGACAGACAAACACACAGACATTTTTCAAAAACCTTTTTTTTTGGGTTCCCAGGACCCAGAAAAGAAAAGATTTGATGTTTTTGGCGATTCGATTTTTCGATCGATTTTAGTAACTGCTCCGCGTAGCTTAGAAGTTAAAACCATACTGAATAAAGAAATGTATACCTATACATGTATGTACCTATTATATTTTATTTTACAAAGACAATTATTGATTATGGAATAATAAATCTTGTTTTCTTGTTCTTTAACACAGTATGGTGGGATTGGTAGGTATATCTTCCACAGGGTTGTTACAAGTTATTGTACGGTCGTAGGCGGCTTTGATGCTTTGTTAAACGTCAATTCTTTTGCTTTTAAGCAGGATGGTACACTAATTTGTAACAACCCTGTATATTTTAGCCTATAAGTGGTGGAATATTACATTTTTTTGATCAATTTATTTACTTCTTTAATTAGAGATGTTAATGAACAATCAATAGTTAGCAACAAAATTATTAATTTGCCCATTAGAACTTTACCTTGGCGAAGCAAAAAAATTGACTGAAACGGACCAGTATAGGTTTATAGAATAGGTATATTGATCAGAACCGATCGTGTTCTAATAATTCAACTTACTCAATAATTAAAACCGTAATAACAAAGTGTTTTGCCCTATTAAAGGAAATCCATGGTGGAAAGTAAGAATCTATGAATAAGCAATAAGCACCGCACACTTGCTATTCGTGTGGAATTCTGTGATAGGGGGTTGGATAAACTAAAGGTAGAAAAATAATCAATATCGAGAAGGACGAAATTGTTACAGTACAGTTGTTGTTAGTCACACAATACCCACCTGCGGTCATAGGCGGGTAATGCCAACAACGTCAGTGATGTGGGTGTATTTACGTTCATTATGCCCTTTTTTTCAATCTATTATTTTATAATGAGTTAAAACATTGCGATTTAGTTGCGAAATGAATCGTTACATCACTTTGCATCAACTGGGTGATGGCACCTACGGCTCCGTGATTTTGGGGCAAAGAAAGGACACCGGAGAAAAAGTCGCCATCAAGAGAATGAAAAGGAAATACTATTCATGGGATGAAGCTATGAACCTAAGGGAAGTTAAAGTACGAAACCAATAAAAATAAGTTGTTTCACGATTTAGTAAACCATTTCTTCCAGTCACTGAAAAAACTCCACCACTCGAACGTTGTGAAACTCAAGGAAGTTATAAGGGAAAACGATGTCTTATACTTTGTTTTTGAATATATGCAAGAAAATTTATATCAGTTGATTAAGGACCGACGAGTGCCCTTTCCAGAAGCAACCGTGAGGAATATGCTGTACCAAGTAAGTTTTGTGCGCGGTTATTACAACTGATTTCTAAGTGCTTTTTAAGTGCTTTTGGTGCTTGATTTTGATATTTAATAATCATCATAACACGTCAATTCTTTTGTTTTTAAAGCCACCAGCGCCGTTACTATCATTTGTAACAACCCCGTATAAAATTACATAAGAAGTTGTAAAACGATTATTGATAATAATCAGAACGCAATAAGACTTTCCAGGTCAAATTAAAGACACGGTAGAGCAAATCAATGAACTTTGCTAATGTAGATTGACTAAAATGGGAGATTTATCAGAGGATCTATCCTCGGATTGATCTTTAATAAACCCCTATTCAAGCTGATTTTAAAGATTTTGAGACATAACTTTTGGGAAAACGCGTTGCAAATACAAATTAGAGCAGATAAATGAGTTAAGTCTACGGAGTGGATATCTACTGAATATTCCAACCTTGCATGTACATACCTACTTACCTAAAGTATTGGAATTTTTTTTCCGTCTAGTTTCTTTTACCTACTTAACAGTCGACAAGTACAATCAATAATAAAACAATTAGGGCAAAGCTGGAAAAGGCCTTCGTTTATGTGTCATACTAATTTTCCGACGTCGTCCGAGGTGCGCTTCACTCTCCATCTTCCAAAGAAGACGCCGAAGAGTAGGTTTTCTCGAATATCTCAGTTTCTGTTAGACTTAGAAAAAAAAAAATCTTATACCTAGAATGTTAATTTTCTACGAAAGGGGTGTATGCATTTTTGATGAATGACCAACAGTTTTGGCGCTAGAGTCGGAAGAAGTTTAAAACTCAATTCATAGTATGATTTCTTTTTTCCCCGTTTATAATGTCAATCTTGGGCAATGGTTGACATACTGCAATCGGAATCAACTCAAAACCTCCCAGCGCAACTTTTTTGTAACTGCTAGCAATTTGCTTAACAGCCCTCTTTTACACTTACAGAAGATGTTCTGCAGAAGATCCTTGCGGAAGGCTCCCTTCATTGAAGCAACTGCAAATACAGCATTTTTTCGTATTTTTCCCCTACACTGCGTCTGGAGTAATACGAAAAATGGTTTACTTTCAGTTCACTTAATGAAGGAAGCCTCCGTAGAATCTTCTCCAGAAGACTTTCTGTAAACGCAGAGAAGGCTATTCAAAAAATTGCAACTGAAAAAAGGCAGCAGAAAAGCTGCTGGAACCTCCCCATCGCGTGGGTCTTTGATTTCCGTGTCTTGTGTTTAAAATTTTAAAGTTGATGATATGCCTAAATGGCACTTCCCGTAGACCAATTGCTCTCAATAGTCTTTCAGCGCCTCAACGGGTCACCTAATCTCTAGACAAGGCTAAAATTTCAAAAAACGCTCTCTTTATTATGCTAGAAGCAAATCGGATAACATTTTGACGACAAGTGTTTCTAGACTAATTGGACCCTGCTGAATCCGAAAATCACTGTCGGCAATTCGAAATCTTAACCGGAAGTCCGTAATTCTAGATGGCGCTCAAGGCAGATCGTTATATCCAAAATAGCATGAAAATTATACAGTTTTCGACCAAAGACGTGGTATACAAAATTAAAGATAGCTTTATTCTCTACAAGAAAGGTCCTAATGATTTTTTTCGTACAGACGACGGTTTACCCCTAGCGCTGGCAAGAAACTTGCGCTCGCCGCGCGGCTTACGCGATCCACAATTATCTAATCAAAAAACTTGTTTCTTAAATTTTAGGGAGTTTTTCAATATATTTCACCAATGTCCACCTAAATACATGGAATTAGTAAGATATTCTCTATTTATTTCCCCTTTTTCAATGTGCAAACGCCGTTTTCTGTCTTTCACTGTTGGTTTCTTTTGAGGTGCGCTACAACAAAGAGCAGATCGGATAACATTTTGACAGCAAGCATTATTTGAATAATTGAACCCTGCTGAATCCTTAAATCACTGTTTAAATTTCAAAATCTTGAGAGGATGTACGCTAGTCAAGGTGGCTTTCAAGCTCAGTTATAGTTTCTATTTTACTTTCAGGCCTCTGTAGCAAGAACCGTCCATACGATTGCTTTGTGTCAATGATAACTTTTGATCAGGAAGCCGAGATCTACAACTTATCAAAATTTCAGCCAAATCGGCTTCAGCTATTTTCCCATTAGTGTGGTATTTTGGATGGTGCCATCTTGAATAAAACATTTCCGGTCAAGATTTCGAAATCAAAACAGTGATTTTCGGACTCAGCAGGGTTCAATTAATCAAAAAATACTTGTTGTCAAAATGTTATCCGATGCGCCCCTTGCAAAAAACGCACCTCAAAAGCAGCCTAGAGTCAAAATAGGAAACGGCGTTTGCACATTGAAAAAATTGAAGTAAATTGTGAATATCTTACTAATCCCAAGTATTTAGGTGGATATTAGTGAAATATATTGGAAAAGTCCATAAAAATTAAGAAACAAGTGTTTTGATTAAATAATCGTTGAGCGCGTAAGCCGCACGGCGAGCGCAACTTTCTTGCCCGCGCTAGGGGTAAACCGTCGCCTGTACGAAAAAAATCATTAGGGCCTTTCTTGTAGAGAATGAAGATATCTTTAATTTTGTATACCACGTCTTTGGTCGAAAACTGTGTAATTTTTCTGCTATTTTGGATATAACGATCTGCCATGAGCGCCATCTAGAATTACGGACTTCCGGTTAAGATTTCGAATTGCCGACAGTGATTTTCGGATTCAGCAGGGTCCAATTAGTCTAGAAACACTTGTCGTCAAAATGTTATCCGATTTGCTTCTAACAAGTCGCGAAACTCAAAACTAGCCTGGTCTATTATACTAAATGCGAATAAATTTTGTCTTATTTAAAACTAGAATTTGAAGATCTTTCTGATAGTGACAATAAATCTTTCAAAAACTTGTTTTGGGAGGTTACTTAAATGAGAGAATAATTTCAAATTTGGAAATTGGTGTGCCAAAACGACACTTTTCGTTGGTCGATTGAATCCAAAAAAATTTCAGCTCTTCGACGTGTAATACAATCTTTGTTGAAAGCTCGGTCTATTTTCAAAGAGGAACTGATGTTTGATTGCACAAGGTAGTTTCAAAGTCTTGTTCCACAAAATTTACTTACTGTTTAGGACGGGTTTGGGAGTGTTACTCCATCTTCAGGCAACTCTTTTGTATTTTGTGTTAATTTCTTTTCCAGCTGAAGATGGAGTAACACTCCGAAACGCGTCCTAAAAAGTGAGTAAATTTTGTTGAACAAGACTTTGAAACTAACTTGTGTAATGTAATACCTACAATCCCCATGTGCAAAATTTCAGATATATCGCTTCAGGGGCTTGGGCTGTAACGCGATTTTAAAGTCCGATAAAAATCTCGAATTTTTTAGATTTTGATCAAAAGTTGGGTCATGAGATGCCTACTTACCAAATTTCAGCCAAATCGGTCTGATAGTTTTGGCTGTGGCATGTTTATAAACGAACGAACGTACGTAGGTACACACAGACAGACCCATTTTTAAAACCACTTTTTTGGGTTCCTGAAACCTCAAAACGTGAAGATCGGTGTTATCTCAAATTCGAGAATTTTAGTGATTGCAGTAACCTCCCTTTTTTTTAAGTGGTGAAATGGAGTGGGGAGATTAAAAATGTGTTCTGAGTTGATTGCGACTGTGGGAAGTCAAACGTTCATCAAGATCGACATTATAACCAAAAAAAAAATCGAACGGATTTATAAAAGGGGCTGTCGTGGACGCAATCGCTGTCGTTGTTAAATGGAGACATTTGATTTGTCAAAAATTACTGCGTAGTGGAACAGAAATCAAACAATAGTTATTTATGATACAAGTGTTAAATTAAAAGTGACATTTTATTTTGTGAGAAGGGAAGTTTGGTACCCGACGCGCAGCGGAGTGGCCCACCCCTTGGAACAAAATAAAATCAACTTTAACACGCGTGGCATACACTATTAACCTCCCCAACCCCACAATTTAAAAAAAATTAGAGGTTACTGCAATCACTAAAATTTTCAAATTCTATACGTTGTGAGGTCTCAGCAACTCAAAAAAAAGTGGTGTCTGTGTGTATGTATACGTACGTTCGTTTGTAAACACGCCACAGCCAAAATTACTAGACCGATTTGGCTGAAATTTGGAACATAACCATCTCATCTCATAACCCAACTTAGATCCGAAAAGCTTTTGGAACCAATCGTGCAACCGCAAGTGCCATTTTGGCACATTAACTTTGAAATTTTAAATACAAACCCCTACTGTTTACGCCACCATAAGAAAGGCCTTCAAATTCTGCTTCTAAAGATGTATTCACTCGTAATGACTTTTTGACAAAAACTCAAATATCTATAACGCACTTTAAACACAGGATACAGCCCAAACGCCTGGACCGATTTACCTCAAATTTCGCACATGGAGAGGGTATTGCACGTCGAAGAGCTGACATTTTTTTTTGGAGAGAATCGACAAACGGCAAGTGGCGTTTTGGCACATCAATTTTCAAATTTAAGATTATACTCATTTAACCATCTATAACAAGTTTTTGAAAATAGTATATTGTGTAACTAGTAGGAAAAATATTATATTCCGGGACGATGATGGAAGATATAGTGTCCCTAGCAAAATGTTATGCAGTGATCAGTTCTAGAAACGCAAGCTTTGGGATGATAACTGCATGTCAAGAATGGGACGTTTCTACATAGTATGATCGAAGAAAATAGTCATTAAATGTGCATTTTACTGCCTCTTTTGCGGCAGTAAAAATACACTTTTTAATGACAATCGGCGAAAAAATTATGTGTTCAACACGGCAAAAAAACAGATTTACTGCCTTGACTGGATTCGTAGCCTCATCTATCGCCTCGGCTATGAAACTTCAGCCGCGGCAGTAAATCTGCAATTTTTTGCCAAATAACTATTTTTAACAATTATTTTCAACAAACGCTAAAACAATTAACTCTTTTTAATAGTACCTAGAGCTTGTAGAAAAACAAAGTTTGTTTCCTTGGAACACGTTAGGGGATTTACGTGAGAAATTCTATTTTATTATTTCCTGCTTGCCTGCTTCCTTAACTGTCGTTAACTGGCTTCTACCTGTGACAAAATAATGAACAAATAACTTGTCGAGCTTGTTCTTAAACCAAAGTTGAATGTACAGGTTTTCAAATCTCTCGCGGGCGAATACGAACGATTACGATTGGTTTTGTAAGTTTGTAACCTCGAGGTTTAACGAACGACCGTTCGAACTCGTTCGTATTCGCGGGAAATTAGAAAAATTCTATACACTTAGCTCTGACTTAATTATGAACATCCCGATTTGATACAGATAGACGAGCTATCAGTACCTACTTAAAACTGAGAAGTCCCATTAACCCTTTAAGGTGCAAAAGACTGGGGATTGTTCAATTGTTTTGATATTCGGAATTATAGATCCATGAACACCAAGGTATATATGTGCTATCTCAAGAAGTCGAAAATGTTAACATTTTTCAAAATTTGGGGTGGGAAATTATTATCCCAAAGACACTTTCAAGCATTAGCAATTATGTATTGCCCAGTGGGAAACTATAATCCCACTTTGAAATAATAATGGCACTTATGTGTTTGTATGCTAAATTATTTTATTAAGTTAACAAAAGTTGAAAAACTGGTTACATTAATTATCACAAATGAAACAAGGAACATATTAAATCTTAAACGAACATCACTTATCATTGAAAAACATATTATTTATGAAAATCAGAAAAGTAGGTTTTGCACAGGGCTACATGACATGCAGAACACACTATGTTGCTTCTTTTTTCATGCTTTTTTGTGCTACACTGAGCGCAACGCCTGTACGTTTTGTTCACCAGTGGTAGATGCGATCCTACATCATGCAGCCTGATAGTGTTCTGCACAGTAGGCCTACCACCTGGGCAATTTCTTTTTCTCCCTGTCCCTCTGGCACTTGCATAGCCTGGTCGCTTTCGGCTGCAGTAAGTCCCGATGAGCTCATTTACTAAAAGCGTCCTAAACGTTAGGTGTGAACATGGTTTCTTACAATCTTTGTTCATTTGAGTCTTATACAGTATATAAGAGTTTACTATTGCTGCATCAATAAAGTAGTAGAAGAGTTTCATCCACCATCGCCTTGACTTCTGTGCTATAGAGTAATATGCCATATATTGGTCGAATTTATCCACTCCTCCCATATGAGCATTATAATCAATTATTGAAACAGGACACTCAACATCCTCTCGATCACCTTTGGCATTCCTTCTTTTTGTTTGGGCGGTCTGAGAGGGGTCGTGCATGTTGCTAGCCACAGTTACAGTTTTTTTCCCGTGGTCTTTCCATTTAGCTATGCTTATGTCACCGTCTTGAGCAAAATCTATTTCTCTTTTAGTGTACTGGTTTTCAGCTTTGAATAAAGATTTCGGGTAAAATTTGCGGTCGGTTCTAAACGTACCACAGGCAAATATGCCCTTTCGGAGTAAGTATCTGAGCAGTGGGAGGGACGTAAAAAAATTGTCAAAAAACACGCAGTAAAACAGACCCTCAAATGCGCGAGAAAGTTCAATAACAACTCGTTCTCCTAGGCCCAAATTCAGTGTTTGATCTTTAGACTTTCCTGTATAAACTTCAAAACTTAACATAAATCCTGTAACTGCGCAACAGCAAACCCATATTTTGAATCCTCTTTTGATAGGTTTGAGAGGCATATATTGCTTCATTGAAGTTCTCCCTTTGAATGCGACCATACTTTCATCGATTGACAAAAATCTTGAAGGAGAAAAGTGTTTCTGAAAAATCTCTTGTAAATGTGATATCAAGGGCCTTATTTTAAATAATTTATCATAGTCAGGTGAATCGCGATGGGGAATTTTGCTATTATCGTTGATGTGCAAAAACCGTACAATTTTTAAAAATCTTTTCACTGTCATCACTCGAGCAATTCTTTCTACTCGGAAATTTTCGTCTGTGGACCAATAAAGTTTCATAGCTGGCAACTGATGAAATCCCATAAATACTAAAACACCCAAAAAGGCGTACAGTTCTTCCAGGGATACGTTTAGTTCAGTGCCATTCTGTACTGCATATAAATTAGACTGTGCTATAATTTGGTTCAAAATAGTAGTGGTAAGAATTAGGGACAGAATTTGCTTTGGACTTGATGTATTCACTGCTGTTTTTGGTCCATGGGGTTCTCTAAAGGTACTTTTTGAAAGCTTAGTGGCTGCTTTTGCATTTTTTGTAAAATCGAAGTCAGTGTTTCTGTCATAAGGAACTTCATCGCTAATAACTCCGTCCTCAGATTCATCACTGTGAGAGAAGTTTTCCAGAAGATTGTTTTTCTGAGAAGGTGATCCAGGAACATAATCTCGATCTCGAACAGAATCGTCTGAAGAGAAGTCGCCATCGTCTGAGTGTGTCTCATTATAAATTGGTTTTTTGTTAATTATGCGAGCTCGTGTAAACGAAATCTTTTGACCAGAAGTAGAAGGTGTATTAGTGAATTCTGGTGAAGTATTTACACGGGAATCTGGTACGTTTAGCGGTGAATCACTAGGAGTAATATTTACGCTTATTGGAGTATTACTTGATCTTGGTGTAGAAGAAGAACGAGAAGGACAAGAAACAACAAAATCGTCCTCTGCATCCGAGTCTCCTCCAAAATCCGAATTTTCAGCATGTTCTTCCGTAAACTCTTCCATTAGCTGCTCCAATTCTTTCTGGGTTAGCCTTCTACGACCACGATCCATCCTGTTTCTAAAAATTAACAAAAAATAGGTAGAAGTAATTCAGTACTCAGTTTAGAAAATCAAATATGTAGAAAATTAAATGATTTTGTGAAACAATGATGCAATAACATCTTAGCCGGTAATTATATCGATAAAAGAGTGATAATAATTTGAAGGTAGATCAATTACAAATGTAGTGTACAAAAATCAAATAATTCTTTTCAAAAACAACAAAACTAAGAATTTTTTAAATTTGAGAATTTTCGTAACCTCAAAAAAAATATATTTCAGATGGCAAACAAACCACTAAAACAGTACATATCGACAATCCTTTTATTCATATATGGTACCTTATATCAGTACAATTGCAATACTTACTTTGCTTCCTGCCAATATTTCACATGTTTCAGGTAAACTAAGAACAAAATCAACACTAGCACAAACTTCAAAATTTTGGGGTTCCCAAGGACTCGGTGGGAAATATACGTCCCACTTACCGACACTGTTTGGCATATGTGACAGGTGGGAACGAACACAAACTCATCTGGCGGTCGATAGTGTAACTCAATGCTGTAGGAACCGGTAACAGCGTTGGGATTCCAGTTTCCCACCAAACCAAAATTTACAGGGCTGGTGGGAAATATGTATCCCACTGATACTTAAAGGGTTAAGTCAATTGGGGACGCAAAAACCATCAGAAACAAAATAAAATCGAGATAATTAATCTATATATTTTACGACCACAAATCTTGCCAATTTTCATTTTATTGGCCTACAACTGAAATAATTTTTTCTTGTTTCAGATTTTGCAAGGATTGGCGTTTATCCATCGGCACGGTTTTTTCCACAGAGACTTAAAACCAGAAAATATCCTTTGCTCAGGTCCGGACTTAATCAAAATAGCCGATTTCGGGCTCGTGAGGGAAATAAGATCGCGCCCGCCCTACACAGATTATGTTTCAACTCGATGGTATCGCGCTCCAGAAGTTCTTCTTCATTCGACTTCGTACAGCAGTCCCATCGACCTTTGGGCTGTGGGTTGTATAGCTGCCGAAATCTACACTTATCGCCCTCTCTTTCCTGGAACCACTGAAACTGATCAACTTTACAAAATCTGTGCAATACTCGGAACGCCTGATAAAGTATGATGAGAATGATAAAAATGAGAAATAAATTGCAAATCTATTTTTTTATTTAAATTTCAGAAGGAATGGCCCGAGTGTTATCAACTTGCCGGAGCAGTTGGATTCAAGTTTCCATATTTCTCAAAAACGCCACTGGGGGATGTTGTGCCACAGGCTAATTCACATGCGATTGATTTAACCGATACTTTGTTGAGTTGGAATCCTGCCCATAGGCCAACAGCTCAAGCGGCCTTAAAACATCAATACTTCCAGGTTGGTTTACGGAAATTATAGTAAGAAATATGTAATTAGAAGAGATGAAAGTAAGTAGCTATAAGCAACTGACCCGGCGCCTCCGCCATTTTTGAACGGATGGAACCTGTGACGTTTAAAAGTCTTGAAACAATTATTGAGAAAATAGTTTCCACGGTTTTTAAGGGTCACTTAAAGTTAGGGAGAGCGGTGCAATCGGGGCTTTACTACGATTTTACTCAATTTCGACTAAAGGTGGCAATAAGGGTTTTTAGTATATAAGAAGGTCCTTATCTAATCGTGACGTCGTCTAGCGCACTACTACGACGTAATTGGTGCTTGAGCTAAGGTGGTACATTTCCTATTGCGTGCTAACTTGCGTGTCTGTAACAATTTATCTCTCTTTACCCGCCACCCCTGCAAGCACACTATGCGCAGAAGCTACGCGCACATCTTCCGTCTTTTTATACTAAAAACCCTTATTGAATGAAAACGTAAAAGTCCCATATGCGTATTGTTTGACAGCTCTTGAAAATATTAAGAAATCGGTTTTTCCCTTTCTATTGACTTTACGACCAAAACACTTATATATCAAAATAAAGCCCAAGAGAATTCGTTATAAGGTATGTATCTTGTTCATTTTTCTTACGATCAGTCGTTTTCCCGGAATCTGACGAAAAAGTTGCTTAAGAGTTTTTACCATTAAATAATAAAAATAAGAATTATTAACATTTTTCAAGGTAATAGCAATATACGTTGAATACGTATAATACAGGAAAAATACTTAAAAAAAAATGCAGCAGTGAAGCGGCTGGAACCTCCCCATCGCGTGGATCTTTAACTTGTGTTTGTAGTCGAATTAGCACAGAAATTGTATAAGACTGGTTTCAATGACGGTTTTAGTACCTCAAAGGTACTGCCTGAAAGAACTCCGCACACTTTTGCAGGAAATTGCCCCACGGTGAAAATATCTGAATTTTTGATATGCCCAACCTCCAAAAATGGACAGTTTTTGCTGTAGATCAGCGCCCCGAATCTGAAATTTTTCCATATAAGGTTATACACATTTTTGACACCGCCGTTTCCTACTCTTTCCGACATAATTTTCAAACGCACCCAAAAGACTCACATATAAACTTTATGTCAATTATATGTGTAAGGAAGCTACCTCTGGACTTATCATATGTCTAATTATGACGGTAAGACGGCTTATTAATTTTTCGTTACATGTTAGTTTTTATGGGAAAAATTCTCTCTTCGGAACGCCAAAGACTGTATCCATTGTGCGTTCTAAAACCATCATGTAAACCAGTCATACATTTTCTATGCTAATTCGACTAGAAACACAAGTCAAAGATCCATGCGATGGGGAGGTTTCAGCCGCTTCACTGCTGCATTTCTTTATCCAAAGGGCACTAGACACGAATGAATTTTATCTTATTTAAAACTAGAATTTGAAGACCTTTCTGATGGTGACAATAAAATTTTCAAAAACTTGTTAAGATGGTAAAATGAGAGAATGTTTAGATTTGAAAATGGATGTGCCAAAACTGCACTTTCCGTGTGTTGATTGCCTTTCAGCTGTTCGGCGGGTAATACAAGCTCCGCGTGCAAAATTTTAGCCAAATCGTTCCAGAGGTTTCGGCTGTATGGCGTTTTAAAGTCCGTTAAAAAATCTAGAATATTAGAATTTTTGTCAAAAAGGCACTAAGGGTGAATGCATCTTTAGAAGCAGAATTTCAAGGCCTTTCTTATGGTGACGTGAACAATGGGGGTTTATATTTAAAATTTAAAAGTTGATGTGCCAAAATGGCATTTCCGGTTGCACGATTGGCTCCAAAAGCTTTTCAGATCTAAGTTAGATTACGAGATGCCTATGTTCCAAATTTCAGCCAAATCGGTATAGTAGTTTTGGCTGTGGTGTGATTACAAACGAACGTACGTACAGTCGAGAAAATAAGTCATGCACTCAACTCTTGAGCGTTACGCTCAGAATTTATGAACCCGCCCTGGGTAGTGGTGGATTTACATGTCATTAGAACCGGCACCAATTAGGGGTTGTAATGCTGGGTCAAAAAACCTAGGACTGTAAGCCAGTTAAGAATTATTCGCTCAAGAATTTGGCATAAAGTGCATTATTTAGTTTTTCGACTGTACGTACATTAGGGTGTATCGAAAAAAAAGAATTTTGGAATTTCGTTTTGTAATAGTCGCCAAAACTTGCCTTTTACTATCCTGAAGAGAAAGTTTATTTAAGGTTTTGCTATACAGGGTGTCTCAGAACGCTCGCACCAAATTCTAATGGAGTATTCAGGATTAAATTCTGAGTCGATTGGCGTTTTTGAAAATTTCCAGGGTCCAATAGTTCTCAAGTTATAAGAGATTTAAGAGGACCAATCAGATTTCAGCTTTGAGTTGCTTCATAAGGTAATTTAATGCTAGATGCACTATTTCCTAGGTAACAAGATACTATCAATGAAAATTTATACTGTTGTATCTTGTTACCTAGGAAATAGTGCATCCATCTTACATTAAATTACCTTATGAAGCAATTCAGAGCCGAAATCTAATTGGTCCTCTTAAATCTCTTATAATTCGAGAACTATTGGACCCTAAACATTTTCAAAAACACGGATCGACTCAGAATTTAATCCTGAATACTCCACTAGAATTTGGTGCAAGCGTTCTGAGACACCCTGTAGTTCAACGTTTTCAGCCCTCTACCGCCCCTCAAATATTATGTTATTTTGAAATCTCAAGTTTACAATGAAAATTTTTTTGAAATGCTTCAATTATTGTTTTTCCTTCACTATGGTCTGTCCAGGATCCACACGACCGGGATTCACCCTATTTCCATGGTGAATCATTGTTGTCAACAATGAATCGCCATGGAAATCGGGTGAATCTCGGTCGTGTGGATCCCGGACAGAGTATAGTAGGCTCGGAGTAGATCACTAACAGCCGTTTTTTCATCTCTAGTTAAATTTAGCTACCTACTAGATGGCCATTGCATTATAGTTTCAAAGACAATTAACTCATCAATCAAGTTGCTGGTGCATGCATGACAGAACTTATGTATGACAGTACTGGTTGACGTCTAAAGTTCAAACGTTAAATTTTTGTGCGTTTTTTAGTCTTCAAAGGCCCACCAAATATAGGCCACTCGAGACTATTTCTAGTGTAAATTGCCTTTAAAATATTCCTATTAACTCGAAAAGGAAGCACAGAAATTCGAATAAAAAACGCACGAAAATATAACGTCTGAACTTTAGACGTCAACCAGTAGTGTCATAAGTTCTGTCATGCACGCACCAGCAACTTGATTAATTAGAGTTAATTGTCGTTGAAACTATATGGCAGTAGGTAGCTAAATTTAACTAGAGATGAAAAAAACGGCCTTTAGTGGTCTTTAAAATCTACTCCAAGCCTACTAGTGATAGAAAAACAATAAATTATGAATTTAAAAAAATTATTCTTTGTAGACTTGGAATTTAAAAATAACCAATATTTGAGGGGCGGTAGAGGGCTAAAGATGTTGAACTATAGCAAAACCTTAAATAAACTTTCTTCTTAGGATAGTAAAAGGTAAGTTTTGGCGACTATTACAAAACGAATTTCCCAAATTCTTTTTTTTCGATACACCCTAACGTACATACACAAGGACACATTTAAAAATCACTTTTTTGAGTTCCTGAGACCTCAAAACGTGAAGATCTGGCGTTATCTCGAATTCGAAAATTTTAGTGATTGCAGTAACAGTAACTTCCCTTTTTTTTAAGTGGTGAAGTGGAGTAAGGAGATTAGTATATCGTTAGAAATAACGCGACAAAAAATTATTATGTGAATAATCTGTAGAAATCCCCCAGCCCATAACGGCTCGATAAAATTTTATAAAAAATTACAAACATTACCGATACCTATGGATGTACCTGATTATTTTATTCATTAAGTATTGAACCAATCCAAAGGAGCATTTAGCATACAAGTAATCCTGATTACAGTGATAAGACTACAACGTCAACTTGACACTACTTACTCAATACTTTAATTTATAAAATAATCTGCAAAATACGATTCGTAGTCTCTTGGTTGCCTTGTTGAGTCCTCATGGATGCACTACTTGTCAAATGGTAGATTTTTTTCGGCCAAAGAGGACTCGAGCGAGCTCTCGTCCTCTTTTTAGCCTAAAAAAATCTACCATTTTGACTCGTAGTTGACAGCCATTCGGACGTCAAAACCCGCGGCAATCAAGAGACTACTCGTCGTATTACTATTGATTATCTGAATTTCTTTTATTTATTTCTTGATTAATTAACGCAAAAGGGGGGCCACTTTTTCATGCAATCTCCGAATTTCGCATTAATTAATCAAGAAATGAATAAAACCGAGAATAAAACAAATTCAATTACTGGAACCGCAATGTTTGCAATTTCTTTTGTAAAATTTTATCAAGCCGGAAGGTAGCTACGGCCTGAGGAATTTCTGCCAATTCCTCACAAAATTATTTTTTGCAATATGTTATTTCAAAGGATCTATTTTTAAAAATATTTTTCCTGCATTATACGCATATTGCTGCATTATGCGGCACTGAAAAATGTTGACAATGCCAATGCCTCTTTTTATTTTTTAGTGACAAAAACCCTTAAGCAGTTTTAGCGCCCGATTCCGCGAAAACGACCGATCGAATGAAAAAAATGGGCAGCTAAGGAAGCGGCAGGAACCTCCCACTTGGTGAATCACCTATAAATTTTAATCCACAGTCAGTGTTTCGGGAGTTTTTCAAAATCTCTATTTTATTTATTGCCAAAAGGGCACTAAGTTTGATTGTATTTTTGGAAACAGAATTTGAAGACCTTCCAGAAGACCTAATAAAACAAATGGTGGTCATCTTTCAAATTTCATAGAAGACATGCCAAAAAGACACTTGTAATTGGCCGATTGCCACCAAAATGAAGTAAATTTTCCTACTTGCTATATCTAAATTTTACTCCACCAACCTTAAAGCGTTTTTTTCAAGATTTTACGATTTTTTGCCAAAAAGGCACTAAGTTTGAATACATTTTTGGAAATGACATTTGTGCTAATAAGAAAATTTCGAATTTATTATTCAAATTTCAAAGTTGATGTGCCAGAATGGCACTTGCCGTTGGCCGATTGTCACCAAAATTAAATCAGCTCTTAGACGGGCACTGGTATCTCTACCTACCAAATTTCAGCCCAATCGATCCAGTAGTTTTGGCTGTAGCTTGTTATCTAATGTTGCTTCAAAATTTCAATTTTTTTGATTTTATGTCAAAAAGTGTGGATATATTTTTAGACACAGAATTTGAAGACCTTTTTATATGCTGGTAAAAGAAAATTGGTGTTCATCAGTCAAATTTCATAGTTGATTCGCCAAGAAGGCACTTGGCGTTTGCGGATCGACAACTAAATTAACTGGGCTCACCAGAAGTCCAACACTAACATCCATACCAAATTTTATGAAAATCTGTTCGGTAGTTTTCGAGGAATTTTGCTCACATACGTTCGTACAGAGACATTTTTTAAAAAACACTTTTTTGTAATCCTGAGACCTTAAAACGTAAAGATCTGGTGTTATCTCAATTGCAGAAAACACAGCCGAGGTGAAAAAGGACGATCAATTGAAGGCACCTAGTTGTCAGGTTATCAAAAAGGAATTATAAAAATAAAATACGTACGTACATACATACAGACAAATTTTAAAAACTACTTTTCTGCAGTGGCGTAGCTAGGCTTTGGGGCGGGGGGGGCAACCCGGAAAAAGGCGCATAGAAAATTTAAAATACAATTTTACCTCGTATTATTAGTGAAAGAATGCCATAAAAATACAAAACCCCTAATAAAAGTTGCTTTGCTAGCCGTGCGACCTAGCGCTTTAGAAATAAATTTGTCGGCGAGTTAAAAACTTATTGTAAGCAGTGCGGCAAGGGCGCCGAAGGAATAAGGGCGGGGGGGGCGACCGCCCCCCCTCGCACCCCCGTGGCTACGCCACTGCTTTTCTGGGTTCCTGAGACCACAAAACGTATAGATTCGGTCTTATCTCGATTTCGAAAATTTTAGTGATTGCAGTAACCTCCCATTTTTTTAAAATTTTGTTGGAGTTGGGAAGGTTAATGAAGGAAATTGTGCAAAATTAACTTTTAAATTGCTATACATTGCGAAAGAGGATGAAAATGAATAACTTTCTTGTTAGGGGTGATCAAAAACTCTTAAGATCTAGTAACCTTGCCGTTAGAGATCTAGGACTTCTGAATTATTAGAGGAGTTTTTACATATACAGGGCGGTTCCTTTTTCACTGCTCACAATTGGCATCTCTTAAATGGTAAGAGTTACGGAGTCGGTTAAATTAGGGAAAAATTGCGCTATTTCTTGCTGATTAAGAATCTTGATTCGTTCCTGAGTTATTCCGAAAAATCTGAAAATTGCGATTTTAATTAATAATTAATATCTCCCTAACGATTGATGCTTGATTGATCTTTGATTTTACACAATTTCTTAGTAGGTAGGTAGGTCACTATTTAGGGCCATTTTTCCATCGACAGTTTATTTCCTTTCTAGGTCGGCCAACAATACAGTTCAGTTCTACACAACACCTTTCGACAAAACCAGATAAACTCGGAGCAAAATCAACAGAATGGAATCTACCCCTCCCAAACTCAAAAGCAACCCCTTTTAATCAAAGACGATCAACTCTACACCTCTCAGGCGAGCGCAACGGGCGTTAGAAACCAATACAACCAGCAAATCATCCCCCCAATCCAACCTCAAGTACAAATTAACATCCAGTCCCTAATCAAGCCGATGCAACAAACGGAAAAAATACAAAATCCGGCACCAATTGTCTACAGCTTCGGACAATCCGACTACGCCAATAAATATTTCTCCACCAACAGCGGAAAGATCAACAATAGGACAATTCAAAATAAAAAGCTCACATGGAGGCTGAACGATAGCATGGAGTACCAGGAGGACGACTTTGCGGATATTTTGGGGTAAGTATTATTCCACCCGAATTAATTATAGTTGATTTGAAATTTGCCCAAGAAGTAAAATAAAACACAACTCGGAACAAAGTAAGGAGAAAAAAGTTAACTTGAACCAGTACAATCTGCAAGATATTCTGGAGCCATTAGCTAAAGCAAGCGCAGGGACTGCGAGGAGTCAGTATTTGAACGTTTCAAGGTACGTGGCTGGACAAGCTTCAGGGGTACGCAGAGATTCCAGTCTTGGTTTGATCACTACATTTCCAAATAACAGAAGAGATGATCTTATATTTGGTAAACCTTCTAGTAAGTACCTAACCGCCTCTGGTTGTTTTAAATTTTGGTTTAGGTAAAGTCGAATTGCCTTCTAGTTGGAACGACCCGATTGCATCGATTAATTCTACGAAGCAAATATCTGTTGAAAATTTGAGTAACACCACAGTCGACTGGACGGCCAAGTAATATAATATTAATTACATCTAAATAACAATTTTTAATTTTTTTTATTGAGTTCATAAAGATATGTACCTACCTACCTTCCTACATACCTATTTAATGAAAAGGGACTCGGCACAATTCTTATGGAAAGTGTCTTTCGGTGAAATTCTGAATTCTTAATATGTTTTCGTCATTCTGAACCAAAGTTATCATTGCCCCAACCTCCAAAAGGCTTCATACTAGGTATGTCAATAATATGGGCAAGAAATGTGCCTCTGGACTTATCATTTGGAACTATGATGGCAAAAATTTTTCATGTAATTCTTATGGGAAAAAGTATATCTTCGTAACGCTTGATAACTTTTGTTCAGAAATATGAAAACTACAACACATCAAAAAATGAAAAATTCAGACGATTTCACCGAAAGCCACTTTTCATAAGAATTGTGCGAGGTCCTTTATTAATCCTCGTTTTTTCTTGCAGATATTTGAAATAAGTGAGTTTAAAGGGTGTAAAGACGTAACTTTAAGATCTGTGATAGAATATAACAGTCGTCGATAATTATTAAATGTTATACCTTTTCACAATTTGTATAAATAAAAAAAATGTTATTCACTAAACGTGGAAAATGCAAAAGGAACGGCGTCTCTTAACAGATATTATTTTGTAAAAGTGCATGAAGGGACTTATACATAGAAAAAATTATACTTACTTATTAAAACATTTTTTAAGCCTGTAAGAATAGGAAATATAAATCACCCATTTACATTATACAAATTTTTCTGTTTCCATTACACAAATTGTTTCTAGGTATAAAATCAAAGCTAAAAAACAACAACCCAAGAGCTGGGTACGTGGTATGGTTCGAATGTTGGCGTCAAAACGGGTGGATGCGCCTGGAAACTAAAATTCTTGATCGCTTTTTATTCGACAGAAATATTTCACGTTTCTGTGAATACAGTAGGTAACTTTTATGAGATCAAGAGCAAGGAAGAGAAAATTTTCTGCAATATTAAGTAGAAATACCAAAAGTTTACACGGAAAATAAGACAACTCTGCAAAATGTTTGGGAAGAGGGTTGAAAAGTTATAAAGAGTGAAAATATAATAATCCAAATGAGTATCTAAATGAATTACCGGAAAACGAAATTTGGCGAATTTTGCAAAATGGCGCTTAGTGGGTTGAAAAATTGCGAAGAGGGATGAAAAGTCACGAGGGGTGAAAATTAACTGTGGTTAAGTAGAATTACAAAATATTACATGAAAATAGACCAGTTATGCAAATTAGACTTTCTGTGGGGGTTGAAATACTTATTGCAAATAGGGCTAAAAAATTGTACCTAAAACGCACACTGAATCCAAATGTTGTTCAATTTATTACGGCGGAAGAAAAACGATATTACGCGAATTTTGTAAAATTAACACTTTAGGGAGTTGAAAAATTGTAAAGGGGGATGAAAAATCAAAGAGGATGAGAATTTATCGTAGTTAAGTACCTATAGAATTACAGAAAATAACACGAAAATAAGCCAATTATGCAAATCTAGCTTTTGAGGGGTTGAAATATTGCGAAGGGGGTCGAAAAAGTGAAAAAAACAAACACAGGTAATCCAATGGGGGGGGGGGGAATTGTGAAGCGGGTTGAAAAGTCAAGGGGAGTGAAAATTACCTGTAGTTAAATGGAACTAGCGAAAATTACACGAAAAAGTAGGGGTTGGTCTTAGGTTGAAGAATTTTTTCAATGGTTGATGATCGAAATCTATCGAACCCCATAATTTTATTCCATCCTTTACCTGAAAAAATTTCCAGTTTCAATCTTTAAAAATGAAATAATCCTCCTTGTTAGATAGATCATAATGAAAATCGCCCTCACTTTTTTATATCAACGGAAATCACCCGGGGTGATTTCCAGGAAATCGCCCTGGGTCGGGGTGATTTCCAGGAAATCGCCCTGGGTCGGGGTGATTTCCAGGAAAAAATCACCCTGGGTCGGGGTGATTTCCAGGAAATCGTCCCAGCAATTTTCAAGAGACGCGAATAAGCATAATTACGAAAAACTGAATTTACCTATTATTTCATACTGCAATAAATGCATGACTTTTTATTTAATTTATTTACTTCAGGCGATTTTCTGGCTGAATATCCCTTGTGTTTGGGATATTTAAGGAAATCTGCCCTTGCTGTCTGATACACGTGTTTGTTGCCCCAAGAAAACAGACCTCGCGCTACGCGCTCGGTCTGTTTTCGTTGCAACAAGCACTTGTATAACAGCGCGGGCAATTTCCGGAAATATCCCTCACACGCGGGATATTATATACGAAAATTCCACTTTAAAAATTTGATCCAATTACGAACGAGTATTTAAATCTTTACGACGGATTCTGGCCAATCTAGAGAAAGTTATACCGGAAATTTTGTTTGTCAGGTTCCTACTGTCAGGATTTTGTACTTAAGTGAAATTTTCTCGCTGAATACTACTCGTGATCCCTAAAATTTCCGGAAATTTATTCTTGGCGTTTGCTCCAGATTTTTTGCCGCGGAAATCGGTATCATAAATGTCAAAAAATATCCGGAAATTCACTCCTCCTTTCTCGAAGAACCTCGACCTCCTATTTCACCACCATGTTCTAAAGATTCAATTTACCACCCTAATCCAATTCGTTGAAAAAATGTGGCAATTTAGATTCCAGCTTCAACCCTTAAATTTCCTCCCCATTGTTAGATCTTAGTGAAAATTTGTCCATCCGCCTACAGGGTCACTGAAAATTAGCACACCAAATTCTCTCGAGTAGTTTTTCCAGTTCTCGTATTTTTGGGGTTGTAGCGCCTTTAAGGGTGGTTTTTCGCAAAATATGAATATTAACAGTTTTTGAATCAATAATGCCACCCCTAATTTCCACCCCATCTGTCCGATTTTGCGGAAAAAGCATCCCCCGCAAGATTTCATCGAAATATGTTTGTACGTTGGGTTTCAAATCAGTCGCACTTGCAACCAAGTTTCAGCAAGATACCTCGACTAATTCTCGAGTTATTATTGCAATCAATAGTTTATCGGTTTATCACCTATCTAACTCCTACCCCCTTGGTCCGACATAGCCCAAACGCAATCCCCGCCGAGTAGGTATATCTATTTAGGGATTCGCAAATGTAAACCAAGCTTCAGCTCGATATCTCGTTGTCCGATTGTAGGTATAAACAGCCATAGGCAGCCAACATCATAGACAAATTTTTTCTCTATTTTCCACTGAAATGGCAGAAACTGTGAATACATTTTTAGAACCACAGAATTTGATCGTATTTCTAATGGCGACATAAAAAAGGAGGCCTGCTTTAAAATATAAAGTTGATATGCCTAAATGGCACTTAAACCTCATTCACAACCACTTTACGTACGTGACATAACGAAGTTTAACAATCGTCAACAATTGCTAGAAAAGTCTAAAGCTGTCATCAATAATTGTTAATCATTGTTAAAATTTGTTACGTTACGTACGTAAAGTGATTGTGAATAAGCTCTTACTGTGGACCAATTGCTCCAAAAAGCCTTTAATTTCTTCAACCAGTCACCTAATCTCCATGTACCAAATTTCAGCCAAATCGATCCAGTAGTTTTAGTGTTATTCCAAAATTTCGATCTTTTTACCCAAAGGGTACTAAATGCGAATGAATTTTGTCTCATTCAGAACCAGAATTTGAAGACCTTTCTGAATCTCGAATGTTTTAGTTTTTGCTCAAATGGGCACGTCTGAGAGTGAATACATCTTTCGAAGCAGAACATGAAGGCCTCTCTTATGGTGACGTGAAAAATGGGGGTTTTCATTTAAAAGTTGATGTGCCAAAGTGGCATTTCTGTTGTGCGCTTGGTTACAAAAGCTTTTCAGCTCTAAATTGGATTATAAGATGCCTACGTATCAAATTTCAGCCAAATCGGTCTAGTAGTTTTGGCTGTGGCGTGTTTATAAACGTACGTACGCACGTTACAGACACATTTTAAAAAACACTTTTTTGAGTTCCTGAGACCTCAAAACGTGGGGTCGAAAATTTTAGTGATTTCAGTAACCTCCCTTTTTAAGAGGTGAAATGGAGTGGGAAGGTTAAAAGACTGACTCACACTGCCCCTATGTATGTTACAAAATGACCACATTCTACAACAGCATAAACAAGGGTAGATCAGATCAATGGTCGACTTGAGTCTATTCTGATTTAAAAAACAAATTTAAAAATAAAAGAGACCTTGACGTAGGAAAATGATCTATTAAATAAAGTTTACAAACCAACGTAATATGACAAATTATTCATTCCCACGGCATTTTTCCTTGTTTTCTCCATGAGAATCTGCAACATCGTAGGATTAACTTAAGGAACCTGAACTTGCAACGTGTTTTTTTGCAAAACACATGTTAATAGGTAAAAAATATAACAAAACTTACGAAATTATCTCAATCTTCTGGCTTCACGTTCTGATTCAAGCAGAGTGAGGATGTCGTATTCACGAACGGGGCCCTTGACGTTGCGAATAATTTGCCTATTCTGCTCTCCTATGAATTCAACTCTGACTTGAGTACATTGCCCCTGGGATCCAGTACGGCCCAAAACTTTGATGACACGTGCGAGAACGACGGGTTTATCCATTTTTCAGTGCTTTTGAAAACACAACACGTGCAAACAACAACGTCAGGTCGAAAAGAGAGATTTTTGACAGAGGATACGGAAATTGACGCACAATTCCCAGCTGATAATATCACTGTCTGTAAAATTTGTATTTCTGTATTTCAAAGTTTTAAGCTTTGAAGCTTAGATTAAGCCAAAAATAAAGAAGATTTCAGGAGTTCCTTGAAATTGTATTTTTGTTTTAAGCGAAATAGTCGTGAAAGAAATGGTAATTTTTAAATGGTTGGCGTTTTGTTGTAAGTGCTCGTTACCGATCGAGTGCCCAAGTATGCAGTGCGGACGCATGCCCCCACCATCAAGCGCCCATGCGCCAGACAACTGTCAATTCAATGTGTCAAGTTTGACGTTACCAAAGACATAAATGGCGTTGTTGCTAGTTCCCTATATCAGAATTTTAATAACACATAGATGTAATATTTATTGGGAAAAATGTGAGTGAAGTTCGGTTTAAGTTACAAACTATGTACTGCCTACAGTGGCTTATCCCTGTGTTATTAATGCCGAAGCCCTCGAACCCTGCCTTAGTTCAAACTCACGTTATGTTTATGGTGCTCTATTTAATAGGATTTTTTCTGGAAAGAAAACCATGCACAATATGTAGCCTAGTGTTCCTGGCGGCAGTATTCCTTATTTGTTATAGCGGCATGGGCAATTGCATATTTTGGGCTTCATTCTGTGAGAATGAAAATGGTTAAGTGACAAGACAGCCCTGGAACTATTTGCTTGCCCCTGATGGTCCGAAAATGATAATTGATTTAAATTGTTATATTTATTTAATATGTAAATAATGCATAATTTAACCCGTTAGTATCTTCATGCCAAAGATACTAATAATTTACTACTGTTTTTTTTAAAGATTGTTGAATTAGTGACACCAATTGAAGTGTTTGGATGACAATGTGTTAACAACAATGCAATCGAAATAAATCTTCCAACTGTTTAAATATACACTTTTATTATAACAAATCTACTGAAAGTATTCTTTTAAAAGCTTCTCCACTTGTTTCTGATTTGCCATATTGGTGACTTTTGCTTGAAATTTGTTGCCTTTCCCAGCTCCTTTGCCTCCAAGCAGTTCACAAATTCTAAAAATTTTAGTAAGTCACGATTTTTTGCTTTTTTTAATTCTTACTTATTTCCTAAGTCTGCAATAGCTTTTTCATCACCAAATAAGAGAATATTGCCTGCTCCTTTAATGTCGCCCACAGATAAGAACAGGAAAATATCAGTTCTTCCAAGTGCGCGAACAAAAGTGTTCAGGAAATCAGGATCTCCCTCTTTTCGATGTAGAACAAAGTATTTTTCACTGCTATCTTTCAGCTTACTAGCTTCAAGAACAGCCAAATCCTTTAATACTGTTTGCAAATTTTTGTTAATAACTTTGGTATTTTGAATGATCTTTTCCACAAATTCTGGGTGCTGCACTGGATTGGTTCTAAAATATTACTACATTAGATTGCAAAAACTCTGTAAAAACCTACTTTAACAACCCTACTAATTTTTGTTCTCTTTCAATGCATTTATCAAGTCTATTGATAACTCTGTTCCCAACTAGAAAGTACAGAAGAATTTGATCCTTTCTCTTACTTTTTTCCCAGTGGAGCAATTTTACGACTTGTAGCTGGCTAAGGCTTTTAACATGCGTGCCACAGCACATGTTGCTTTCAATTCCTTCGATAGTTACAACCCTGATATCCCCTTTATGGTCAGCTGGAAGATCTCTTGCACTTCTGAACTACAATATTAATCTGTCATTTTCTTTTTAAAATAATAATAGTTACTTCATTTAATTCTTCTTCTGGAGTATCTTCACTGAAGTTTTTAACAGTGACTTTCCTGTTCTCTCTGATCAGTTCATTGCAAATATTCTCACCCTTTTTAATTTCATCTTCCGTAATTGAAGGGGTTTCTAGATAAACCTTATCAAGTCACATACTCAACTTTCGAAATCTTTACCTAATTCAATGTAAGCCACATCTTCACTTAAGTACCACGATACTGTGTAATACTTAAATTCTCTATCTAACACTGCAGTAATCAGATGCTGCCCAGAATGCTGCTGCATGTGGTCTAGTCTCCGATCCCAGTCTACTTCCTGTTTGACTTCCTCTCCGACTTTTAGAGGCTGTTCCAAGAAATGAATTGCTTTATCGGTTCTTCGAGTAACCTGGTGTACTCTTTGTCCATTCAAATAGCCATAATCACTAGGCTATTTCGTTTATCAGCTAATAGTCATGAAAATCATCTCACCTGGCCGCCTCCTTCGGGAAAAAGGATTGTATCCTCTAATATTACTTCATAGCCTTGTACTTTTGTTTTTTTCCCATCGACAGTCGTTGAAAATTCAGATTCCTCGCAAGATATTACTTTGGAAGTAAACTGGAAATATTTAGTGGTAAAAGGGGGCGCAAGATTATGCACTTACCTCTTTTAAGAAACTGTCTTCTTGACATTTAAACACCATTTTGGAGGGCGAAGTCGAAGGGTCCCTTCTTCAGCCCTCTTATCTTAAAGGAAAGAAGAAATGCAAAACTAACCTTAAAACCCAGTTGACGTTTAGATTAGTCAGGGATTTTGTTTTTTTTGATTTGGTTTTGTTTTGTTGGAGAGAAATTCTGACATTTAGCTGTCATTGTCATAACTGTGTCAAAGTCAATTGCCGTCATATAAAGTTGGTTTGCCGGATTTATTTTGTAAAAATTAATAAAATAATGGAAGAAAAAGTAATTAACGGTTTACAAGACATTGGGTAAGTAATAATCAACGGTTATTTGAACAAGTCTCGAAATTGCGCCACTTTTACAGATATACAGGCCCACTACTGTCGAAACATGAACTTGGTTCAGCTGTGCAAGAAGGCCCCAAAAGTATTGAATATACAAGACTGGTAAATTATTTAGCAGGTGAACTACGTGTTCTCCTACGTATTGATGAAGAAGTTAACACAATTTCCGATCCAGAAGACTCAGTTTCATTTGTGTTGGAACTTAGCTCCTTCTTGAAAGAATTAAGTATTGTTCATCGGTGTTTTATTGTCACTAATTAAGTACTCTCGTTTTTCAGATTGTTCCTACTCCGCATTTACTCAGGGTCATGTATCAGATCGGTTTGAGAGTGTCTCAGATAGACTGCTGTTGTTAGATTACTTGATAAGTGAGCTAATGGGTGCTCGTATATTGCAGGAGAAGAAACCTGAGAAGAAAATTGAATTGAAATTGGTAATTAATAAATGTTTAAATAATTGTAAAACTTGTTTTTGTAGCATGAAACAGAAGAAGCAGCTTGCATGAGAAAAATGCTCATGACTTTAAGATTCCCGAAGCCTCCTGCAAACATTACAGTGCCACAGTTATTCCAGAAGTTAAACCCCACAGTTCAAAGTACTGTTCAGAAAGCTGGAAGTGATTTAGTTGGTAATCCCGCTTTTAATGGTACGTTGTCTGATCAACAATGGGAAACTCTGAATACAGTGCAGAAAGATTTGAATGACGAATATAAAATTCGAAGGGAGATGCTACTGACCAGATTAGATGTGACCATCCAATCATTTCAGGTAAAAGTTTTGATAAAATTAATTTAATTCAGCTTTCTAATATCAGTGGTCAGATAAAACAAAAGGAAAGGATGAACTCTTTGAAAAAATCTACTCGGAAAAGAGGAAACACCTTAAAGCAGAACCAGCTGTTGATATTTCCAATCTACTAGCCGCCAGAGATGAGATTGCAATAATTGAGAAGACTAGCAATTCTTCAGTTCGGAAGAATACAAAATCATCAGTGAATAGGGTTATAATAGGACAGGTAAATATCCATAAGTGTGTTTTATTAAAACAATTAATTGTGCTGAAGGTCCCTGATAGAGGGGGTAGGACTTCCGAAATAGCTCCTCCACCTCCTGAGATGCCTTCTTGGCAACAACGTGTTCCTGGATCATCAGGTGGTGGTCGGGGTGGTGGCAGGGGTAGTTTCAGCGGCAATAAGCAACAAAACTATTCAAGAGGTAATGAATCTACCAATAATTACGGGGGAAATTATTCAAATCGACAAGGTGGCTATGATAGTGCTGGAAGTTACGGTGGATACTCAAATTCTGGGGGTGGTAACTCCAGTGGTGGCTACAATCAAGGCCGTAACTATGATAACACTGGTAGTTACAACAAAGGAAATGTTTATGATAGCAGGCCCCAAAGCACTGGTGGAAGAGGAAGTTACGATAACAGAGGAAGCTATGATAGCAGGGACAGCGGAGGAAGTCGCGATAACACCCATTTTGATAGTGCAGGAAGCTATCAATATGAGCAGAATTCGAAAAGAGCAAAAACTTATGATTCTTATCAATCAAATAGAACAACTTATTCTGATCAGTATGTTCAAGAGGAACAGCAGAATAGACAGTTTCACAGAGGAGGAGGTGGTAATAGGGCCCATAACCAACAGAGGGGGCGGTCAAATTACAGTCGCGGGGGTGGCCGTAGTAATAATTATTAAAAAAAAGCCAAAATGCTTGTTTGAGGAACTATTAACAACTTTTTTTAGGCACGAGAAGGAACTGACTGTGACTGGCCCCAAAGCATTTTAATAACAATTGGCTTCTGCTCCATTTAAACTTGAATTGTGTTAAGCTGCTGTCCTTTATTTAATGATTAATATAAATATGAAAGAGTGAATGTTTAGTCTTCTTCGTTTTATTTTTGGCAATTGATGATTTCAGTATTTCCAGTGCATGAAGGGAGTCAGTCTGTCCAGTAGGTAAAACAGTTCGGCTGTATTATCGGCTCTGTCAGTTTTGAGCAAATATTTGAGATTGCTGTGACATAAAAATGTGAAAACTAGCAAATAACTAATCTGTCACAAAATGTCATGAGATGGAAACGCCCAAAAACAGCATATCTAGTGCAGTAAGCACCAAAATTGGCAACCCTTAGACTGGCTTACGTTATTTTCGTTGATTCGAGTAAGTATTCGTATTATACTCTCCATTCATTTTCTATTGAAGCAACAGAACGCCAAAATTTGAATTTTATGTTGGTATGAGGCAATTTTGCAAGGAATTTTACTAACGGTGAGTTGATAGAAGCGATACGTCAGAAAACATGACAAATATCAAAATTTTGCAATTGCTCTGAATTGGCCCAAAATGGCCTTTGTGTGCGTGCGGTTTTGAGTAAAGTGCAAAGAAAAATATTCACGAAAAAGCCTCAGATACGTTTATCTATGACACTGCTTCTAACACTAAAAATAAACCTTAGAAGATTTGGGTTATGCAATGTTTTTGCTTTCCCGCCAAATTTCTATCAAATTGTCAAAAGTACAGGCCCTTACAAATTAGGGTTGTACAGTTCCAGAAAAATTTTAGATCTTGAATAAGAAAATGAATGGAGTTTAGATGTCCTTTTATTAAAATCCTCAATATGGCCTGGATTCGAGCACTCAACGACAACACAAAACCCTCTAGACTAAAGCGACAAGGCCAAGCGGCTAGTGTGACCGAGGGTTTATCTACAGGATGTCCCAATTGTCTGTATTCGGTCGATAACTCCATTGCTGTTAGAGATAGCGAAAAATTGTTAAACACAAAGTTGGAGAGGGTCAAACAAGGCACATTTTAAAAATACAATTCTGTATACAGACTGTCCTACCAAAGATTAAGAACACAAAAACAGGTTTTTTTAAATGGAATTTTTTTATTGGATTCTATGATGAATTCCAAGTAACATTCATTAATCATGTTTTCATCTGAAGCGAATGGTTTAGAAGATATTGGTAATTTTGTGGAAAAAATTACTTTTGCAGTAAGGTAGACTTATTGGTTAAGTGGGACCACAAGGTAACTGGGCCCACCCCCTCCCTTTTCTTTGAAATCAAGGCAACACCACTAAACTTAACATTAACACCATCTATGATGTTACTCTGAATCCATACAACCGCAGAGTTCCATTTGTTGCCAGAATGTGTCGCTAGAATTGATAACGTTCAACCAGCACGTTGTGCGCAATACAACGTCGTGCACCCTAGTTTTCAAAAAATCGTCATCAGTAGACTTGCTGAGTTAGGTGGTTGAATTTTGTCAGTGGGGTAAGTCAAATATGCATTTTAAGGAATCTGGACTAATAGATGCTATATTTTTGTTCAGAATAAATTAAGAGGTTAGGTCCCAGTTACCCTTAAAATATTACGAATTTGGTTAAGTGGGTACACTAACAGCGGGTAACTGGGACAGGCGGGACCCAATTACCCCAATGTTAATTTTCTTACCTTCTTACTTATCCGGCGTCCCTCTGTTCCTTTCAGTGTTATTTTTCATCAATCAAATAGGTACTTACCAAGATGGGCAGAATTTATAAGAGAACAACTGGGAAGGGGGCTGATGGACCAAATTCGTCATTGTCCATTACAACAGTTGCCATTATCCAGGTCAAATAATAGAATATGAAAGTGACACAGTGATAGTAAAATGCATGGAAAAGGCTGGGAAGTATGGTAACATATGGAAATGGCCAGAAAAAGAAGATAGACTATCTTACTCCCATGACGACATTGTGAAAATAATTGCACCGCCTGTACTAATAAACAATCGGGGATTCTATCGAATCAAAGAAATGAATGAGTAGCATATTCATCCATTTTACATTCTCGTTATTTTTAGTTTCTAACATTCTCGTTCTCGTTATTTTCAGTTTAAGTTTTGTTACAATTGAAATTTTTGCGTATTTTAAGTATTCCTTCAGGATTTTCTAATAAATTACGCAACTGACTTGGTGCCTCATTTTTCTAATCCTCTTACAACTCCAGATATCGTCATTACAGTGGTTCAGATCTTCCTTTGCATGTAGTACAAAAAATGCATACATACAAAGGTTGTACCCAGTTAGCATCAAACGATTCCCTATTGGAATGCATGAAAAATACCAGGCTATGACCCAGTCACCCCACACTTGCGGGTAACTGGGACCATCGACATTGTTTACAAAAAAAATTATTATTTTTTTAACTCTATTCAATTCACTCAATTTTAAGCTAATATCTGCTACAGAAGTCTTCCTCGAAGTTAGTTCGCCGAATGCCGCTTTTGTCTGCGTAATCATTTCAAGTATACTTTGAATCAAATGATCAGAGTTGTAAAACTAGGTCCCAGTTAACCAAGTCTACCTTACTTGCTTTTAAAAATCACCTCACAACCAATTTTCAACCTTTGGTTTTGGAAATTTAGCTTGTCATTAAGGTAGCTTTGGGCTATCTTTCAAGCGCTTGAAAACGGTCTTAGCTTCTTAAGTTCGTCTCCAGTAACATTATGAACTTTCGAAAATGTGTAGGTATTTAAATTTCGAAATTTTTAAATTGCACCACTATCAAATGTTATATAGCCGTAAGCTGTAACATTAAATTTGCTTTCGTTTGATATAAAATGTCCCTATATCCAAGTCTCGAATTTCTCGTTTTATTCAGTAAAATATGATTTTTAGGAATTTCCATTTTTAGCTTACAATAATGTTTTTGAAAGGCTGCTCGGACACATGTTACAATAGGTGTCACAAATTCTGTCAGCCGGAATCTTGCGTTAATTAACCATAAATTGTGATTATAGCTATTAACATACCTAGGAATGTTATGACTATCATAACAGACGCAGATGTCAATTGAAATCCGAGCTCGGAGAGCGAGGATTTTAAAACATCTAAGTCTGTTATGATTCATAACATCCGAGGTTTGTTCAATAGTTTATGGGTTTAAAGCGATTAAAGCCAAAATTTAAAAAATGTTGCGTGAATTCGCGTCATTTTGACAATCGAGATGACAGCATTTGAATGGGGTCATTGTTGTCATGAATGGTTAATGGGCTTGTTGTCTAGAAACCATTAGATAACGTTATGATCTGCTTACCAGCCTATTTTTATGCATGTTAAGAACGCTTTAATCGCCTGAAACCGGTAAAGTGTTTTTTTTAAATATTCATTTATGGAACGCAAGAACAATGTACCTACTCAAAAAAGTTGCAGCATTTTCAGCACTTAGGTACTTATACCAAAAGGAAATAAATAGATAACAATTGCACTTTTAGAATATGTAGGTACTTTTCTAATTACTTATACTTATACCGACTTAATTTTTTTTAAATTTTCTGTTATTTAAAAAACAACAGGTAGGTACTCTGTTAAAATAAAGTGATTATGCCAATGATTTGACTTTGATGATGAGCAGTTTGTGTTCGAAACATGTTAGCTGTTGAAATAAACCTTTTCGGTATAGTGGGCGTTTCTGGTGATAGTTAATAATTACGCTTTGTTTTTATAGACACAGAATTTATTGCAGGTCCTGTTTGTAGCCCAAAGACAATTGGGCAAATTATGAAACTCATCCTTAAATATTAGATCTATAGAAATTGTAATTCGACTGATAACACATTTGACACCTACAATTAAATGTAGTCAGAGCCAACCGTCTAAAAACATCAGGAAGAAAAAGATGAAAATTGTGTTTTACTGAATAAATCGAAAAATACTAAACTTGGATATAGGAACATTTTAACCTCCCCAACCCCATCACAATTTAAAAAAAATGGGAGGTTACTGCAATCACTAAAATTTTCGAATTTGAGATAGCACCAGATCTTCACGTTTTGAGGTCTCAGGAACCCAGAAAAGGGGGTTTTAAAATGTGTCTGTGTGTATGTACGTACGTACGTACGTACGTTCGTACGTTCGTACGTTTGTACGTTCGTTTGTAATCACGCCACAGCCAAAACTACTAGACCGATTTGGCCGAAATTTGGAACATAGGCATCTCGTAACCTAACTTAGATCTGAAAAGCTTTTGGAGCCAATCGTGCAACCGGAAATGCCATTTTGGCACATCAACTTTTAAATTTTAAATGCAAACCCCCATTTTTTACGTCACCATAAGGAAGACCTTCAAATTCTGCTTCTAAAAGTGTATTCATTCTTAATGCCCTTTTGACCAAAAATAAAAAAAAAATTGATTTTTATCGGACTTTAAAATCGCGGTACAGCCCAAGCCCCTGAACCGATTTGGCTGAAATTTTGCACATAGGGAATGTATTACACGTCGAAGAGCTGAACAAATTTTGAATTCAATCGACTCATGGAAAGTGCCGTTTTGGCACACCAATTTCCAAATTTAAAATTATTCTCTCATTAGACCATTAAAAACAAGTTTTTGAAAGATTTATTGTCACCATCAGAAAGGTCTTCAAATTCTGGTTTTAAATATGGCAAAATTAATTCGCATTTAGCGCTGTTTGGTTCAAAAAATCGAAATTTTATAATAACAGTAAAAATACATTATAGCCCAAATTTCTGAATCGATTTGGCTGAAATATGGTACATGGAGATTGAGTGACCCGTTGAAGACCTGAAAGGCTTTTGAAAGCAATTGGCCAACGGGAAGTCCCATTTAAGCATATCAACTTAAAATTTTAAATACAAGACCTCCTTTTTTATGTCGCCATTAGAAAGGCGATCAAATTCTGGTTCTAAAAATGTGTTCATAGTTTCTGCCATTTCAGTGGAAAATACAAAAAAAAATCTTTCTCATTAAAGGGGTGCGGACTGACAGTGGATGACATAAAGTGGCAGTTATTGTCAAAAAGGTGGCAAAAGATTAACCTTAAAAGAACGTGATGGGTGATGTCCGAGGTGACGTCGGTATTTGTCAGAAAATTGCGAAATTAGTCATGGATTAAAAAAATTCTGTTGAATTAACTACTATCTACACAGAATACAAAGATCCACGCGATGGGGAGGTTCCAGCCGCTTCTCTGCTGCATTTTTTTATTTTAAACGAAAGCAAATTTAATTTTATATAACCTATGGCTATTCGCGAAAATCAGCAAAAGTGTCTGACATCTGGTGACGCTAGAATTGTCACTTCCGGCTCCCCAATGGAGTGAGACCGCCATTTTGTGGTTTAGCAATGCCATCTATTAGCAGCTGATTTTCGCGAATAACATTTGATGGTGGTGCCATTTAAAAATTTCGAATATTAACCTCTACATTTTTGAGGGTTCATAATGTTACTGGGGACGAACTTGAGATGCTAAGACCGTTTTCAAGAGCTTTAAACATAGCTCAAACCTTCCTTAATGACATGCTAAATTTCCAAAACCAAAGGTTGAAAATTGGTTGTGGGGTGATTTTTCAAAATAAGTACTGCAAAATTCTTCCCGCAAAATTGACAATATCGTCTAAACCATTCGCTTCAGATGAAAACATGATTAATGAATCTTACTTGGAACTCATCATAGAATCCAATAAAAAATTAAAATACAGGGAGTTCCATTTAAAAAAACCTATGTTTGTGTTCTTACTCCTTTACAGGATTGTATTTTTAAAATGTGCCTTGTTTGACCCTCTCCAACTTTGTATTTAACAATTTTTCGCTATCTCTAAAAGCAATGGAGTTATCGACCGAATACAGACAATTGGGACACTCTGTATATATGTTTATCTTCGATGGATTGCTCTACAGTAAAAAACTAGAATTCCCTAGAATAGTTTCCTTCCTAACCTCATTTATTGAACTGTCAATCTTCTGAAAGTGACTGTTGTTAGCAATTTGAGACGAAGTAAAATTTCAGATCTTGCAATGCCATCGAAAAAGAAGAAATATAATGCAAGATTTCCAGCAGTAAGTCGTGAATCCATTTCAAAAACTTTTCAACAGTCTGAGGTTTTCAGGGACGCATCAAGAAAATAATGCAAACAGATGAAGAAGTTGGAAAAGTGGCACAAGCTGTCCCAATCATAATTTATATCCTTTCATATTAATTGAAATTCCTAAGCAAAGTTTACCGACCTCGTGGAAGAATTAGAATTTTTGTATCAAACGATAATTGAATGGCTTTGCTCTGTTCCATCAATTTGCTTTAGCATAGTTTTTCTGGCGGCTACATTTATATTTGAAGAGTTTCCTATTATTTCAAATTCATTTCTGCCATGGTGTAGGTAAAACTTTGTACAGGTCTGTTATAAATGATTGTAACATTGCCTCTACAGCAACAAATGCATTAAATGACAATTCCTTTGTTATTAAAGCCACCTATCATGTTACAATCATATGTAACAGCCCCATGTTATTGTTTGGTTTGTATCAGTGATAGAGAGAAAATTGAGAACTCGGCTAATTTTTCTCTTGATCACCCTGTACTTGTTTTTCCTTAACACTGCTTACCTAGGACATTGGAACTCTTTGTAGAATCACTGTTAACGAAATCAATGCAAATCACACAGTCGAGAAATGCAAAAACCTTAACTCCGTCCCATATGAAGCAATGCATTTTGTCAGAAAGCCGATTTGACTTTTTAAAAGACTTAGTAAAAAATATACCTGATGCAAGTGCACAGGAGGATAACGAGAACAACGCAATTTTTGAAGCTAATCTACAAAACACAGAAGAATCTGACACGAAAAATGAACCGACAACACCAGTAATTAAATTGAATAAACCCACAGCTTCTGCAAATTTCTATACAGAGCAAAGCTCCTCTAGTAGTAGAACTCCTGTTATACAATATGGACCTAAAGTTACAAATAAATTGGATACAAGTAAGTTGACAATTACCATAAATAATTTGACGGACGCAGCAAGGGGGCCTAAATTACACATTGCTGTGACGGAACCAGTTCTTACACCCCCATTAATGGCCACTGGAGGAAAAGTCTCAAATTTGGCAATGCCTGAATCTGTGTCTGCACCCCCAACTGTTAATTGTGACAACATCCCTCCTCTAATACCTATTTCACACAGCTCATATGGACAACACAACGCTGAAGATAATTTATTTATTGATGAAGATTATGATAATTAGCAGTCTGTTTGACTTGATTTTTTTTGTTCTGTTAATTACAATAATTGTACAACAACGTTTACTTTCATTATATATAATTAGGTATAAAAATACAATATTAATACAATATGTACAGTTTACAAAATTAAAATATACTGTTAAGTACTACATTTTTACAAAATTATAAATACACAATTTTTTGTAAAAAGTTATTTAAATTCTCATAAATACAATACCAGTATGTTCGTGTTATTAGTATGAACGAAGAATATTCAGTTAGTGTTGAACATTCTGTCATTTTACTAATAAAAGTATCAAATAATTTATTTGGATTCTCATTTCAAATTGAACCGGTAAATTTATCTACAAATTATTTCTAATTATTGTGATAGGTAACTACAATTTACATATTTGTTACAAGTACCTAATTTAATAAAAATAATAAATAGGGGAAATAAGTTAATTCAGTTAATCACTGTACAACTTACATACTAACAATTCGCTTACTATTAAATTACTGATCGACCAAAGAGTCGCAAGGTGTGAAGCAAACCTTAATTTAAACATTTGATATTAACAAAACACTTTCTGGGATCATATTGTATTATTAAACAAGATAATATTGAAAATTTGGAGAATAAGCTCTTTGACATTAAGATACAATTCGAAAGTTTGAAACCAGCTGGAAATACCATTATATTGAGAAATGTCTCAGATAAAGGTGGTATTCCATGTGCGATTATTCGCAATTTCTTTGCCATCTTCTGGAGTTTCACAGATTTTTTTTTTTTGTAGAATCCGTCAATATAGTGGAATTCCTCAGAAATCGCGATACCTCTATAATTAGCATAAAATATTGCCAGAAATCGCATTATGGAATATCACCTTTGTCCTTTGTGCAAATTTCAAACACAAAGCAATAAAGGTGGGCCGCAAAAAACCTTAATCTGAAATTTAAATTAACCAAAAGATGATAGGGATACAGGGTGGTTCAATGAAGTAAAACCCCATTTATTTCGAAACTAAAAGAAAAAAACGGTTAATTCACAGTTGTAAATAAAGAATTAAAAACAGATCTTTGTTTTTGAACTTCCTGCTTAGCCTGAAATGGCCGTAACTTTGTTTTTTCAAATTGAAATGCACCCGTTCCCAAACGATTTTTTTGTTGCAAATTCAACTGTGGAATTACATTTTCCTAAATTATTTTTGTAATTTTGTGGTTTGGAAAAGAAATTTGAAAAAGGCAAAAACAAGCAAAAGAAAATGTAATTGCACGGTTGAATTTGCAGCAGAGATGCGGCTGGAACCTCCCCACTGCGTGGATTATAATCGAAACATAAACTATGGAATCCACCACATTTCAGTGAGAATTATAATTTTCATAATTTTCTGCCCAAGTCGTAGAAACGTTGAATACATTTTTAAAATCAGACTTTAATTACCTTTCTTATAGCGGTATAAAAAAGGCGGCCTTATTGGACTGAAAACTTATAATAATAATTTCAAAGTTGATGTGCCAGAATGGAACTTCCCGTGAACCGATTGCTTCCAAAAGCCTTTCACCCCTACAGCAGGTCACGCACCCTCCACGTACCAATTTTCAGCCAAATCGGTCCGGAAGTTGAGACTACACTCTGTTCTTTAATGTTCTTCTAAGTAAAACCTTGATTTCTTTGGCCTAAACTTCTCTAATGGTGACATTGCATCTTAAAATTTTCAAAATTTTTGTGCCAAATCGCACTTCTCCTGGGCAGATTGCTTCCAAAAACTGTTCCGACTCTTCTATGGGTAAAACGATCTCCACGTACCAAATTTCAGCCAAATCTGTAGCGTGTTTCTAAAGTGCGCTAAAAATCTAGAATTTTTGAACTTTTCGCCAAAAGAGTACTAATACTAAAAACATTCTTTGGAAGCAGAATTTTTCAGACCTTTCTTACGGTGGTGTCAAAAAGTATTTAAAATTTCAAAGTTGATGTGCCAAAATGGTATTTTCGCCGGTTGGACGATTGGCTCCAAAAGTTTTTCAGATCTAAGTTAGGGTATAATATGCCTTTTTACGAAATTTCAGCCAAATCGAATAAGTAGTTTGGTCTGTAGTGTTTACAAACATTTTTTCGTAGCATAGCGCAGAATAGCGTAACATAACGTAAAGATCTGGTCACCTCTCCAAACCAAAAAAAAAGTATATTTTGAACCCAAAAAAATTCGAATATTAAGAATTCGTTGAGAAAAAGGTACATTTAAATTTGAAAAAACTAAGTTACGGTCATTTCCGGCTAAACAGGAAGTGCAAAAAAATATAGGGATATTCTTGATTTCTTTGCTTGCAACTGTACATACATAGATATCCGCTTGGATGAACTGTTTTTCTTTGAGTTTTGAACCAAAAAATATATTTACCATTATGAAATGTAATAATGAGATTTTACTACGTTGAACCACCCTATATTTCGCTGTAACTATCCTGTTACCACTGTATCAGAAAACTTCTATGGCCAGCTGGCGTGAAAAATCAACACTTTCTGTGTGAAACCCGTTCAGTAAAACCTCTCAAATGTGACAAGCTCCTAATTTTCACCTGCGTAATATAAAGGACCCCCGCACAATTCTTATGGAAAGTGGCTTTCGGTGAAATTGTCTGAATTTTTTATATTATGTGACCTTCATGATTCCGAACAAAAGTTATCATTGCGGCAACCTCCAAAAATGGACAGTTTTTGTTACAGAGATTCCCGAAGACAGAATTTTGCCATAAGGTTATACTTAACACATTTTTGGGACCGGCCTTTCCTATTCTTCCCGATATAATATTCAAATACACTCAAAAGAGTTCCATATAAAGTCCCGTCGTATATTAACGAAAGCGGGGGTTGTGTGTCTCAGGCTTTTTTTCTGTTGGTTTGTAAACGGGATTTCACATCCGTCATCTCTGCCGTCACTAACTGTCAGTGTCAATAAACAGTAACAATGGAGGTTGAAAGGCATCTTTGTTGTTAATTATTGTCCATGACAGGAATTTTGACAGCGCTGAAAGCCCGTTGCCAAACCAACAGAAAGACATGGATAATACATATAAATAATATAAATAAATATGGATAAAGTTCTATCTTCGAGACCCTGTAGCAAAAACTGACCATTTTTGGAGGTTGACGCAATGACTTTTGTTCAGAATCAAATCATGAAAACTACAATATATCCAAATTCACCGAAAGCCGCTTTCCATAATTCCATAAGAATTGTGCGGGGTCCTTGTAGACTTCAAATTTGACAATGTCAATTAAAGTGTCTGCTAAACGTTGTGTGCTTAAAAATAATAGTGGAATACGAACGTTTTGCTAGTGATTTGAATAGGGTAAGATTGTAAAAAGAACCCAATTATCGGTTTTTAACGGGCTTCTAACCTAAATGAAAGTCCGTACTACACAGCTGAGCGTTTGGAGGATTTATAGGTTGCGTTTTAACTGTAGTAAGATTTGAAAGGTTTTAAGTATAGGTCTGGTTTCTATTGTACTAATATACGAAGTCTAATAATTCATTAATTCTTATTTCCGGCGCCGGTAGGCTATGGTATGGATTATGGAATTCTCGTGACATAGTTCCATAGTGGCAACAAGATATTTATATCGAAATATCCCTGCCATATTTTGATTTAACTTAAATTTCAGATTAAGTTTTAAATGAAGAATGTTTGCTTAGTATCGCAATTTAAAAAAATGTGAATCTGCAATGAGAGAGGGAGAAATTGAATTATTATTCTAGTCTACATAATCAACCTCACACCAGTTCACTTCACACCAGTATTGCAAAATAAATATTCATTTTTGTACTATATCCGGAGTACTATTTACAAGACAAGAATTTAAAATAAAGCTATCAACTATATTCATTGCCATCATATAGGTTTTCGCAAATCTCAAGCAGTCTTAACACAGGTTTAATATTATAAGGGAACAAATTTCTAGAAACCAGTCTATCTATCTGAAGTTTGAGCCTAATTAAAACAGTCATGGTGTTATCGAGTTCATTTGCACGAGCCGCCCCACCCTCATAACAACTGTTAACAAAATTATCCCAATTCTTTCTGATATACTTCAAAAAGCGTAGCAAATATAGTAAAAAACAAGTCTCATTGCTGACCAAATAATCCAGTAGGACATCTGAATCATGACTAACCACCTTTAAGAATTCAATGAATGAGTGCACTGGATTTAAAATGGTCAAAAAATCGGGGGACAACACATTTTGGTACGAAATTCCTGTCGTTATATCTAAAGTGCAAACCATGGATTCGATCATGTAGTCGTCCTGATCACTGAAGAGGTGGATGAGTATTTTTGAAAATGGTGTTTCTGGGTGAAATTCTAGACTTCCTTTGATGAAAACGTCGACTTTTTTCAAGACATCCCTTATTGATCTCGCTATCAGCTGCATATCTTGAGAGAAATCGTAATCATCAGATCCTACACTCGAGTCGGAACTGTCAGACCGTGTTTCTTTTATGGTAATAGCTGCACTCTTCAATACCAACAACGTCATTTTCTGAAGAAGCGTTTTATCGATATTCGATTGTGTTGGTTGCGTGCTTGGAATTGTCCCAACAAAACTATTAACAGTGTAGCCTTCAGGTCTTCGAAATGGCAAACTGTCCAGGATGCGATAATCTTTAACACACCTAACTATCAAGTGTGCCAATTGACACGTGTCTTCTGGTAGCATGTCTTGCAATGCTAGAGTGCTTCCATAACACAGTACTTCGTTAAAAAGCGACAGCATTTGTTTCCAGATCAGAGGTGGGATGTTACAGTCTAGTATCCTAACGAAGGTTTCCAACTGGGCGTAGAATGGCTTAGTGTCAATAACACTTAAATTAGCTTTAACTGAGATTGTACTTTCCCATAACGCCAAAAATGATAGAACACAAGTTTGTGATTCATGCGATAAGGTGTTTTTTAGCAAAAACTCGATTTTGCCTATCAGATCTGGCCATTTTGACTCCAAACTTTTAATAATTAGTCCTTTAATAGATGAAGTGTCATAGCTTTCAGCATCACTGTAAGGTATTGTGACACATTTTATAGTTGTGTCCAAACTTGGTTGATTGCTTGGGCCAGCAATGTCCACTCCAATTTGTGAATCCTCCAAAACATGAATTTCAACATTCTTCCATTCAACTACTCTCCTAATGATTTCCAAAGCAAAATTCATTTTCAAATAATCGATATTTTCGAGGGTTAAAAAATTAACAATAGTTTCCAACCATTCGTGGTTAATATTAGTTTTGGCTACTATTAAAAAACTACTGAAGACTTTTGCTGCCATGTAGTTGATGTACCTATTCCTAATTTCACACAATGAAATTATTTGCTCGATTAAACTATGCTCGTTGTCTGCAAAATTGTTACAGATGGAAACAATGCGGGAGCATATATGACCATTATTGTTTTGCTTTAAATAAACATCAAATAATAGTTGTAAATGTGACAGAAACTGTAAAACTTGCGCTGTGGGCCACTCACTCATGATCATTGATCTGGCACCATTATCATACATTACTTGGTACCCCTCGAATGGTTTTTGAAGAATACTTTCAGGAACTCCACATAAACACTGTCGAATTAGATAATTCTGAAAAGTTTCTATTTCGCTAGTTGCAATGGTTTCGGTTTCCACACTTTCGAAATTCGGAACTTGACTTATTATATCTGGTGCCGGTTGTATTGAAATATCTTCACAACTGGTTTGTTTGACTGGAAACCGAAACTCTGATTCATTTTCATCACTTTTTTCTTCACTTTCACAGATTTCACTAGTCCGAAACACTGATTTGTCCCCATGGAACTGTGAATTCACCGTGTTCAACGTTACGTCGTCCTCATTTACGTTTGAAGGTAAAGACAAGTGAAGGGCTGAAAGATCGGTTCTCATGCCTGTCTCGAGGCTGTGGATGAAATCGGGCTCATCAGCTTCACTTACATTACCTCTTCTCAACTTCTTTTTAAGTGGCTGTTCAGAGGCCATTTTACTCTCCCGATGTCTCATAACCATTAGATCTGGCAGTAATTTGGAAACGATAAAGAAAATCCCGTGCTGGAGTCTGCAAAGAAGAAGCGCTGTTAGAGAAACTATTGAATTTTATTATTAAAACAGCAATAAACCCACCTTAATTTTATGTGTAACAATTTTATCCAGTAGTTATGGGTACATCTTTGATTTACCACTGGTTAAGACGGATGGAATCATTTTGCTGGTTCAGAATTAAATTACAATAAATTAGGAATATAATGCAGCCCTAGTTTGTTTGAAACAGGGCTAAAATATGTAATTGTTTTTAAAAAACACAAAATTTATACACACAAACTCCATTGCGTACAATATGCTGCGTTAGTCATTTGAATGACCATTGTCATACCCGCAAGAAATATTTCGTAGTTTAATGCGGTGACGTATTTAATTAATTAAAAACATGCCATCGCGATTAATCAAAACACATTCTTGGTTTTACAGTTGTCGAAACGATTTAAAAAAAAATTTAATTCACCAGGAGATGTGGTTTTGATTTACTCCGAAAGAAAGGAATGTGCGACGTTGCCAAGTTGAGTGCTACCATTCATAAACGTTTTGTTCTTTTAATTAAAAAATACATTTTTATCGACCAGTTTAAAGTAAAATTAGGTTTCTCTTGTTGACATTTATTATCTGGGGTTACGAAATGGTCATTGCAGTTAACTCGGCATGATTAAATGTCAAATGTATTTTATTTTCCGAATGAATGGAATGACGATGCATCACGTAACTCGGGAGCCAGCATCCGTACAGTTTATCTAATGGCATCATGGCATCCATGCATGCCCGATCCCCATATGGAATGATATAGGTAACCATATATACAGTACACCCCAGAAGTTCATAAAAATACTGTCGAATCCTTACACTTTACAGCGGTTTGAATAAATCGATTTATCTATTGTGATTTTTGTGATGTTAGACTGGCTCCCATTTACGTCAAAATTCCTGGAGACGCAGCAGAAAAAAATCTGACACATAATCATTGCCCCTTGTGTATGTTGGGTTGCAGCAGCTGATACTTAGCTGAAATCCAATTTTCTGCCAACAGATGTCGTGCCGAAAAGAAAGTTTAATAAATAAACTTTCAAAACATTCTTATTTTACAGTACACACAGACAATAAAAGACAATTATGAATGAGCCCACTTGTCCATTACCAATCTCAGTTTGAGAAGGAAAGCTGTATTAATTATTTAAATGAATGCACAAGAAAAACTGCACTTGCATTCGCTATCGTCTGTCGACATTCGACTGTTGTCGCAGTGGGGGAGGTGTATATTGTAAAAATGGCTACCAAAAGACTTTAGTGAAGTGTGTTTTAAATGACCAAATATTCTGTCAATAATGGCCAGTTAATCCGTTTGACAAAGGTGACTATTCCGATTTATAATTTTCTCCCATTTTCCTTTTTGTTCGGTCGTTTTTTCAGTCTTGAAGCTTTATTTCATGACAATGTTTATATATAGGTTAAACTTCGTCATTTTAATATTATCATGCATTCCATCATCTATCTAGTTCTATCATCAAGTTGCTTGATATTTCATGTATGCTAATTTGTTATTGACGTGCCTTGTACAAACAACACCCTGTAAATCTTATTAATCATCGTCGACGTAACGGGGGTCTCCCAAATCGCCAATTGGGGGATCTCATTCATTAAAACTGTCGATATTTTGTTTTCAATTATCGTTTCAAACAATTTTTGTTAGCAGCTGCAGTCTAATTAGTGAAATATTTTGCAATTCTTACTAACCATACCATTTCCTCTTTCCTATAGGTACTTCCTGTGAATAACTGAATAAAAATTGATAAGTTGCTTAATACTGATAATTTGATGCTATTTATTTTATTGCAAATGTCGTTTTAAAATGAGATAAGGGAAGATGCCGCCAACAACTGTTTATTTACAATGTAATCTTACTTGTGCTCTTTTATTTACAACATGATAAAACTCTCGTAAAAATGATTAAAAATGATGTATCAAGCGATCAAAAAAAACTCATTCTCAGTGGGCTTTGCAACAAAATGAGACTAATAATTGAGTTTCATAAAGTCAAGACGTTGATGGTTGATGTCAAAACAAGATAAAACTTCTTTTTTAAATTACATATTGACGAGTATATTAACATACCTATACCTATGTAAAAAAATAAATAATCAAGAAACGTGCGGTTTTTTGGATCGCCTGATAGAATCGGGTCAGTTGTGTTGTACAGCTGCTTTTGACTTGTGTAAATTAGGTTTAAGAAACCGCATAAAAATTCCTCTATATCATGGTTCTCTATGATAGAGGGTTGCTCTTTGGGCTATTTGTATAGTACAGTCATACTCTAATGAACAGATGAGATGTATTTTCGCGTTATCAGTCTTGTGTTTGTCTCTGTTCGTGACATAATATAAGAAAGAGATGGACAACAGTCAACGCGAAAATACATCAATGGACAGTGACAAAAGTTTTGACGTAGATTTGAGCCTTGTAATATTAATATCACAACATAAAAAGTCCGACTCACTCTGCTCTTGTGCCTCTAGAATATGACTCCACTTTATTTCGAGCTTTATTTGCATAGATACCTAACTTATCATGGTGAGTGCTCTATGCAGGAAACGAAAACTTTAGCAAACTGTTGTAACCTCTGTTGTAACAGTAATTTAGTAATTTTATAACATTTTTTCTGGATCTTTGGAGTTGTAATAGTTACTTTTCGGCGCAACTGAAAGATGCTCCTTTTGGTATTTATTTACATAGTGAAAATCGAAGTGAGTGAATAAGTATGACATTTGGGTACAGAAAAGCAATAATAAAAAAACAACGTTTAACGAGTCAAGAACTACCACTTATTTACAAATTATTGTGAAGAAAATTTAATTTTTTTAAATGAAAAATATTTGTATATTTAATTATCACATTTCAATTAGTACACTGAAATAGTTATTAACAAAATGGTTTTAAAAGTTTCATAGAGAGCAATAAGGGAAAAATGAGTCGTGTTACTTTTTGATACGATTTTTCGCAACACTTTCTAACGAACGTAGGGGTTGTGTGAGTCAGGCTTTTAACCTCCCCATAACCAATATAAAAATGCAGCAGAGAAGCGGCTGGAACCTCCCCATCGCGTGGATCTTTGTATTCTGTGTAGATAGTAGTCAATTCAACAGAATTTTTTTAATCCTTGACTAATTTCGCAATTTTCTGACAAATACCGACGTGACCTCGGACATCACCTATCACGTTTGACAATATGTTCCTTTTAAGGTTAATCTTTTGCCACCTTTTTGACAATAACTGCCACTTTATGTCATCCACTGTCAGCCCGCTCCCTTTTAATGAGAAAGAATGTTTTCTCTCTTTTCCACTAAATGGCAGAAACTGTGAACACATTTTTAGAACCAGAATTTGACCGCCTTTCTAATGGCGACATAAAAAAGGAGGTCTTGTATTTAAAATTTTAAGTTGATATGTTTAAATGGGACTTCCCGTGGGCCAATTGCTTTCAAAAGCCTTTTAGGCCTTCAACGGGTCACCCAATCTCCATGTACCAAATTTCAGCCAAATCGATTCAGTAATTTGGGCTATAATGTATTTTTACTGTTATTATAAAATTTCGATTTTTTGAACCAAACAGCGCTAAATGCGAATTAATTTTGTCCTATTTAAAACCAGAATTTGAAGACCTTTCTGATGGTGACAATAAATCTTTCAAAAACTTGTTTTTAATGGTCAAATGAGAGAATAATTTTAATTTTTTAAAATTGGTGTGCCAAAACGGCACTTTCCGTGAGTCGATTGAATTCAAAATTTGTTCAGCTCTTCGACGTGTAATATAATCCCCATGTGCAAAATTTCAGCCAAATCGGTTCAGGGGCTTGGGCTGTACCGCGATTTTAAAGTCCGATAAAAATCAATTTTTTTTAAATTTTTGGTCAAAAGGGCACTAAGAATGAATACACTTTTAGAAGCAGAATTTGAAGGTCTTCCTAATGGTGACGTGAAAAATGGGGGTTTGCATTTAAAATTTAAAAGTTGATGTGCCAAAATGGCATTTCCGGTTGCACGATTGGCCCCAAAAGCTTTTCAGATCTAAGTTAGGTTACAAGATGCCTATGTTCCAAATTTCAGCCAAATCGGTCTAGTAGTTTTGGCTGTGGCGTGATTACAAACGAACGTACGTACATACACACAGACACATTTTAAAAACCCCTTTTTTGGGTTCCTGAGACCTCAAAACGTAAAGATCTGGTGGTATCTCAAATTCGAAAATTTTAGTGATTGCAGTAACCTCCCATTTTTTTTTAATTGTGATGGGGTTGGGGAGGTTAAAATGGGAGGTAACTGCAATCACTCCAAAATTCGAAATTGAGATAACACCAGATCTTTACGTTTCAAGGTCCCAGGATCACGAAAAAGTGATTTTTAAAAAATGTCGGATTTTAATGAAATTTGGAATGGGGGTTAGTGTTGGCCTTCTGGAGAGCCCAGTTAATTTTTTTTTCCGATCCGCAAACGCCGAGTGCCTTTTTGACACACCAACTATGAAATTTGACTCATGAATACCAATTTTTCTTATCAGCACATGAAGGGTCTTCAACTTCTGTATCTAAAAGTGTATTCACACTTAGCGCCTTTTTGGCATAAAATACAAAAATTCGAAGTTTCGAAGAAACCGAGGAAGAAACATTAAATAACACGCTACAGTCCAAACTAGTATATCGATTTGGCTGAAATTTGGTGGGTAAAGGTAAAGGGGAATGGAAAGCGGCATTTTGGTATACCAACTTTGAAATTTTAATGATAAACTCTTATTTTCTTAATCAGCACATGAAATGTCTTCAAATGTCGTTTCCAACAATGTCGTTAAACTTAGTGCCCTTTTGGCAAAAAATCGTATTTGAAAAACCCCAGAAAACGCTTCAAGGTTGGTGGAGTAAAATTTAGGTGTAGCAAGCTGGAAAATTTATTTAATTGTGGCGGCAATCGGCCAGTAACAAGTGCCTTTTTGCCATGTCATCTATGAAGTTTGAAAAATGATAACCATTTGTCTGATCAGCACATGAAAGGTCTTCAAATTCTGTTTCCAAAAATGCAATTAAACTCAATGCCCTTTTGACCATAAATAATAAACAGTTTGAAAAACTCCAGAAACACTTAGGACGTAGACTGTGGATTGAAAATATGTAGGACTGGATCATTCACCAAGTGGGGAGGTTCTAGCCGCTTCTGTAGCTGTTTGTTGCTTTGTAAACGAGCTTTTAGTTGCGTCAAAATTCCTGTCAGTGTCAATCAACAGAAAGGTTGGAAGGGATCATTGTTGTTAATTATTGTCCTTTGTTTCTACTTCTTTTTGGCACCGACAGGAATTTTGACGTAACTGAAAACCCGATTATAATCCAACAGAATAATGTTTATTAACGCCCAAGGCAACTTGCAGAACATACATATAGTATAATTCGTTCATGATGTTTAAAAACGGCAGTTGGTCAACATTAAATAACCAAATTTGTATTTGATGGAACTTCGTAGCCGTGTTGTCACATGTGTACTTTGATTGTTATTTGACAAATATTTTATTCGGTCATAGTTGAGTTGAGCACAGAACATTTACAAAAAAGTACTGAAAAGCTGCCTACTCCTAGTGCAGAAGCGCCAAATTGGACTTACCTAAACATTCATTAGGCTATGATCTAGTAAGCTTATAATTAATTGTAGATGAAGTTTTACGATTTATGTTAGTTTTGGAAGAAAATCGAATAGATTGGCAATAAAATCAAGAAAACCGCAAGTGAATAACGCAATCAAATGAGGGAGGAAGCCCCTCTGGAAGTCCCAAAGAGCATTCAGAAGTAATAAGGATATCTCATTTTTGGATATTTATATTAATCTTTTTTTGAGATTTACAATTATTAAACAAAGACCTTTAGATATAGTAAATAGATAAAGCCAATAATTTATTACTACACATATTTATCTGTCTTTATTTTGCCTTTATCGGACAATAAGTACTATAAGGTACTATGCTCCATTAAAATTACATTTACAAATGCAACTTCTTCGTTGATGTAGGTAGCAGATAACCTTTGAACCGTTTATTACTGATTTTGACGCATTCCAGTTAGTGTCTTCTTGCATTTCTTTATTACCAATCAATGAAATTAATGATCGATCTGAAATGCTATTACACTACAAAATGGTACCTTTCTTATAATTAGAATTTACATTTACTTTATAGCTGGTGGAAACAATATTTGGGGGACCCTAAAAGCCGCCTCATTACGAGGGTTGTAACTGTAACAATGACGTCCCGCTGACTGGACAAACCCAAACGTTCGGCTCGTGGATATTTTAAAATTTCCAAGGTGGGCCGGATTTGCGAATTTTCATTATCTAACAAGCACAAATCGATTGATTATAGATAATGAAGTACGCTGTTGGTAGATATGTAGGGGTACCTGCCTAACTACCTGCCTTCTAGGAAATAAGTTTGTTCCAGAATTCTTGCTATTTCATTTCTTTTCGATATATTATTGTTGGCTAAATCGTTCTGTCTCTATGCTAATGACTATGATAATGAGATTTTGCCAGTAGTGGGTCGTCTTCAAATTATCAAAATAGCCCCTTTTTAAGGGAGAGTTGATAGATTTACGCTTCAGTCTTATCTTACACTGTTTGTGCTTTAAAACTAAAATTTACGAGTACGGCCCGTGGGAATAATTAAAAATACCCACTAGTTACTAGGTACACCAGACACCTGTGTTTGTTCGCACAGCGGGGCATCATTGTGGCAGTTATAACCCTCGTAATGAGGCGGCTCTTAGGTTCTCCCAAATATTGTTTCCACCAGCTATACCTCTTGGAAACCCTTAAAAGTAGTTCTCTCATTAAGTAGGCATTACGGTAGGTTTTAGTAACCTGAAAATATCTTCTATCGTCTGTTAATAATTAATAGGTGCAGTAGTTTTCAAACAATCATTATTATTTTTGCAAGCAGTCAAAAGCAATCCATTAATGAAGATTTAGAAATAGCGACCATATCTCACTTAACACTTGCATGAGGGTAGAGATTTAAAATTCAATCATTTCAATCTTGCACCTACAAACAGCTCTTCAAATCTCAGAATAGGACTTCCAAGATGCTTACTTACGTCGTATACCACTCTAGAAATCACTGTGTATTCAGTAAAAGGAGACTCCCTTTGTTCTTTAGATACTTTTTCGACATTATTGTGGTCTACGATTTGGCAACAAAGTGCGTTCGGCCAGTTCGGCTTTTAAGCTCCATGCACTCCTCGTCCGTCTCTTTTTGATCTGATGATTTCATATTTGACTATCGCATTCTTCCCTTTTGGCTTTACATATTTTTGACACTGTCGTCATGGTAACAGGAAGCCCATTGACCATGTCCGTCTCTAGTTCCAGGCTATGTCCTAACCATTTGGCAACGTCGCGAGAGGAGATTTACCGTCAATTTGACAAATTGTCTCTGATCGTCATTGATTGTCATTAAAGTGAAACTTTTGCGAAAAGAGACCAAAAACATTGGAATCTTTACCAATTTCAAACGATTAACGTACAGGAAATGAATATTTTGAAGAAAGTATGTAAGATATGTGGTATTTAGTAAATTTATAGTGATACATTTTGATTACAGGCCCATTTTGAATACTATGTGGACAAGAGGGTTTTGTAAAATTGATTTCACCGTGTTTTAATTAAACATTCACTGGAATTGAGCTTTTATCATTAGGAAGTTTAAATAAATAGCAGAAAACATTTGGACTTGATGGATAATCACATTTCAAGACAAGATTTATTTCATTGTTGTAGGTAGCGATGGTAAAAGGCAGGAATTAGACCATTCTCATCTGTAGAATTTTGTGTTAAGTCGACACAATGATTTAGGTACCCTTCTAAACGAAGATTGAATTGAAATTGATACCTAGTCATCGCTATTTTGTGTATCTAGTTATAAAATTTATTTCTCAGTCCAACCTGTTACTTACTCATTATTAGACCCGTTACACATTGCTACACCCTAATTATAGGTGCCCAAGCGCCCAAAAATTAACATTTAACATTATATTGTATTTATTTCTACACAAACTACATGCTCTCAATAAACGAGTAATTCTGCGTAAAAGTGTCAAGTTTCAATAATGATCTCGAAATTATAAAACGTGGAGGACTCGCAGTGGCTTCGAAGGGAGTTGTTTGAGGCCCAGATGCTTAGAAATCATGCAAGCTGATGTAATCTCGATTGAATTTGAAAAGGATTTGTAAAAAATCTTTTTCTCTGCCTCTAGAAGCAGAATTTGTTACTTAAAACTTACTTAATAGGGCACATCTTACAGGCTTTCTCAAAGTATTAAATTTCAATTCGTTAATCATTTGAAATTGATAAAAATATCATATTTTTTGGTAATTTTTGCAATGTTTCACTTCCATGACAATCTATGACAATTTGTCAAACTGACGCTAAATCTCCTCTGGCAGCGTTGCCAAATGGTTAAGGACAGGGCCTGGAACTAGAGAGGGCCATGCATTGGCAGAAGGAGCACATGTTATGACGATAGTGTCAAAAATGTGTAAAGCCAAAACGGAAGAATGCGACAGTGAAATATGAAATCATCGGATCAAAAAGAGATGGACGAGAAGTGTACGGAGCTTCCAAGCCGAGCGCATCTAAAGGATAGTTTTGAGTATGGTGTGTTTTGAGTGCAGATTTCAATGTGACAAACAATTTGACAAATGTCAAAAGTACCTTACCCAGTGAATTCTGTCACCCCAACACAACCCCCGAAACAGTACATTGTTCGTTGCCGGGGTTTCAAAAATTTTTGTTTCCAAAATTGCAAACTTCAACCTCACTTTTTGTGCCACTTCAAAAATCATAAATAATTGAGTGTAGCGTTTTATTTTCCAGATAATGCCCATGAAAAAGTCTGATGAGTGAAACCAGTTTGGTGGCCATGCCGGGCGTGGCGGGGGCATGGGAGAGACGCCTTCGCCAACTGGAGGCCCTCTTCCTCGGAGGTCCCGTGGTTGCAAAAGGGCAGTGCTTTAGTATCGAGACTTTGATCGATATTCTCATCGTTCTCTATGACGAATGTTCCAATTCCAGTTTAAGAAAGGAAAAAACTGTGTCTGACTTTATTGAATATGGTAAAACGAAAATGTCTGGTTAATGTTTGTTGATTTTTTATTCCAGTGAAAACAGTTGCGTCCTCGGTAAAATCCCTAAGACTGACTAGGGAAGATTTTGACATTATTAAAGTTATTGGCAGAGGAGCATTTGGGGAAGTCTGTGTAGTTAAATCTAGGGGATCGGAAAAAGTTTTTGCAATGAAAATACTTAATAAATGGGAAATGTTGAAAAGAGCAGAGACTGCTTGTTTCAAGGAAGAGCGAGATGTGTTAGTTTATGGGGATAGAAGATGGATTACACATTTACATTATGCTTTTCAAGTAAGCTACAGACTAAAACTAGTCGATTTTTAAGCCGTTTTCTTGCAGGATGAATCAAATTTGTATCTAGTAATGGATTATTATTGCGGTGGTGATTTGTTGACGTTGCTGAGTAAGTTTGAAGACCGTCTTCCAGAGGATATGGCAAAATTTTATATTGCTGAAATGGTATTAGCAGTAGATTCCATACACAGACTTCGATATGTGCATAGGGACATTAAACCAGACAATGTTTTATTAGATGCCAATGGGCATATCAGATTAGCAGATTTTGGTAGTTGTTTAAAATTAAATGAAGATGGAACAGTGCAATCCAATGTTGCTGTTGGAACACCTGACTATATTTCACCTGAAATTCTAAGGGTAAGTTTTGTGTATTCATTGTTTACTGCAGAATAAGGTCAGATGACTTGCATTCTAAATTGTTGATTGTGAGCCAAATAGTATGGATTTATTGATCACAACACAGAACAGTGTCGCGAAATTATTGGAATGCGTCCTTTATTTACTGTACTCATACTCGATTGTACAGTACAAGACCTCGGGGCTTAATTCCAAGTGGATTCTGACATAAATGAAATTAGGTGCACAAATTATGAGATGGCGCTGGCAGAAAGAGTTCTGCGACTTTACATCTCACTATCGAGAAGTTTCATAAGAAAACTAATGTTCTTAATAGATTGTGAACAGCCACATTTAAGTCTTGACATAACTTTGTATGCTTACGTAAGTGGGGTTGATGCGCAAATCATCCAAACCTGAAAAAACCACCACATGCTGTCAGTAGCTTGCGTATAGAAACTATTCTAAATTGTTTAGTAATTGTAGGTAGGGGAATTGCATGCTCCTCACAGTTTATGATAATTTTGTCAAGTTTTGGAAATGGAATGTTAAAGAATCATACTGCCAGCGCCATCTCATGATTTACGCACCAAACTTATCCAGGGAGCAACAGCATCGAACATCGTCAGGGCTAGTTTATTTTTAACGTGCAGAAATAAAATAGTAATTTACTTAAAAGTCCCCCAATGATAAAATTACGAAGTAAGACAGGTATCAGGATTGTCCATCCATCGTTCGTTACGCAAAGTAAGTTGCAGACACTTGTTTTGAACTTTGTTTATTTCAAAAAATTAAATTAGATGGTGACAATCTGTTGAGAAATTTTGCAATATGTGACATCTTGCCAAAAAAAAAAGAAGTTGAAAAGAACATTTCAGTTTTCTCAAAACTCTTGAAGTTTTTAATGGGCGCTGTAAAGTACTGGTGGGGTCTATTAAGCTTCGCCCCATATGATACGCATGCGTGCAGAACTTTTATGTTTGCCACGTGCAAATTTAACTTGCAAAATACAAAGATGACGGCAAATGGCACATAAATGACAGTAGACACTCATGGCAAAAAAAGCATGCGCAGTGCGGTTTGACCAATTTTTTGGTAGAAGCGGTCAATATTTAGTTTAAAACCACAGAAATCGTGATATATCGCATTTTTTTTGCGAATAATCGCACATGGAATATGACCTTAAAACTAACCATTTACACATACCACTGAAAGTACATACTAACTAATCTGTGGCAAAATGTCAAATGAAAGCACCCAAAAACACTAGAGTTAGTGCATTGGGGGCTAAATTGGCAACCCTTAGACTGCCGACCGTTATTTTTCGTCAGATGTCCTTTTTTTTTAAATCGTCCAAATAGTTTTGTTGTCGCGTCTTCTCGAGTTTACATTTTTGTAACGAACTTTCTGTAAAATTTTGTATTGAGAACAAAAATGAAATGCAGAGGGCGCCACTTAAAATTGTTATGGTCGACAGCGGAATGGTATACAGGGTGTTTCATGACAAGCGGCAGTTAGCCATATCTTAAGAATCTTTGGTATCTCGGCAGTGAAAATTTGTGGGCAAGGCTTAGAGCGAATTCTGAATTGAAGGAAAATATTTTTAAGATGGCGTCACTTCCTGTTATACCGAAAGCACATCATCTTCGTTATTTTAAATGAGATACCGCCATTTTTAATTTACATACTGAATGTACATCTAATTCTGAGTATTTTGATGCAATTTACTTTATAGCCAAATGTCAAGGTTTTGGCACAAAAAATTATTTTTCATTTTCACAGAAGAAAAGGTCGCTTTTCTTAAAAAAAATCACATCTTCGGTACGAAGAGGGGTAGAACTTTGAATTATTCTCAGCAGTAAGAGATCGTTTTGGGACATCTGCTTGTGGCATTAAAATCAGAAAATTCCTTTATGGGGAACTTACAGTCAGTGACGTTCGTCACCTTAGAAAAAACAATTGAACCGAAATTACATTGCTTTGAAGTTATTGACATTGTTTGCTTTATTCGGGGAACGCCATCTATTCTAATGTCATTTGCATTTGCATTTCCACCAATGTTACAATACGATCACTCTGCAGTGGACGAAATATTATTTTGCTTAAATTAATGAGAGACAAAATTATAAATCTTTGTGAAAAAGGATAGGCCTATTCCACGAAAGAAGTAAACAAATACTAGTAACTCCAAAACTACGAGATTTGAGTATAGGAAGACCATACATGGATAGATAGGGAATCGGATTTACGACGAAATGGAGCAGCAAAAAAATGGTCGTTGCATTTGAAAAAATTGCGTTTCAATTGCTTTTTCTAAGGTGACGAACGTCACCGACTGTAAGTTCCACCCCTCTTTGTACCGAAGATATAAATTTTTAAATAGAGCGATTTTTTCGTCTGTAAAATAAAAAAAAGTGGCGCCGTATTAAAAATATTTTCCTTCAATTCAGAATTTGCTCTAACCCCTGCCCACAAATTTATGAAGCCGAGATACCAAAGCTTCTCAAGATACGGCTAACTGCCGCTCGTCGTGAAACACCCTGTATTTGACCTGTCTTTTGGTTAACGTGGTATTCAAGGTGGTTTTCGAAAACAATGGGTTGTGTTTTGTGGTGTCTCACGTAGTGTTTAGCAGTGTTTTTGGGTTTTGTGGTATTGTACGGTGTTTGTTAATTGTGTTTTAAGATTTTCAGGGGTTAATTTGCGTGTTTCGTTAAGCACTTTCTGGTAGACTTTTTACCCATAATAAACCAACTATCAAAAATATTAAACCCAAAAGTACACAGAACTTCGCTAATGATGGCGCTTTTATCCATACAGAGAGCATTTATTTCACTTGTTGGCCGATAGGGGCGCGCCACCGTCATTTGAAAGTCCCAATTGACCAACTCAAAAACAGAGGCGGCCTCTGGTAGGCATTCCGCAGTAAGGACAGCCATCTTGAAAGTAGCGTTTATTTTGACTTGTATGAGTGTTTACATGTTATTCTTACGGGAGTTGGCGGATTTTTATTTTGAAATCTCGCTGTTAATGTTTAATTTTTAAAGTGCAGTTCGTGTTCGATGTTATTAGTTTACTTTTACACACGATTTTATTTAGGCGTGTTAAGTGTAGAGCCAGTCATGGCGAACGTAGATTGTTCTCACAAATATTATCATCTTATCGCTATGGAAGGCCGGTTTGGGTATGTACAGCATTTATTTCTATTGTTACACTGACATATTCTCAACATTACTCAAATGTCATGTAATCTGCCACAAAAAAGGAACCTGTAAAAGATTAACCTCCCATAATTCCGTGCCCTTTTATGGTCTATGCTAAAGTTCCGTCGCATAGGGGTTGTGTCTCAGGCCTTTTTTCTGTTGGTTTGTAAACGGGATTTCAGATCCGTCAATAAACAGTAACAATGGGGGTTGAAAGGGATCTTTGTTGTTAATTATTGCTCATGACAGGAATTTTGACAGAACCGAAATCCTGTTTACAAACCAACAGAAAAAAAGCCTGAGATACACAACCCTCGCGTTCGTTAATATGCGACGGGACTTTAATCATCTTTTTAGAGAGAGACCCTAGCGACATCTATTGAGACTTCTTGTAATAAGCAAAATAAACGTAAATTATCCTTAACTGGCATTCCCATAATTCCATGACGTTTTTAATAAGCTGAATAGACGACTCAATTCTAATAATTATTATTATTATGAGATAGGTATATTTGTAGAAGGGTCTAGCATGCTCTTACTGTAGGGTTGCCTTTTCACCTTACTTTAATGGCCTTGTATAACTTGAAAAAAGTATTTTAAGAATTTTACCGGCTGTTACTAGGCGGTTGCTGATTGGTTCGCAATGAAATCTAACCTTAAAATTTAACGGATTAATGCATCGAATTTACCTATAAACTGAAAGTGACTATGTAAGACAAAGAGAAACTTATGCCCTCGGAAATGGGATGAAGAGACAGAATATCTTCCCTTTCTCTCTCATTTGAATGAAGATGTCTATTGCGTTCAACTACTTCAAAGCCTTATGCCGATCTTGATCTGCCATGCTGCGGTAGTACTGCCGAAGTATATCTATCTCGTGTTATTTATTACCTCGCCACAAGAAGTACTAGGGTTGGCAATATCTGCATCCTCTTCCCTCCTGTGACGATGTAAATACGTAACATGGGATAGATACGTTGCAGCTGCAGGACAGTCCGAATGTGTTATTAATCATTCATTTGGTGTATAGCTACTTAAATCAGATGCGTATCCAAGAAATGTCTCACGTTTAAATTTGTACATTAGTACGGTACAAATCTGAAAAATACCTTAGCTCTGACGATTTCAAAGAATGTTTTGACAATAAAATAATACGTTTTAAACTTGAACTCTTTAAATTAGGCTATGGAAGATGGGCAAGGAAGGTACGGACCTGAATGCGATTGGTGGTCCCTGGGTGTGTGCATGTACGAAATGTTATTTGGCGAGACACCTTTCTATGCAGAAAGCTTGGTGGAGACTTACGGCAAAATAATGAACCACAAAAACTGCTTCGACTTTGCAACTGACGTCGAAGTATCAGATGCCGCCAAAGATTTAATCAAGAGGCTGATCTGCAGTCAGGAATTTCGTCTAGGCCAAAATGGAATTCAGGATTTCAAGGTAACAATAGAAGCCGGGTTTAAAAAACAGTAACTTTCAATCATCAGCCAATGATGACGAATCTACGATGAAAAACGCCCTTCGTCTCTTCCTTTGTAATCTTGGTTGTATTAGTCTTAAACGGTACGACTGTAAAAACAGAGGTAAATAAAGATGAAACAGTGCATGAGTCCTGTTAAGTTGATTCTGCTGTGTTAATTACCAGTGGAAAACGGACATATCTCATGAAGACCAACAGATATGTGATCTTTTCATTGGCACATTGTCCACATAAAGTAATTTTCGTGTCTTTAATCCATTTTCTTTTCATCAAATATGATTCGAAAATAATCAGGTAATGGGAGACTTTGAAAAACAAGTGTTTAACACTAATCTCATTAATGTCAAACACTTGATTTTGAAAGCCTCCCTTTATCAGATTGCTTTTGAATCATATGGTAGAAAATTAAAGGGAAAAAGTTAGAAGATTTTTTATTTGGTGGAAATGACTAAATAGAGACTGCGGTGTTATTTGATTTTTCTTTAGTAATCTGAGGCTAGATTATAGTTGACTACCTAATTTCCAATTGAAATCTTCCCCTATTTTACAAAATTAATTATCGTAGACCCACCCCTGGTTTGAGGGAGTGGATTGGGACGGAATTCGAGATAGCAACGCCCCATACATCCCAGAAGTTTCTAGTCCAACAGATACATCAAATTTTGACGTAGACGACGCCGACATTCGATTATCAGACGCAATACCTCCAACAGCCAACAACGTCTTCAGCGGACTTCATTTACCTTTTGTAGGATTTACGTTTACGCAGGGAAGGTACTTTCGGTCGATCTTCACATTTTAACTTATTGACTCCCTTAAATTTCAGTTGTATATCGGATTTGAGTAATCTCTACACGAATATAACGAACAACCTAACCGACAAGCAAAATAAAAGAAACAACGGTGAAATTTTAGCCTTCAATTTAAACCAGGAGAAGGACGTGGACAAGAAATTGTCTCCGGACGGCACCAGAAAGCTGCAAGATGAGATAAACATGTTGACGAAACGCAACTGCGAGTTGCAGTCTCAGCTGAAAAGTCTAGAAGCCGGTCATTCGAAAGACTTACACATTGACACGTTAGATGGCGCTGAAAGTTCCAAAGTGAGGGAGCTGGAGAAAGTGAATAAAATGCTGAAGCAGGAAAAGGACGAGGCCGTCAAAGAAAGGATGGACGTTTTGGAGAAGCTCAAATTTCAGGACAAGGAACTGAAAGATGCCTTGGCTCAGAGGAAGTTGGCCATGGCCGAATACACCGAAGTTTCCGATAAATTGGCGGAGCTTCGGCAGCAGAAGCAGAAGTTTAGTCGACAAGTTCGGGATAAAGAAGAAGAATTGGAGACGGTCATGCAAAAAGTGGATTCTTTGAGGAACGATATAAGGAAGGCGGAGAAATTGAGGAGGGAGCTGGAATCGAGGGTGGAAGAAGCTTTTGCCGAAGCGACGAAAGAGAGGAAACTTAGGGAACGATCGGAGGAATACTGCAGGCAAATGCAGGCGGAATCCGATAGGCTGCGAGTGAGGAACGAGTTGGGGCCTAGGGATCAGCAGGACTCGCTTAGACTGAAGGCTGAACTGGAAAAACTCGAGGTGAGAATTATTTATTGTTAATTATTTGAAAGTAGGCGAAGAATTTTTGCGAAAAAAGTGGATCCCGACCAGGGTTCGAACTCGGGTTAGATTGAAACAACCCAAGTAACATACCGGGTATCCCATTCCATAATAACTTTTGAACGGAATAAGATATCGACTTGTGGTTTTCGACAGATTCCTTGGCATTGAGGGGGACATGTTTCACCATAGCTTTGGCCTTGTTCAGTTTGCGCATTTCACCCCCACCCCAATTAACATCAAAATTTTAAATGGCAATATACCTCGAGTCATACATCAAAGGAAAGCTCTTGAAAAATGCTATTCACTGTTCTAAGTAGTTTGAGAATTTAGCGAACCGTTTTCATGTTGGAGACAAAAATGTACTGTATTCGAATTTACTGAAATTAGAATTCCGTGGATAGTTTTGAAAAACTCGATGAAAAATTGTTGATATGTGGACTTAAAATGTGAGTGATTAGATGTCTATCGAGTTCAGTCGTTATTAGCTTTGTTTGGATAGGTCACTATTGGTTCTCTCGTTGATCCGTGTGGGGCAGCTAAAATTAATGCTCCAAAAAAGCTAATAACAAATAAAACTCACTAGACATCTAATCAGTCACATTTTTAGTCCACATATCAACAAATTTTTCATCGAGTTTTTCAAAACTTTTCACGGATTTCTAATTTATATTAAATTGAAATTGCATTTTTGTTTCTAACATGAAAACTGTTCGCTAAATTCTCAAACTACTTAGAACAGTGAATAGCATTTTCCAAGGGCTTTCATTTGATATACGACACGGGGTGTGTTGACATTTAAGATTTTGACGTTGGTTGGGGTGGGGGTGAAATGCGCAAACTGAACAAGGTCAAAGCTATGGCGAAACATGTCCCCCACAATGCCAAGGAATCTGTCGAAGACCGTAAGTCGATATCTTATTCCGTTAGTTATTACGTAAGTTATTACGACTGGATCGTCTTGAATGGGCCACCCGGTAGATGCTACAATCGTAACACTTAAAGCTGTATAGCTATTTTATAATAACTGCAGAAGTCTCTTATCGTTTGTATTAAAGTTTATTTCGGAGGCAATTTACTGTCAACAACAATTTAGTGTTGTGTACAAGCTGTTAGAACATTCTCCGAGTAAAAATATAAAGTAGCTTTATAAAGCCTTTATTACAGTTTTATAAAGGCTTAGTGACTATGCTTATACAGTCTTAGCCTTCCACGTTAGCATTTTAGATTTATAGTGCCTGTATAAGCTCTCATATGGTATTTAATAAACTTTTTATAGAGATTATTATTTTCCGTATAAAAGCTGTATAATAGAGTCGTAAGAATATTCTTACAACTTAATTTTGCAGCTTTTAGGCTCCTTAAGCTATACAGGCTGTGCCGAAATTAGTGGTCAAAACTTTACCAGTAGATTCTTCTTTGAAAAATATGAAAAAAGTCTTTTTACATAATGTTGAAAAATAAGTTCTAAGAGAGCTAAGGCTCCTTACAGGGGCCACTTAAAAGTGTTTTTTTCTAAATATCTTCAAAACGGTTAAAGATATATTGGAGCCCTGAACCAATGATAAGCCATTTTTTTCGAAAAAGGGCAATCCTATCGATGTCAAACTTAATAAACCTCTCAGATTCTCGAATCAAATTTGAGAAAAAAGTACTTACAAAAATGTTTGAGTAAATTTAGTGCCTGTACGAGACGCTTATGATCAAAATTTTAAAATTTTTTTATAGTAGTAAATTTAGCATCAGAAACTTAGTAATGATACCAAATTTCAAGTCGTTATCTTTAACCCTTTTGAAGATATTTAGAAAAAAAAACACTTTCAAAGTGGCCCATTTAAGGGGCCTTAGCTCCTTTAGGACTTATTTTTCGACATATGTTCATAGGGGCTTTTTTTCATATTTTTCATAGAAGAATCTACTGGTAAAGTTTTGACCACTAATTTCGGGACACCCTGTATACACTTTGCAGTAGGATTTAAAAAGAATCTTTGTAAATGTTGTATTATACCAGAAAGGCGCATACTTTAAAAATGTCTCAAACTCTTAAACTGTATACACCTGCGTTGTTCTCAACGGCCATATTTTTTGGACTCATCGAGTGAAATGATGCCGGCCAATTTGCTATTGCAGTAAAATCTAGCAAATTATTTAAAAATATTGACGTAAATTCGGTGAATTTGCTTAATATGCTTTTTTCTGATAACAAGAACATACTGAATTAAGTGTCAGTTTTATTTTGGTCTCCGCCTCCTGACTTAGTTTTTTATTTTTTTTAAGATCACAAAATCCGCATAGTTTTCGAGGGGCATTCATTGTTAGATTTACGAGTATTGAAGTATATTTATTTTATTTATACAGTAAAATTTTCTTCGCACTTTAGATTTTGCCTTCTGATGCAACTTTTGATAATCAGTGTATACTTTGTCAAGAAATAATTGAACAGCCATAAAGACAAACCTTTTAACTTAAGCCGACCGCCCGTTGAGGTTGACAATGCAGGGGAATTTCCTCCATAAAACTTTCTACACAGCCAAGTGTTCAACTACGAGAGCGCCGTACAAGATTTTATGAGGGAATTCCCCTGCATTGTCAACCTCAACGGGCGGTCGGCTTAAGTTAAAAGGTTTGTCTTTATGGCTGTTCAATTATTTCTTGACAAAGTTTATATTCAAATTTATTTGTACTATAACAGAAGCTCCCTGTTAAAGATGGAAGCCCATATTGATGAATAATTATTAATAAAACAAATTGATGTTGTACAGTATACAGGGTGTCCGGAAATAACGTCACAATATTTCGGGGGGTGATTCTACACCTAAAAATAGGAAGAAAAGTTCATATGAACAGATGTCCGAAAGTACCTCTTGGGGGCGCTACAGGCCTTAGAAAGTGTTTCTCAAAAACAGATCATTAATTATTGTTGAAACGGTTGGAGATAGAATATCGAAATTTTGGTTCTGGGGTAATTTTGGGGTGACAAATTGTCTGGTAGCAACAAAACAGGTGATTGACGACCATAGGCGTGCGAAACAGGGGGGCCTAGGAAAAAATGCCTCACAACTTTTTTTTCCCAGCTTTCTTGAATTTTTGACTTCAGATAACAATTCTCCAAACAATTCTACATAAAAAAGGTACTCTTGATATTAGGTCCTAGGATCAACCGTTTTCCAGAAAAACGCATTAGAACACGTCATATGCCTATAGTAAAAAATTTATAAATGTAAAAAACAAGTTGACTTGCTTCACAAATGTCTTTAGTCTGTCACTAATGACTACAACTTGTTATTCTAGCTCCAACTGTTTCAAAAAACAAAATTATTAAATACCTGTTTTTGAGAGACACCTACCTAAGGTCTGTAGTGCCCCCTGGGGGCACTTTCGGACATATGTTCACATAAACTTTTCTTCCTATTTTTAGGTGTAGAATCACCCCCCGAAATATTGTGACGTTGTTTCCGGACACTCTGTATACAGGGTCCTGCAACAGTGCGTCGGCCTTCCTTAGCGCCTAAACTATTTGAGTTGGTAATTTCTTTCAAGTGCATTCTTAAACTATATATGAATGAGGGTGCATATACAGGGTGGCTTAAAGATTTTTGACAGTTCGAAGTTGACTTTTTTAAAATGGAATGCCCGGTATATGTTTGCATATTTGCAACGCCTTTAGGAGCCTTTGTTCGTTCCTAAAATATTACAGCTTTTAAGTATGTGGTTTGGGAACAAAAAAATATTTTGGAAAAAAATTGGAGTTACATCACTACTTAAAATAAAAGTTCTCCATTTAACCGGGTGCAGTTTTTAAACGAAAATAAGACAAGGACCCTGTTGTACAGACTCTTAGGAAGCTCTGGTCTTGTTTTCGTTATTTCGCTATGCACAGGGTGTTCAAAATTTGAGAATTTTGAAGTTGTTTTTCTCAACTTTTTCAAATGGAACAGCCTCTATATTTTCTGCTAGTGTAGTGTAGAATTTATAAGCGAATATTTTTTGTAGTACGAATATGTTGGTTATTTTCATCCGTTTTCGAGCTATTGACAACTATTGCTAATTCTCTTGTTTGCAGAAAACTTTTAGCTTTTAAAATTGTAAATATAAGCAATCCGACAATTCCTTTGAAATTTTGGTTAGTAGGAATGGGCATATATTTTTTATTCTAAATGTTAAAGGTAGTAGAAATGTCATTTGAAGAACCAATTAAATTGTTCATAAACCAAAATATTTTTGATTTTGAACATTTACATCTTAGTTTGGATGCTTATTTTATAATTTTATAGATTAGATTAGATTTATTTCGTTATAAGTAAAAATTAATTTACAGGACACGTCACAATATTTGTATAAACACAGATAAAAAATAAGAAACTCGAAATTTAATTAGGTACATAGAAATTCTGATATCGAGTAGCAGGTTTTTTCGAACGCGTTTTCTGAAGCATTTTGTGTTTTCAGTCTTTACCGCATTAGGCAGTTTGTTGTAAAGCTTTATACACCAATAATTAGTACCCCGCTGGGTGGAGGACAACCGGTGAAACGGCACGGTAAGATATTCGCACCCTCGCGGTCCATACGTGTGAAGGTCTTTGCCGCATTTAAACTTTGGTTTGTATTTTTGAAAGATAATTTATTCCTCCCAAACTAAAGATTCAAGAGCCTTAATATTTTACGCATGAACAGAGGTTCCTAAAGGGGTTGTGCAGTTGCTAAAATATACCGGACGTTCCATTTAAAAAAAGTCAACTTCGACCTGTCAAAAAATTTTAGGCCATCCTGGACATTTTAAAATATTTTCCTGAAATGCACCCTCATTTATAGCTTAAGTATGCACTTGAAAGGAGTTGCTAACTGAAATGGTTTTGGTTTAGGCGCTATGGAAGGCCGTCGCACTGTTGCAGGACCCTGTATATTGCTTTATAAGTACTGAGTAATTGCTCTTACAGCTTTCTTATAAAACTTAAACCTTTGTAAATTACCTGTGTAATAATAACCTTTATTGATAATAATAGATGTAGATGTAGATGTTCAGCTTTTATAAATACGTTTGTGTTACTTGGGAAATACTTGACCTGACCTGACCCCAGATGTTACTTAATCTATTGTTAATATGATGTGTCGTCTTTTAGGTCCAGTATAATGAAAGTCTAACCCAGCAACAGGCTAGGTATAACCTAGAACTGTCATCCCTCAGGGAACAACTTCACGAAGCAGAGTCACACAGGGAGATACTAGAGAGAGAAGTATGAGTTTTTGTTGTAGTATTGTTGTATTTTTTTTCGTTTCTTTTATTTGTGCATGCAGGTACAAAATTTGAAGGAAAAGCAGGAAAAACATAGAGCTGAAGCGATATCGGACTCTGAACAAATGATTGCGGAGTTAAACCGTAGGCACGAGCGAGATAAACAACTTTTGTTGGACGATAATCATAAACTTTCTTCAAATGTTGATTTTGTGAGTTAATTTTCCTTCTCGTATCATTTTTTGTTTGTCAACAGTAATGATTCGATTATTACCATTAAATGTTTTCGAATTTCCAGCTAACTGAGTCGTTTGAACGGCTGCAAGCCGAAAGGTCGACGTTGGAAAATGAATACGAGCAATTGCGTAACAAACAGGAGGCCTTGGGTCAATGGGAATCGCAATTATCTGAAATTATACAGTGGGTTAGTGACGAGAAGGACGCCAGGGCGTATTTACAAGCCCTTGCTACAAAAATGACGGAGGAATTGGAGTATTTGAAACATACCGGTAAGATGGGTACCGATTTTTTCGTTTAAAATTTCAATCTTGCTTTCAAAAATCAGGTGTTTCGAACGCCGTAGGAGGTGCCGATAAGAACTGGAGGAATAGAAGATCCCAGAAACTTGACAAAATGGAGTTACTGAATCTTCAGAGTTCGCTGCAGTCGGAGATTCAGGCTAAACAAGCCATCAACGAAGAATTGAGTAAAACTCGAGAGGCCTTATTAGCAGCTCAAAAGTAAGTGACGTCAGCCGGCTATGTGGTGATTGATTTTAGTAGGGTAGCTAGGGGGGTTCAGCGCCATAAAAATGAGTAAATGTGTAAAAGTGTGACGTCACACGTCGTCGTGGTGTATAATGTGTTGCCTATATTGAAGATTTAACATGTTCAATAGAGGAACGCAGTCAATATAAATATTGATAAGTGAAACAAATTGAAATTACATAGAAGTGAGATGGGCAGATTCTTGCAGTTTTCCACACAGTCGGGAATACAGATTTTTTAAGCATGAGATTAAACAAGTGAAGCAGCGGCTCAGCAAGCACATGACCACAGTGTTTGACATGGTTGCATTCAGCCGACGGATCTCAAAACTGTTGTTGCTCCAACCTTGCGAGTCGGCTGGCAGTGCTTTTTCAGAACTGCTAACGTAACAGAGAAATCCCAAATTTTATAACTAGAAACTAGAGATCTGATTAGGGGCATTCAAGACGCGGATCAGTTTATGATCATACGATAGCGATTACACTCAAATCGATTGGTATCGCCCTGAACGAGGAATATGACACACACTGGCGCCAAAACCCCAAAATGTCAAAACCACGTTCAAAACTCACACGCATGATTTTCCGATTCATGATCGCAGCGATTTGAATCGCTCTAAATCTACGATTCGAATCGGTCGGAATCGATTGCAATCGCATCGGTAGTACTGAACGGACTGAGGTAAAAATGACAGCAAATGATTGCAATCGGTGCTCGTCTTATTCGTCTTATTCTGTTCTGTCAAGTGTTAAGTCAACTCCGTGATTCGAATCGAAATCATTCTGAAACTTTTGAAAGTAAATTAAAGGCAAGTAACCGATCGATTACTTATTTGATTATTTAAGAATTCGCATTTGTAAGGGATGGATTATCTACATCTCGAATTATTTCAATATGATGTCATCCATTATTAATTATATTTTTCAATATGATGTCATCCATTAATCATTAATTATTAATTTGCTCTTCTTCGACCCTTTTGCATTTAATAATTGCTTCTTGCTTGAAACCAAAAATCACACAAATTCTGCAGTTTGACGTTTGATGTAAGAACTGAGAATTTGACACAAATTACGGTAACCGTTGCGAATCGAGCGTAGTTTATTTTCCCTCGAAAAAATGGCGACCGTTCCACAACTGTTCCAAAAGTAGCGCACGATTGAATTCTGTCAACTGTTGCGCAACAGTTGTGTCGGCTGAGTACGACCATAAAGGATGGAATATCATCCACACCTGACGTTTTTTTGTTATGTGTTATGTTTATGTTATTGTTATTGGTTTGTGGTTGTTGGGTTAGAGACGATTCCGTCAATGTGGTAAATATGATGTGTGTTGTACATATGTGGTTAAGATAGATAGTTTTGTTTATTTTTTATCTAAAATTAATATTTATAATTAATTGTAATGATTTATTGACGTTAACTTCTTCATTTTTGCCACCTTTTTATTTTTTGATGATGCTGCTGCTGATGCTACCGCCGCCCCCTCCATCACTATTTGATGTTTTCGGGTTTAGGGTTTTTGTTATGATTTGTTGTTGTTGCCCCCCCGTCTACATCATATTGCAGCTCAAAAATTCAAACATTGGAATAGATACAACTTTTAAAATGAGAAAGGTCGTATTTTTTTGTTTCGCTAAATTCCAAACCGTTTTCGAGAAAAAAATTAATAAAGGTGAACTTCCGGTCAAAAAGTTGGTTTTAGATGACGTCATAACCCGAGGGAAAAAATTCATGATTGGCCGCCAAACAACCAATAATAGGTCGTTGCCAGACGAACCAATATTGGGTCAGATGTGAGCAAATCATTTTTGACATAAATCTCACCTTCTATTTTGCTTGATTCATTAATAGTAGTTTATAACCCAAAGCGTAAAACCACTTTTTCGCTGTGGTTTATACAACATTTTTCTTCCTACACCACACAAATAATTAGTTAATTTTTAAATTTGAGAACCCAAGTGACAGATCAAGAAGATCTAGACGTCAAGTCCTACAATTTAAATTTGGCAAAATCGCGCGTGCTGTCTTCCATCATACGCCAATCGCCATCGCCATATTGTCCATTTTACACGCCTAGCCGTTAGTATACTTTTTACACGACTAGCCGTGAGAAGCGGTCCTTTCACAGCCCTTCTGAATCCCGAAAATCTCATTTTCAGTTAGTGTAGGAAGAGAAAGTGTTTTTCTAAGTAATTTGCCAACTTTCGCACAAAAAACGAACATTGGGGAAGCTAAAAATTCCTAGTCACAGCCTGTAGAAACTCCAGTGCAATTTATGTGAAGAGAACTTAACAATTCCCGGCGAATTTGGACAACACTAACCACACACGTTTTAAGTCAAATTGGGGCTCATTCGGTAACTAAATTTCAAGGAGATTAACAAAACCCCCCTATAGAAAAGAAGGAAAATGAAACAGGATAGAAATTCCGTTTAAATTTGTTCTTTTCGATCGAAAAATTCATGGCTGAATGCGGGATGACAGTTTGATGACAAAAACTGACACTTGAAAACGAAGCACATGGTGAATGATGCCGGGAATGGATAACGGGTAGTGACGTCACACCAATAGAAAAATCGCAAGGAAAGGCGAAATTTTAAACTTGTTTTCCAGTTTTTTGCCATAATTAGTCACAATGAATCCTTCTAACAACGTTAGACTATCTACTTTTTATCCTACTTTCCGAAAATTATGGTTTCCAAATTTTTTTTCTTGGACTGCAATACTCTATTGGAAAAAAATTTACCTATTTAGAGCCTCATCAATAATTTGCTCATCTGATGAAAGTGGAGGGGGGTAGTAAATGTCACCAGCATCTTGGCTTCTGCCGCGCCGTCTTGGATCCCATCCCACCGACATCTTGAATTCCATCCCACTGACATCTTGAATTCCCCCCACAATATAATAATAATAATAATCTTTAGTAAAGCTTTGGATCACAAATTGTGATGTGGCTCTGGTCAATACTCATTTTTTTACCTCTTTTTTATGGCGGCGCTGAACCCCCCTAGCGACCCTACTGACATTACCGAAAGTTTATTATACACTCGGTCTGTTTGTTTGGGATCCTACTCCAATCAGTTGATGCCACACGTTTAAAGCGAAATTCTTCGTTTTTTCAGAGAATTGAGAGAAACCAGACAACGAAACGACGCCTTCGCCATGGACCTAAAAAGAAGGGAAAAACAAATCAAAGACCTGCAGAATCGTTTGGATTCCGATGGATGTAAGTAGTTTCTATCATTGAAAATTTCCTTCAGTCTGCCTTTAAAATTTCACTTAATAATAAATGAGCGACACCGTAACCAATATTGCGAATAAGAAGTGTTGGTGGCGGTGTATATTAGCACTCTCAGGCGGGTGATAATTGTTTATATGTATGCACAGTCGGTTCATGGTTCAAACACCTTCCTCTGGTCATTGGGATTACCTCGTGCTTCTGGGGGATTCTGTTGCTCTTCATGCGTCTCTACAACTGAACAATGAACACGATTTGTATAGTTCGAGTATAATAGTTTTTCATAAACATTTCTTACATTGCTGCTATCCTTATAGCATTTAACAGTGGAGGTGATAATATATCGTTTGTATATATTGTGTGAAAAGTAGAAGATATATTAATTAGTAGGAACATAAGAAAATGCAAAGTTGCTGGTACTGGCATAATTTAAAGAGGAAAACTGGAACTGTGGGTATACAGCGTGTCCCGAAATTAGAGGATAATATCTTAAGGGCGTATTCTACGATCAAAATTATGAAGAAATGTTTAAATAAACATGGATCGAAAGATGCCTCATAAGTGAGCTAGGGCCCCTCAAAGGGGGTAACAAAAAAATGTTTTTTCTTGAATTTCTGAGTAATGACGTACGAATAAAGTCACGAAATTTTTAACCCTGTAAATTTTTGTGCTGATGTAATGGTTTTTCGCAAAAATTTCAGGGAAGTGCGTTTATGGAGGGGCGGTGGACATTTTTATATCTAACTTTTTCGTATGACATCTCGGATCAATTATGACTATAAATTTGAATTCCATGTACATTTTTACGTAAAAAAGGTGCTCGAATACTCAGGCCGTTTCCGAGAAGAAAAATATTTTCTGGGTACTTCACGCAGTGCCACCAATAAATAAAAAAAGGTAATTAAATTATTATTTTTCTATATTATGTATGTTATAAATTTTTGCTATTATAGCCTGATGAAATCAAGACGAAACGTAACTAGGAAGAAAAAAGTGTTTTTTTCTGCCCGAAATTCCCATAACCTCAATGTGTTAAAAAAAATTTTATGGACGTCAAAAATGGATAATTTAAAAAAATTAAAGTTGGCCGGTATCTACCTTTCTGTCACCAATTTTGACAGTCTTATTATCCTTTTCAGCAGTTTTTCTTAATTATTGAGCAGTTTTACCAATCGAGAATTCGTTGATATTAGGAGGTATTTTTCGAACCATGTTTATTTAAACTTTTCTTCATATTTTTGAACGTAGAATACGCCCTAATTTCGGGACATCCTGTATTTCGGATATTAACAATGACATGTTTGGAAACACATTATTTACAATTAGAACAGTATGTATCTTCAAAAAGTCAAAAACCATTACTTCAAAGGGGATTTTGACCAATCAGGAGCAGCCGTTCTGAAATATTGCTAGGCAAATATTTAAAACACACTTTAATTTTGACTGTGAAATAGGCCCTGAGTGTCGAATGCTGCACCTATTTTATTGGATTCTGCTTATTTTAATAATAAAAAATTGACCATTTGATTGGGTGTTACAGTTCAGTTCAAATATGAAGTAATAAGCCACACCATCATTGGTTTACCTTTTACACTAGTTGCATTCATTATGGAATTCAATTCTAATAAGAGTTTTTGCACAAAATAAGGTCAGAAAGGAAATTGCTTTTGTTTTTATTCGAATTGACAATTATTTATACAACGAACTTTTTTATAAGATGAATTGACAGCTGCCATAACTGTATTTTGACGGACGTCAATTTACGCTAGTACATAAAAAAGCCCGACTCACACTGCCGCTGTGAATTGAGAACATAGTCCGGGAGGCAGTAAACATTTTTGGTATGGCATTTCAGCGAGTTTGGTTTAGCACTTTTATAGTTATTTTCATGCTGGAGATTACTAAAACGGAAGTCTGCCATAAGTCTTGTGGGACAGATGCTACTGGCGGCCATTTTAGTTTTTCAAAAATATACATCTCGAAAAATTTTGTATCTTTTACGTTATCCGAGTTGTCAATTTTTGAGAAATTAAAATGGCTGCCATTAGCCCCTGTCCCGCAAGATTTACGGCAGACTTCTGTTTTAGTAATCTATAGCATGAAAATAACTAGAAAATTGCTAAATCAAGTTCACTGAAATGACATACCAAAAGTGTTCATTGCCTCCCGGACTAACAGTAGAATTGGCTAAAACAGAAACCAGGCGTGTAACAGTTTCCTCCTTTAAGTTCTTGCCATCATTGTTTTTAGTTTTTTTAGTGGCAATGTTTTTGAAATATTTGAAATAAACTTTTTTAACTTATATTTCATTTTACATTATTTTAACTTGTTCTACCAAATTACGAACATCGAGTGATGGAATTTCGTCTTTCATCAAACTCCACGCCAAGGGTTAGTTTGCGAAGAGTTTTTGAGCTGTAAAAATAAAATAACTGTAAAATAGGGCCGGATATGTGTTTGAGATTCTAACATGCTAAAAGCCTGAAGGTGTGCAGCGTTGCCTAATTGTTGATTACTGCTTGGAGTGCTAATATCGTGTTCCAGCCATGTTTGTTTTTTTTTTGTTTTGCATTATTACCAAATGTTTTATGTTGATTGACCACGTAACCCTTAACTGTTGCTCGACATTTTTTTGCTGTTGATGTATAAGTTCATTTGTTTTGCTTTCAGTTTTGGAAAGGCCTTCCTCCCAGATGTCTTACTTGGATCAGTTTCTGAAGGAAACGAATTCATCCCAACAAGTTCAAAATCAAACATACGACAACATACCGCCTGTCCCGTCGATGTTGTATCAAGGTGGTTCCATCGAATCCGAAGAAGGCGACATAGAAGATAACAGGGCGCTCAGTATGACCAGTTCGAAGAGTAACTTATCTGAAATAAGCATGGTAGCTGTCCTCGACTTGTGATTTTGAAAGTAATCTCTCGTTTCAGCACGAATCACAGTCCCCCATGAAACATAAGAACCATCAATTTTTGGTGCGCACTTTTTCTAGTCCCACAAAATGCAGTCATTGCACGTCATTAATGGTCGGCCTTATGCGTCAAGGGAGCGTTTGCGAGATTTGCGGATTTACGTGTCACACGTCTTGTTGTCCGCACGTACCAGCCATCTGTCCGTTGCCCTCGGATCAAAGTGAGCCGTGAATTTCGGTACGAGAAATAATCTTTATTTTTAGCCAAGAGACCGCTTGGAATCGATCCCACAAGAGGAATTGGTACTGCCTATGAAGGTTACGTCAAAGTACCGAAGCTAGGAGGTGTTAAGAAAGGTAATTTGACTTGCACTTGATTACAACACTCGCCTCCGGCTCGTGTTAAGCTGCATTATGTGCTAATTCTAAGATGCGTGAAGTTAGCAACAAGATGTAAGCAGGAATGTTGGGACCTATTCCTGCATTTGCTGCTACTTTTCTGCTTTATCCTGGGGAGAACCCGGAGCCGGCAACACTAACCGTTTTCGAGATTTTCGAAAAATATTGTTGCTAATTTCACATCTGGCAACAATGTATAAGCAGGAATATTGCAACATGTTCCTGCTTGTGTTGCTATATTCCTGTATTATCCTGCTTAAAGCCCCAACTCAGCAACACCAACCGTTTTCAAGATACTTGATAGATGACGTCACTCTTGGTAACCAAGTGGAAGCAAGTCGATACCTGTTCTAGTTATATTCCTGTTTTATCAGTCTCTGCGTAGAGTTAATCAGTTTTCTTGTGTTATATGAGTAGTACAGTCGGGGACTTTGAAAATGCCCACCCCACTTGGTCGACTGCATCGCTGAAATTCGTTTCATGTTTGCCTGATATGTTGGCAAACGTTTAGCACGTTGCGATACAGTCGACCAAGTGAGCGGTCGCTATCGGGTGGGCATCTTCTAAGTCCCCGGCTGTACACAATCAACGTTGAGTGATAAACAAGTTTTCTCAGAATATTTCAGGGACTACCGGATATCTTGAATTTCATTTCAGATGTTAATCCACACTGATACGTTATAACTAGAGACCGGATAGTTAGGCAAAATAAAACTGCAAAATAGGCAAAATAAAACCCCATTGCCAATTTAGGCAACAAAATAGGTAAAAACAAAAGCAAAAATTTACGATTTATTTACAATTCCAGCTACATACAAGCAGTCTCTATGTTTTCGGTTTTGAGGTTGGTGTTTCTGTCGATCAAGACGTTCTTGTACCTAGAAAAAGATCGCTCTACATCCACTGACGTCACAGTTGGATATTTCAATGATTTCACTATAAGGGACCCAAGATCAAAATTGACGCCTGCACGGCCTTCATGAATTATACTCTGTCCGGGATCCACACGACCGAGATTCACCCGATTTCCATGGCGATTCATTGTTGACAACAATGATTCGCCATGGAAATAGGGTGAATCTTGGTCGTGTGGATCCCGGACAGACCATAGAATTGAAATTTTTTATTTAAGAGCAACCCTTTAAGGGGGAGGGTTGAAAACCAGCCAAAAACAACTTTTATTTGAAATGAAATATTCTGGTACTACGCAAACATTGTAGGTACCTGCCCTGATTGCATAATTAGGATAATATGTTTTGCTGAAAGTCCCAATCATAATGGGAAATAATTAGAGATGGGCGATTCCCGGGAATTTATTTTTTAGGAAAAATTCCCGATATTTTCGTATATAATATCCCGCGTGTGAGGGATATTTCCGGAAATTTGCCCGCGCTGTTATACAAGTGCTTGTTGCAACGAAAACAGACCGAGCGCGTAGCGCGAGGTCTGTTTTCTTGGGGCAACAAACACGTGTATCAGACAGCAAGGGCAGATTTCCTTAAATATCCCATACACAAGGGATATTCAGCCAGAAAATCGCCTGAAGTAAATAAATTAAATAAAAAGTCATGCATTTATTGCAGTATGAAATAATAGGTAAATTAAGTTTTTCGTAATTATGCTTATTCGCGTCTCTTGAAAATTGCTGGGACGATTTCCTGGAAATCACCCCGACCCAGGGTGATTTTTTCCTGGAAATCACCCTGTCCTAGGGCGATTTCCTGGAAATCACCCCGGCCCCGGGCGATTTCCGTTGATATAAAAAAGTGAGGGCGATTTTCCGGGAAATTTTCAAATACGTTTCCGAAAGACAATAAATTTCCCCTGTGTAAAGAAAGTTTCCTTGGAAATATTTTCACTGCGCATAAAAATTTAGAAAACATGCCGGAAATATTGCCCAAAAAGCTTCCAGGAAAGTTTTTTTTTTAGGGATAGATTTCTTCCCGGGAAGTTTCCAATTTTCCCAATATTTCCTTGCATTTTATTAATGACACCACATTTAGAAAACAGTGCCGCGTCTGCGCATTTAACGACGGTATATTTAAATGTGGGAATATTCCCGGAAATATTTGTTGCCCAAAAAGCTTCCGGGAAAGTTTCTTTTTAGGGATTGATTTGTTCCCGGAAAGTTTCCAATTTTCCCAATATTTCCTTTCGGAAATATTCCCATCGCCCATCTCTAGAAATAATGATTTGCCGATACCTAATGGGCCATTATCAAGAAATCATTATCCCCAATTTACATTTCTGAGAAGAAAATTTATCATGGTGATGAGCTTTTAGGCAAATTCAAGGAAATTATTGTTAAATTAGGCATGACAAGCAGAATATGTGATTTTTGATAAAATAAGACAAAAAACAGCATTTTAGGCAAAATATGCAGGCACCAGGTATTTACCTAACTATCCGGTCTCTAGTTATAACGTTTTGTTACACAGTTACGATTCACTGTAAGATAAATAACAATCGAATGGGAGTGTAGTGCAGCTGACAAAGTGAATCGTCGCGATGGGGTGGGCATTTTCAAAGTCCCCGACTGTATTACTAATATAAAACAAGAAAAGTGATTAACTTCACGCAGAGAATTATAATACAGGAACACAACTGGAACAGGTACCGACTTCTTGCTTCCACTTGGTTGCCAAGAGTGACGTCATCTATCAAGATAATTTTTGAAATATCTTCAAAACGGTTGGTGTTACTGAGTTGGGGCTTTTAGCAGGATAATACAGGAATATAGGGACCGTGCAGATTTTAAATATAGCGCCCCCAGGTGGCAACCGCGAGCACTTTCTGCATATCAACAAACCATATCTACAGGGTGAGTCTAGTTGGACAAATCAGTCGCTCTAGCGCTTAAGATATTCAAATTGGAAATTCAATTTTTGGATATGTTGTAGCTGAGATGGTCCCCTACGCATGGGACCCATAAAGAAAGCTCCAGTTTTTTTCAAACCAAAATTATTAAATAAAAACGAAGGCCTAAAAAATTCTTTTTCGATATTGTTGAATTTTTTAAGGTTATTTCGTTAGAGAATCATTTTCTCTTTATGGAAACATAATTTTTTGCAGAAAAAAGTTAATAATAACCGAGAGATAAATTATTTAAATAATAAAGATTTTTAATTATGTCCTAAAGAAAGCCACGCATGCCGTGATTTGAACAACTGAAAGGCAGTTTAGCTTATACTGCAGACTGTACCCGGAATGACAAGTGCGTCAGTTGGAAATGTCATTTGCTTTCGTTTGTGGAAAAATCAAAGGAAAAATAATGCAGCAGAGAAGCGGCTGGAACCTCCCCATCGCGTGGATCTTTGTATTCTGTGTAGATAGTGGTCAATTCAACAGAAATTTTTTACCCTTATCGACTGTGACTAATTTTGCAATTTTCTGACAAATACCGACACCACCTCGGACATCACCCATCACATCTGACAATATGTTCTTTTTAAGGTTAATCTTTTGCTACCTTTTTGACAACAACTGCCACTTTATGTCATCCACTGTCAGCTCGTTCCCTTTTAATGAGAAAGAATTTTTTCTCTATTTTCCACTGAAATGGCAGAAACTGTGAATACATTTCATTTTTAGAACGAGAATTTGATCGTCTTTCTAATGGCGACATAAAAAAGGAGACCTTTGTATTTAAAATTTAAAGTTGATATGCCTAAATGGCACTTCCCGTGGACCAATTGCTTCCAAAAGCTTTTCAGGTCTTCAACGGGTCACCCAATCTCCATGTACCAAATTTCAGCTAAATCGATTCGCTAATTTGGGCTATAATGTATTTTTTAGTGTTATTATGAAATTTCGATTTTTTGACCCAAAGAGCACTAAATGCGAACGAATTTTGTCTTACTTAAAACCAGAATTTAAAGACCTTTTTGATGGTGACAATAAATCTTTCAAAAACTTGTTTTGGATGGTTAAATGAGTGAATAATTTTAAAGTTACAAATTGGTGTGTCAAAACGGCAGTTTCCGTGGGCCGATTGAATCCAAAATTTGTTCAGCGTTCGACGTGCAATACAATCCCCGTGTGCAAAATTTCAGCCACATCGGTTCAGGGGCTTGGGCTGTACCGCGATTTTAAAGTCGGATAAAAATGATTTTTT